>JAWNOU010000177.1:22507500-23232500 GCA_035045725.1 Drosophila ezoana | reverse complement strand
GTTCACTCTTGGGTGGGAACTAGTTCTCGTTCTAGACTAGAAACACTCACTGCTTCGCTTCAAGGTTTGAACCAGCCTAAAGGTTCAATATATTTGATGATTAACAGGAGCATTATCTTTTAAATATGTTCAAATATATGTTTATATTATCTGACCTGAAAGACAGCATTGTTGAGGGCTGGCAGATATCGCAACTATATTCTTGATAATATGGTTTGTATCTGGCTTTTTCCTTTGACCAACTGCTTCGGTTCCAGTTTCGCTTCACAGCTAAAAGAAATTCTAATACCTATTTCGAACTGTTTCCTTAAAGAGCCTGGTTTATGACTTGTAAACCACAAACTTATATCGATTGCTTTTCATTTTTATTGCATTTCGTCTCAGCATGTTTGAACTTGAGTTAAATAAGGCATAAAAGCTGGTTAGATTTATAGAACTGTGTGTGTGTTTTTTTTTCTGTTTTTATCGCGGTCGAAACAGCCTTAAGATTAGGTAGACAAGAAAAACATACATGAAAGGCAACGAATGTGAGTGTAGATGAGAGCGGGTGGAATTGGAAACCGCCCGAGTGAATTCGTATGTACATAAGTAGAACGATATATATCGCTTGCATTTCAACTAATACTACAACTATCGACTACGACGATAGGTCAGACGGCAGCCCGCCGCCGGACCACGTGGAGGAGAAATCAAGAGGTCGTCAACATTGTGTCCTTCAGTTTTCTAATCGTGACTTAGTGATAGGCCAGCGGCGAGTAGGCGGGTCCCAAAGCCGGACCGTGATAAGCTGGAGCCAGAGCTGGTCCATAGGCTGGTGCATGATAGGCGGGTGCCAGAGCTGGGCCATAGGCGGGGCCATAGGCCGGCAGCTTGGCCACAACCGGAGCATGCAACAGCGGAGCCGGTGCCAGAACCTTGGCCACCGGAGCCACAGCCTTGACAGCGACGCCCTCACGATGGACGACGGCATTGAAACCGTGCACAGGATCCGCGGTATACTCTACAATGCGACGGGTGCCGTCGGCCTCGATCAGCGAGTAGGAGCCCTGGACAACGTCGCCGCTGCGCGACTCCTGCTGGTTCTTTACGTCGCCCGTGGAGCTATCCTGTGGGGTCGAAAGTTAACAATAATTATCAGCAAAGGATTCGGGCTGGTCAGGTCTTCTGTTGGACACTCACATGCACATCGTAGCTGAAGCTGTACTGTGGATTCGGATCGTATGGCTCGGGTCCGGCCACCTTGGCAACGGCCACCTTGGCCAGGCCCGGGTAAACGGGCGCCGCCAGCTTCGGATAGACGGGCGCTCCGAGCGAAGGATATCCGGGCAATGCCAGGCCAGGACCGGGCACCAGCACAGCGCTGGTAACGGCCACCAAAGCGCTTAAAACGAGCAACAATTTTTGTGCCATTTTGTGTGTAGATTTGAAGGCGATTTGAAGGAGATTTGGAGGAGATTTTCTGGAGCTGGAGCTGCTGCTGCTGCTTGGCTGACAAATGAACTCACTCTGTGGTTCTGATGCTGAGCGACAATTGCTTTTTATAGCCAACACCAATTGCGAGCTGCATGCCCAAGCCCCCAAATCCGCAACCAAATCTGACGACGAAGCTGCCCGCAAAAATATTTATGCAAAAGCAACAACAACAACAACAACAAAAACAACTAAAAAGTGCGCATGCGTGTGGAGTATATTGAAAATGCTTGCTAAGATCACAAAATGCAGCAGCAGCAGCAACAAGAAGAAACAAGCAGAGCGCTCTAGTCGAGTGTGAACGACTAGAAGATGCCCTGTACAAATGCATATATGTATGCATTTCCCTTCTTCGGTCTCACAATAGGCCAAATTCATTCTTAAATAACTTCTGTGATTCGTATACAATTTTCACAGCTTAAAGATGACATTCAAGTGTGACTAGAAGATACCCTGCAATGTTATATATATGCTTGCATATTTCTTCTTTTGTCTTGCAATAGGCAAAATGCATTCTAAAATAACTTTTGTGATTCTTACTAATTCTCTAAAAGCTGACATTCAAGTGTATCTAAAAGATACCCTGTAAAGGTATATATAGGCCTGCATACTCCTTCTTTGGTCTCACACTGAGCAAAATCCATTCATAAATAAGTTCTGTTCTATTTGCATAGCTTAAAGATGACATTTAAGGAAGTTATATTTTCTCTATAAATGTAAGGCGTTTGGGCGTGGCGGGGCAACTAAAAACATACTAAAAGTTACCTGAAACTTAGCCCAGACCTTATATAACCTACGATATATGCTTAAAAATGGTAGCTATACATCGATATTTATCGATCCAATGCATAGACTTAGTATACTGCATCGATATACATGCAGTTAGATGTTATAATCTCTGGCATATGTATACCTCATATGTAAATAGATTGTTACATACTTGGGTCACAACGCCAACATACCCTGTTTACATATAAGCAATTGACTACAGGGTATAAAAATGAAAATAATTCATTTTTCGTTGCGTCGCAATTGCCCCTGGCAATTGGCAGTCAGGGCAAGTCGAGGGGGGGACGAAGGGTGGGCGTTAGCTGACTGTCTGTCTGTCGGTGTGGCTGACAGGGGCGAGGTGCTCGGTGCTCGGTCGGCAGGCCAGACAAAACAGCTTAGGCCTACGAGAATGGCACGCATGTTGTCTGGCTGGGTCGGCCGGCTCGGCTCGGCTCCTAGGCGAGTGGTGGACAGGCCAAAATGAATGGATACATGAGCTCCGAGCAGCAGTTGCAGCGGGCGGGGATTTGATCGTGACAAAAAAGTTCAATTCGAAAGCGTTTTTTGGGCCGGGTGGCCAGGCGACATCAGGTGTGCGAGTGTGCGTCTGCGCTGGCCAACACACACACACACACACACGCACACACATACCTAGACGGGCCACGCACCCAGTCGATTGTTGAAAGGTGTGTGCGTCGCCGTCTCTATGTTAGCTACGAGATCAGCCTTCGAAACTGGCACAAAGCAGCGCCGCGCCGCGCCCAGCAGCAGCAGAAACAGTTCACCCCGCAGACTGGCCGACTCCGACTCTGAATCCGAATCCGCCATAACCGACATCAACAGCTCCGACTCCCCAACTTGCAGCAGGCAATTGCCACTGCAACAATGTTTTTATACCCTGTAACTAATGAAAGTGCCCAGAAAAACGGGTATATGACAGTTAGGCATGTGTATGCGACGGGCAGAAGAATGTGACCAATACGAATGCTAATGCTTATCTCCACTAGATATAGAACATAGATCATGGATCATGGATCATGGTTAATAGATACTTAGACCAGGTATATTTTATTTCCTTGGATATCTTCACCAACTGAACCAAAGACCAAATATGGATTTTCAGCCACGATCTTTGGAGCATTTCTTGAAAGCTATAAAAACGAACTATAATAAATTTGTTATATAGATGGATAGAAAGATAGATATTCGTGAACTAATATATTTCAGCTTCAAGGTACAGGGTATTCATAAGTCGAGTACGCTCGACTCGACCACTCTTACTTGGTTTTTTTCGTACATTTTACTGCCATTGGGACAATTTTGCCCATTATCACTAATTTTGAACGCACGTTGCGCCTTGTTAGGCGTCGCAGTCGCCAGCGGCTGCGGCTGCGCCAGCGTCGACGCCAACGCAGACAGCGACGGCGACGGCCACAGCGACGTCGGCGGAGACATGCGCAGTTTTGCGTAATCAAAAATTGTATCGCGTCGAGTACTTTCAATTAAGCTATTGAATAATTCGAGTGCGTGTCGATCCGATCGAGTGAATGTTGCAGTTTGCATGGGAGAGTGTTCTCTGGGTGTTGGGGGCGGGACTTGGAGGAGAACCGGGACGGGGTCTTTGGTAAGGAACACGAATTAGAGTACATTTTGAATCGCATTTAAACCAAGGCATCCTGCTCAAGGTCCTTAGGCTATTTAGGATTAAGGATTATTAAGGATTTGATGCTCAACGACTTCATGTTGTGGGTCAACTGGTCTCTTTTTATAATCCAAGTCTAGAATTCGTAATAGCTTTAACCTTAAGGTCTAAAGGAATTTGGGTTTATTTCAAGTTAGTTGGATATTCTGCTTGGAACTTATATTGAATCAAATCGAAACTGTCGAGCAAATTGAAGGACTAAGGTTCTTAGGTCCTCAGTTCTAGCCGAAATATGTAGTACTTAGCTTTATAAGTTTGTCGATCTAGCTCGAGGAAAAGAAGTCAGTCGGAAGTCAGTTCTTAGCTTTCTTAGTCTGGATCGAGCAAAGGAAAAGAATGAAATTCCAAACTCTGTAGATCTGAAGTCAGTTATGGAGGGATTTAAGGTGGAAGAAATCGAATTAAGAGTGTAACTACCTTCTTAGTACCTTAAAAGGCTCAATCTTGAGTTCGCTGTTGAATCAAAAAGCATATCTTTTGCATATTTTAAGCAGCTTTGTTCAACTCAAACAATTTGTCAGCGATTGGATAAGCCTTAGCCATAGCCAGGTGTGCCAACAATTAGCCGGGCTTGTGTTCTCTTTGGCTAACTGGATTTATTAAATGATTTATGAGTTTGGTTAGATCTACAGAACGGACAATAACTTATCTACAAGCTAAGATCAGACAGCATGGAGCAGCAGCTGTTGCCTAGCCCAGGAATGGGGCGACTGGACGTGGGCCAACCACTGGAACTGGAGCTGGAACTGGAACTGCAACTGGGCCACGCTGCACGACCGCATTGAAGCCGTTGATGGGATCGGCCGTGTAGAAAACGGTGCGGAGTGAACCGTCGGCATCGACCACGGAATAGGAGCCCTTGACCACATCCCCATCACGCACCTCCTGCTGGCTCTTGCTGTCCCCGGTGATGGCATCCTGGACATTGTAGGCGTACGCATATTGCGGATGCGGATCAAAGTCTGTGTTCACGGGCACGGGCAGCAGGGCGCACTCGATGACGGCCAACAGAGCGCAGCTGATGAGGAGAGACTGCAAAGGATGTGGGCTTAGACTTGAACCATTCCCGCTTCCTCCAGTCCAAACTTACCTTGAGCAGAGCCATGTTAATTGTGTTGGATTGAACTGTGAATTGATTGATTGCACTTTCTGGACTGTCTCTTGGAGCTGTTGCTGCGTGGTTTTAAACGCTTTGCCACCCGTCTGGGTTGCCAAAAGTGACCCAATGTCTGACGCAAGGCGCATTCCGTGTCGGGAACACACAAAAGTTTCCTCAATAGACGTGCCAACAATAATTTGCACAATCCCAGCACCCAAGTGCTGGGCTTTATGACAATCATAACTTTAACTGTGGCACGTGCTGCGCATTAATAGCTTCCCATTTCGGCCCGTCTTGAGGTTGAGGTCGAACCTACCTCAACAGCGAAGAAAATATACATGACTAAGCTCTCAACCTTCGAAGAAATCAATGAAGTGCGTTTGACTTGGAATTAGATGAGATATTGGTTGTAGACTAACTCCGGCGTCATTTGTCTGCAATTGGCCCAAAAGGGAGTTCCTTTAAATACTATTATTGGTTTTCTGCACTTGGTCATGGGATGACTTTTCACGGATTTCGGAAAGCAACTCTTTAGTGGAAGTCAACCATAATAAGATGAGGATTTCGACTTTGGCCGAGGCAGAGTATAACAAGACTTCAAGGGAACAAAGAGGATTCAACTCTTCAAGTCCTTAATCCAGAGACAGCAGAAATTGGGCTGATTATATAGACTTCCCTCCCATCAATCAAACTGAAGGATGTTTTCTTTTTTTGTACCATCTTTTGTAAGATGCGGATTTCGACTTTGACCGTCGCACCAAGAGAAGTAGAAATGTGTTGAATTAAAAGACTCCAATGGAATAATAAGGATTCAATTCTTGAAGTCCTTATTCCAGAGACAGCAGAAATTTGCACTTCTTCTCATCAATCAAAGTGAAGGTTGTTTTCTTTTTTTTTTGTACCGAAACTTTTATTCAGTAGATGCATTTAATAAATCACTAGATAAATGGCCGATGGCCGTTTACCGAAATCCCCTAGAAACGGTATCCCTAGAAGCTAGATGGACCACATGATACGGAGTTGGCTTTCAGTAGAGGAGGAGGACAGCACGCACGTCATTTTTGTGTTTCGGATGGTTTTGGAAGCGAAATTGTGTATGTAATACTAGAACTATTCAACAACGGTCGGGATTGAGTTGGGCATCAATCGAGGACCCCGGGCAAGCGTCTAGTAGTGTCCGCCGTAGCCGGAGCCGCCGTAGGCGGGCGCGGCGTATCCAATCTTGGTGAGTGTGGGCAGCGCCACCTTGGCCACGGCCAGGGCGGGCTTGGCGACAACGGCCACGCCCTTCTTCTCAACGACCGCATTGAAGCCGTTCACTTTGTCCGCGGTGTAGGTCACCTTGCGTATGGTGCCATCCGGTTCGGCCAGGGAGTAGCTGCCATGGACGACGCCATTGACGAGCGACTCCTCCTGCTGCTTGGAGTCGCCCGTGTGGTGATCGGTGACGCCATACGAGAAGCTGTACTGTGGATTCGGATCGTAGGGCTCGGGCACGGCCACCTTGGCCACCGCCAAGGCTGGTGCTGGGGCGGCTATATAGGTGGGCGCTGCATGCTGCACTAGGGTGGGCGTGGCCAGGAGCTTGGGCGCCGCATAGGAAATGGCCGGCGCCGCAAGCAGCGACGGGCCATAGGAATCAATGGGTATGGCCAGCGCCACGGACAGCGCCAATCCAAGCACGCACACAGTCTGCCAGGAATAGAAGCGAATCTAAGTGGAGTCCATGGAGGACATGCTGCGAGTCGAGAGCCTTACCTGAGCGAACATTTTGTTGGAATTCCTTTTTCTGTTTTTTTGGTTGGCTGAAGGCGTGCGTCTGCACTGCAAGAACTCGGCTCGAATGTGAGATGCATTTTCCGCCAGTTCTTCAGTTTTATATATGCGATCCGTTGTCGCGCTTAACCATTTCTGGCAGCCAGTTGATCTCCCTCCCTGCCTACCCACCTCCCCTCCGCTCCTCCACTTGACCCGTCCAGCTAGTCTAGCTAAATGGCTAAGTGACAATTGCTTTGACTTGGCGTCTCATTTCGTGCTTTAGATCTCGATCTCGATCTCGCACCCCGTCCTCAAGCCGAGCGATGCACATGCTCGAGCTCGAATCTCGTGCTCCTAGTTGCAATTTCATGTTTTTCTGCTGCACATTTCGTCATTTCCAGCAACTATTTTGCTAGTTTTTCTCAATGGAATAGCTTCACATCCACACACAGAGCCCCAATGCGTGCACTCAAGAGCGCCGCTCCAAATCTTTCAACTGGCGGCCAAGAGACTTGTTTTCCGCTGCGCCCCCGTCAACAAAAACACACTCAAGACTCGGCATTGCCCGACTGAGAGATACCCGATCTCAAATTTGATATCCGATTGGGTCCTATAACAAGTCCCATAGATCCTCTCAACTGTTGATGCTGCTCAAGAATATACTTGATATCTTATGGGAGTTACCTTCTTCTGCCTGTTACACTGAATTAAACCAAACGAATATACCCCCTTTGTGAATGGCTTGCAGGGTATTAAACCAGATCTCGGCCAATTCTCAGGTTCTCCAAACGTTTTGTCTGATGTAATATCGCGATTCACTTGGCCAATGGCCAGTTTTGCTGGGCAGGCCGAATCCAAATCGAAATTGAAAATGAAAATGAAAACAAGACTGCAGCCATTCATAGCTCCCCCTCCTCAGCCTGCTCAGCCCCCTCGCCCACCCCTGTTGTCCCTCTATCGCTGAGCATTCGATTCGTTTAATTAGAAATCGAAAATGGAAGCAATTGATCAAAAGGGGTGAGCGGGGGGGGCAGAGAGAGGGCGTGTGTGCGTGTGTGTGGCGTGCAGATCAAGCAATTACGCACACGCACACACACACACACAGTCACACACACACACACGCACACATGCGCCCACATTCGTTATTGCAGAAATGCCGTCTAAACCAAATGACCTTGCCACAATTGCCAGCGAATGAGTTGACCACGTTTCCAACTTAACTTAATTACGCACTGACTACCCCCTCCCTCTCCCCTATACCCCCTCCCCCAGCCCCTTGCCAGTGCCAGTCTCCCATGTGGCAACTGGCACTTAGACAGGAAATTCTTCGAGTCTTAATGAACCAAATCTAGCGACAAATCCTTTTATAAAAACGTACATTGCCATAGACAAATTCCGAGGGAGCGCAAATTTGTATAGACGACTTTACCAAATATTGGAAAGCTTTTTAATGAAGGGAAACTCTTCATTTTACATTTATTTTTATCTATCACGAACAGATAATAATAAGTTTCTATATCATAAAGTAGACTTATCAGGTCGTTACCCTTTTAAGGAACTACGATTTGTTGATATAAAATTAAAATGTATTCAAGATCTAATTGAGTATATATTTACTCATATTCTAGAGTTTATTGCAATGTATAAAAAACATACATTTATTCAAGATTCAATTGACTAGATATTCAAAATTTTAATTAGGTTAGAATGGGATTTCGGGAAATTCCACCCGCATATGTGGAAAAATCGCGGAAAACGTTTATATGAAACCTTTTTGTTTACCGTTCGATCGGTTTCAAAATCATTTTCAAAGCTTTTGGAGAAAACTTATTTTATGCGTGCCACGGGCAAGGCCCGTTTATATCCTGTAGTATTTGACATTTCGATTTGGGTATTTTACATTTGCATTTGATATAAACTTTTCAAATGTAATTATTTAAATTCAATAACCCAACTTTATTATTTGATATACGCTGAAATGTGACGCAATCGGAACTCGGTTATTGCAATTTATGGACTGCAAAGTTGACAAGTAAAAGTCAACTAAACTCGTAGAACACAGATTCAGAAATCACGCTGCCATTTAAGGAATCTTGTGACATGCTGCGGCTCCGCTCAGTTTTTTTTTTGTTTTCGTCTCATTTTCGATGTCAATTTCCGGTGACAACCGTTAACAGTGCGTCTTCAGTGTGACCAAGCGGTGATCGGTTGGCCGTTAGTCGGGCGAGCGGTACTGCCAAGTTTGCCAACGAGTCGCAAGGTCGTGCGCGCTGCATTTGGCAACCGAGTCACGCCCCGGCGCGTTAAAGCGTTCGAAATCAGGTTAAATCTGCAGCAGTAGCCAGCTGGAAGTGGGCTAAAAGATCTACGACACAGTTTCTACGGGCTACTGTTTAACTATTTATGGGTGATATTTTTATAATAAACCAGTTTCCATCACGTAAGAGAAACCCTTTGCGTGTACTGCCTTGGCATTTCTAATTGAAACTTTCGATGCGGCTGAAATAAGCAATTCATAATCGTTTATCGATTATCGAATATGGGTTTTTGTTGCTTAAATATAAAATCTTAGTTTAATAGCCCAAATCTTTACAATTCAATAAAAGATTCCCATTAGGCTGGACCCAAAAAAGCAAGCATTAAATTAATGATCGTTAATCGTTTATCGAATATTGCATTTTGTTATCGAAATGTCCAAGTAATGTAAATTAGTCATTACATCAGAAGATTTTCATTGGGCTGGACCCAAACAACCAAGCATTAATAAAATAATCGATTATCGGTTATCGATTATCGTTAGTTATCGTAAATCTTACTCTCTAAGCTAAAATAGCTTAAATTAATTTAGAGACGCGGTTTAATACGATCTGATTCGGCATCGCGATTAAATTTCGTGTGTGTTTTTGAGTTTTTATTTTTGGGTGTAAAAGAAAATTAAAGTTTTGCCATTGAATGGCGGCTGCATGACAATTACCAAAAGCCCAAAAAAAACAAAAAGAAAAAAACAACAAAAACAGAAAACAAAATTCACTTTCGTAGCCATGGAACAACATGGATTCGGAGCAGGGCCCCAGGAGCGACAACAGAAAATTTGTTCGACGTGCTGCGAATTTGGATCAGAAGGCAGACGCTGCTGCCAAGCTGCCAGTTGGCGGCGGCTTCCATCAGCTGCTGCCCGGGCGTCCAAAGCAAATGCAAATTTCGCGAATTGGATCTGTATAAAAGTCGACGTTGTTTTGGTAATGGCATGTCAGTTCATTTTTGTTAACCGACGGTGATTATCAAATCCTAAACCCCCCAAGCCGCACAATGAATCCTTTGACGGTAAGTTCGGGCTGCGCCACTCGGTTCTTATTTGGATACCAATTGGATTCCCGATTCGCTTTGCAGGTTGTTGCAGTCCTCTCCACTCTGGCCCTGTCGGCTCAGGCGCACTTTGCCGCCGCCCCCGCCCCGCTGGCTGCCGCGCCCTACTTTGCGCCGGCTGCTTACTCTGCTCCGCTGCGGTATGCTGCTCCAGCTGCCTACTCTGCACCACTTGGCTTTGCGGCTCCGGCTGCCTACTCTGCACCGCTGGGCTTTGCTCCAGCTCCCTATGCGGCTCCCTATGCAGCTCCCTATGCAGCTCCTCTGGCGTACTCGTCTCCTCTGGTTGCCAAGACCTTTGCCGCCGCTCCAGTTGCCGCTCCTCTAGCTGCTGCTCCAGTTGCTGCTCCTCTGGCTGCTGCTCCCGTTGCTGCTCCTCTGGCTGCTGCTCCCGTTGCTGCCCCGCTGGCTGCTCCCGAAGTCGTCGATGCTCACCCACAGTACAAGTTCGCCTATGATGTCCAGGATACGCTGACCGGTGACTCCAAGACCCAGGAGGAGACTCGCGATGGCGATGTCGTGCGCGGCTCCTACTCGCTGATCGAAGCCGACGGCTCTCGGCGCATTGTCAGCTACTATGCCGATGACATCAATGGCTTCAATGCCGTCGTCCAGAAGGATGTGCCCGTGGTGGCGCCCGTCGCTCCAGTTGCTCCCGTCGTGGCCAAGCTCCGCAGCTTTGCGGCACCAATTGCTGCTCCCGCTCCCGTGCTCGCCAAGACCCTGGCCGCACCCATCGTAGTCTAAAGAGGAGAACAATTGGAACTGGGCGTGTCGTCTTGCTTGCGCCTTTGTGTAAATGGATTGCATACAGTTTGACAAAGGATTTTCATTTGTACATATTCGATTAATCATTGTCGGGCTTATCTGAAAAGAAACTTTCATCGAAACCCAAAATTTAAATAAATTACCTAAACAAAATTGTGATTCCCAAGCCGAGCTTGTGTTTTTGCTTGATTAAGTTAACTCTAAGTTGCAGCTGGGCACGTGTCGTGTTTAGTTACATCATTTAAGAGGACTTTAGTAATGTATTCATAAGATTGTATGGAAGTGCCCGACTAGAAGATACCCTGAACCAACTTCTTCCAACACCAAGTAGAGCTCGGGCTACGCACACTTTTACTCAAGCATTTTAAACACTTGAAGAAATTTGCGTCCCTGTTACCTGTCTCGATCTTCCATAACCCAATCAACCTAGCCACCGCCTCATAATCCACAACCATACCAAGAATAAAGAATACGTCGTTCCACAAACATCATATCTCCCCGGGGAAGTATGTGTCATTAGATCGTCGGAGCCGTGTCCCTTTTAAACGACATAAGCTCGCCTAAGTTCCAAATTTCAAGTCTCCAGCTCTTAAAGGTTCTGATATCAAAGTAACATTGTACCCTCAGAATAACACATATATACCAATAGGTCAAGATTTCTCACCCCCTTAACTCGGTCCCAAAACAATTTATCAACTCGCTGCCTTTAGGTTTGTTTTGGTTTAAGCCTTGGATTGTCATCTTTTTCTTCAGCTAACCAGATTTCCTTTCATTCTTGCAGAGAGCTAACTGAGGAGTTTTGGAAGCTGTCGCCGCACGAAAATGTGGCACGCATGCGCCTCAAGCTGGAGCCGCAGTTGTATCCGAACAAGCACGAAAACGCCGCCAATCTGCGGGACAATGCGACCAATGCCTACGACACAAAGTGAGCAGCTCCCGAAATTACCCTTTTGTTTATCACTGATGACCCTTTTATTGTAGAGAAATATCCGAGTTTGACTCGACCATCAAGAATGCGGTGGTGCGTGATTTTCTGGCCGATGACGAGAGCTCCCAGCTGGAGGAGGAGCTGCGCCAGCTGATCGATACGCAATCGCAGCAGGATGCCGCATTGGAGAAGCTGGTCATGTCGCAGGACTGCGAGCTGATAACACTGATGACCAAGGTCAAGGGTCGCATTGAGGTCAACCAAAGCGTGTTCACCTTTGTCGATCTGAGCCCGCCCCTGGAGGATGGCTCTAAGCACGATTTTAGGTGAGCCCAAGATTTGAATAGCTTCGATAACTACTTCAAAGATTTCCTTTGTTTCTTTTTCAGGTTTTCCATCAACAAAATACGTGAGGTTCATCTGCGCAAATATAATCTGCGTCGCAGCGCCCTCGAGATCTTTCTGATTGACCAAACAAGCTATTTTCTCAACTTTACGACTAAGGTAGGCAAGATTCATAAATCTGATTGCTTGGCTGGGGATCATCAATGGCCGAGCTGATATAACCAAGTCCTTCTTCATCAAATTGTTAACTGAAATTCCATTTTCCAGACTCGCAACAAGGTCTTCACCAAAATAGTGGGTCTGCCCTTGCCGAACATCCTGTATGGCTCCGGTCGCTCGCCGCCGGAGCTGTTGCGCGCTTCGGGTCTGACCCAGCGCTGGGTCAATCGTGAGATATCCAATTTTGAGTACTTGATGTACCTAAACACCATAGCTGGTAGGTCCTAGCAGAGCACTGTCTTCCACTCTAGCCTAAACTTTGTGTTTTATTTCTTCGCAGGCCGCTCGTACAACGATCTGAGCCAGTATCCCGTCTTCCCCTGGATTCTGGCTGACTACACCAGCGACGTGCTGGACCTGACCGATCCGCGTTCGTTTCGTGACCTGTCCAAGCCAATTGGATGCGTAAGTCGATATACATAACGAGCTTACCCTCATTAAAATATTCTCCTCGCAGATCAATCCCAAGAACGAGGCGGAGGTGCGCAGCAAGTACGATTCCTTTGAGGATCCCTCGGGTGCCATACCAAAATTCCACTATGGAACACACTACTCAAACTCGGCGGGCGTGCTGCACTACCTGCTGCGCGTGGAACCCTTCACCTCACTGCACGTTGAGCTGCAGAGCGGCCGCTTCGATGTGGCCGACCGACAATTTCACTCCATACCGCAGACGTGGAAGCTACTAATGGACAATCCCAATGATGTCAAGGAGCTAATACCCGAATTCTTCTATTTTCCGGAGTTTCTCAAGAACATGAACAAGTATGTGGCTTTTACAGCTGGCATGCCTCAGGTCTTATCTCCCAGATACTTCCAGATTCGACTTGGGTCACTTGCAAATCACCAAAGAGAAGGTCGACGATGTCATCCTGCCCGCCTGGGCCAACACGCCCGAGGAGTTCATAGCCATACATCGGCGTGCCCTGGAATCGGAATACGTTAGCCAGCATTTGCATCATTGGATCGACCTGATCTTCGGCTACAAGCAGAAGGGCGCCAAGGCCGTGGAGGCGCTGAATGTGTTCTATTATTGCTCCTACGAGGGCGCCGTCGACCTGGACAAAATAACCAATCCCATTGAGCGCGAGGCCGTCGAAGGTAGCCCCGCACAGCTCAGTTCAGTTCAGCTCGAATTCTAATCGACAATCCCTTCCAGGCATGATCAACAACTTTGGCCAGGTGCCGTCGCAGCTGCTGCGCGAGCCACATCCGCGCCGGCTCACCCAGGACGAGACGGCGCTGAAGCTGGTGCGTGCCGAGCTGAAGCGACCCGATTTCACCCAGTTCCTGGACAAGGTGGTGCAGTACTATTGTGAGCTGTCCACGGCCAAGGATCCGATTGTGTACCTGAGTCCGCCGCGCAGTCCGCCGCGCTCCTTTCTGCAGCTCAGTCCCGATGTGCTGGTCAGCGTCTCCAAGTGCGGCATTCTGGGCTGCAACTCGTGGATGTCCTACGACAAGGAGCAGGGATTTCTGCTGGAAATCGATGCGACCACCACGAATCTTAAGTGCGTCCCGCTGCCAGCTCCTGAATCCTCACTCCAGCTCATTTATAAATGTATTTTTAGAAACCGCAAACGCGTCTTTGGACCCTTTCACCCCTCGCAGCCGCCGCACTCGCAGAACTTTGCGGTCAGCACCGATGGCAAGCTGCTCTACGCCGGCGGCATTTGGGACAATGCGCTGCGCGTCTACAGCCTGAACAAGGGCAAGACCTTGGCCTCGGTGACACGCCATTTGGACATTATCACCTGCCTGGCGCTGGATAATTGTGGGTCGTATCTGGTCACCGGTTCGCGCGACTGCACCTCCATTGTGTGGAGCATACAGGGAGGCAATCAGCAGAGCAGCATGCCCAGCAGCAACATTCCAGTTCATGCCCTGACAGGACAATCCCATCTGCAGGCCATAACCCAGCTGAACACCCAGAACAGCTACTCACCAAAGCCTCTGACTGTGCTCTATGGCCATGACGACGCTGTCTCCAGTGTGGCCATCTACACGGAACTGGATCTCGTTGTCTCCGGCTCACTGGTGAGTGTGACAGCGAAAAATCGATGTAGAAGTTTGTCGCCTGATTGACTGACTGATGATTGAGCTAGAAACTGCATAAACTAACCGACTAAGGGATTAACTAACTGCCGGATTGATGAACTGACGATCAAAGCAGCTAGGAACCTGAATTTGTATATATAAAACTGTACGTAAAACTTTTTACTACGGACTCAGAGCTTGACTGATTGATTGACTGCCTGATGATCAACTAGAAACCTGAATTTCTTTATATTAAACTGTACCCCGACTGAGAGATTGACTGACTGCTGAATTCACGGACTAACGATAAAAGCACAGAATAAGATCTCGACTGGGCTGACTGATTGATTGATTGACTGATTGATGGAGATAGGATAGGAGCTAGGAAGTTTCCTTTTTAGCCGTTCTTTCTCGTTATATTAAAGTTTATTCTTGTTCTATTCACAGGACGGCACTGTCAATGTCTACACACTGCAGGAGGGTCAATTTGTGCGTACCCTGAAGCCCATTGGCTGCACCGAATCCTGTGTGCAAATCTCCTACGTAACTGTTTCATATCATGGTGAGTTTTTCCAAGCTGCGCCTGCGCGTATGCAATGTATTTAAAAGCGGACTGGTCCAAAGTATGCTATAATTCGAATAGATTTTGAATTCCGTTGAGAGTTCTGCTTTTTTGTATGGGTTCAAGCGTCAAGGCGTCCAGTTTGAACTCTGTGGCCCCCCCAAGTCGATAAGATAAGCCTTTTCCGTTTGTAGGTTGGGGGTAGGTTGGCTGAACTGGCCCCATTTTTATCAGTCTGTCAACACTTCGAACGCATCGGCCGAGGCACATTCTCACGTGCACTCGATTTACCCGGTGCAGAGCAAACAATTTCAAACAATTTAATCAACTGGCAGCTCGCTTATCAATGCCCCGTAAATTGCCACACACACTCGCTGATAATGCCTCAAATATCACGTGACACTCGTGAATGTCTATATATATAAATATACATATATATACATCTATATATATACATATATATATATACTGAGTGTGTGGTCATGTCTGTCACTCGACTTTTGTTCATGCCTTTTTTCTATTCGTCATGGTTTCAATTTGTACAAGTTCTCTGCTCATATCTTATCTTAATAAGTTCTAATAAAGCTAGAGGCTTTTAGACCAGAGAGCACTACTTGATGCCTTAGCCTGAACCAAGGTTAGGATTTTGTCAACTATTTCAATCAATCAAATTACTGTCTCAGTTATCGCAACCATTTTACAAACCATTTGACCTCATTGAGTGTCATAAAGTTGTGCAAATCTATCTATCTATTCGATTATTCAAAATCGTATTTCTGATCAGCCGAGTCAATCAAGCCTTTTTATATCATGAGAATCACATAGAAGGGCAAGTTATCAGAAAAGTTAAGTATACTTGATCTGCGAGACGATCGCGTCTAATTGAGCTTCATCTTTGGGCTCGTACATCAAGTGCAGCTTGATAAATTGTTCCCTTAGCTATCGGAAATATCGATAAATATCGATTGCCGGCTTTGCAGTTTATGAGAATAGCTGTAAGTTTTCTCAGAAGCGATATCCAAGATTTAAGCAAGTTTTGACCCGACACAAAGGTAAATGCTCTTCGGAGAAGGGACCCCCTTCGGTAGGTCCAGTTCTTCATGAGCTCAAAGACCAGAGTCTGGACTCGCCATTAAGATAATGACAAGCATCTGTGGATCAGCATAAGTGAGAAGTCCAATTCCAAAGCGAGCCTCAGCTGAAGGAGGTTTGCGCCAGTTCCAGATTAATCTGCATTTCTTTAGGCTGCCGGCTGCGTTTATTGATGAGAAGAAGTCCTATTTTTTTTTTTTCTCCATAGAGTATCGCCTAGTCCCCCCCCCCCCCTCCCTCTCTTCTATGTCTCTGTCACAGCTAAATTCCAAATCTCAAGTGCAGACGCCACATAAGTCCAAAATTTCCCCATAATAAATCAATTTCTCCGCAATCAGCTGCTGATTATCAAAACCCGCACGCTTCACCTTTGTATAATGTTTAAGTATGTATGTATATATAATAATATACTCAAATATTATACAAAACTGAGCCACCTATATATGCATATATATATATATGTATGTATGTACCTTATATGCATATGTACAGCATTTGGAGAACCTGCCAGGTGCAGTCAGGCAGGCCTCTTATCGGGGAGGCAGAGTGTTATAAAATATTGAGTATCGATTAATATTTTGCAATATCCGGCAGCAAGTTAAACCAGAAATTCCAGACGGCCACAATTTATTATTAATATATATAATATCTACCATGAGATAATCCGTTAATTGCTATAAAATATATTCTTATTTATTTAAAATATATGTAAACATGGTAGTTAACCATAAAATGCACAAAGAGTAAGAGCAGGAGAGAGAAAAAGCAATAAAAACAAAAAGCGCGAGTGCAAGAGAGTAATTCAGAATGAGAGTGAGAGTATGTGATACTTGAATTGATGAGAATCACATAGAAGGGCGAGCGCAAGAGAGCAATTCATTTTGAGAGTGAGAGTACATGATACTTGAATTGATGAGAATCATATAGAAGGGCGAGTGCAAGAGAGTAATTTATAGTGAGAGTGAGAGTACATGATACTTGAATTGATGAGAATCATATAGAAGGGCGAGCGCAATTGATGACAATCATATAGAAGGGCGAGTGCAAGAGAGTAATTTAGAGTGAGAGCGAGAGTATATGATACTTAAATTCATGAGAATCACATAGAAGGGCGAATTGTCAGAAAAGTAAAGTAAACTTGATCTGCGATTGATATATGAAATCATACAGAATGCTTATTACGCGGCTATGTCCGGACCAAAATCATATGTTAATTTTAAGCCCATGAAAAAATATGTCTTCTTACGGTATTAAGCCCCCATCTACGCCCAGAAAAGTGGATTAATGCAATCGATTGATTACGTTGCAAATACCATTTTGGGCGGGTGTTTGAAAATCAGATTTCAGATTAAAACAAAGACTTGCTTTCTATTAACAGCTTTCGGCCTTGGGCTGGACCTGTCAAAATCGGTTAAACACGAATTCATTATTTAATATGGGGCTGTGCATCGATCAGCAATCAGGCAGTCGGTGAGTCAGTCAGTCAATCAATCAGAGTCAGTGCAAACAGTTTTGTATATAAAGATATACGTATATATATTAAGTTTTATAAATCAATTAAATTGAATCGCCTGCCTTTTGGCTTTATAGGCTGTTTTTATTGCGTTCTTGCCCAGCTCAATTAACGACATGGGTTTAATTAAATGTCAAACTTTGTCAAAGCCCCCCCCCCTGTCCCCCCTCAAGCGATGGACTGCTTATCAATTCGAGCTCAAATATGCGCATTCATACATCAGACACACACACGCACACACACACACACACAAATACTTGAGCATTATTAATGGAATCAAATCAAAAGCGAGCGAACGCGAACGAGTCCCGCAATCGCATCGCAGTCACACGACCCGACGACCGCCTTCGATTCCCAGCACCCCTCTCCAATAAAGTAGCCCCTCCAGCACCTCCGCCGCACCCTCGCCTATCCCCTGTGTGCGTAGCCCCAAAGAGCCAGAAAGAAGAGTGCACTTATCGGAGGTACCCGACTAGAAGATACCATCTACATAGTTCCAAATATCCAATTTATGTATTCGTATTTATTTCTATGGCAAAAGCGTCACTTGAGGCGTGAGTGAGAGAGCAAATGAGAAAGCGAATATGAGAGATAGGGCATGTTAGAAAGAGACTGAAAGATGAAACTTAACTAACTAATGAGTGAGAATGAGAAAAAGAGCTATGGAGACAGTAAGTTAGTTAATGTAGGCAAAGAGGTGGTAGTAGAGAAAAAGAAATGGAGTGTGAGAGAGGAACGACTGGTAGAAGACAGTAAGTGAGTTAAGGCGAGAGAAAGAGAGATTGAAAGGGAATTTAAGCTTAAAACAGAGTAGAGGAAATAGGTGTAAAACGAAGCAAGATAGAGAGAGAGAGAGCGAAAGTGGAAGAGAAATAGAGAGAGGGAGGGACTGCGTTCTCATTTGCTCTCTCACTCACTCCCTCGCACTGTCTAAAACACGCGCTATTCCACTATCGAAAATATCGCCTCTCTATGCGATTTTCACAAATTCAAGTAAAGCTTTTCAAATAGGAATTAATACGAAGATATATATATATATTGCAAGCTTGAAGAAGGGAAGAAGGGCTTTTGAATGTTGTTAGAGTGAACGAATAAGTGCTAGAGTAAGGCAGAGTAAGACCTAAGATCAATAGACGGAGGACTCCCGAGTAAGATACAGCTTATTTTATTATTAAGATTTTGTAGATTTCAATAATTGTGTATACCCTTTGGACATTTTTAATGGGTGCAGCGTATAAATATGTAAGCGAAGACTCATTCATGACATTTATGTTGTTTTTTTTTTTTGGTGGCAAAATTTTATGAAATAGTAAAACTCGGCGAGGGGCGTTTAGAAGGCGACATGTGTGTGTGAGTGTATATATATATATATATATAAATGTGTGTGAGTGTATATGTGTATGTATGTGTGTGTGTGTGTGTGTGTGTATGTTCTAAGGAAAAAGAGTGCCGGACATGGAATGGGAACTTTTTGAATGAATGTAAATGTCGCAATTGGCGAGAATGAGACTGAAGACTGAAGACTGGGAAACTGAGAAGCGTGATCTTTGAAGACTGAGAAGGGAGAAGCCTATGCAAACTGGCTACGGCACGGTTATTTCTAGTTTCAACAAAATCACGTGGAAACGGGCCATTCGAATTCCGCATCAACTACTCGGAAACGGTCAAAAAACTAAAATCAAATCAAATAAAACCAAATACGATCTCTATATCAAGTATATCAAGTCAAGAGGGCACTGGCACTACGTTCTCTCTCTCCCTCTCTCTCTCTCTCCCTCTCTCTCTCTCTCTCTGTGTCTTTCTGCAGCATTTGGAACGGGTTTTGAGTTTTCTTCACTTCAATCAATTTCATTGGCAATGCTCACTGATAAGCCCCAACTACGCATCGCTTTAATCATCAACGTTCTTGTCGCCGTCTTCGTTGTTGTTGTTGTTATCTTCAGAGAAGCGTGTCATAATCTTAAATTCCATGTTGTACGTTCTTCTCTGTGCTGCAGGTTATCAATTATCAACGGCAAGTGGGCCGGACCCAACTCCGGCCCATTGACATTTCCAACTGCGTAGAACCCATAGAACCAACCAACCACTCGACGCAACGCACCCTGCCCCACATATCGCAATCTTAGGCTCTATCTCATTCCCTCCCTCCCTCTCTGTCTCTCTTCTCTCTCTCTCTCCTTGATGTAAGTCGTTGCGCTCGTAGAACAATAAAAAAACAAAACTAAACATTTTGTACTTAAATTAACTTCAAATGTTGACAAAACCTGACCGCACGCAATTCTTGTTTCAAGATCTTCCATAATTGCATTTGATAAACTTAAACTAAGAAACTCTGTACGCTTGAGTCTGATTTAAAGCATATGTCCTCTTTAAATAAGTTTCGTTTAACTTGTCTTCAGACTTATTCACTTACTTTAATAGTTGTTAATAGAAAACTTAGCAGAAAACTGGCATGCTCAGAAATCTTGAACTTATTTGAAGCATGTTAACGCTCGTAAGAAATACTTTGTACTTAATTTATGCAATTTTCTCTTATTTAACTTTTACTTTGCAAAGCAAGCATGAGTCATGCTTAATTCAAGAATATTCAAGAAAAATTTTGGAATATTTAAAAATTGAACTTAATTTATGGAATTTGTTCTTATTTGACTTGTATCTTGCAAGTCAAGCATGATTCATGCTTAATTTAAGAATATTCCAGAAGAATTTTGGAATATTTCAAAAATCAAAAAACGAAAACAAGTCTGATAAATAATTTAGCTTAACTTAAGAGAATCTCGAATCTTTTAAAAGAAAACCAAAGTCCAAACAAAATATAGAGCTGAGTTTTTCTCTGAGTGTATAATTGTCAGCTAGCGATAAGAAAGACGTCCACAGATGCAATATTGCATTAAGTTCCCCCCCTCCCAACCCCTCCCCGCTCCTCCCTGCCCCCTTACTTATCCGCAACGCTGTCCATCTGCCAAGTTGATTGGCATTTTGTGGCAGATTCTTTGCTGATGCGTCCGGCCGCTTATCAGACTCTGACGTCAGCATTGAATTGATCTTCTTGGTCGGCAGGTCACATCGCCTTCAGCGCCTTGGACGACACATCGCACTCGGTGCACGTGTACAGCATCAATGGGGCCAGCCTGGGCTCCAAGTATGTATCCGGCCGCGTGACGGGATTGGCCAGCGCCTCGGACTATCTGGTGGTGGCCGACGATGCCGGCGACATAACCATGAGTCGCCTGCACGGGTGAGTCCGGATGAAATCCAACTATAACTAAGCTAATCTTCATATATATAAACGCTTTACAGGCTGAAGCCCGTCTTTGACATTCCGCTGCATGTGCCCATCCAGACCGTGGTCGTCACGCCGGGCAACACGCACATCCTGGCCCCGTTGCGGGATGGCCGCCTCGCGGTGGTCGCCGTGCAGTTGCCGCTCGCCGGCAGCAAGAAGCATTCCGTGCTCAATGTCTAGACGAACTCCGGAGCAGATTGTCTTCCCGGAAAAAATCAACTTTTGTCTGTTTTTGGCTATTTCTTTTTTCGGTCACTTTTAATTCTTGAAATTTGTTTCTGCAATCGCGCATATTTGTCGTATTTGTTCATAATTTGTTTTTATATATTTATTTTCATGTCGTTACGTGCCAACAAAAAGAAGAAAGAAAAGTAAATGGCCAAAAAAGCGGGCCAACATGTTAGGTATCTTCCGTTTGATTCGCTTTAAATATATACATATATATATATATATAATTTAAACTAATGTATCTGCAAGATACTCGAATTCCATTTAGCCTTAAGCAGTTCCCTTGAAAAGTAGCTACACATCATACCCTATACCGTATACCGTATAGCGTATACCGTATACCGTAAACCGTACACCGTAAACCGTATACCGTATACCGTATACCGTATACCGTATACCGTATACCGTATACCGTATACCGTATACCCTGTACACTGAAGCCTGTACCCTGTAGCCTGTACCCTGTACCCTGTACTGTATACCCTGTACACTGTACCCTGTTCCCTGTGACCTGTCCCCTGTACCCTATACCGTATACCGTATACCCTGTACCGTATACCCTGTACCGTATACCCTGTACACTGAAGCCTGTACCCTGTAGCCTGTACCCTGTATCCTGTACTGTATACCCTGTACACTGTACCCTGTACCCTGTACTGTATACCCTGTCCTGTACCCTGTGCCCTATACCCTATCTAGGTAGCTTTTTTTTTGATCGGCAATTATTCAGTCGGGTCTTTCGGCTACGTGGGGCTTCGCGCGCGCCTTCCAATTAGCTTGACAAATTCGTATAAATCATTTATCATTAGGCTGACGGTTTTTTATTTCTTTATTTTATATATAAATTAGCACATACGTGCCGTCAAACTGGTTGCCGGCAAGTGAACCGGCTGCCTTCCCCCCTGCCTCTTCCCTGTCCCGCCCCATAATCCCCCTCTCCCCCTCTAGCCCGCCTGCCATTTCCGTTTGCCTCTCTGGCTCGTATCTGAGGCATCTGAGTCACGCGCGACTTTCAAATTGGCCCCAAAATCTGCCCGGCAACAGCGCGAGGTGGCGGCAGTTCAGCCCAGCCAGGCAAACTGGGGCCAAATGCTGTGTATTTTTTTTGTTGTTTGTTTTACTTACAAGTGAGAAACTTTCGTTGAGAGAAAAATGTATCTGCAACTGCAACTGCAACTGTATTTGTATCCGTATCTGTATCTTTCCCATTGACA
This sequence comes from Drosophila ezoana, assembly GCA_035045725.1. Classification (NCBI taxonomy): domain Eukaryota; kingdom Metazoa; phylum Arthropoda; class Insecta; order Diptera; family Drosophilidae; genus Drosophila; species Drosophila ezoana. Next base: position 23,210,142 of record JAWNOU010000177.1, on the reverse strand, counting down.
ACAAGTATTATCCTAAAATTAGAGTCCGTCCACGAATCCAACTAAAAAAAAATTGCTAACGAATACGAATTTAAAGTTTTGCCAACAAATTCCATTCTATGAGCGACTTTTTTTTTGTTTAGTTTTTCTTTCTTGGCCCCGTGCCAAAAAGTTTGTGCAAACCCTTTTAGCCCGCCCCGAGACAACCTTTTCCTTTGACAAGTGACAATATAAAAGACGATCTTTTCGATCCGACGCAAAGGTTTTGCTTTCCGATGCCTTCAACTTGTTAAAAGCGCACAATCAGCACGTAATACTAAAGATTAGCTGCTAATAGCTCCTAACTTTGCCTAACTCTCAACTTCTTTTATACAAAATACTTAACACACATCTTAACTATATGCGATAATACACTTAAACAAATTAGTTCCAATTGCGAACATCTTCTTTTTAACTAAATACTTATGTCAGGGCTGCAAATCCGGCGAGGAATTACCTTTCGGTTCGATTCGTAAGACTGGGTTCTGTTTGAACCTGCAGAACTCTAGAGATCCTGAGTAACTGTTGAGCAATCCACGAACCAAAGCGAAAGAAAGGTGGAAATGTCGCACATCTAAAAAACAAAACTCTTAAAACTACGTTAAATGATGTCCGATCTTGGAAAGATAAACCATTTTGTACTCGTGCAAAGATTGGATCAAAAAATGTTTAATTTAGGGTATAACTGAATAATTGTTGAGCAATCCACGGACCAGACCGAAAGAGCTGGAATGGGTGGAAATGTCTTAAATCTAAAACATTTTTCTACAACTTGATTTACATTTAGAATATGTTTTTCTAAGTGCGTTACGAGTTCAAAATTTTATATCCCAACAAAATCGATTAACATTTAGCCGAGTTTTCTGATTTTTGTTTGATTGTAAATGGAACTTGAAATTCCCGGATCGAAATTGCATTTGCATCCTTGACTTATATCAGTATGACATACATATATATACGTAGAAGTTATACAAAGAGTTCTTCGAGTTTAGCTGTAGTTAAATATATCACACTGTATAGATTGTATTGTACGATTGTCAATAAAATGTTGAGAAACCAAACCAAAAAAAAAAAGACAATCAAATGTTTTTCTTTTATTATTTTATTTGTATTTATTCAAAAAACAAACACTTTAAATTAATTCAATTAAAAGTATATAAAAATAAAAAAAAAAACCATAATTCAGTTCAATTAGCTTATCAAAATAAAACATAATATGATCGTATAGGTAACTCTTCTGCGTTCAATATATAGGGTATGTATATGTGTGTGTGTGTGTGTGTGTGTGTGTAAAATTAAAGACTGTTCTGTTAACCCAGTGAATACTTTATCGTATGCGAATATATGGACATAGATGTATGTATGTATGTGTGTGTGTGTTTATGGACGATGCTGGTTCAATAAATAAATTTGTAGAAAATGAATACGAATACGCGCGTGAATTCGTAAAATCGTGAACTCGTGGATTCGTGAACTCGTGAACTCGTGGTTTCGTGAACTCGCGATTTTGTGAATTCATAAACTCGTGATTTCATGAATTCGTAAACTCATGATTTCGTGATTTTGTGAATTCGTAAATTCGTGATTTCGTGAATTCGTAAACGTGATTTCATGATTTCGTGAATTCGTGATTTCGTGAATTCGAGCTGAATTTGTGGATTGGCTGGTTTGGTGGTTTGTTGGTTTGTTGGTGGTTTCTTGTTGGCTCATAGCCACACATATGTATATTAAGTAACGGCCAATTAATTACGTTAACTAATGTTCTTTCTTTCTTTCTTTCTCTTTTTGCCTGAATCGTTAGGAACAATCATTGCTACTTACATAACGAGATTTGTTTACCTGACGCAAACTAAAACTAAAAATTAATAAGTGTAAGAACTTAAACAAATATTAGTTGTGTGTGGGGGGGAGGGGATATTTGATATATTCCCGCATTAAATTAGTATTCGTAAATTATTCGATGTGGAAAGAAGAAGAAGCAGAAAACGATGCTTTTACGATTAAAGTCTAAGCCGGCATTAGATTCTAGAGTTCAACTTAGGGCTAAACTTTTTAGTTTCTTCATTTTTTTGGGTTTTTCCTATTTGTTATGTTGTTTTTTTTGTTTTTTGTGGTTTTGTTTTGTTTGTTTCTTTGTTTTCACGCATCTTCAAAGGCATTTGATCTATCTAACTAACTAAAAATGTGGTTTCGTCAATCCAATAGCCTTGTGTGTGGAATCTTTAGTCTTGTTCCTTCTGCAATGAGTCCAAGCAAAGGTGGGGAGAATGGAAAATCCAAATTAGCATTTCAGATTGAATACAGTTTTAATCGATTTATCGAGCTATCGAGCAATCAACTTATCGAATTCTCGATTAGGCGACTTATCGAGTTATCGATCTATCAATTTATCGAGTTATCAATATATTGGTTTAGGAATTTCTCGACTTAGCGAGTCATCGATTTATCAAGTTGTCGATTTATCGAATTATCGATTAATCGACTTATCGACTTATCAATTTATCGATGTATCGACTTATCGATTATGCTAGATACTTACAAGTACGGGGTAAACGAAGGTATCGGCCGAGTCGCGGCCAACGGCATTGTGCGCTATACACTTGTAATTGCCCATGTCCTCCCATTTGAGATCGGAGATGAGAAGATCGCCGGTGGGCAGCACCTTGAAGCGATGGCTCTGCACGATGTCCTTGTCCTCGTTGTTCCTCCAGGTGATCTTGGCGTGTGGGTTGGCGTGCACCTTGCAGGGCAGCATTACGCTGGAGCCCATCAGATCGAGATGCGTTTTCTCGGTGTAAATGATGCGCGGCTTCTGTGGACCCGGATACTGCTTCTCGGGCACAATCAGACCGCCCAGCTCCTGGTCGGAGTGCGACGGATACACCTGGGTGCTGGCATAGATGGTCTTGGAGCCGGTGCGTCCAATGCACGTATAGGTGCGCGGTCCGCTCAGCATATGGTCGACAATGTGCACGGATCGGACGCGCACAATCGCCGAGGGTGCATCCTCCGAGAAGGTGTTGGGCGCCAGATTGTCGATCTCCGAGAGCGGCATACGGCCGACGACCCACTGAATGCTCGGCACCTGGGAGCCCATCATCTCGCAGGCAATCTCCAGGGTGGCGCCCGGTGCCTGTTGGATTTTCGTGGGCGGCGTCTTGGTGAACTTCAGCCAATCCTCCTCGAAGGCGCGGACTCGGCTGTGCTTCGACTGGGACGCCTCTTCCTCCGGCTCCGGGTCAATGGAGTTGTCCACATCGTTGCTCTCGTCCACGATGTCCACGGCGCGACTCTGGGCGCCCGAGAGGCTGCCAAACAGCAGCAGCGCTATAGCGCACAGATTTAAGTTCATTTTCTGCAAGGAGACAAGGACAGGAGGCGTGTCTTAGTGATAAGGCTGGAGACGGGATGAAAGTTCAAAATCACACGACGCGACTCGACTCGACTCGACTATAATATAGGTTAATAAACCCACGATGACAGCGCACAAATCAACATTCACATCATCATTCTCCTCATCATCATCGTCATTCCCCTCATCATCATCGTCATTCTCCTTATCAGTTATCAGCGAGCCGAAGTCCCGGGCCAGCTAAAGCCGAGGCTATAAATCACAATGTCGACTGATAGGAACCGTGGAGCTCTGGCGATCAGGGCCCCTCAGACTGTACCTCAACTATTGCGAAATAATTCATAGTACATATATGAAATTCTGATAAGAATTTAAATTTTCTTTGAGGCATTTAAGCAATATTATTCCATTTCAAAATATATTTGAACTGTTGTCTTTTGCTTAAATTGCATCTAAAATTCACTTTGCTATTTCTTTTCCTTATTCCAAACGCTCACATAATAAATGAGCTCTTTGTCTCTCATTCTCTCCCACTCTCCTTCTCTTTCTCTCTCTCTCACTTTATTGGATCTAACATTCATTTCCATAAGTATTTCCTTTGCTTATGCCAAACTCTCCAAACTTAAATGAGCGCCTTAAGTCTCCTTCTCTCCCACTCAATTTCCTTCTCTCCACTCTTCTTCTCTCTCTCTCGCTCTCACATAAGAAGTTTAGTGGCTTAAAGCGAGCGCAGCTCTGTGGCTATGTGAGTTGCCTGCCAAACGAGGCAGCCGAGGTTCGAATCCTCGTAAGAACACACAACGTTTTCTTTTTTTTCATTATTTTTTTTTAATTTTTCAGGCTTTTGGCTATCGATTCACGTTTTCTTTTTTTTTACTCAACAAAAAAAAACCTTAATTTTTCCAAGTCCACAAAAAATGTTTTAAAAAGTTAAAAACCAAACTTAGGAGTTTACTTTTAAAGAAATCGAAAAATCGATTTCCAAATGATTATCAGCGTTTTTCCTACTGCATCCTTTTTTGGAGCTGCGCGTTCTTCCACCCTTTTTCCGCTGCCGTATCGAATCTGCCGTGGAAGATGTCCCCGTTCGACTGGCTAATTTCACAATATCACGCGGTGTGGGAGACACCGAAATAGAACAAACGATGATTAATTGTGCCGGACATGGGACAAAGAACTCACGTAGGCAGCGGCATTTAAGTGGATCAGAGAACCAAAAAAAAAAAATTAAATATTTAACAGAATCGAAATTGAAATCACATTTGGTGTGACGTCAGCTCCTTGTCCGAAGCACGCCCACGCGCCATGGATCAAAGGCCGCGCATTAGGGACAACACCGAATTCTCGTATACCCTACCCTAACAAGCGAGACGCTGTCGCGTCGCGTCGCACGTCTAGACAAGGGCGTGACCATTAAGTTATTCAATAGGTTCGACGACGTCGTCGATTTGGTCTATTTTGCATATTATATTATTGGGGGGGTCTTTCCGAGTGCCCCCCTGAGTTTGTCTGGCGTTTTGCTGGCGAGTGTTGCATCAGAAAATTTGGACTCGATTTGCCCTTCGGAGTGGGTTTTTTTTTTCGCTTTTTTGCTGATTTGCTGAATTTTTTTTTAAATTCATGAAATACGTTTTCGTGGAATTCTCCAGTTATCATATCAAGTTGTCTCTATTTGGCATTGAAGGGGATCGGAGCGAGGGTCGAGGGGGGTTTGATTTGATTTGAGACTCACCTTTTGATTTGATTTCTTTTTTCTCTTCCGGTAAAAAATGTTTGCAAATTTCTCCCTAACTGGGGGCCGTAAAATAACGATGGGCGGTCGCGTCTCCTCTTGCTGTTGTTCTTGTTGGTGGTTCGATCCGCGAACTGGTTCGAAGCTCTTTGTTATGTTATGAAGGAGTTTATCAGCTCTAAGTTGTGATGGCTTCGGGTTTGGGCCTTCTGATTGAAATTCAGCAGCAATTGGCTTAACACTGACATAGGTACGGCGCGGGATGCCGTTTTGGTAGCCTTGCAGCTTAGTTTTGGTGAAATTTTGATTGTTTTTCTTTATTTTGCACGCAAATGCGCTCGGATTCGATTCGGTTCGGTTCGGTTCCGGTTCCGGAGCGTTCTTCAAAGCGATCAAGCAAAATGTTCTCTTTCTCTTCTTCACTTCTCTTCTTATACGTAGCGTATGTCCAGCTGTCGGCTTGGGCACATTCGTATCTCTCTCTCTCTCTCTTTCGAAGAGTTGTTGGCGACGTTGTTGGGGGTTGGGGGAGGATTTAGCAAGACTCCTTCTTGGTGGCAACAGCTAGTTGTGGTTTCTTGGCGCGGCACTCTTTCGAATACGCACGGTTCATCGACATTACAAGTCAAAGGTGTGTGTGTGTCGGCTATGTCAGCGGCTTTGGCTGCTTTCAATTTTCTTTCTTTTTTTTTTGGTTTTTTGAAACGCGCTTTGGTCGACAGAAAAACGGTAAACGTTGACGTTGCAGTGGAAAACGAGTGGCAGGCGCAAGCGTACACTTAAGTTGTGTTCAACAGCTGAAAACTGTCACAGAACTGATTCGGCAACGGCGTCGACTTCACTTTTATACGCTCAGCCCAGAGCTGGTGACGCCGACGTCGCGACGTCGCAGCGCTGCCTGCTCAAAACGTACGCGCTCGCTCGCTCCCTTACGCTCTCTCTCTCTCTCCCACTCACGCGCTCTCTTTTAGACAGCTCGCTGCTGGCTGCTGCTGCTGCTGCCGCCTGGCCCCTCTTCGTGCTGATGCTGGGGTTCGTGCACTTCGGTTTCGGTTGCGGTTACGGTTCGGGCCACAGGCATACACGAGATGCGCATTCACAAATCAAATGCCACCGCTGATCGAGCCGGAACGAAACGGTTTTGGAACCGGCCCCAAAGAACAGTTCATTTATTACATTCTATCTGCTGTTTTATTTGAATGCAGTTTGAGCTGCAATTGCAAACTGGTTACGAATTGTTGGGAACACTTTTAACTGGGTACAGTTGCACACTGGCATGACCCGCACTTTCAATTCCTAGCCAATAGTTGTTTTACCCTTGACTCAATGCAGTCGGAACCAGTTGACAACGGACAAGAATTCAAATGTATGGCAAGGCGTGCACTGCGAGAAAAGATCCAGCTCCAGTTCTTATACACAGTATTTAATATAAGAATTGTTGTGGTTCTTTTGAGCACATTTGGAACGACAAACTGAACCTAAATGCAGGAACTTCGTTTGAACCGTGAACCTAACTAACTATATTTGTTTTGGATTGAATTCTCTGCATACTTTTCTTTCAGTGTAGCGATTCTTGTGCTGCTTCTTTCTACCGCATTCGTACGTGCCAGGCGGCATGGCTTTTTGTCGGCTGCGACTGCGACTGCGGCTGCGGCTGCCCAGGCGAGCAGCGCGGCTTGGTGCAAGGTTTCCATTAGCCGCGACCCAAGACGCGCTTGTTCGCTGTCTGTTTCGTCTCTCCATCTCCCCGCCCCCATTCCCCCCTCCCTGCACTATTCATTGCAATCAAGTGAGTGCCAGTTTGTCTGGTGCGATCGGTCGTCGGTTGAGGGCAGCAAAAAACCACAATGCAAGCGGCACTGATTGCCAGCCCGGCCCAAGCTAGCTTGATGGAGAGGGGGAGGGGGGAGGGACAGGCGTGGTGGGGGGCCAGAGGGAGGGGCAGCCACAATGGCAGACAGACTGGCAGCAATTCAACAGATCGCGTGTTCGCTTTGCGCTGCGCAGCAGCAGCATGAGGGTGAGGGGGGAGGGTAGGGGAGGTAGAGCTTGTTGCTGGGCGGCAGCCAGTTCGTGTTCTCCTTTCCCCTCCTCTCCTCTCCTCATCTCTCCCCCCTCCAACGTTCGTTGCGCTGGCTGTGACTAGTTTTATTTATTTGTCGGCAAGTTCTACGAGAGCAATATATATTTAATGCCCATTACACAAATCGCACCGCGCCACGCCCCCCGTTTTTTTTTTTTTTGCCACATTTGGCAGCTGGCAACGATTGTCGGCGAAATTCAATTGAATGAAAAAAAAAAATTAAATAAAAATGTTGCAGGTGCTCGAGTTGATGTCTCGTGCCGCCCAGCCCGGCCCGTTCCGGCCCGGCCGGACCCTTGGAGACGCGAGACGGCACAGCTCAAAGACGCGGCTACGTAACAGGTTGACGTAAGGGCGTAAGACGTAAGACGTAAGATCGATAGATCAGCAAATCGATCGACATATTTGCTATCGATTCAATTAACGCGCATCGTTGGGGCTTTCATTGACGTTCCAGGAAAACTCAGTCGCAATACGGATGCAATCTTTGAACTCGGCACCCAATGTAACTCAGCGGCAGCTACACTGAGCGAAAAGACGGCTATGCTAAATGGAATTCCTAGAGATCTAAATTCTAGTACATTCCGTTTTCAGTTATTCCTTAAATGAAGCAGGAATCATGAACTTATATCGAAACGGAATTGGAAAATGTTAAAATGGGCTTAATTTAAGAGTAAAATATTTTATACATGTTTTAATAGGCTTAAATTAAGCCCAAAGTATGCTCAAAGTTAGCACAACAATTCATCGATTGATTTCAGGCCTAAGAAAAAGGTTCCTAACATAAAAAGGCAGAGCAAGGTTCAAGACTTTGCAGCTTGCAGACTTAAAACAAGCATTTGTAGGCTTAAAACAAGCTTAAAATATGCTCAATGCAAGCAGAACATTTTATAGATGGAGTATCTGTCTCTTGTGTTATAAAAAAGGTTCCCAATGAATGAAAAATTTGCAGCTTGACTCGCAAAGTACTTGACTTTTTCGCCAAGTGTATTAATACAGTTGCCTAAAATGAGCTCAAACAGACCAAGATACAATACATATTCATAGGCAGCGGCTAGAGGCTGGCACCAAATGGCGATCGATCGCGACAAAGCATCAATTTATTACCCCCCGAAAAAAGAAAAAACTACAAAAAAAGAAGATACAAATTTCCTAGAAATCTGCGGGCCACAAGAAAGAAAGGTCGAGATCTCTGGGCGAATCGTACGATCGTCCGCGCGTATGTGGCGATCGTATGATCGTTGCCATCAAAGCATTTTGATGGCAACCAATTATTGCATCATGCCAAATGCAACAACTAGGCGAGATCTGGAGAGTAGTGCTCGACTAGCAGATACCCTGTCGAGCTTCATATCATACAAACACTTCTTTCGAAGCCTCATAATATGGCAGATGTGTTCTTAAAGAACTTGGTTGCTTATAGTTCGATCTTTTTGAAACTTTCAGGGATTGCTTATGGCATGAAAATGTGCGCATATACCAAAGCGTGGAGATCTACCTGTAAAAATATCTTGGGAGATGTGTTCTTTAATAACTAGGTTGCTTTTAAATCAATCTTTCTAAAACTTTCGGGGATTGCTTATGGCATGAAAATGTGCGCATATACCAAAGCCTGAAGACCTACTTTTAATACTGAGTTCTATTCTAGTTTTGGGTGTAATTTTGAGAGCTATCTAAAGTGTGATATATTCCTAGTCTAGACCCACATACCAAATTTGGTGCATCTAGCTGATATTGTTCTCAAGTTATGCTTAAAAAACCATGTCTCAAAATCAATACTTATCGATTTCATGAAAATAACGGAGATATTGAAGAAACAATGATTAGCTACATCTTCGTTTGATCTAGGAGATAAAGATACACGGCCTGATCAAGCATATATGTATACATATATGATATATTATAACTTCCAGCCTTGACAAAAACATGATGCCATTTATAATAGGTTCAGGGTATTACAACGAATGTGTTGTCCGAGCTCTGAGCTCTGGTCAGGTGGGCGATCTGGTTGGCTGTGGCTGTGGCTGTGGCTGTATCTGTATCTGTATCTGTATCTGTGTCTGTGTCTGTGTCTGTATCTGTGTCTGTGGTAGCAGAAAGATGCACACTTGGCTAGCGAAAATTGGCTTGCTTCCGCTAATGGAACCAAAAGATACTCCGCACAGCCGTCAACGTTTGCACTTTGCTGCTAATTAACGTCGTGCAAAACGGCCAACGGCTTCGACGGCTCCGACGGAGCGGCCACCGGAACTGGGCAGCGACGCGGCTTAATGGCGAGGGGTGAGGGGTGAGGCGAGGGTAACGGCTCATTCAAAGTCAGCAAACAGACAGACAGACAGACAGACGGACGGATGGACAGACACGGATGGACAGACAGAGATATGCAGTTCGGGGAAAGATAGTGCAACATGCAACAGCCGAGACCAGTCAAACACACACATACATGTACCTGTGAATTGCAGGTTGTACGAATCACGTATGTGTGTATGCATGTATGCACATATGCACATGTATAGGTGTAGTCTACACCGGGTGGCGACGTGAGAAAATTCATGTGCATGCCACAAATTCTGTGCCGTTGCCAATGTGGGTTTTTTTTTTTTTTTTGGTTTTTTTTTCGTTGTGCCTGTCATTGATAAAGTCCAAAAAGTGCGCTTGGCAACAGCCTCGACCGACCTCGACCTCGCACAGCTCGTGTCCGTGGTCCGGGCTGGGCATTCAAAGAAAATGGTCTACAGGCGATTCCATTGAATTTACGAGCTGTACATTTAGCAGCAACATTAACGGTTCCAGTTTGAATGTTTTGAGGTTAGGTGCATGACGTGCATGACGTGCACTTTTCCAGCTGAACTTGAATTGACCGTAAATTTCCCTTTCTAGCGTGTATAATAGAAACTCGTATATGTATAAGATCTTTGGTGCTACGTATAACAGTTGCTGTACACACACATGCTATCCGTTCATATTTGTAGTTGTGTTTAAAGCAAATGTAATGGAAAATTTTTGAAACCACTTTTTTTTTTGGGCGTATCATAAGTGTGTGGAAAATTTTGATGTACGCGTAATCGTAATGAATTACAATTAACGCTAATCGTTGTACTGTTAAAAGGCATTAGCATTAACTAAGTAATATGCATACAGACATACATATGCATGTGTATTACAGTATTTACTGTGTTCATATCTAGAAAACGTTCGCACTTCCTCAAACGCTCATTCATATACGACGTATGCCTGTGTGAGTGTGTGCGTGTGTCTGTGTGCGTGCGTATGTGTGCTATTGTAATTTATCAATTAACCTATGGAGTGTGCTATGCCTACATTTTTGTTATATATTGTGTGCGTATGCGTGTGTGTGTGCGTGTTTCTTCTGCTTCCCTTGCATTCTTAGCGCGCATAAATTGAACTATGTGTGCGTGTGTGTGCGTGCCCTGTCTCTGGTTACCTTTTGTTGAGTTGTGCAACCAAAATGAGCACCCATCACCAACACCAACACCAGCTTGTGGCCATCGCCGACCACCACCGGAGTATCCGAGCGACTCCGACTCTCGCCCAATTCAATGCGGCGATTGCATCAGCCATTTCGACGCTGGCGGCGGCAGCGCAGTCGATGCCAGCGCAGCGATGCGTTTGCAGTTGAGCGCGTTAAGGCGTTAAAGCCGAGCATAACCCATAAGCCCGCCCTTGCCCTTGTCTTACTCTCTCGCTCTTACGCCTTCAGTATGTGTATGTGTGTGTGTGTGTTTGTCTCTCTTTGTGTGTAAGTGCGTGCTAAGCTGTAGCGCTGAGTCATCATAGCGCAGCAGGTGGCATTAACATAGACAAGCAAGATTAGGTCTTATAAAAAAAAAAAACCCTCAAGTATAACACTTTGGTGCAGCATTGACGGCTTTGGGATTCACGTAGACATTTGCTACGTCAAAGCTGCCGACTGGCACATAATAATAATAATATAAATTAAAATCATTCTAATTAATTTGATTTATGTGACAGTCATTTTGCCATATAATTTAAACGCGCCTATTCCGAACTGCGCAGCCTTTGCTCGCCCAGACATATAAATTCCCAAATTTATTCTAAAACAACAAGCTGTAGAAATAGTTTTATATTGTTTGTGTGTGTTGGCAAGAAGTGAATAAAAACAAAACTCATTCATGCTAAAAGATCTGATGACGTGTGTTGATGTTTTCAACTTTCCGCTATTATCAACGCAAAGTTCATTAGAGCTTGAAAAACAATTATGAGCCATGTGTATGTGGTGTATGTGTGTATAAGAAAATAATAAAAAAAAGGGGGCTCGTTGCTCCACACACACACACACAAACACTCATCGGGGACAGGGCCAAACGCGGCAAATACCACACAATTAGCAGTTTCTCTTTATTGACAGAATTTAACAGTAAACACACACGCTTAAGCATGCATGCATACATATATGTATGTACGCTCATGTCGCGCCATCTATTGACATGTTTTTCTTATTGTTTCGATAGCAGCATAATGGACGCTCTGTCTCTGTGTGAGTGTGTCACGTCACACGAAATTCGCCGCACACGCATCCACACCCTTCGCCCATTTGGCCACTTGGGGGCTCGTCTCTCGCTCTGCCGCTGGGCCAGCGCAAGCAGCGGCAGCGACGCACATAAACGCACACGCGCACACAAACTGCTTCTACTCGAAGCGAAGAGCGGCATTTGCCTCGAAGCTTCATGCTCCAGCAGCAGCAACAGCGCTGTTTACTCTTTCTCTTCATAACGAATTGGCGCTCTTGCGTTTTCTCGCTTTCGCTCTTGATCGCTGGCATGCAAATGCGGCGTTTGCAAAATGCAAAATGCAAAATTGATTGCCAAAGCGAATGCCGTTGATCCGCCCGGCTCTGCCTCCCGCTCCCGCTTCCGCTCTATCTCGTTCTGCCTCCCTCTCAAAAGCTGTGACGCATTTGAACCCGCCAACCGCACAGCTCGGCCCGTTTGCCCCCCGCGCAGTTTCGCTGTCACCTCCAGCCGTCCAGTGCTCCGCTTTGATAATTTCATATGTGCATATTTCATTACGCTTTTCGCCTTCAATGTTTTTTTTTTCAGTTTTGATTAGGTTTTTTTTTTTGCTTTTATTAAATGAATGGCAATTTATTACACAGCGATGTGATTATTAATTGCTTTTGAATTGATTTCGCAATTCAATTCTTTTGGAGGCGGGCAACGGCAAAGTTGCAACGGGAGCTGCGACGCCGACGCCGACGGCGACTGCGTGACCAGCGCAACGCGCGCAGTGTGGCCAATTCAGTGCGTGAATGTCTCGAGACGCACGTAGCCCAGTCCCAATTGGAAAGATGCTTCCAATAAGAATGCGTCACCAGCAGCAAAGCTCCAATAAGCAGCGTTTAAAATTTTGACTCAATTTAAAAGTCTCTTTTAAAATCGGTTTTAAATGTCAGAGCGTCAGATTTTCGATACAAGTGCAGTTCAAATTTCTGATTTGCCAAAAAAAAAAAAAAACGAAAAAGAAAAAACAGATTCTCAGCTAAAAGTTTATTTTTCCTTCGTATTTTTCTTGAATTCTTTTTCTTTTTTTCTGTCATTCCCAATTCGCACTCAGCGCTTATCCCATCCTTGGCCACTTATTTACTTAAGGAGGGGCTTGTTATTGTTTATGCTTCGGTACATAAAAGCATATTTCTGTTTAACCGAACCGCCTGAGAAGAGCTGTACACACTTGAGAACGGAAAAGTCACAAAATCAGATTTTACGTATCCCAAAAGCAGAAAAAAAACCCAACCCAACATAAACACAGATCTTAGCATCGGATTCGAGCAGACTTGACGGCGTCAATCCTTGCGGATGTTCATCAAAATATAAAAACTTTAGACTCAACACTTATTTATAGGCACATTGAGAAGCTTTAAATTGTTTGATTAGAATTTCTAATTAGCTTTGATCCCATTGTCCGGCATTCGCAATCTCTATCTCTACCTGTTTAACACGACGATGGGTCACACTGTTGCTAACCCGCGATAAGTTCTGTACGTCGCAATTTCCGTAGGCCCCGACTTATATAATTGTATGTAATAACGGTGCAAGCAAGTCAAATGATTAATCTATTAATGATATTCCCCCAGAAGACCCCGAAAAGCCCCTCGAAAATATTATAAATATCCAATTTAAAAAGTTCTATTCAAGATATACAAACTAAGTAAGAAAGATATAAATCTGTAACATGGGCTTGGTGACTCTGAAACTGTAAACGCCTTTTCAAACTGTGACTAGCCCCGACCAATGGGAGATTGTAGGCTCATATAAGATGTTTTAGAAAATATTATAAATAACCAATTGAAAAACTTCTATCCTGAGATCAAGATATAAAAACTATGAAAAAAGATAACATTGGTTTTGTGACTCTGAAACTGTAAACACCTTTTCAAAATGTGACCAGTTCAAAGTTCCTATTCCGACTCAGATCTATAACTATTCGAACTTTATCCTTAATCTAAGAATTCCAGCCTACTCTCTAGACACAAGCGCCATATACCCTTTATCGCCTCGCTAACAGGGTATACAAATTTTTATTTAAGTGAAAGAAGCACCGTTACACTTGCTTAGATAACCACAGGTGTCAGGTGTCGCCGTGACTCAATGAAAATAAATTTGAACTGATAAAAAAGCTAAGTTTTCAATGAATTTTCGGCCAAAAAAAAAATGCGTCACATACTTTTTAGATGATTAATTTGTTTGAATGAGTAAATCTGATAAGAATTGGAGCCTACCTGCATTCTAGTGTATTTTCCTTGAAGATTTTCCACTTGATTAGCGCGCTTTTCACTTTTCCGCACACTTTCCCGCTATCCTTATCACGTATCTAGTTTGCGCTCTCGCTCGCACTTTGGGCTATGTTCCGTTCTTTTTCTTGTTGAGGTTCTGGTGCGGTTCGAGATGTGACTGGTGGCTAGTGTTGTACTGTGCGGCGAAAGGTTGAGCATCGATGCTTTTATATCTGGCCGCCGAATTCAACAAGTGCGCCGCGCGCGCTCGTCAAAGCGACGGCAAATTGGACTCCACTCGGCTTATTAACAGTTATGGCGTCGCTGTTGTCTCCGTTGCCGTCTCCTTCTTCTCCTGCTCCTCCGCCCGCGCCTTCGCCGTTTGTCTGTCGTCGCTGTATTTGTATTGGCATTTGTATTTGTATTGGTTTTGCGGCTTCTGATGCTGTCGTCGCGTCGGCAGCGTCTCTGTTAGCTTGTATGTGTGTATGTGTGTGTTTGTGGGCGTCGCTTTTCTGCTGCTGCTGCCTCTGCTGCGGCTGCTGCTGTTGGCTCCTTTGATTGAAAAACTGTATGCAAATTTGTTTGAATTATTTGATATCACAATTTTTCACATTAATATTCGCACAGATATGCATTCTCGCATTTGCGCACGCATTTCAATTGTTACCTAACCTCAATCCATAATTTAGGTCTTTAACAAAGATCAGCGCACAGCACGGTTCAACTAATTAGCACATATTGATCGTATTGGGGCGGGGTCAATCCGAACTTTTCGCCATATTGTCTGGCATACTTTGAATTTTCTGTTTGTTTAACCGGCGCAATCTGGTGTCAACCGTGTTGCCCAAAACCAGTTGCAGCCGGGTCACGGCACATCCGCTGCCCCAAACACGAGGACTTGGTGAGCTCCACTGCGTGACAATTGTCTATATTCAGGAGTTAAGCGAGCGTCGGCAGACGTCACCTTTTTATACCCTGAGCCCATTGGAAAATGCTTAAAATGAGGTATAAGGCTTTTGTGCTAATTTATGTAACAGGCAGCAGGAGGTATATATATGTATGTACGTGCTGCTTACTCAGCAGCTTTTAGAGAGAGACTCGAGAGAGACTTAACAGGTAAGATCAAGTATAAACTTATCGATAGCTTGCTCCGCTTCGATACCAATCGATATCCTTTAATTGGAGCATATATAACAACTAACGATAGTTTGCTCCGCTTCGATACCAATCGATACCCCTGCATTTGGAGCTTGGCTCGGAGCATAAAAAAGCTAGAGACAACAAATTTGGTATATAGGCTCTGCGTATACTACCCACCGATCCCGAATCTTCCTCTGCTCCCCCCTCTCCCACCAAGTTGTAGAAAAAACAACTCAATTTGGAAGCTTTTGCCTTGGATTTAGTCTATATACACATTTGGCTGCCATATTTAGTCCCTGCATATTCTATGAAGATCCATGCTTAGGGTATTCACTAGTCGGGCATGCCGCACTAGACTGGGCTAGCGGTCAGCTCTCCGGCTGCAGACCTGCTGCCGCTGGACCACTATTTGCATACATATGTATAGATACATATATATATGCGACTGTTGGCGGCGGACGCAGCTGGGCGGCAGAGCCTAATTGATTCTGTGCCATAAATTGAAATGCACTTCGAAGCTTGAAACCGTTAAATTCAAATGAAGTTGCACTTTAAGCTGAAGAGGGGTGGGGGCAAGGGGCAGTGGCGGGGGCAGAGACGGAGGCAGGGGCTTGATTTCTGACTTGGCACAAAAAAAAAATGGCGTTTTTGCCTTGGGACAATCATCATAATGAGCTACTTATCAATGGCTCCATGGGGACATCGATGTCTGCCGCTGCCTGGCAACAGCGCCCGTTGTGACCCTCCCCCCACTGTCCCCTCCCCTTCCCCCTCACTAAGCACACACAGAGACACGCACAGCTTGGCGAGCCCAAAAGTCGCCCACGCGCTCGTCCAGCCAATTTGGCCAACTGTGTCTGGCAATAGGGCTTCATTTGAATTGTCAGCTTGTCTCCAATTGATAACGGGACTGCGTCACACCCACACGCAACACACGTACCACACGCCCACAGAGGCGCTGTCCCTACAGCTGCCTGGCCCTCGTCCTGGTCCTCGTCCTGGTTCTGGTTCTGGTCCTGGCACCACCAATCAGTCCTCAGCATGTCGTAATTAAATACAACAAACAAGCAAAGAGTACTTCAGTCGGGAGTGCTGGACTAGTAGATACCCTTATATATAGTCCGATCTATATAGATTAGTTCAAGGCTTAAGTAAGGGTACTCTTGTCGGGAGTGCTGGACTCGTAGATACCCTAAGCCGAAGCTTTTCATCATACACAGTTTGATTAACACGCGTTATATAGTCCGATCTTTATGGAATAGTTCAGGACTTAAGTAAGATTGATTTTGTCCCGGAACGGGGAATTATATCGACGAAATTATATCGTTGTACCAAAAAAAATCGACTTCTCAAAATCGATATCGATATAAACTTGTTCTGTTTATGGTATACGGGAATATTTTAACTGAATTTCAACTTTCTAGGTTTTGTAATTCCCGAAATCGAAGGGTACAAAGAAACGGACAAACGGATGCGGCTAGACAGACTAAGCTTTCGTTCTAATCAAAAATGCATATACTATATGGGATCGGAACGAAATATAGTTTTGATCAAGAATATATGTATTATATGGAGATCCTTTTGTACTTCCCGAAATTAACAGGTTTACAGACAAACTAAGCCTTCGTTCTGATTAAGACTATATATCCTCTATGGAATCAGCGATGCTTTCTTCTGCCTGTTACATACATTTTCTCCAAGCTATAATACCCGCTCTTACCCAATGGGGTTAGGGTATCTCAACAACTGTTGCCTCAATTCTGCGTATTTTTGTGGCGCAGTCAACTGCAAATTAGTTTAACTAATCACATCTAAAATGTCGCCCGTCTCCCCCCTCTCCCCGCAGTCCTAGCTTCTCAAGTGTTCTGTTTGTTTTCTTCTCTTCCCTTGCTGCCAAAATTGTGAGTCATACTTTTAGGGGCCACATTTCTGTATACCCTATGTATATGTGAGAGACCGCACATAACCTCACAAGCTCCGTTTTAAACTTGATTGTTTAGGATCTAGTTCACATTCCAAAGCCCTTCATATTTCAAAACTGAAATATTCCCTTAATTTCTACCAATTTCCCTTTTTGGACCTTTTTAGTTTGTTGCTTCGTCTAAATTTCTTCGTTTTCCAAAATTTGTTTTTTAACTACAGTCTATTAATATTTAAAAATTGTGTCTCGAAATTGGTTCAAAATGCTTTCACACATATCCTGATTCGAGTATATTTTATTTTAGCTCTAAATTTTGACTTGTAAGTTTCACAAATCCCCAGTCAATGTCCCCTAGGCCCATAAAACTTGCCTAAACTGAACAGATCTTGATGCTCCAAAATATTATATATATATTAAATTATATATCTGATAATCGTCGGGTTACATTTAAAACGATTTTTGTCGTCGCGCTTTAAGTTTGTTCTAAATTTGACACCAAGGTTCAAATTTAGGTTTTATTTTCTGAATTTCCTTGCATAATTTACAACTTACGTAACTAGCCAAATATGAGCCTATTTTTATATAAAATACCTTTTTGACTATGTTTTGATTGCCCAATTAACATAACACCTGCATTTTTCAACTATTTTGGCCTATACAACCTGGCCTGTCCTTGTTAACCTAAAAGTATGCTACGAAATTTTAAAAAGCTCTTAAGTTGATATGTGAATTGAGATGAGTCTAGATATCGGACATCAGACAGTCTTTAACTTGACTTCAGCTAATTTTAAAGCTGCAAGCTTTGCTGTACCTATATTTATGCGCAGCACTGTACGAAACGGTTAGCCAAAAGCGGAAGCTACGTAAAGCTCGCGATAGTTTGAGCTTGCAAAGCTTATTTAGTTTCGAATTAATAACTGCCACACGTGTTTCGTCAAAGCTCACTCAAGGTTAACGGCATACACTAGGCGAGAAAAGTTTGCAGCTAACAGATATCTGCTTCAACAAAAGAAAAAGATGACGTAAAAAATCTGCTTCAACGCAACAAAAACTGATTCTGGTGCAATACAAGTTTGTTTTGGTTTTCTTTCTTTTTTTTTTTGTTATTCACCAGTTTGCAGCATTAGCACGGTCCATTTGCGTGAGATGTATGTTAATGTGTTAATCGAACGGTAAAAGCTTTGCTGTGTTTGCTTTCTCTCTCCCATTCGCCAGTCGTCGTTCGGACGTCGTCACAGCAGGTCGTGCCGCGCAGCTCTCTTTGACTTCATCCACACATACATATATATATACACAGAGATATCTTTAATAGCAACAAGTTGCCGATCGCATGATCCAAACATTTTGGTCTAAACAATGAGCTTCTATACTTGCCTGCCGCTGGCCCTTAGACAGACCAAGGTCCGGGCTACACGCCGCCTCAGCGACCGCTTCCTGGTGCGACATCTATCGGCGAGCCAAGCGCTTCACGACAAACATGAGTAAGTTTTCGCCTGCCACACCCCCTGAAACCCCCCCCCCCTTACTCCACAAACAAACAGGTCCCAATGGAGATCGTAAACTTTGGACAGCGAATTCCTTAATTTTATGTACATATCTATAAAACAAATACAATTAGCATGATTAGTGGGCAGGGAGGGAATTAAGCACGTAGACCAAAATTAATTTGGCCGATGGCAGCAGCTTTTTTATGCGTATACCCTGTACGCAAAGTGAAATCGGGTATATTAGTTGCAGGTCAACTTGGACGCTTATGAAAGCACAGTCCCAAAATTTGATAGATAGCATAATCTAATTCATAATCCAAGGTTAACATTTCATAGCTTGATAGCAAAGTTCTTGTTTGTTAATCTCAAAATTCCGAATGATGACAATTTAACAGAGTATTGCGCAGTCGGTTACAGCTGTTGGCAAGTTTCTTACATGTTATTTTACCCTTGTAGAGGGTATTGTGTATTCCTGACCAGCATTCGATATAGCCATATCTGTCCGTATGCAAATCCGTCTCCACTTTTAGGGCTTTTGTCCGGATCGAAATGGGAATTGATCGATCAAAAGTTGAGCTCGTTTTACGTCTTCATTAAATTTAATAATATTTGCAGTTGCAAAGTTTTGGTTGTTGGTGGCGGCTCCGGCGGCTGCGCCATGGCCGCCAAGCTCTCCTCTCGCCTGGGCAGGAACAAGGTGATCGTCGTGGAACCGGCCGATGTACGTAAGCAAATGTCTCAGATCTCAGTCGAGTCGAGTTGCATTCAAGCCCGTTGCGTTCGCCCGTAGACACATTATTATCAGGCGATGTTTACGCTAATTGGTGGCGGGATGAAGCGGCTGGAGCAGTCCCACAAGCCCATGTCGGAGGTGCTGCCCAAGAAGGCCAAGTGGCTGCGCGAGGCGGCTGTAGAATTCGATCCGGACAACAATACGGTAAAGACAACCGGCGGCCATACAATCAAGTACGACATGTTGCTCATCGCCACGGGACTCCAGCTAAACTACAATAAGGTAAGCTCGTGATAATCCTGCCCAGCTCTCTCTCTGTCTCTCTACTCACCAGCTTTGATCTCGCCTAGATACCCGGACTGGAGGAGGCGCTGGCCATACCCAATGGCAAGGTCTGCTCCATATATTCGCCCATGTACGTGGATAGAGTATACGATTGCCTGCGCAATATCGAGGGTGGGAATGCCATCTTTACGTATCCATCGTCGCCCGTCAAGTGTCCGGGTGCACCCCAAAAGATCGTCTACGTCTCGGAGCACTATTTCCGCAAGGTAAGATCCCATTTGACCAAACCGGATAAACTTCTAATTGGACTCCTTTCAGACGGGCAAGCGCAACAAGATTAACGTGACATACAATACGGCTCTGCCCGTTCTTTTCGGCGTCAAACACTACGCAGATGCCTTGTGGCCCATTGTTAAGAAGCGCAACATTACGGTAAATACACGCCGTAATCTAATTGAGGTTAAGCCCGGCCAGGATATTGCTGTCTTTGAGAACCTGGACAATCCCGCCGAACGCTTCGAGGAGAAGGTAAAATTCCGTTCTGTCCATAAAGAATATCCGTAGAAATCCGTGTCTTATGATCCGTAGTACTCCATGCTGCACGCTGTGCCCCCAATGAGTGCACCCGACGCGCTGACTTGCTGCAAGCAGCTGATCAATGAAGCCGGCTTTGTGGACGTGGATCAGTCCACGCTGCAGCACACGAAATACAAGAACGTGTTCGCCATTGGCGATTCGTCCGGTTCACCCAACTCCAAGACTGCCGCCGCAGCAGGTAAGTTGATTGGAAAACTGGAAAGTTGATGCACAATTGACGTAAGAGCTGGAAAGTTGATATTTTCAATGACGTAAGATGAAGTTTCCAAAAAAAATATATCACCCGCGATTGTGGAAAATTGGTGGAAAACCATCCGAAGAAATTGATATTATATAAATTGTTGTTAATTTTCAGCTGCCCAATCGCCGGTTGTGTTCCGTAATATGATCGCAGCTCTTGACGGGAAGCCTCTGCGCGATGTCTATGACGGATATTCATCGTGTCCGCTGGTGACGGGATACAATAGCGTTATTCTGGCCGAGTTCGACTATAGTCTGACGCCATTGGAGACGTTCCCGGTGGCGCAGAACAAGGAGCGCTATTCGATGTTCATCATGAAGAAGGACCTGATGCCGTTACTCTACTGGAAGCTGATGTTGCCGGGCTACTGGAATGGCCCCGCCCTCATGCGTAACCTCTTGTCCGTTTTTAAGTTTAACAAGAAATAAGTCACGTCTTAAGTGATCCACACACAAATGCAATAACTTTTATTTTGTAATTTTAATTATACCACTTGAAATGCTTTTAAAATTGTACAATTTTTCGAAGAAAGAAGTATTTGAAATTAACGCCAGCTTAAATCGACTATCAATTAACAGTTTTCTGTTAAACAACAGAGCAGTGGTCTGGCAACAGCTGCTGATTATTGTGAAATAGTTATTTTATTGTTTAAACAGTAATAATATGTTTATTTAGCACTTGTTTAATTAATAACGAGTGTGCAAAAGTCCGGATTCAGTTGAATTAAATTGTAGCTTTGCTTGTAATTTATCGAAAATGCAACCCTGCGTTTTTGACGCAATTTCGAGCCGCATGAAGTTGGCAGCGAACGCAAATCGACAAGAAGAGGAAGAACAAGCGTGGCGTCTGTATGGGCGCAAGCATTTGAAGCTAACGAACCAAAACTCTGTTGGTTTTTTAAAAGAAACGAAAAAACAAGATTGCAGCCGTAATAAAATTACAAAAAATATCAAAATGAAAGCAGTGTAAGTATTAAAATAGCATTTAATGCAAAATGTACTTGCTGAAGTGAATGTGCTTTCCACGCAGTCCCCGTACGCCAATGCGCGTCCCAAAAACTCCCCGCGCCGCGCCCGCGCATACGCATCCAGAGAAACGACGGGACGTGTCCAATAAACAGCAGGATCCGGTGAATGTGTTCTGCCGTGTGCGACCGCTGCAATCGGAGGGCGATCTGACGTGCATGCGTGTGAAGAACACGACCACAATTGCGCTCAATTCGCAAGATCAGCTGCTGCATCCGAAGCAAAACGGCGCCCAGCGCGAGATCCAGTACATCTTCAAGCATGTCTTCCAGCCGGATTCCAACCAGCAGGAGGTGTTCGCTGCCGTCGCGCAGCCGCTGGTCGAGAATCTGGTGCGCGGCCGCAACAGCTTGCTCTTCACGTACGGCGTAACGGGCAGCGGGAAGACCTACACAATGACCGGGAATGCGAGACATCGCGGCATAATGCCGCGTTGCCTGGATCTGCTCTTTCGCACCATATCCGACTATCAGGCCAAGAAGTTTGTCTTCAAGCCGGACCGACTGAATGGCTTTGAGATCTTGTCCGAGGAGGACGCGCTGCTCGAGCGGCAGCAGGAAATGAATCAGCGTTTCGCGGGCGCAGGTCGCTTTGGGTTCCGGCGCAAAGACTCTGATCCGGAAATAGCATCGCAGGCCTCGGTGGAGCCGACGCCTTTGTCCGTGCTAGACGAGGACAACATGTACTCGGTGTTCATCACCTACGTGGAGATGTACAACAACAGTGTCTACGATCTGCTCGAGGACACGGGCGTACAGAAGTAAGCCGTATCTATTTAATCAATCTTTATTAGTTGCTAATCGTCTGGGGATTGCAGATCCTTGCAGTGTAAGATCATACGCGAGGATGCCAATCATCAGATGTTTGTGCACGGCGTCACCGAGGTGGAAGTCAAGACGGTGGAGGAAGCTCTGGAAGTATTCCAAATGGGCCAGAAGCGCAAACGGATGGGCAACACAATACTCAACGCCGAGTCGAGTCGCAGCCATTCCGTGTTCAACATACGCCTGGTGCAAGCGCCCACCGATTGCCAGGGCGAGCATGTGGTCCAGGACAAGCACACGATCACCGTTAGCCAGCTGTCGCTGGTGGATTTGGCGGGCAGCGAGCGCTCCTCGCGCACCAAGAACACGGGCGTCCGTCTGCGCGAGGCGGGCAACATAAACAATTCGCTGATGACGCTGCGCACCTGCCTGGAATATCTGCGCGAGAACCAGCAGCTGGCTGGGAATGGGCCAGCCAAGAAGATACCCTATCGCGACTCGAAGATTACGCACATGTTCAAGAACTACTTTGATGGCGAGGGCCAGGTGTCCATGATTGTGTGCGTCAATCCGCGCATCGAGGACTACGACGAGAATATGGTAAAATGAATTCTTTGCAAACCTTTTAAAGCTCATCCAACACCTTTCTTCGCTCCGCAGCAAGTCATGAAGTTCGCCGAGATGACGCAGGAGGTGCAAATAGCGCGTGCCACGCCCATGAAACCAGATCTGGGCTTGACGCCCGGTCGCCGCAAGGCCAATAAACTGTTCAAAATCGCTGTCAACAATCTGAACGAACTGGGCATACCCGAGGCCAAGCAGCTGGAGCTGGACGTGGGCCTGGTGTACAGCCTGGGCCCAGATTTTCCCAACTATCAGATGGACAGTCCAGAGACAGAGTGCAAGATACAGGAGCTGATGCAGTATCTGGAGCAGCGCATCGAGAAGCGGCGCAAGCTGCGCGCCAACATGGACATTAAATGTAGCTACAGTTTTTTCCAAATCCTTTGTTCGTTATCGCTAATCTCTGTTTATGCGGTAGGTGACAATTTCCGTCAGCTGCTGATGAATCTGGACCGCGACAATCTGCAGCTGCGCACGGAGCTGGCCTCCCTTAAGGCCGTCTACAAGCAGGAGCGCGAGCGCAGCGCCGCGCTGGAGAACAAGGTGCGCATACACGAGAGCTCCATCGATGTGCTCAACAATACGGTGAGCAAGCGCGAGCGGCAGATCCAGGAGCTCAGCCAGAAGCTGAGCGAGCAAGATTATCTGCTCACGCAAAAGGAACAGGAGAAGGAGAAGCAGAAAAAGAAGTTCAACTCAAAGCTGGCCGTTGAATCGGACAAAAATAAACGTGAGTTCGACATGAAGCTGCGCGAGCAGCGCGCCAAGATGCAGGAGCGCATGCGCATCAAGGACGAGAAGTTGCGTCTCGTTTCGAACATTTTGCACTCGGAGGACGTGCCCAGTCTGCCGCGTTCCCAGAGCTCAGAGAATCTGCTGAACGACAAGGAACGCGGCGGCTTCACAGCACGCACAGAGTCCTCCGCGCCGGCAACGACACGCACGGACATCTACTGCACGCCGCGACATGTAAGTTAAATACTTAAACAATCCTTCCGAGACTGCAACTAATCTTCGCTTAACAGGGCTTAGCTGCGGCCAATAACAGGCACCGGAGATCTCGCTCTGCCGGCGACAAGTGGCTCGAGCATCGCGCTGCCAATCCCGTGCCGCTGGGTACCATTATGCAGCCGTATCTGAAGAATCGCAAGTCGGTCACCAAATTGACGGACATGAAGGAGCTAACCGGACACGGCGCCAACAAATACTGTCTCGTCTCCCAGGAGGCGGACACCGATGGCGACGTGGAGACAAAACTGTACAAGGGCAATGTGATACCCACCTGCGGCGGCGG
Source organism: Drosophila ezoana (assembly GCA_035045725.1). Lineage (NCBI taxonomy): Eukaryota > Metazoa > Arthropoda > Insecta > Diptera > Drosophilidae > Drosophila > Drosophila ezoana. Next base: position 23,186,089 of record JAWNOU010000177.1, on the reverse strand, counting down.
TGCCCAGGTGGTATTCGATGATGTCGAGTGCCTCAAGCAAAAGTCACCCGTCCATTCGCCGCCGCGCAAGCGTCCCAGCAATGGCAATTTGTCGGCCTCGGCATTCGGTGGCCCGCTGCCAACCAGCACCACGGGGCTGACCTCTGTGCAGGATGTTGCCTCGCGCTGCAATTTGGGCATCGAGGGACACAGCAGCAAGAAGTCCAAAATGTAAAAGACTATATACTCGCACCATGAAACATTATCCAGGTGTTTTTCTTTCCAGTTTAAATTATGTATTATACTCAGTCGATTGACCCATTTATAAGTTGAATCATCAATGAATTGATTTGTTTTAAGCTAACGAACCCAATTAAAGAAGTCCATTATATTCACGTTATTCAGTTATTTATCTAAATCCAACTGTTGGAAAGGATTGCTTGATGAGCCCAAACCGATCGAACATTTTCACCAACAACTAAGGAAAATGGGTGAAAAGCAATTGCATTGTTTGTGTGTAAAGACTGATTCATCTTAAATTCAATTTTGAATATCTTGTAGAATCGATATTCGTAATCAACATTTAAAGAAATCATCGATAATTAACCGGCAATAAATCGTTTAAAAAATGTATATCGGCAAAGTCCGATAATTTTCAAAATGCCCCCATATCCTTGCTAACTAAACCGTAAATATATTTCTGGTCGAACCCAAAGCACTAAATACTTGCAAATTGGGCAAGATGATCAGAAATCTGCATTCTTTGTTTACCCGTCAACAAAGTAGCTGCTGCCCTGTCTATAAGCTGCATATTCTCATAAATCAGTTAAAGCATACGATATGTTGTTCCTGTGCGTGTGTGTGTGTGATTTTCAAGCAAATGAACTGCTTGCAATTGCTACCCCGGAAAGTATGCAGTACAATTTTGCGTGCTAGTTCACCTTGAATATCAAAGCTTACGCTGAAAATATATGAAAAAAAAGAACAGCTTTATTCAGGGCTGCATAAATTTTCGCAAAAACTGTGACGTAACACCTTACCATTCGATAATCCTGATCGATAACCTTGTGCAGCTGTTGAGAGCGAGAGAGAGCAGTTGACAGCTTACAGTTAATTGCACTCAATGAAATGAGGTGAACTAAAGAGAAGGTGAATTACCATTAAAAATGACTGCAATTGTTTTGAATATAACAATTGAAAAGCCGAACAAAACTTTAAAAAGGAATTTAAGATTTACTTCATTTATTGTTACGATAATTATGCCATAAAGTATTTCAATTATTGTTTAGAGCTATCTTCTTTCTCACCCACCGGCCAAATACATTTGTGCGCCGCATGGTGAGTACAAATATACCGTTTATTCAATTATCGTTCTATTGGCCGTTATCGATGTGTTTTTTTTTGTTGTTGTTGTTGTTGTTGCTGTTGTTGTTATTTTCAAGTATTTCGTTTGTTTATCACAAAAAAGGATAGAAAACAAACATAAAATCACATGCACATGCATTTTTTATTTAACTCTTGGTTTAATTATTATTCCTGCGTTTATTCAGATTTATGCTTAAATTTGTAGATTAATTTCAATTACTAATAAATCAGTCTATAATTAAAATATATGTTCGCTTAATGCTTTTGTGTATGTGTGTGTGTGTGTGTGTGTGTGTGTGTGAGTGTATGTGAGCTGCCCCCCCCTCGAATTGAGTACCAGGAAATACTTAAAACTCTATATACGGCTCTGGCCCAATTAATAAGCAGGCAAACATTGAAAAAAAAAAAAATGAAATTATTTCGATTTTTCCTTTTTTTCAATAATTTTAAGCATATACCAACATACAATTTGTACGGAAGCATTTTAACAAAAACTTGTTTAAATCAAATATATACGCTCAATTGCATACGTGTGTGTAATTACGCAAGTATGTGTGTGAGTGCGTGTGTGTGTGTGTGTAAACAAAACAGATCTCGAACGAAACCACAGAATATATATGTAGAAACAGAAACGACAACTCAAGTGGACACCAAAATGCTCTAACGGCAATATTAACATTATCATAATTAATTAATTAATCAATCAGTTAAACAATTTACAATTTTAATCAATATATATATATATAAAGCTGTTTTTTCATAAAACGTTTTTTCGGTTCATTCGATACGGAACAAAATATGTATGTATGTAAATGTTGTATATGCATAATACGTATATAGTTAATATTACATATTACACAATATGTACCCTAAGTATTCGACTTTCAATGCGATATATATATATATACTCATATATATATATATATGTATATAAAGATGTGTATATGTATGTATGCACGTATTCATAATCAATAAGAACTAAGAAGCAAAAATTATGCTATTTTGTGGAAAACAAATTTTGGCTATATAAAAGCAACGCAATTGAAACAAATGATAACGTTGAAAACTTTTAACACTCACAACTCTCAGCTCCCATGTGTGTGTGTATGTGTATGTGTTTTGTGTGTGTGTGTGTGTGTGAGCAGCTGCATTTGTTGGCAAGGCAAGCGACGATAACATTCTGATTATGCATGACAGATAGACGCGTCCTCTTTGTAAGTGTATGTGTGTGAGTGAGTGTGTGGGTATATATATATATATGAATGGGTGTGTGTGTGTGTGGATGTATGTGTGTGTGTGTGGATGTATGTGTGTGTGTGATATCGCCTCCGGCTGCTCGTTCCCATTACGAGCTAAAGCGTTTTAGCGGATATCGCGGCATTCGCGTTTATCATAACATAGAGCAGCTGGCGCCATCTTTTGCAGACAGGCTGCAAACGGAACTGCAACTGGAACTGTTCCTGGCACTGTTCCTATGAGCACTTGACACAAGCGCCCTCCACGTCAAAGTCCAATACCATTAGCTTAGTCTCCTCCGTGCCATTGCGTGAGCCCACGGCGCATATCAGCTTCGTGTCGTTCGCCCTGTGTTTGAAAAAAGACAAAAATTTAATAAAAAATCGTGTTCCCATGTTACCTATTCTCAATAGGGGGTCAGTTTTAAAAGAACCGAGTACATTGCAGTTGGGTGTAACCGACTCTGTAATAGTCTGTTAACAGCGGAATAACAGCTGAAGATAGTGGAAACAGTCTCATTATTGGCTTCATTGAAGTCAGTTTAGACTAGAGTATGTTCTCGTTTGTTTGGCTGAGGATCTGTCTGCTGATCTGTTGGGTGGGTCCTTTTAAGCTTAGCAATTTCCTTGTCAGGAGGTTAAGCTGCTTGTGAAGCTCAAATGTGCCTAGCTTGTAGTCTCTAGCTTCAGTTGGGACCAGTTTTGGTCAAAGTATAGTATGCACAAATATATAAGTACCTTATGCGCCAGACAACGCCGCCGGAGCCACCGGAGTCGAGTGCCACCAGATTGCGTATAAAGTCACCCGTTTTGACATCCCACAATTTGACAGTGCCATCATCGGAGCTGGTCACCACAAAGCGCGAATTGAACTGCAGGCAGGTGACCGCGGACTGATGCTTATTGGGACCTGGCAAGGATTAAGGAGTCATTTAATTAATCAATCAATCGAGTCGAACAAAGCAGCAAAGCAAACAAACCCGATAGCGTCTGCAGGCACTGTCCCGTTGTTATGTCCCAGACCTTGACGGTGGAGTCGGCATTGCCGGAGACGAGTATGTTCTGGCGTAGCTCCATGCCCGAGGTGAGGCTTTGGTGGCCCATCAACGTGTGCTTGCAATTGCCCGTCTCGACATCCCATACACGTATCGAGGTATCCAGCGAGCCGGAGACCACATGAAGGCCATCGAACTGGAAAAGTGAAGTGGATTAGGATTCGGGGTTTGGATATTTTAGAGCATGGCCTGGTTATTGACTGTACCTGCAAGGAGTAGACGCGATTGGTGTGTCCTTGCAGCGTGTGCAGGCACTCCTGTCGCTCGGGATGCCAGATCTTGACCATGTAATCGTATGCGCCGGACACGATCAGCTTGCCATCGTATTGCACACATCGAACCGCCGCCAGATGACCCACCAGCACATGCAGACACGTGCCCAGCTCAATGTCCCACACACGCAGCGTAGCATCCCGCGAGCCGCTGACCACCCTGGCGAACAAGAAGATTGGGATTAGTTACAAATCTATTTGTATATTCGGCACGACTTCACTTACTTGTTGCCATGCAGATGCATGCAGCGCACCGTTGAGGTGTGTCCCTGGAGCGTGTGGACGCAGCTGCCGCTCTCCATGTCCCACACCTTGAGCGTGCGATCTGTGCTGCCGGATATTATGATATTGCCGGACATTTGCGAGGACCAAACGCCGCCCGTGTGACCCACCAAGGTGCGCAGGCACTGCAAAGTAAAAAAGAAATGAAGATTAGTTGAGATTCCTCTCGTCGGAGATTAACTAGCGCAGCTTACCTTGCCATTGACGGCAGACCAAACTTTAAGCGTATTGTCATCGGAGCCGGACACAATGCGGTTGCCGGAGAACTGCAGGCAGGTGATGACATGATCATCATGACCCTTGAGCACCTTGGGCTTGCGCACCGGCCGCGAACGCCAGTTCATCTCGATGATGTGCTGTCGCATGTACGCCGCCTTCCAGGGTGACGCAATCGGCGGCATATTGCCGTCGCGTCCACGCTTGGGCCGATCGCTGCGCGTCTCGGTCAGGATCTGCGCCTTGCGGCACTTCTCCTTCCACAGCAAATTGTCGTCGCAGAGGAAGCGCCAGCTGCGGCAGGTCTGTGCGGCGCGCAGCAAATCCTTCGGCTCCAGATATGAGAGCACAAACAGCGCCAGCTCGCGCGGCAGCAGCGATATAAAATCGCGCTGGAATTGCGGCTCGATGACCTTCATCATGTGACGCACCTGCGAGGGATCGCAATGATCGATCAGACGATCAACGGCCAGCAGCCGTTCGGCATGCGACCAGCGCTGGAATTGCGCCAGCCAATGCTGCAGCTCCGGCGGCGGATTGTCGCGTGTCGGCATCAGGGCACGTGGCGTACGCCGACCCAGCGCTGGAGAGCTGCCCACCAGGCCGCTCGTCGTCGTTGGTGTCATTGTGAGCATCACGGCATTGCCTAAGGGCTGCTGCGTTGAGGAGCGCGGTGTTGAGGCAAAATCATACGCAATCCGCTTACGGCTATTATCGCCCGCTCCGGCATTGCCGCTGCCCATGCCACCGCCAGCTCCGCCCCCGCTGCCCGTCATGCTCATGGAGTAGTCGCCATCCAGCAGACGCCCCTCGTTGTATTTACGCTTGCGCTGCTGCTGTTGCTGCTGTTGTTGCTGCTGCTGCTGCTGGACGCAGTCGGAGCTGGCAACTGCTTCATCGTGATAGCTGTCCATGGCGTCCAGGTCGAGGGCTTCACTTAGACTGGCATTGCTGCCGCTGCGACTGCTGGCAAGGATGCTGTTCTGGCAAGTGCAAATCTCCTCCAAATCGGAACAGTTGTTCTCCTCATCGCAATTGCCCCACGGCTCCTCGGCACTAAAGTCACCCGGCTCGACAACACCTCCTCCGACCTCATTATTGTTGGGATTCTCCTCGACAACTATGCCCAGGACAATGGCATCATTGGCACTGTTGCGTGTGGCTTCGATGCGGCGACGCGGACGATTGTTGTTGTTGTTGTTGTTGCCGCCAGCTGCCAATCCGCTGCGTGCCAGAAAACGTTCCTGTGTCTGGGCGCTGGCATTCACCTGCCGCGTGGCCGCCTTCACAGACGCCGCTGCGTAATGACAACGTGCCGAGGATGTGGCCGATGTGGCCGACGTCGATGGCTGTGCATCCACATCCAGCGACTTGGCCAGCACGCTGGTGCGACTGCAGCCGCTCTCCTGACTCGTCTGTGAGCCCACCGAGCTGAAGGATGTGGTCAAAGGCGCGGCAGCATCCTTGTCCGTCTGCTGCTGGCAGCTCGACGCGGAGGCGTTCAGGTTGTCATTCGAATTGGTGCTCGTGTAGACATCTGTGCGATTGCTGGAAGTGGAAGTGGACGCATTGCTGCTGCTGCTGCTGCCGCTGCCGTTGGACTTGACCAGAACGACAAAGGGCAGCTTGGAATTGGTGGAACTAGCGGAACTGTGCTGCGGGCAGGCGGCAATGGCATAATCCAGCGTTGAGCCCAAATTAAGTTTGGCAGTGGACTTGCTCAGTCGGCTGTTCGTGTACTTGCGGCTGCTCGTCGGCGTCGTCGATAGATCCTTGTACGTGCACTACAAGAAGGATGAATCCGTTAGATTTTTTAAAAGAGGATCAAAAGATTCCCTTAACGGGAGAGCGGGGTCTGTTTATAACAAGAGTCTAGCTAACATATTTGTTGTTTCTTATAAGCACTGAACTATGCTCAAAGAGCAGGATTCCGATAAGGAACGGTCAGACAGAAAAGACATAGCTGCATCTAACCAGCTCGTACTAATCAAGCAGGGATTGAAGACATCTCCTTGAAAGTAATCTGTAGCTAGCTCGTCCTGATTAAGAATATATATAGCAGGGATAGCCATGTCTAAACTTGACTGTTTATACTGTTCAGGAATACAGAAAGACATGGCTGCATCTACTCAGCTCGTCCTGATAAGGAATATTAGGGATTAGGGATCAGGCTTCGGAGACGTCCCCTTGATAGTTATCTGTAGCTAGCTCGTCCTGATTAGGAATATATATAGCATGGATCGAAGACATCTCCTTGATAGTCATCTTTATCTAGATCTCTGTCTAGACTCGACTATTTATGCTAATCAGGAATACAGATAGACATGGCTGCATAGACTCATATGATCAGGAATAAATCTCATCAACTTCTTCACATTTCGTGATACATCCTTCATTTACCTTGCTGTCCGAGGAGAAGGCGCGCGCCTGGCTGCTGCTGGGCCAATCATCGCTGCCGCCGCCGCCAGCTCCAGCTGTTGCTGCACCTGCTCCAGCAGCAGCTGCTGCTGCTGCTGCTGCCGCGGCACGATTGATCAGACTTAGATTGAGGCGATTTTTGCTTATCAGCGAACTTGTGCCGAGTATAATGCCGCCGGTGAGTTGCTGTTCGGTCTCGTAGTCGCGACGCTCGATGCGATCCATGGAGTCAATGTCCGCCTGGCTCAAGGTGCTCGAGCTGCTCGTGGTCGAGCTGGCGGCTGCCGTCGCCTCGGCGCTGGCCGTCAGGCTCATCTGCTTTAGCCGTACGGACATTTGTCTGTCGTGCAGCGAGCTGCTGGCCACATCCGCCGGACCGATGCCGCCGCATTCCATTTCAGACTTCACTCCTCGGGGCGGCGCGTTCTGCTCCTCCGCCTCGAATTCATCGCTGAGCCGCTTCGGTTTGCCCGCGAGCAGCTCGGATGGGGCGGCCTGGTTGCCGGCTGTGGCGCTGGCATGAGTATGGGATTGCGGTTCGTCCACAACAGGTGTCTCCAGGAATATTTTGGAGCCATCGGCTGTTGTGATGATGCCGTCAGCGGAGCAAGCGACTCCGGCGCTGCCATCGATCTGTGATGTATTGTTGAGGCAGTCTGTGGGCATGGAGCGTACTTCATCGTCGTCGTCGTCGTCCTCCTCCTCGACAATTTCCTCCTCATCGAAATCATCGTCATCGTTTATAAGGCATACAACGGGCGGCTCTGTATCGTTGACATTGAAGAAAACGGAATTGCGCTCCTCGGAGCCGGCCTCGTCCTCGTCCTCGCTGCGCCTGCATCCGTTGTTCTCGTTGCCATTGAGCGTATCTGTCGAGGAGCTATCGTCGACGGGCACAACGTCCACTGTCGAAGCAGCCCCGCCCCCCGTGCTGGTGGGCAATGAATTGGAAGAGCTTATCTCGTACGTTTCCAGGACGCCCGTCTCTGTACTGGACTCATCATCAAGCACGACGGCAAAGCCATGTTGCGAATTTGAAGAGACACAGTCCTCCACGTCTTCCCTCAACTTGGACATAGATTCAGTTGCTACTCTTACGCTTCGCTCCTCTAATCTCGCTTGGCTAGTGCTTGGCTTTGGCTGTGATGCTTCTTGAGGTGTTAGCGGCTTTAGTTGGCTCCCAGTTCGGCTGCTCCTCTCCTGCTGAGCGTAGTCCTCGGCACGTTCACAATTACTGCTAGCAACTGAACATCCTTTTTCCATAATACTATCACTATGCGCGGCGGGAAGTCAATCTCTGCGTGCACTGCTGCGGCTGCTGCTGCTCCTTCCTCGCCTGCAAGTTAACAAAAATTGGCTTTAGGTCTAGTTTTTGGGCATTGAAAGCAACGTCGACATGTTTTTATTCGAGCTCGCAAGCTACATTTATAAAGGAGTTTGTGCTGGTGGAGAATGATCAAGATTAAAATTTTGGAATACCTTTCTTTTGTATCGAAGGTAAGCTGAGAAAACGGGATTGTAGAATGTGCCAAAGAAACAATCCAAAGAACATGGAATCCATAGACAATTGAAGATTTTTTGGTATATACAGTGACAATTTTAGAGATAATATTAAAGAAAGTGTCCTTTACTAGTTATCACTGTCGCGCGAATTGCACCATACGGTTGCCGGTTCAAACCCAACATAGAAGTGTCCGTTAAAAGTTCTGAGTGTATATAACGCGAATTGCACAAACGATATCGATACAACTTTTTTTTTTTACTAAATATCCTTTGATCAAGGACAATAATGATTTTGTAAGCCACATAAGATGTTTGTCTTTGCTTACACTTTCATTAAACACATTATTAGATAATAATATCCTGCGACAATTATTACTTATCTTCAACTTACATGAATTAATACAAAGGCGTCGCAGTTAAACTTGTAAGCTATCCTTTTTTTTTCTACCAGCAAAAAAAACCCGCTAGGAACAAGCCGCTGTTGGCTGTGACTGCGACGCTCTGTAAAAATTCCCACGCAACGCGAAGCATGGGCTAAGAGGCAAACGACAAAAGTAATAAGCACGATGAGAGATCGTGTGCAGGCAGTTTTCTGCTGTCTGCTGTCTGCTGTCTGTTGTCTCTCTCTCTCTCTCTCTGCCTACCACGTTCGCTTGATGAAGATGAGACTGAGAATTGCGAAAAAAAAAATATCAAAAATCAAAAGAAAAGAAAAGCAGTGGGAAAAATGTTTGTAAAGCAGCAGCAGCAGAAGCAGCAGCCGCAGCAGCCGTCGTCTCAACAATCAAAAACTGGCAAAGGAAATCACAAAAGTGCATCGGCGGAAGAAGCTAAAACGGCGCGAAGTAGAATGGGCAAAGAAGATGAAACGGGTATTACAACAAACATACTAACACATTCCCACACACACAATGTACTCACACAGATCAGTAGCCAAGGCAGGCCTGGCTGAAAAGGTAAAGGCATGCGATGACAAGAGCAAAAGTAACGGACGGAAGAAGAAGCAATAAAGATACACACCACCAACAACAACAACAGCAGCAGCAGCAAAGCCAACGATAGCGTACACCTTGCAATTTAAGCCGCTATCTGTTTGCGCTCTCTGCTCTCCCTCTCTCTCTCCCTCTCGCTCGCAACACAGCCATCAGCGTCGACCATCAGTCTCATACTCGCCCTCTCACTCGCTCGCTCTCGCGCACAGCATCAATTCAACGCACACAAACATACACATACACACGCGTACAGACAACGAAAAAGGGATCACTGCAGGCCGCGGGCTGCATGAACACAGCAGTCGAACAACAAAGGCCGATCCGCATAGGAATTTTCTCCGCACACATACGCACACAGGCGCAAACACGTGTATGTGTGTGTAGATCCTGTGTTGCATCACGCGCAAAGCAGATCAGATGTGCACGAGAATGTCGTTGCTTTACGCCGTCTAAACCCTCCCCTTCTTAAAAATGGCTGTTGACCTCCTCTGAAGGTTTAAGGGTCTCCGTCCACGTTTTCGGTCTCAGTTTTGCTTCATTTTGTGTCCGCTTTCACACGGCATTCGTGTTACCTGTGCTGCGACCACGACAAGACACAGGACTAAAGCGAGAATGAATGCCCCGACCCTCGCTTGTCATCCATTAATGTCGTTTTCAAGGCACAAATAGTTTTTTCATTCTATGCATGATACATAGCCAAATGACCATGGGAATTGGGGGAAATGGGTATGCAAAGAAAAAATCCTTAAAGTTAGTATGAAAAAAGAAAATAACTGATTTGTATTGGCCCTAACCCCACTTTTCTGCACCTGCACTAAGCGAGAGCCAGCCCCATAATTCGTGGAGCAAGCAACAAAAGAAAAAATGTGAACATTGTTGTACACATACAAAAGCGACTACGTCGGATGTCGTATGCATACACACACATACACGCACGCATGCACACATACAGAACAAATGTCACGACATGCATAAGAAAATGAGCTTACTTTACCCCTAGATAGCTTTATTTTGCACTTTGAACAACAGAATTCATATATTTGGTATACACTTGCGGCATGCAATTGCATTTGATCTTAATTGTTTAACTATTTCATCCGTTTTACACTTTTTGCGTTTAGTTCACGCACACACACACATATATATACACACACTTGCCCATGCACAAGAAGCATTTGCCACCGAGCACACGTTTAATTGATTTTACAACGTACGTTTCTCTGCCGTTTTCTTCGATGTGCCGTCAGCTCTCCAGAATTATTATTTTGTATTAACCGTATTAGTATTATTCTGACAAACAAAAACAAAAATTCTTAAATTCAGACAGAAAAATAACTAAATGACTTGAGCTGCGCTGCCACTGTATGTCAGCAGCACCAAAGTATCGAGACAAAGCATCGATACGCAGCCCGCAACGCTAAGGTATCGATAGTTGAGGCAGCAGCCGCATCGATACCATCGATTGATGCTATTCGATAACATATGTAATTAGGGATTGTATTTATTTGGTTTAAAAAAATGTTTTTAATTGAGTGAAACATGCCAAACTGACTGACAGAGCAAAAAAAACAGAGCGTCTTTATATTTTACCGATTTAAGGCTTTGCTTGGAATAATGAAGTGTACAGCTGCATATCGATACACAGGCCCGCCCGCAATCGATTACTTGTGTTTAAATCAAGTCAAAAGGCCAATTAATAATAGTTTGGCTGCTGCAATGGCTACAACGGCGGCGTCTGAGGGCTTTGGGGACATTGTGTCCCATTACCTGGATAAGGGATTAGTGCTAATAATTGCAGATCTGCTGAGTTTAATAACAGTCTCCTCCTGCCTGGTCATCAAAGTGCCGCAAATAAACACAATACGCGAAAACCAATCGTCTAAAGGTAAGAACCCCCCCCTAACTGTTATTAAAGCTCACTCACCCCCTTGCTCTCGCTCTTTTGGCAGGCATCAGCGTCCTTGGCCTATGCCTGGAACTGTTCAGCTATACCGTTATGATGTCCTACAATTATAGCGCAGGCTATGATTTTCTATCCTACATGGAGTATCCTGTGCTGCTGCTGCAGGAATATGTGCTCATCTACTATGTATTCAAATATCAGGATATGCTGGGAAGGCGTACACAAATCTTTGCCGTCTTCTACGTGACCGTCGCAACGCTTATCTATCTAAAACTCTTTCCCATAATAGTCCTAACGTTCCTGGTGGTGAGTAAGAATCTATTATCAAGTCAACAAACGTATTATCAATAGTTAATAGTCAATAGAACAGCTGCGAAATTGATTAGAATGTGTTTCGAACAGATAACGAATTGGGCTCAAACTCGTTTTACTTTAACTAATTATGTTAACATGATTGCTTTTGTTTTTATTGCCATTGGAGCTGAGCATAATGAGGCGCTCGGAACTGATCTGAACTGGTCATCATTGGCCAAGGTCATGTGTTGTTTGTTGTATAATATTTGTGCTGCTTCTATTTATACACGTACAATGCTCTCGCTGACCACGGGTATATTGTGTATAAATTACAGTAAACGCTGCCTTGGACGAACAGCTGTCATTTCAGCTAGCAAAGATTTCCGCTTGAAAAATGTAGGGAAATAGCATATACGGAAATAACCATTTTAGGTCCAAAGAATCGTTTCTATATCATTAATTATAAATTTCTTGACAGCCCTTCTGCACGCCAATTGGAGCCACCAGCAAAGTGCTGCAGCTTTTGGCCATATTGCGGACAAAGGATGCTAGTTCCGTGAGCCGCACCACGTGGGCCCTGTCCGCCTTCACAAACATGAGTATGTGGATATAAAACTGGTTTATCAAAGTAAATCTTATCTCCCACTATTTCTCTGCAGCCCGCATCTATACGGTCTTTGTGCAGTCGCAAGATTGGATGCTGCTTTCGAATTTCCTGATATCCACGTTCCTCAGCTCGAGCGTATTTGCCGCCGCCTGCGTTTACAAGAAGAAGACGAAGACGGCTTAAAATCCTTGGCCAGGCCGAGACAATACTCAAAAGACACGCGCCAACAGTTATCAGTCGTTATGTTGGTTATGTAGATTCTATTATAAAATTCAAATATCATTTTTGGTATTTGTTGTTGGTGGTCCATTATTGGTGTTTAGCTATCCGCATAGTATGCCACGCCCAATGCGCCCATTACGGCAAGCAGGGCCAGAGCATAGATGCCCCAACGTTGCCAATCGATGCGGTAGCTGGTCGGCTGAACATCCATAGCTTTGCGCTCCTTGTGCTTGCGCTTGCCGAACTTTTGCTCGTATTTTTTCAGTTCCAGACGATTCTTTTCCTGTTCCTGCTTCAGTTTACGTTCCAGCTGCTGCTGTTCCGTAGCCTTCGCCTTGGACAGCTCGGCCAGACAATTGGCATCGCATTTTAGTTCAGTTTGACCCGCACGATGCTTGTCGCAGGCGATCTCCAACTTGAGCCGCTTGCAGGCGCAATAGATGCGCACCTTCTTGCGGCACAGCTCCGGATTGGGACACGGGCCGGGATGGCAAACGGTTATGCAGCGATGGCCGCAATCGAACTTTGTAGAAAGGAAAGAAAGTTGATTAGAGGTGTGGCACACTATGTGGCCAAAGGAATACGCACATTTTTGAGGCAACGATTGCCGCAGCTGCCAAACTTTTGTTGGCGCTCCAGCGCCTGCTGCACACTGCCCCCCTCCTCCTGATTGAAGTACTCGCTGCACTTGTACATGACCTGGTTGAGGCCGCAGTGGCATTTGCTTTTGATGACAAAGCTGCACGGCGCACAGGGCGGCGCATGGCAGCCTTTGGTGCAGGCGTGCGTGCAGCCAGGAGGTCGCGGTATGGCGCAGCCTTCCTCGCAATTGGCACAGCCCGTCTGCTGGTGCATGTCCTGGGGCTGGGGCACAGCGTGGCAAACCAGTTGGCATCGATGATTGCCGCATTTCAATTGACGCGCACATTTGCGCTGGCAGGACTTGGGCTTCGAGTTCCAGCAGGGCCAGATGGCCAGCTCGTGGCCGCCAATGCAGCCAACGCGGACGCCCTCCTCGCAGCGCGGATGCGGCAGTGAACGGTATTCATACTGGAACCAAAGAAAGGAACTCTTAAGTTGGAATTTCTGGGCAATATCGGAGGCCTACCTTGTTCTGCTGCGCACGTGGCGCATCCGCTGGCTTGGGCACACGCAGTGCTGCGTGGCAGCGCGCCTTGCACATGTGTCCACAGCCGCTGGTATCGTTGGGCAGGCCACATGGCTGCACGCAGGGCGGACACTCGCCCTTGTGGCAGCGATGCTTGATGGCATGATGACACTTGGACGTGATGCTGCAAATGGCTTGAGATTAGCCTAAACAAATAATATATAAAATATATTTGACTGCGAACCGGCACAGCTCCTGGCAGACAATGCGCGCACTCTTCTCCCGGCCGCAGGGCACGCTGCGACGCGTCTTGCCGCAGCGACAGTTCACCTGAGATTCCAGCTTGCAGGGATAACAGGGCCCATTGTGGCACACCGATTGGCACTTGTGCTTGTTGCAGCTCAGCTGCTTGCCGCAAATCTTCTCGCAGGGCGGACACTGATCCCCACAGCACTGCAAAAAGAAAAGCAAGAGTAAGTAAAGAGTTGGCAAAGACTAGCAAATACCCTGTAATCGACGGACATACGTCTGAGATAAATGCTGACTGTAGTTAATGGAATAAGAAAGGCTTTTAATGATGGGATTTAATTGTGAGTATGTTGTAAATATCAAGAGTAAATAAAAGAAAAGGAGTCAATTTGGGGAATAGACAGACGCAGGAATAGGTTGATAGCTTGATAGTTTATACGCTTCAAATGTGCCTGTTTATGCCTTTTCTACATATTTCAACAAAAACGCTCAACCCTTTTGTGTTTACAGGGTATGTAATTGTGTGATATACCTTGCGATTACAGGCATGCTTGCCACAATCGCGCATCTGTTTGCATTTGGTTTCGCAGTTGAACTCCTTGGAGCAGGGCAGCTCCTTCTCGTGGAGCCCACAGCGGCACTTCTTCTTGGTGCGCACCAAACACTGCAAAGGCTTTAATTATATAATCTTGCATATTTAATTAAATTGTGGCGTCGCTCACCAGGTTGCAGGCGCCGCGATGACAACGCTGCGCACAGCTATGCTTGCCGCAGGACAACAGCTTCTGGCAGGTGTCGCCGCATGTTTCCACCAACTCGCTGCAGCCACCCAATTCTGGTCTGCAAGGGATTGCTCAATTAGTATATTAATATATATATTAAGTTATTTTATTGCTTACGCTCTTGCCGCAGGGACAGCTGCGCACGCCCAGAGGACACTCGCCGCCTCCACAAGGTCCAGCGTGGCACACCTTGTCGCAAAAATGCAGACCACACGCAAAAGGAGCACCACATATCTAAAAGCAGAAAAGATAACTAAAGTTAATTATATCTTATCAGTCTGTTGTAATACCCTGTAGCCATAAGAGAAGTACACAGAGGAATGTTGGTTAAAGAAAGAATCTCCGACTTACATTGTTGCACTTCCATTTGGGCTCGGCGCAGTAGACGACCTTTTCCTCGCGCTTGCATTCGCAGGGCTGTGAGCTCTTGCTGCTGCACGGCGGGCACTGACCAGGTCGATGGCAGCGCTGGTTGCACTTGTGCTTGCCACAGGACAGAAGCGCTTGGCACTGGAAGAGAAAGAGATTCAAATTCATATTAGAGGATCACAAGTCGAGTTGGCAAACTAAGGCGCACCTTTTGCTGGCAGTGCCAGTTCTTGTCGATGCAGCGCACGCTGCGCGCCGGTGACTTGCCGCACAGGCAGGAACTCTGCGCGAGCTGGGCGCACGGCGGGCACGGTCCGGGATGGCAGAGCAGCTTGCAGTCGTGGCCACATTTGGGCTGCAGCAGCTTGGCACAGATCTCGCCGCAGGAGTGCGGCACCAGAAACGGCTGAGGCTGCGGATTCAGCTCCTTGCCGCAGAAGCATTCGTACTGTGTGGGTCGATCGGCGGGCTGATAGTCCCGGCGACACTGTGGACAGCACCAGTGCAACGATCTCGGACGCTTCGGCGGCACATACTCGCCCAGATGATTGTAGTGGCCCGTCTGCTGCTGCTGCTGCTGCTCCGCCTTGACCTTCATCTGCATGACGCTGTCGTTGGCCCAACGCTGAATGCAATTCAGATGGAAGAAGCAGTAGCAGCTCCTGCACGACCAAATGGACTCCACGCGTCGTATGCTGCCAATGCATATCAGGCACGTCGCCGCGCCCGAGTGCAGCGTATTCTCCAGGAATGTGGCAGTGCGATTCACATGGTCCTTACTTGATCCCTCCTCTGAGGCCTGGTAATGCTTGTATAAAAGATCTGAAGGAGAAGTAGATAAGGTCGACGACACGTCACAGCTTGCATTGTTGTTTACCCAGAATATGCTTTTCATCTAGTTCGCCTTCATCCTCCGAGCTGGAGGCGTACGCATTCACTAGCTTCTGTGCGGCTGCCAAGTTTTTAGCCTGCGCTTTATTAAACTTTTCCATTTTCTTTAGCCGGTTTAAGTTGCGCTGAAGTCTGAAATCGACTGCTGCGAATTGCACAAACCAGGGATGCAATTTTATCGAACTGGAGCCAATTCCAAGGCACACTTTAACCGGTTACTCAACACTGTTCAAAACGTTATCCGTAGTCAGATACAAATAAACATGTTTAATTTGTTACAATCTTTGCTGTATCAGTCACGCCAGTGCTATGAATAAATCTAAAATATCATTTGTAAATAAGAGCTCGCACGACGAAGTAGAATAAAATTCGATTTTCGCATACCAAAACGTAAAGTAACACGCGGCCATCTCTAGCAAGCAAAAAGAACCAGTTCATATTGAAATTGCGTTCGAGTGGCCCCAACTTTCACAATTCAATAAAATAGAAGAAAAAAAAAACCAAAATATTTTCAGACGCAAAACCAATTTCAAGATGAGTTTCTTAAATTACATATTCGGGCCAAAGCTGTACATGGAGTACAGAGGCGTGCACGAGCCACAGGTATGTTAGACACACGCCGTGTGGTAATATGAGACTCGCCCCCAAACCAATTTGTCATTGCAGCGAAAAATGTATGAGCCCGGCCCAGCTGAAAAGTTTGGTGAACAAATCTTGTCGACGGTGGGTGTTGAGTGTGTTTGTGTGGGGTTGGCATAATTAAACTAATGTGGCTTATTTTGTTGCAGCTGTCGGTGGTGTGGTCTGTCAGCTATTACACGTCGCCGCTGATCTTCACATTCCTCTATAGACGCGGCTACTTTGTGGCCGATTCGATGCCGACGCTGGCCAAGCTGACCACCAGCGTGGGCCTTATAGTCATCATATCGCTGTTTATGCGCGGCGTTGGTCGCCGTCAATCGCGCGCCTATACGAGCATGATAAATGCGCTGACGGTGGCGAAAGTCAACCGTTCCTCGGATGCACTGCGTCGCTTCGACATTGACTTCTCGGCCTGGCCGGTGGACTTCGATGTGAAAGCCTTGGCGGGGTGAGTGTGGCAAGCCGCAGGCCGTCTAAGCTGGCGCCAATCCAACTCCCGTTTTCCTTCACAGCGATGCCAAGAAGCCAACCACGACGGCCATCCGACGCGACAGCCTGAGCATTGCCACACTGCCCTGCGAGCTGATCGCCTACGTGGCCATACACACCTTTGGCCTGTCCATGATCTATCCCGGCTCCGTCAAGCTGCTGCAAAAATTCATGAGTATGTGCCCGCCGAGTGCAGCCGTATGCCAACTAATCTTTGTCTCTTGCAGGACCCGCATTGATAGCGGGACGTGCCAAACTGATTGAGGAGGACAATGGCATACGCTATAAGGTGAAAACAATTGATTCCAACGAAATCGATACACTCTTCATTGACAATCGCAACGACAATGTCGGCAACGGCAAGACGCTGGTCATCTGCTCCGAGGGCAACGCTGGCTTCTATGAGGTGGGCATCATGGCCACACCGATTGCATTGAAATACTCGGTGCTCGGCTGGAATCATCCGGGCTTTGCCGGCAGCACGGGTCAGCCGCAACCGGAACAGGATAAAAATGCCATCGATGCAGTTGTTCGCTTTGCCATCAATCATCTAGGCTTTGCCGTCGAGGATGTCATCCTGTACGGCTGGAGCATTGGCGGCTATAGCACCCTGTGGGCCGCCTCCATATATCCCGATGTTAAGGGCGTGGTCTTGGACGCCACCTTCGACGATGTGCTCTACCTGGCCCAGCCGCGCATGCCCTCCAGCCTGGGCGGCATTGTTCGCGTGGCCATACGTAAATATTGCAATCTGAATAATGCCGAACTGGCTGAGAAATACAATGGACCTTTACTCTTGATACGCCGCACAGAGGATGAGATAATTGCCGAGTAAGCCATGTTTTCTGCTCCGATTTTCTTGCTTACATAAATTGTATTTTCCTTTTCCTTAGGGACAATCGCATCGATACGAATCGAGGCAATTATCTGGCGCTGTCGGTGCTCAAGCATCGTTATCCCAACTTGTTTGGCTCCACACAGCTGTCGCTATCCAAGGGTTTGCTCTCCAAACAATTGGAATCCTATAGCTACACCGTTGCCGAGGAGAAGCTGTGCATGTCACGACTGATAACCTATGCCTCCGACGAGGGCAAATCATTTCCCATGCTCATCGGAGCCGATTACAATGATGAGATGCGCAGCCAAATGGCCGTGTTTTTGGTAAGTTTGCATTGTATAATTAACTTTTATTGCTTCTTATTGACATTCTTTTTTTTTATTATTATTTTTAGCTGCGCAAGCATTTACGCGATTACAACTCGTCGCATTGCACCCAGCTGCCGGGCGAGTTCTTTAGCATTCCCTGGGACATACCCATCGAGCATGGATTCGTATTTACTTAAGGCCCCTCTCAATATATTTATGATTGGGTTGGCAGTCACAAAAATGGTATTCGTGTGTGTTTTTTTTGGGTCTTTTTAAGTTAAGAATTAGTGAGAAAAAAGAAAATGGTTCAAGTCCTTTCTGCTTATTAAATTATTACTTGATCGAGCTGTTGTTGTACAATACAATAACTGGTGTAAAATTGTCTTATACATATAAATATATATATATATATAATGAAATAAATGTCGCAAACCAATCACAGTCACAGCGATTAGCCCAGTAAACGGGTTTCGTTGGTAGAAAAATGTTTCTATTTCTATATTCTATTAATAATTAAACAGCTTAAGCGAAGGCCTACGCGTTTTTCTTGGAGCCGCCAAAGCCGGAGAAGCCCATTATGGCGGCCATGTCGTCGGGCAGGCCCGTTGGGAACTCATCGTTCTCCTCGGCCTTGCGTTTGCGCTCTTTTCTCTTCTCTTTTCTGTGCTCCTTGTAGCGATCCTCCTCCTCTTTGGCCTCGCGCAGCCTCTTCTCCAGCTCGTAGTCTTTTTGTTTCTCGGCCATTTTCTGTTTGTTTTGCTGAAAGCGATCCTTCACCTGGTCAACGGTGCTCCGTTCCACCTTCATCGACATGCCCAGATTGCGCTGATGCTTCTTGCCATTGATGTGATCCAGAAAGTTGATGGAATCTTTGACAACACAGTCGCAAACATTGCAATAGTAGCCGCCCGATTGTGAGGTAGGTGTGTTTTTGTTTATTACAACGCTTTTGCCCAATTTGCTGTCTAGGTCAACCTTGTAGTCGCGTCTCTTCAGGTTCTCCCGCTGCACTGGCTCTGTGGAAAAGATATAGAAAACGGTTTATAAATGGATGCCCTGCAATGTCAGTGGGAGGGCGCATTACCTTCGTCCTTTGGTGCAGTTTGGTTGAGTAGGCGCTCTTGGGCCAATTTTTGATACTCGTTCTTATCCCATTTTCTGCGATGATCATCTGGTCGCATCGTCATTTTGCCAAATTTCTCTTCACTCGCGTTTAATTATAAAAAAGCTAATTTTTTCTTACTTTATTAGTGCGATATAAAAATGTTATAACTATCGATTAATTCTATGCGCAGTGTTGCATCACTATTGATTCCGATTTCCGATAAACTGCCGGAATTAACTAGTTAAGAGTGCATAGGTGTGATCGCCTCCTCCTTTGCATGCAATTGTCTCTGTCTCCGGCAAATTAGGGGTATTCTCTATAGATGAATTATCAGCAGGTTGGCTGAATTCCTCGCAATTGTTGGACAGCTTCTTTAAATGAATTCTATAAGAAATATTAATATAAAAAGTGATAAAAACTGATTAAATTTCTTACGTTTTATGTCTGGTCAAATTGTCCTTGCGTGTAAAGCTGCTGCCGCACTCTTCGCAATTGTAGCATTCCGTATGCGATGATTTGTGACGATGGAGCGTGGATTTAAGGCTAAAAAGCTTGCCGCAACCTTCCTCCGAGCACATATACATTAACAGTATGTTGCTGTGGCACATTCTAATAATAAAAGACATGATTTAAAGAAAATTGTGCTAGAAATCAGATGCTTAACTTACTGATTGTGACGATCCAAGGAATCTTTGCGGGAAAAGTTTTTATTGCATTGTTTGCAATCATGCGTAGTATTAGAGTCTTGGCGATGCGTCGAGGAGTGTCGTTTTAGCGTCCATCTTGTGTTAAAAACCCTACCACAGCCATTCTCCGTGCATACAAACTCATTGTGAGTCCAGTTAATCATCTAGAAATTAATTTTAAATTGTGCAGCAGCGAATTTCGATAACTTTACGATAACATAAACAGCCAAGGTCAACTGTGAACGCAAAACTTGTTTTCCTCAGCAGCAACTAGAGATGCAAATACTTTTGTAACTGCTTGTTAACTATTAACTTACCTAATATGTAAAAATGATTTAGTTACACGTTAAAATTAATTGTAAACAAATTTCAGCTGCGACGCACCACAGCCTCAGCCTCAGCCACCACCACAACCTCAACTAATAAACAACCTATTGTATCGAATAGTCGGTATTTTCGACTACTAGTATCGATAACAAATGTAATTTCGTTATCGGATTTTTATTGATTTTACGAATATAATTCTTATTGGAAGCAAAATCTTAGCTCGATTCAAAAGTGTATTTTCAAAATTAATTAAGTGTGCTACGTTGCAACTGATAAAAAAAGAAGTGATATCAATCTTAAGCCAAATATGGGCGCTGCATTCTTTCCAATATTGTTTTTCACGGCCGTCTGGGGAGCTGTGGGCATCGGTATGCCCATTATGACTCCAAAGGGTCCACATCAGAATCTAATACGCTGCATTCTGATGCTGACGGCGGCCTGCTGCTGGCTCTTCTGGCTCTGCTGCTACATGGCCCAAATGAACCCATTGATTGGCCCAAAACTGAAGCGTCATGCGCTCGCCATGATTGCCAAGTCGTGGGACAACCAACTTGCAGACGGCTAAATGCACAACCAACTGGCACACATTACGGCTAAAAATCTGTTGTTGTTTAAACCATGTTCATCAAAATGTATAAATAAATTGTATTCATTTCAAATGTATTCTTTATGTTCACAATTAATGTTTATTATTTACTTAAGAATTGATTTTGGCGCCGCAGAGGCTTCGCTTGGGCCTGCCAACCTGATCGAATGAAGAAAAGCAAGAATGAGAGAGTGCGAGAGAGAGAGATGGGAAGAGTGAGAGTCGATTAATGCGCCTGCGCAACTGTTAATTTCTCTTTGCTGACCATCTTCAGTTCTCTTTGGAAGTGAGTGTAGCTGTGATTGCAGATCCAATTGGATTCAGTTTTCGTTCAGCTTCGGGCGCGTTCAGTTGTGTTTGAAAATGTTAGCGGCTTCTTTATAAACCGTTCATTGTGCAAAATTCATACCGTTAAATATCAGTTGAAAAATCGTACAAAAATCTTTTTTTGTGATTTACAACACACAGCAAAATAGTTATTAGCACCAACAAATGAATACTTATTGGGCATTTAAGACATAGATCTAAGTCAAATGGAACGCAATTCTGGACCCAATTTGGACCCTATAGAAATCACTTTTTGGTAAGACGAAGATATCTAAGATATATTTTGCATTTGCTGCCAAGTTCTTCCGACTGTGTTGTTAGTCTCTGCCTGGCCATAAACTAGTTGGACATGCATTAAACTAGAAAAAGTGGTCGCACTTAAGGCTGAAGGTACAAAACTGGTTGCATTTTACCGACTCCCAAGCTAAAAGAAATAGCAGAAAAATGTTTCATTTTTTTTTTCTTGTTCGTTTTTAAGAGCAATAAAAACGATAAAAATAAAGCCCAATGAAACTGGCCATAAAAGACGGACCCAAGAAAATTAGAAAATGAGAAAACGGCTTTCAAAAAAGGGCGGCAAATACAAAAGAACTTCACCCAAAACACGGCAAAATGCCAACTGGCCAACAGGTGATGTCTTTGAGAACGGAACACAATGAAGAAGAAGAGGAGGAGAAGCGAAAGAGAGAGAGAGGGAGAGGGGGAGGAGGAGAAGAACGTTGTTCTTTGTGTATTTGGCTTTAAATGTCGCTAACCATGCGCAATTACCACATTTACGAACTGGGCCAATTGACCGACCAACTGCGGGATCCGTTGCCCGGCTTCATTCTTCTTATTATTATTACTTTTGTCCGGAGGTGATTGTATCGGGCAGATATTATTCAGAACGTTTTGCATCTGACAATTAAGCACAAGCCGCAGCGGAAATTGTTTCCAATTTGGCCAAAACGGAGGAAGTGCTGCGTGCGACCCGAATAGATCTTGAAGCTGACTCATTAATTGGGCTGAAAATCAATGGGATAAAGATTCAACAAATGTGAAAGTGCTTGCGAAAGATTTGGGCAAACATGAATCAGCTATTAACACGTCCAAAATCAAGGCCAAAATCAAGTCGAAAATTGTTTTGGCCTGACATGCACAAAATTTCCCATGTCCCATGTCCATGGAACACGCCCCTCGATTGGCGACATTTGTGGCTTTAATTTTCAATTTCACTCGTTTCGCACAAAATAGTTTTCATTTCGCGCCCCGGAAGTGGATCAAAAGAGAAATACTAATAGCAAAAAATGTGTGGCGCAAACTTGGCGTCGATTATAAATTATGTACATTTTTTATGACTCGCTTTATGCATTTTTTTTTTTGTTTGTTTGTTAGTTTTTTGGTTGATTTCGTTTTTGGGCAAAATTCTGCATATATATTTACACTTTCGCCTCGTTAAGAGCACGCGGCTTTTTGGCCGGACTTTGAACTTCTCCCACACGATCTCAGAGTTGGCCCGTGTAGAATCGCAAATTGGCAAGAAATCCAACATCATAATGAGCCCCAAGCTGGCCCGAATTACCCTCCTCCTCGTCGTTCAACTGTGGCGCACGATTCTCGGACATCTCGGCAAATGTAGATAATGTCGGCTTTGGACTCAAAATGACAGACTGCTCGGAATCGACGGGGATTGCGTTTGCGGGAGAAATAGAACATAACGCTAAACTGCAGCTAAATTGCATTCAAATGATGTAAAATCGCAGCTAATGGGCCGCACTTTTCCAGAGAGAGACAGAGAGAGAGAGAGAGAGAGAGAGAAAAGGCGACCCCAAAGCGACCGAGTTCGTTGCGGTAAAGCAAATGCACTTTGTTGGAATTTCCAGGCAGACACACAAACAAAATGAAGACTACAAATGAAGAAAAAGAAGGCAGAGAAAAAAAGAAAATGAAATGCATTCGCTCATCTGCGTGTCGTGCATTTTGATCGTGGCACTAATTGCACTTGGAACTCTCCTGTTCTTATCTGCGAGCTGTCTAGCTGCATACTAAACACACTCAACGCTTCCTATTTGCATTTCAGCTCAAAAGATATCACAGCTGCTGCTTTTTTTTCCAAGTTTCCCCAACTTCATTTTAGTTAATAAACACTAAAAATACCGTCAACGTTTATAACTGCCTTACACAGCACTATAAAAAAACCGTTTCGCACTTACCTAAACTCAAACATAAACATTGTTAGCTTATCAGTTTAACGTTCGCCAACAGCTACATTAAATACCTTAACAAGGTGACTCTACAAATTGTATACAAATTTTAATTAATTAAAAACCGTTTAGCACTCAGACATTGCTGCCAATACTGTTAGCAGTCAGTGTAGCGGTTGCAAATGACAACAGCTACATCAAATACATACACACAGGGTGACTCTACAATTTATCTAGAGTTGAAATTCCCGCGCAGTCAAATTCTGTTCCACTCTGTACACACATGCACACGCACACACACACACACATGGTTTTTGGGCTGGGAACGCGCGGCGGCGCTGTCAGATTTGTTTGCCTTTAATTACATATTTAGTTTGGTCGCCGGTTAAAGCGTAACGGTTAATGCATTTAATGACTACCCCCCACCCCCTATCAGCTAACAGGCAAACACACACTATGTAATTCCCATTCGCGTGCAGAGGTGGCGACGCCTTTCCGTTCGTTTGTCATCCATCTGCCGCCAATGAAATGCACTTTTGCCAGGTTCCGCGTTTGGCGTTGCCACCTCTCAACGTTTATGAGCGCTGGCAATGCTCGCTGCGGGCTCTTGCCGCTGTGTTTTGCTGTTGCTGTTTGCTGTTGTTGCTGTTCTGCTCTAGTAAGGCGCTCACGAGGACGCCGTTAGAATGATTATGAAATTGCAAAACTGTTGCATATTGCATATTCATGTATGCGTCTCAGCAATTACTTATTATACTATTAAACAATTATTTTCATTCATGAGTGCGTTCATTATTGCCAGCTGCCTACTTTTACCACAATTCAGCCAATCAATGCATTGCATAAATTACGTCTAAAAATTTCAAGTTCCTCCAATCTAAACCAATAAATCAGCGAATAATTATGACATCTCCAACAATCTGCTGTGCGAAAACAAATAAATAAATACTTTCAAATTTTGGGAAATTTGATTTGTCGACTTTTGTTGCATTGTTGGAATGCTTTTTTTTTTCGATCTTCTAGTTTTAACGAAGATGCGCGTTGCGCTTCGAAATAAACTTTCCATTTCGCTGGCATGTTTTACTGTAACTGTTTTTTTTTTTTTGTATTTCTGTTGATAAGCATTTCGAAATGTCCAAATGTTGTTCACATTTCACTTTCTTCGGCGCTGACACTTTGTGTGGCCATTATTATTGAAAGTGGATGTGCTTGATTATAATCTGGTCGAAAAATCGTTTCACATGTTAATGCCAGCTCGCATCTCAACAATTCAACAATGGTTATGTGGACCAAACAGGTTGCATGGCTTCCGTTAGACATTCGGCTGACCAAATTCTCATCAATCATTCTTAGGTTTTGTTGTTGTTGCATTGCTTAAACAATTTCACCAATGGGAGAAAATCGGCTAATGCGAGAAATTTAATCAACTTATGCGTGGACGACGCTGACAACGTCTTAATGCCGCCGAATTGTGCTGTGAGTGCGAGTGCGAGTGCGACTGAGTGTCGTCTCTTTTTTAGCTACATACACATGTACATACATACATACATGTAATTCAATTTGTTCTTTCTCCATAAGCACACACACATGCGCACACTCGCGCAAACGGTCAGGTTTCCAGTTTTGGGGTCTGGGCCTGCGCCTCAAGCGCTGACTCTTGACTGTTTTTGGCTCTCGGCTGTCGTCCGCTTCGCGCCGCGCCGCACCGCGCATGCACAACTGGGTCAACGTCAACCCATGGCAAAGGCAATGGCTCGCCAGGCGTTTTTCTGGCAGCAGTTACATGCACACACACATGCATACATACATATGAACATATGCATGTGTCTACAGTTAACTGTCTGCCTGTCTGTCAGTCTGGCCACACTCATGATGGTTCTTATACGTATACGTATACGTGTGTCGTTGTATGTTCACATTAATTGTACTTATACTGCGCGCGTACTTTTGAAGCTTTTTCTGCTTGGCCGAGCGGTTTTGGCGCTGCTTTTTATCCGCGCATTATGTTAATTTCTTTGTTTACCTCATGCGGAAAATGTGCCGTTTTATTTACTAACTAAATCATTTGCCATAAGCAAATTAAAGTCAAACAAGATTTAGGCTAAAGCTTCACGTTACCCGATACCTGGAAATGCAAAAGAATGCGAACTAGTTCGGTTCACGGTTTAAAAGCCAAGTTGGTTCGTGAACTTGGTTTCGCATGTATAAAATATAATAAAATATGTTTAGGGACTTTCCTTAAATTAATTATATTTTTTTAAACTAACCCAATTCAAAAGTTGTTCGAAGATTATGATTATGAGAAGATTGGATTTTGGGATTAAAGCCGGTTAATTTCCAAAACTAACCTTAAATTTAATTAACTTTCTGAAGCTGAATCTTTCAATATTATCTTTTAGTATGTATCTGAAAAAAGCAAAACCAATTAGTTTCACCTGAAGATTCCATCAAGCGACAACATTGAACTTTGGGCCAACAACAACAACAACATCATCATCAGCGCATTCCAAGGCAGAACTTTTACTTTTGACAGTTCAGAGACGAGCTCAAAACTCATAAGACCATCATTTTTTTTAGTGCTCGCTGGCTGGCATCTATTTTTACACACAGGTTTCTCTAGACGAGTGTGTGTAAGCTTTGATAATACATAGGGGAAAAATAAATACGAGGCATGTATATGACTTGGTGGCACGAGCAATAACCCTGCCCAGCCAAGCCAAGCCAAGCCAAGCCAGGCCAGGCCGAGACCCAGAACTGGTTTCTTTGGCTGATCTTCGGCGTGTACTTGGTTAAAAGCCACTCGGCTGTGTTGAGGGTTCTGCTTCTTCTTCTTCTTCTTCTTTTTTTTGTATTTATTTCCCAAGCCCAAGATGAGTGAAAATTCCAACACAATTGTTTCGAATTTGTAGCTCGAGTTCGGTTCGGAGTTCTCTAATTAGATTTGGGCACAGGTAAAAAAAATGTTTTGTTTTGATATTTTGGAATAGCTTTCGCTTTTTACGAGCGTCCACTCGACTGTTCCATTTGCCAATTAAGACAGAATATAGCTGAGAAAAGTCAAAATTAAGCCGCACAACTCTTCATTCGCATAGAAAGCATTTTTGTTGCGGGCTTCGTTTGGCTTTGTTGAAACTAAACCGGTTGACAAGTTGGTGCATAACAATTTTCTGTCATTCTTTTTTTTTTTTTGTTTTTGGTTTTCCTTTGCCTGGCGAAAAGTGAGAATTTTCATAGGCCGGATAAACAGGATCAGCCGGTTTTTTGGCCACCGGAAGCGAGCTGAAAACTCTGATGAAGCAATCAGCTTAAAGTTTCGACCAGAAGAAAGCAAATTCCACTTTTTAATGAAAGTGAAGTATTTGGCAAATGTAGAAAATAATTGTAAATGAACTAAGGCTCAAGCCCGGCGCAGTTGCTGGTTCAGTTCATGGAACGACTGGTTCCCTGAGACAAATGAACTGGGCTAAGCTGTGAAGCCAGAACAGTTTTTGGTTCAGTTCATGGAACGACTGGTTCACTGAGACAAATGAACTGGGCTAAGTAGTGAGCCCGGAGCAGCTCCCGGTTCAGTTCATGTAACGACTGGTTCACTGAGACAAATGAACTGGGCTAAGTTTTAAGCCCGGAGCAGCTCCTGCTTCAGTTCATGGAACGACTGGTTCACTAAAACAAATGAGCTAGGCTAAGCTGTGAACCCGAAGCCGTCTCTGGTTCAGTTCATGGAACGATTAGTTCATTTGAGACATCTCTGCTGCACAACACTGTAAATAACTGTTATTTCTTTCTTTTCTTATAGAGCAAGAACAACAAGAAGTACAAGAGAGTCCAGATAAGTTCTCCAACATGGACACAGTCTACGGCACCAAGAAATACTTCCAGAGCTTGTCCGGCGTCAGCGATATATATCGAACGCAGACATGTCGGCAAATGGTTCGTATAATCAATCTCCCAACCCATCTTATCTATATCTAGTCCATATATCATTGTGAGAGAACGTTTAACTGTTATACAACTTGACTCTGAATAATATTAGAAGCTAATTTACATGACAAGAGCTTTTTTTAAAGCAGAATCTGGGTTAAATATCCAAATTGGAAGAGGCATAAAGAACTTTTGATAAGCTTAGGAATTACATAAACCCACAAGAACAAGAACAAGAACTCAGCTGCATATTTGTTTAGGCTTGTCGAATTTCAGATGAAGCTGTTTGCATTGCCCATTCCACAAAACCTCGGCCACAGCCAGATACCAAGTTAGTTATTAAGTCAAACAATTTCAAGAAGCGATGAACGCAAAAGGTGAATGACTTTCTCTCTAGAGAACCTCTAGAGAACCCGAACAGAACCCACAGGAAAGAACAGCTCGAAGAACAAAGAGGGAGAAAGAAACTAACAAGAATTTGGCTTAGGCCAGGCCTGGAAAAACAGCTGTTGCGACAACAGGTTGTCAATTACCTGGCCAGCTAACAACTAAGAGAGAGAGAGAGAGAGAGAGGGGGGGGGGGGCAAGAAAATGAAAGAGAGCGAAGAGAGAAGCGAAGAGAGAGAAGCTAAACAAATTGGTAGAGTAAAGACAGGCTGTATATGCCCCACAGCTAATGACTGTTAAAGGGCAATTGAGGAAAATAAAATTTAAAAGCCAAAACGAGAAAAAAATAGACAGAGGGCAGGTGTGATCAGCCAGAAGATACCCTGTACGCAACGAAGAATACATAATTGCTGATTGAATAAGATAAAAACGAGTTAGAAGGGCCATCTTTGGCACTTTGAAGATTTAATACCCTTGCAAAGCGATATTTATCGGTCATATGAAGAGAGTTATCGAAAGAAATAGATGAGATACGAGAAATAATTTTGAAAATTTTCTAGCGCTGAGATTTACTCTTTCAATTAAATAATAAAATACTGGGTATAGCAACAAGATATTAAAACTCGTCAAAGTTCCCAAGCTCTGTCAAAGTTTCCAAGAGGGTTTTTATTTCCAAAGTGCAATGACTGACGGAATTAAGAATTAAATGCGTAATCCGCTGATGACGACATTAATTAGCTAATGTTAATTAATTTTGATAAAGAATCGCACGATTCCAAGTCCCACAAACCGTTAGAACTTAGCTAAAAAATCTAATCAAAGCTAGAGTCGAGATTTATTTAGATCTTTAAAATAAGAAAAAAGCAAAACGATTTGTTGGGAAGAAAGAAAGTATGCTGCAGAAGGGTCTAGCGGCATTTGAGAAAGTTTCGCATTGCCCTCGACTCATTAGCCAAGTGCTTAGATAATTATCTTATTGGCTGCGATTAATTGTTATTCGGTGGCGTACCAAGAGACCAAGACTCTGACACGCTTTAGAAACACACTTTTCAATTCCATCGAAAAGAATATATAAACAAAATGCTTATCGTTGGCTGTAACCGACTGGAGAATACCCTGCTCGAAGTGTAATCCACAATTTCAAACTATGAATCGAACCTTAAAACTTATCTGTTGTACAGAAAACAACCTAACCTAAAAACAGGGTTTCAAAAATGCGTTAATGCGGACAGAAACCAGGGCTGCAAACTCAAAAACATCGTTAATTCGGTTCGCCGTTTGAACTAGTTTGAACTCCTTGCCTTAAGGTTAGGTTAGATTCAATAACTCGGTCTGACAAGATCATTTTGGTTCGGGTTTTATTAAGGTTGACTTTGCTTGGACTTCGATTCGGGGCAACTTAAGACTAACGATTTTTTAACTTTGCTATAAAACCCCTTAAATAAATTCCCTTTTATCCGCGCAGAACACCTCCGAATATAATTATCAGAACACGCTGGGCCGTCGCTCGCAGCTGGGCGCCTATTACCACATGAACAAGCAACCTTCCTACACGAACGAGCACAGTCTCAACAGTCAGTATGGCTATAATACGTGGGGCATTTGGCGGGACGGTCGGAATATAGCGCCTTCGACGTTCTCGACCAAGACGCATGCGCATTATCCAAAGAATCGATCCTTCTCGATTATCTTAACGACGGCCGCGTTTATCGTGCTGCTGGCTGTGATCTCCATAGCCGGGTTGGCCTTCTACTTCAGCTCGATCAAGGCCACGCTGGAAGATCGTGAGTATATGGGCAGATATATATCGGATCGGAGATCGGAGTTAGATCCATCTTCCTTGCTTGCAGCCATACTGGGCTTCGAGGGTTCCTTTCGCATTGCCAAGGGGGATCTGTACTCGACCGGGCTGAAGTACAATCACACGACGACCTACAAGCAGAAAATCGAGTTCTACAAGCGGTTCGTCGAGCGCGCCCTGACGGACAACGGACTGCAGCCGCTCCGCACGGATGTCTGGGGCTTCGGCGAGGGTCCCTTGATAAAGGTCTCCTTTCGCCTCTTCCTGGACGTACGCAAGTTGCCGCAGTGAGTAGCTCCCAACTAAATTCCGAGCCAGTTGCTAACCCATTTGCTTATTCCTTTGCAGAAACATACTCAGCGTGGAGGAGTACATCAAGGAGTCGCTGTTTCTGGAGACATCCGCCAGCAAATCGCTTTACCGCTCGCTGCGCCTGGACACCGAATCTCTGGAGATCAAGCGCATCCTGGATGAGCAGGTGGTGCGCTCTGCAGCTATACTAAAGGAAGCGGTAAGCACGGGCAGAGGCAACTGGTAACACATGAATTCCTTGACTAAACCCATTTTCCAATTCCCGCAGCAAACCGTGCCCACCAGCCAAACGCAGCTGGAGAAGCGTCTGATGAAGAAGGGCACGCCACCCGCCGGACAACTGCAAACAAAACCTTCTGCGCCGAGCACACCCAAGCCACGCAGTCCGGCTGTTCGACCGCATTCGCCGGATGATGAGCCGGACATTGATGTGGAGAACGCGCCCGTCATCCAGGGCTCCTTCGAGGGTTCCTTCGAGATAACCAAAACGGACGCGGACATCGCACGCAAAAAGACATCGCCTACACGTTCCTATCAAAGCACCAGCGGGAGTAGCTTGCCGCCCAAGTCCATTGCGGTGACGCCCTACTCGCTGCGCGTCAAGCCCAAGAAGCCCAGCGTGGACAAGCTGACGACCATAACGCCGCAGAGCCCCACAAGCACCACCAAGACGACTACAACCAGGGTGACCACAACCAAGGCGACCACCAGAAAGCCCACGACAACCACGACAAGGAGAACCACAACAACACCCTCGACAACCACGACAACCTCCACAACAACCACAAGGACAACCACAACAACCACGACTACACCCAGGCCCACAACCACCTCGACAACCACCACAGTGGCTCCTCCGGTGACCACCACGCCGGGGTCATTCGCTTACCCCGCCTCCTCAACCGTTGTGTTGCCCAAATTGGATGCGAATCTGTTCACCACATTTCCCATACTGGACACACAGCCTTGGCGGCCAATACATCGCGAGGTGCCGGAACTGTTGCCGGGTCCGCCCCCGGCATTTCCCACCAAAACGTTGCCTGGACTGGGAGGCGCGCCCACGCCCACGCCCACCGTCAACCACATACCACAACGTCGCATCGATGAGCTGGAGCTGCCTTTTATAGCTGATAATCCGACGCCGCCGGCGGCTGCCATGCCCGCCATGGGCGTGACCCTGGATCCGTTTATGTCCATGTCCGGTTTTCGCAAGCCGGACGGCAAATTGGACATGCCCAGCCAGCCGCAGCAGGAGCAGGACATGCTCTTCTATCACAACTTCGGCAGTCCCGTCTTCATGCCGGGCACCGAGAATATCGAGCGCTTGGGCGGTGCGCTCGTTGAGCCGCATCCGTTGCCGGTGCCCCTGATCGATGATGTGATCGTGCCGCCCTTTAGGCCCATCAATCCCACCTTGGGCGGCATGAATAAGCTGCAGTTCAACATTGAGGGCAACAGTGGTAAATTCGAGCATCTGGGCGGCGGAGTCATCGCCAAGAAGCAGGAGAACGCCACCAATCAGGAGGCCAAGCTGGAAACCACGACGTCCAAGCTGGGCACGACGACAGTCACGGGCTCGACGACGCCGCTGAAGATCCAGCTGGATAGCAGCACGGCTGCACCCGCTGTATCCGGCCAGAAACCCACGGAAAACTCTGCGCTCGCCGATACCATTGGTGAGTTCTTCATGGAGCTGCTGAATCTGCCCAAGGAGGAAAATGGCACCACGACGCCGGAGCCGGAGCAAGAGAGAATTGAGTCACGCATAGAGCCCGAGGAAGCGGAGGCGGAACCGGAGGCTCCCAGCGTGGCCCAGGCAAAGCCCAACTTTATGAATCTCAAGGAGCTGATACTGCAGCGCAATGCGCCGTCCTCCTCCACGACCAGCTCCACGACAAGCAAAACGACAACTACAACCACGACTGCGCCCAGCTCGACCAAGAAGAATCGCATACGTCCGAATAGCGAGCGGCCCACAATGCTGGACGACTCCAATTTGTTTCCCTCGCACTCCAAATGGGAGTTCGTGAACAGCTCCGCGCCGGTCAATTTCGGTTACGGCGGAAACATGCGCAAGGTTTTCAATAAGACGCTGCAGGCTTGGGTCTCGGAGGACGTGGAGAAGACGGAGAACTTTACGCTGCACGACATCAAGACCAGGATCAACAATGCCAGCAATATACAGGATATATCCCTCATCTTTGACACGCTCGCCTCCAAGCTGGGCATCACGCCGAGTGCGCCAATGAAGTTTCCGCCCTTCTCGCAAAACAAACTAAAGCACGGTCAACGGAATGAGACCAAGATGAAGCCTACGACGACCACGACGTCCACCACGTCGGCTCCCATAATGGAGTCCAGTGTCAAGAACTTTATTGAGCTGCCGCTGCAGCAGCGTGAACCATTTATCCGGCCCATGTCTAGTTTTATCGAAGATGGATCCACTGAAGTGCTTGGGGCTGCGATTCCTGTGGTCGGCGAGGCGGAGGTCGAGGTGGTGGATCCGCTCAAGTACGAGGAGCTGCTGAAGACATCCCAGTTTGCCGAGGCAACGTCCACGGAGCCAAGTCCACATCGCTTGGTCACGCTGCTGCCCGTGCGCTCCAATTCCGGCATACGCACCTACAAGCCAATCCCCGACGATTTTGAGCCGGAGTCGCAGCGCAGCCAAAGTCAAAACGAGCCGCCGCCCGACGCCACCAAGCCCCGATCCAATGGGAGCAGTAGTATACGCCGGAAAGGTGGAAACTCCAATCAAAGCCGGAGATTTGGACAGCCGCCGGCGGAGGCGATTGTTAAGGGCGGCATCAAGGTCACGGTTCAAAAATAAAGACACCAATTGAGATTAAGTGAAGAATGAAAAACAGAATTGATGATGTGTGGATTTAAAAATGCGTCTTTAAAATAATTATTGATAAGTAGGAAATTTAAGAGCAATTTAATTAAGTATTAGAAATTGGCGCGTACAAAATCTTGTTCGAAAATTGTTCTTTAGCAGTTGCTTAGAAAACGAACAATTTTGGAATGACAATTTCTGTAGTATTTGGCAAAGTTTTTAGCAATTTGCCGAACGTAAGTTAGGATTTTTTTATTTAATGTATACGAATTTTCAATTCTTTATTAAACACACAGTAAATTATTTTCGTCAGCTTCAGGTTATGAAAACTAAGTAACAATTTGTTAACATTTATTAAGCTAACGAGTAAGAAATAAGTTACATATTAGTCAACAAGTTTAATCAACTCGATCTTTTAATAAATTATGCGTAAAAAATTGAAACTGAGTGTTTGAATTGCCGTTAAGTAAAATACTGATAGGTTTCACGCACATACTTATCGATTATTTTGCATACTACGTACCGATATTTGCATAACGATATCGTTGTTGACTTCTCCAGCCCTGGCAGGTCAGACTAGTCGCGGTTTTGGTTGTGAAGAAAAAAGAAAACAATAATTGTTTGGCTCAACAAATATAAGTTAAATTAATATTAAGAATTATATATAAAGCGAAACTTGAACATGGGCTGTGCTGAGAGCAAGGATGGCGACGGCGAAGCCTCAAATAATCGAAATAGACCCAAATACCGCTCCTGCACGGACGTCTTTTGGCTGGCTATTTACATATTGTTTTGGCTATTTCTGGTAAATATGCTGAACAAATAAGATTTAATGCTTTTTTGCAGTTGTGTGTCTAATGGAGAAATGTCTGCAGGCAGCATTTGTTCATATATGCTGCAAGAAAGTGAAAGCTGCGCAGATTAATCAGACTATGATACACAGGAGAGGGAGGGAGGGTGAGAGGGGGGATAACTGAAGCGTGTGTCGTCATCGTCGTCATATGAGCGGGAATTGCTAATTTTACTAATGAAAAGCTGGCCACAATGAATTATGTGGTTGGGCAGCGGCTTTGTCCATTCATACACACATATTTATTAAAGTTTCTTGTATTTTTTAAATAGGTTTAGGACACGCTATTCCCATGTCGTGTGGAGAACGCCGCAAGAAGCGTGGGCGTTGGCCCAACTCAGACAGTGGCAATTACCTAGACATATAATTGATATACTAGATATTTGCATATAGATTAGATCATTTGTCATTATATGTTTACTTTGCTTGCAGATTGTCATTGCGATATTTGCGTTCGTTTTTGGCAACCCGCTGCGTCTGATCAATGGCTATGATTCCTTTGGGAATACCTGCGGTGTTCAGCACAATGAACGCTTTCAGAACTTTCCTTTGTCGGGCATGAATACGATTGACAAGCCGGAATTGTTTTACTTTGACGTTAAGGAGCTGAAGAAGGCTCTAAAGATCTGCGTTAAAAGCTGTCCCAAGCGCACGCTCAGCCAGCCAAAGGAGCTGAAGCAATACTTTACGGAAACCGGCGCCCAATTCTGCAAATATGATTATAATATGGATCAGCTCGATAGGCCGGGCCTAACTAAAGATGACAAAATCTTTGACACCCTCGGCCCATGTCCCAATTTGCCCGTCCTCGAGAGGTAACTGTGCTGCATATCTTTTTGAGGCTTGACTTAATCCCTTTATCTTTTAGCACGCCCGTGCTGCATCGCTGTGTGCCCAAGCAGTCCAGCAAGGAGGTGAAGGAAATGTACAAAATGCTCAACAATTGGGATGTGGCGCAACAGTTTCTGGGCGACATCTATTCCACCTGGCATATAATAGCCATTGTCTGTGCCGTTTCCTTGCGTATGTCTACACAATTCATATAAATTCTAGATTATTAATGCTATCTTTGCGCAGTCATCTCGATTGCTCTGGTGACCATGATGCATTGGCTGTCGCGCATTGTGTCCTGGCTCATTTGCGTGCTGGTAATTGTGGCCAGCGTTGGACTGACCGGCGCGCTCTGGTATGCCTACTATGGCATACGCAACAAGACGGGCAACACGCAATACTCACAGCTGGAGGAGTTCCTGCGCAATCAGCAGGCTGTGCTCACGCTCGCCGTTCTGGCCACCATCACCATGGTGAGTCCTCGATGAAATGGCCTCATTATATCAAGCATATTGTGATATATTTACTTTGCATTGCAGGTCATTCTGCTGGTCGTCATTTATTTCCTTAAAAACAAACTTTCCGGCTTGGCTGCGCTCTTCGAGGAGGCTGGCGTCTGCATGATGAATTTGCCGGGCCTTCTGTTAGCGCCCACTTTTGGCATTTCTGGTGCTGATTGCATTCTTGGCCTTTTGGGTTGTTGTCGTCATTTGCCTGGTAACCGCCACCACGCCCGATCAGAGTCCCATCGCGCCGTTTCACAGCAATGCCGTGCATCCGACGCTGCCGGCCAATGCGGCGGCGATGCTGCTCAATCAGACAGCTCCCGGAGGCGATGAGAGAAGTAAGCAACCAGTCTAAGATCTTAACACAAGCTCCTTGCTAAGCTAAGCGAGCTTTAAACATTCTGTTGAAGCTCTGCAGAGCCTAACTTTTATACCTAATAGCTCTGCCAGACTTTAGATTATATATTGATTAACTGTGATGCGTTTGCCCAGGACTTACTTCAATTATTAATCCTGAATGTATTTTTTTATGTTTGGTTGTTGGTTGATAAAAAAAAAACACTGGTTATGTTAATGTGTAAGTGATATGTCATCCTTCATCCTAATCTTATCACCCAATTCGGAACTGTTTTTCTTTTCTTTAAGCTCTTTGTACATACACTAACATATCTAATTGCCTTAAATATGCTTAAGTGCCAGATGCAAGGGTATTACGTCTTCGGCATGCCGAAGATATGCAAACATACATGCACGCACATACATATATATACACACATACATAGATACTTATGTACATACATACATACATACATACATACATACATACATACATAGATACTTATGTACGTACATGCATACATACATACATACACGCATACATATGTACGTACATACATACATACACACATACCTTTGTGCGTACATACATACATACATACGTATGCACATACATACATACATACGTATGCACATACATACATTCATACGTATGTACATACATACTTACATACGTATGTACATACATACATACATACGTATGTACATACATATGTTCACACACACACACACAAAAACACCAAAAAAAAAGCCAAAAAACACCAAAAAAAAAAAAAGCCAAAAATAACCACTAGACTACTAGCTTAGCCAGAAAACGGCAGAGCCTACTTGAATTCTTGAGAATCGAGGAGGAGAGCACCCGGCAGAAATTCGTTTTATTTAAATTTAGCAGGACAGCGACAAATAAGCTTGGTCTGCGTTTGGCATTGGAAAACAAACATACAATATACTTAAATACATACATACATGCATGCATACACAAACACACATACAGACACACACATACATACATACATATGTATATATTTATATATAAAACTTATATGCTTTCTTAATTGTGTATTATATGACTTGCGTATATAATTGCTTCTGCAGGTGTATCGCATATATTTTTGTATAAAATTGATTAATTCCTGTTTCTCCTCCACCTGACACAGCCATTACGCGTATAGAGTATGCGGATGCGAGCACTTTGCGCAGCATGTTCTGGATCTATGTGGTCGGACTGATTTGGACGGTTGAGTTTATCTTTGCCTGCCAGCAATTCGCGCTGGCCGCCGCGGTGGCCTTTTGGTACTTTGGCAAGCCGACAACGACGCCAACTCTTTATGCAATTGGCAAACTGATTAAATATCACCTGGGCACTGTGGCCAAGGGCTCCTTTGTGATAACAATATTCAAAATACCTCGCCTCATCCTGACCTATCTGTATGCCAAGTGAGTTTTGTCCTGTTTGCCATTTGTCCTGATATGGTAGTTAATATTAATATGCTCGACAGGCTCAAGAAGGGCGAGGACAAGGGCTCGGAATGCGCCGCCTGCTGCTTAAAGTGCTGCATCTGCGGCTTTTGGCTGCTCGAGAAGTTTATACGCTTCCTCAATCACAATGCCTACACCGTGGTGGCCATTGAGTCCATCAACTTCTGCCCAGCTGCTGGCATTGTATGTGCTAGCTTTAATTACCTGTAATCAATTGTATTTAAATACACCTTCTCTTTCAGGCCTGGAACGCGATGGCCACCAACGTGCTGCAGGTGGCGACAATTAACAGCATCGGCGACTTTATTCTGTTCCTGGGCAAAGTTGTGGTCGCCGCCCTCTCGGGCCTCCTGGGCATCTTTATGCTGAAGGACAGGCCGGGCCTGAACTTCTACATGGCGCCCGTCATCTTGATCATTATCTTTGCTTTCTTCATCGCACACATTGTGCTCTCACTCTTCGAGGTTTAAATTACCAAATGTTAAATTTACCAAATGCTAATCAACTCCCGACTTGCTTTTAGATGGTGGTCGATACGCTCTTCCTGTGCGTTTGCGAGGACAAGACCATTAATGGCCGCGCCGGCCGCTGGGCTCAGAGTAATTTGGCCAAACTGGTTGGCGAGGAGCCACTGCAGCCCGGCGAGGAGCCGCCCATCCAGGTTGTCGAGATGATGCCCATCAATAAGCAGCCGTTTAGCATTACGCGATTGCCGCCAACCGATGCCGAAGTCTCCCCAATGGCGGAGTAATATTCCAGACGCTTAATCTTCTTCATATATATATCTAATCCGTGCTCCCATGAAAACTAAGAAACTCATAAGAAACTCTGCCCGCGTGCCCTCCGAGTGAACAAAATATGTAACTCAACGTACAAAACGTAGTGAAAAAAAAAAACATAAAATAGTAATTTATATATATATATATCTTGGATAACATAAAGCCCAGTGCTGAACTTGGGATATTCTAAGAGGTCAATGAGAAGGACTAGGAATATTTTTGAGGCAAACGCACAATTGTAAACGTATTTATTATATGTATTCATTTTTATATGTATTTGTATTTATTCGTAAATGTAACGCGAAATAAAACATTTTAAACTTTTTTCACACGTTTCACCCGTGCCTTACGCTGCTCGATCACCTGCTTCACCACCTGCATTTGCTTGTCCTTAATCCGTTTGGTGAGCGCCGCTTTGGGCGTATTCTTTTGCTCAGCCTTCTTTTTGGCCTTGAGCGCCAGCAGTCTGGCCGTTTCTAGTGGATCCTCGTCTTCGAACAGCTCCTCATTGTCGAGGCCCTCGTATGCCTTGACTGGACGCGTTGCTTCCTGCTGCACCTTTTGCTCCACGCGATTTACATATCTGTCCTTGGCGGCCTTCTTGAGCATCTGTCTCTGCTTGGAGGGACTAACGTAATCGGGATTCTCCCAAATGGTTTTGCCCGTAAACGAACCGTCGAAAATCTTTACTGGATTCATCACATAGCGTGGGCCCACCTCCGAGAGGCCACCGTCTTCGGATAGAATTTGGAAATTCCTAAACCAGATGCGATTATCCAGGTATGTGAATGTGTAAACATGATCAATGAACGGCTGGCTTTTTGGATGATGGTTGGGCACGGCAAATGTCTGCACAAAAAGCTCTTTGAGCAGTTTCAGATGGGGCAGCTCATCGAATTTGGCATCAAACGAGAGCAACGGTCGTGAGCCGCGCAAGCAATTGCCGGTTAGCTTCAACTCGGCCATCGTGTGAATGTTCTCAATGAGAAATTTGGCTGACGGCCCGGTGGCACCGACCGTGTTCGACAACCACATATACAAATCCCTTTTGCGGCGACCCTCGAACAACATGGCCTTGTTGCAGTGCTTCATTTCGCACATCTCGTTGACCACGGCCAACGTCTTCGAGCGCTCCATTTTTGACTCGGGACGATGATGCGGCATCAGAGTTTTGATGTCGCGCATGAGATGTCTGTCCCGATGGCTTATGCCACGTGCCGCAAACACCAAAACTCGCTGTTTATTTATCCATTTTTCCTGTTTAGATAACAAAACAATGTGGGTGAGAAATGCTGCTTTTTGTGTGTTGCCGCCGCAGGTGCTTACCTTCTTTGGAACGACCTCATCTGATGGTCTTTGCGAGGGTAGCGGTGGATTCTCATCTAGCGGTACAATCTCCAGCTGCTCAACCTTCTTTTTCTTTTGGAATTTGCGACCCATTTGTGTTTTTATCGTATCTCTGTTTAAAATTGTCCACCGACCCAAACAACGTGGAGCTGAAATGAAATAGAGATGTGCTATCGCACCGATATATCGATAGGCGAATATATCGAGTCGTCAAACACAAAACAAATTCGTTTATTGGAACCCTGCAGCATACCCCTTTATTTAGCTTGTTTGACAGAACAATAAACTTAACTCTAATACTAATAATTATATATAAGTATATATACAAATATATGTATTTATAATCTGCCTTTAATCGTCACTATCACATCCAGGTTCGGGGCAGTGGCTACAACGGCTCTCATTTATGCCGTAGCCTAAACAATGCCCACCAACACATTCGCAGCATCCATCATGAAACCACCTGTAGCTGGCTGCACCTGTCTTTTGGCAAGTTTGTCTGCACTTATTCCAAGATGTGCACTGGTCCAGATACAAAACGGTACAATTGCGCATCACATGCTCCTCGTCAATGTCGTTGCTGCTTATTGAAAAGGTGTGCACACGCCAGTCATACGTGTAACCGTCGTTTGGCGACGATGTTAGGGCCTCGAATAACGCTGTTACGCCCTCAAAGTCCTCCACATGCGACTTTTTGGACATCTTAGCCATATCGCCACGTATCAGCTGGATGTATATCAGCATCGCCAGCATCCGCATGACAGCTCTTTCCATTGATTTCATTTTGAACGTCTTATGGCGACTAACAGCATTGTTAGCAGTGAGTTGCTTTTATGTGGATTTTCTACACAGGTAGTGACAAATTAGTACGAAACGTAACGGCTGCGCAGCAGGTAATCCAGGATCAACAGAGCATCTGCTCGCCTACCTAAAATTTCAGACAAAAACATTTCCAAGGCACCAGTGTTGTGAAACGACGAAATTCTTAACTAAAGAAAAATGAAATCACCGGTGCAAATCGATAAATCCGTTCGATTATTTATTCAGTAGTATACACAAATACTTCTCTGAGTATTCTGCCATTTTGTATTCGGCGTCTGGCCAGCAAAACAAAAACGCGAAAAAGTAGGAGTGTAGGAAAATTTAATTTGATTTATAAAAGAGATATGTCGGATTATCGCTCTCAATCCCGTGGCGGTGGACGCGGCCAAGATTATTCGAATGACGACGACCCACCCATGTCGCGGCTGTTCATAATATGTAACAAAGCACACACCGAAGAAGATTTTCGCGAGGCTTTCGCACCCTACGGCGAAATTGAAGATATATGGGTAGTTAAGGATAAGCACACACAGGAAAATAAGGGCATTGCCTACGTAAAGTTCTCAAAAACCTCGGATGCCGCCAAGGCACAGGAGCAGATGAACGGAAAGACCATTGGAAAAACTGACAGAACCCTAAAGGTGCTGGTTGCCGCAAAGTAAGTGACCTGGCATAATTTCTCGCTGAGGTCAGCAGAAAAATTTCAATTTCTCTTTGTCAATATTTTGCAGTCGTAATCAGGGTTCAAACAAGTCGGAAAATGAACAGGAGAAATATGTGCGTTTATTTATTGTGATTCCAAAGACCGCCACTGAGGATGACATACGCGATGAATTTGCCCAATGGGGTGAGGTAGAGAACGTGACCATTGTCCGGGAGAAGAACAATGGCAGCCCCAAAGGTTTCGGCTACGTTCGCTTTACAAAGTATGTATTACATTTTTTATAAAGGAACTACACAATACGAACACGAATCAAATGCTGCGAAATCAGCCAAACGACTTAAACATTTATCTGAGCTACCTTTTTTTTGCATATCCATGACAAGTGTTAACAACCCAGTTTATTCACAATTGGGACCATCAGCCATTTTTGTTTTATTAGATTTAGCAACAATTCTTAAATGCAGCAGTTCGCAACACTAAACACAATATGAAAACACGAAATTCACAAACAACACCAGCTTTTTTATTCCGTTATGTTATTAAAATAACTATAATTCAACACATTTACGAATATATATATTTGCTATAAGTTAAAAAACATTAATAATATTGCCGCTCACATAGGTTCTACTATGCCGCTGTGGCATTCGAAAACTGTTCAGCCAAATACAAGGCGGTGTTTGCCGAACCCAAGGGCTCGACGCGCACACAACGGGATCAGTATGGACGCCTCGCTGATGACAGTCCCGTGTACCCTTCGGGACGTAGCGGGGGCAGCTCCACATATAATGGAGGCGGCGGGGGCGGCGGCAGTGGAAGTGGAGCTGGCAGCTTCAACAACGATTGGAATGCTTCGGTCAACAGCGACATGTCCGCGTTTTTGCGCATGCAAAATGTGCCTGTGCCACAGCCCACATGCTTGGAGGTGACGGTCAGCAATTGCGTTAATCAGGATCAGCTGTGGCGCCTATTTGACATAATACCCGGACTGGACTATTGTCAAATTATGCGGGAACGTAAGCGACGATTATAAGCTAAAATTTCTCTGTTTCACAATTCTTGCTTTTAGATGGCCCGCGCACAAATGAGGCTGTTGTTGTATACGATAATCCCGAAGCTGCAATTTACGCCAAGTAACAAACGTTTTCTATAAACATTAATTTACTTTTTAAATGTGCGTATTCTATTTCCATAGAGACAAGCTGCATGGCCTCGAATATCCCATGGGCGAGCGCATAATTGTTAAGGTTAACGGCATGAGCTCAGCTCGTATGGACACATCTTTCATTGACAGTAAGCAATGATTGTTAGGGTATTTGTTTTGACTGTCTTAACCTGCTGCCATTTCAGAGCGCACCAAAAAGGATGCCATTTGCAATGTGCCGCTGCCGCCAACGCAGCCATTGGCTTCGCCGGATGCCCAGGTTGCCCAGCGTCTCTTTATTGTACTCTCAGCGGTGGGTTACTAAAAATTCGTATCCAGATTGAAGACCGATGCTCATTTGTTTTTTGCATACAATTTTAGAATCTGCCCCACTCAATACTGAAGAACATATTCTCCTGCTGGAAGGGCCTAATCGATGTGTATTTGCTACCAAACAAGAACTGTGGATACGTCAAGTACTCGGAACGCGAGAGCGCCCAAAAGGCTATAGGTGTTTTGAATGGTGCAGAAATCTGTGGAACCAAAATCAAGGTATGCCTTAGAAATATCAAAAATATACTGTTAAATTATAAACAATTGGAATTTATTGTGCAGGTCATGGAAGCTGAGGAGCGAAGCGGCTCGGATGGAGATGACAGCGGCAGAAAGCGACTACGCCGCAATTGAGTGTAAGTATAATAATCTATAGCTGATTCTGTGTATCTATATGCATTAATGTAGCCATAGTTGGAGTATTCTCTCTCACCTGGTCTGAG
The DNA here is from genome assembly GCA_035045725.1 of Drosophila ezoana. Taxonomy (NCBI): domain Eukaryota; kingdom Metazoa; phylum Arthropoda; class Insecta; order Diptera; family Drosophilidae; genus Drosophila; species Drosophila ezoana. The sequence goes on along the minus strand of JAWNOU010000177.1, from coordinate 23,144,065 downwards.
GTAAGTTGTTAGTTATTAGTGTAAAATCGAAAAGTGATTGCTTCTATACCAAACCACACACAAAATATATATGTTCAGACTGTTCTATTACAATTAGTTACTACCGATCTCTGTACTAAAACTGAGCGCGCATTCATCGCATTTGACGATCCTGCCATCGACCACGTACATAATAAGCAAAACAATTTTTATCTTTCTATTTCCACAGACCCACTGACAACATTGTACTTAACAGAGAACATTATGTACGAGTAGTTTACTTTCAAAATAACAAGAAAACAAAATAAAAAAAATAAAAAACAGTTCAACTGACGCAAGAACCGCCCATAAAAAAACACTACGGAATCAACCAGTACCAGAACCAGAACCACACAGAGCGAAACAGACACGGAATACGGAAAACAAGATATATACCAACCAACCAACCAAAACCAACCGTACAATTGACCTGTTCAAGTGCGCTGTAGTACTGAGTACCCAAATGATATAGATATTTATATATATATAAATAGACCAGACATAAACGGAGCCAACGAAACTGCAAATGATTGTTAAAACCAACCACTAACGGGACTATCGTATTAATCGCATTACCGTTACTCAAAAACAAGCAAACTATATACATAAACGAACTCTTTGTACAATTTACTAACGTATTCCGACAAAGATAAGAATATATATATATATATAATATAAAATGCAAAACTTACGGATTGTAGATTTTCGCAAAGAAATCCAATCAATTATGACCTAATAAAATTAAAATACAACTCTATGTAAAGCCCTTAAAGCGATATTAATAAATGAAATAAATATATATATAAATGTCTGCTTCTTATTGTACTTCGACAGCTGCCCGGCTAGAATGATCCGATAAGTTTTTTGAAATCGTTGCTAGGCGCGCGAATTGCGATTAGGCGAACTATCGACTTGAAAGTATCGATTGGGCGGTTACTCGATCGGAGCAAACCGATAATACCGATAAATCCTGTTGAGTAGCCCTGAAAAGTCACTCAACAGCTGTTCGCTCTGAGACGCTGACAGTTGCAGTGTTTTGTTTGGGTTTTTGTAAATCTGTGTAAAACATATTACTTGCAAAGTTCGGTTTAATAAAATCTAAACAAAAATGGATCCCGCTCTACTTCGCGAACGCGAGGCGTTCAAGAAACGGGCCATGGCAACGCCCACGTAAGTGTCCCAGCCAGCACGCGGTTAGAATGCTCTTGAAATTGGTTTTTGTATTCGCAGCGTGGAGAAGAAAACCAGAACAGAAAAAGCGCCTCCACCACCAAGCCGAGATGATGCCCAGAAGAAAATGCGACCACCAACGGCCCCAAAGCTTGATGCATCCACGTAAGTTCAATTGAGCTTCAAATCGAAGTCGTACTCACACTCACCATGTCTCCGTCCTGCAGATACAAAACGATGTCGGGCAGCTCTCAGTATCGCTTTGGAGTGTTGGCCAAAATAGTTAAGTTTATGCGCACCCGCCATCAGGATGGCGATGACCATCCACTAAGCATTGAAGAGATCCTCGATGAGACCAATCAGTTGGATATTGGACAATCTGTGAAAAATGTAATGAACGAAAACCTTCTCTCTGCGATGCCCTAATCTCTGCTTCTCCTCGTTGCAGTGGCTCTCTGGTGAAGCGCTTCATAACAATCCCAAGATCGATGTCACGCCCGACGGCACAAAGTTCAGCTTTAAACCTGTGTACAAGATAAAGGATGGCAAGAGCCTGATGCGACTGCTGAAACAGCACGATTTGAAGGGACTCGGTGGCATATTGCTGGAGGATGTGCAGGAATCGCTGCCGCATTGCGAGAAGGTCTTGAAAAACCGCGCTGCCGAAATTCTGTTCATCATACGTCCCATAGACAAGAAGAAAATATTGTTTTACAATGATAGAACCGCAAATTTCTCTGTGAGCAGCGCGAAGATTCCTATTTCCATTGGTTTAATAATAATCTATTATATTCTCTTAGGTGGATGATGAATTTCAGAAGCTTTGGCGTTCCGCAACAGTTGATGCCATGGACGATGCCAAAATCGATGAATACCTTGAAAAACAAGGTGACGCAATAATCATATAACCCAGCTTTATACGCTAACTTATTGCATTTATTTATAATTCCAGGCATACGCTCGATGCAAGATCATGGCCTCAAAAAGCCCGTTCCAAAGCGCAAAAAGGCGGCCAACAAAAAGCGACAGTTCAAGAAGCCCCGGGACAACGAGCATTTGGCAGATGTTTTGGAAACTTACGAGGACAACACCTTAACGCAAAAGGGCGCGAATCCCACATAATAGACAACTTTCCTAATCTTCTTAGATAAGGCATCAATGTTAATACATTAATAAAAACGTACACTTAAGATTAAAAGCAACTCAATTTATTGGGGCTCTTAAAAAATAACGTAGAGTGGTCATTTGAATGAAAAAGCATAATGTATATGCACTTCAAAAGATACCTGGCCAAATCGCAGGTGGCATTTTTGTGACATACTCTCAGGAAAAACAATTTTATATGCAAGATAATGCGTTTAATTAATTTTCATGTGTACTTTAATATACATATGTACTTTAAAAGATAATGCTAAATCGCTAAATTATATTAGCCTTAAAAAACTTTCGCTAAGATTTACAAGCCAAATGTTATCGGGCCGTGGTTTTTGCATTTAAAAATACGACTTGTCGAACAAGAACGATAGTTAAAAGCAAAAGTATGTAATCTCCACTCGACATAACAACGCATAACAGTACATTCGCATATGTGTGGGTGTATGTGGGGGAGGCGTTGGGTGGAAGGGGGGTTGCAACAACAGCAATCGCAATCGATTTTAAGTGCTGGCGAACCGATAAATTGGCCGCGAAACAAAACAAATAAGTCAGTCGACGGCGAAGAACCAACTGCAACGGTTGTTTGCGGCGCACGCGAGGCAGGAGAAAGTTGACTTCAAACGGCAGCACTGAGAAACCCGTTTTAGTTATTTCCCTTTTTTTTCCTGTTGTTTTTTTGTTTTAATCAACTTGGCAATGCGCTGCGCGTTCGCCGTTTCACCTAGGTTGAGAAAAATGCGTTGTGCAGCACTGGCAATCGGCCTGCTGCTGGCCATTGGCTGGACGCCAGCACCTGGCGCTGCGCTGGGCGCCGAGTAAGTCAGGGCAATTACAATTATAATCATATTTAAATTAATTAGCAGTATTAATTACATGTTAACTGGTTTATTTGCAGCGATTTAATATACGGTTACGAGTGCAGCAATGGCCTGTGCCGCAAGGTCGAGCTGAGCGAGCAGAACTTTGCCCGGGCAATTAGCCTGCCAGTTTGCAGGCTCTTCTGTGGCAGCAACATTGGCACACTCTGGCCCAAGCCCACGGGTGCTGTGCAGTTGGAGCCGTTAACCCGTCAGGTGGACATTGCATCGATTCAATTCCTCTTGCCTGGCGTGGACAAAAAGGACCAGCTCTGGCAGGCAACGGAGCAGCGTTGGTTGGATTTGCTGGAGGCCAAGATACCCAATCGCAAGAGCCTCAAAGAGGGCGGCTATCAATTGAATATTGTTCTTAACACGGCCGACAACGGAGTGCCCGCGCGTCTCCAGCTGGACACGGACGAGAGCTACGAGCTGAACATTGGCTCGAATAGTGCGGGTCAGGTCACGGCCAACATAACGGCTGCCAATTTCTTTGGTGCGCGCCACGGCCTGGAGACGCTCAGTCAGTTGGTTGTCTACGACGATATCCGGCGCGAGATCCAGGTGGCGGCCAATGCCTCCATTAGCGATGCGCCCGTCTACAAATGGCGTGGCCTGCTGCTGGACACGTCGCGTAACTACTTCTCTGTCAAGGCTATTAAGCGCACGTTGGGTAGGTGGAAAGCCATTTGAAGGTGAACACGTATCTCACCTGATTCCCCTTTGCAGATGGCATGGCCATGGTCAAGCTGAACACCTTCCATTGGCACATCACGGACTCGCACAGCTTTCCCCTTGAAGTGAGCAAGCGACCGGAGTTGGCCAAGCTGGGCGCCTATACGCCCAGCAAGGTCTACACCCACAGCGGTGTCGAGGATATAGTTGAGTGCACCTGCTGCCGCTGCCAAGTACATGGACTTAGCTAATTGTGCTCTGCTTTCAGGTGGAATATGGCCGGGTGCGCGGCATTCGCGTTATGCCCGAGTTCGACAGTCCGGCGCATGTGGGCGAGGGCTGGCAGCACAAGAATATGACCGCCTGCTTCAATGCCCAGCCGTGGAACAAGTACTGTGTGGAGCCGCCGTGTGGTCAGCTGGATCCTACCGTGGATGAGATGTACGATGTGCTGGAGGATATATTTAGCGATATGTTCAAGCTGCACAATCCGGATGTCTTCCACATGGGCGGCGACGAGGTGTCGGTCGCATGCTGGAACAGCAGCGCCTCCATACGCAATTGGATGACGCAGCGTGGCTGGGGACTGTCCGAGGCGGATTTCATGCGCCTGTGGGGCCACTATCAGACGGAAGCTCTGAGCCGTGTGGATCGCGTGGCCAACGGCACGCACACGCCGATCATACTGTGGACGAGCACGCTCACCAACGAGCCCTACATTGACGATTACCTGAATCCTCTACGCTATATTATACAAATCTGGACGACGGGCAACGACAAGGTGATCCAGAAGATACTGAAGCGCGGCTATCGGATCATAATTTCCAACTATGATGCGCTGTACCTGGACTGCGGCGGCGGCGGCTGGGTGACCGATGGCAACAACTGGTGCTCCCCCTACATTGGCTGGCAGAAGGTCTATCAGAATAATCTGACCAAAATCGCGGGCGACTATGACCATCATGTGCTCGGCGCCGAGGCTGCCATTTGGTCGGAGCAAATCGATGAGTATACATTGGACAATCGTTTCTGGCCACGGGCCAGCGCTCTGGCCGAACGTTTGTGGTCGAATCCCAGCGAGGGCTGGCGCCAGGCCGAGTCCCGTTTGCTGCTGCATCGCGAGCGTCTCGTGGAGAATGGCATTGGGGCGGAGGCACTGCAGCCGCAATGGTGCCTGCAGAACGAAAACGAGTGTCCCATTGACGCGTATGCTCTATAGTTTAACCGAGTAGCTTTAGTCAAGTTCCGTCAATTGTACAATTTGTTATACTTATAGATATGCTCGACGCAGCGAAGGGCCACAATTGGGCCTGCTGCTCGTTGGCGTCCTGATCTGTGCCTGCAATAAACTACACTTGAAAGTGTGCGAGTGACTCGTCGTTTAATATTAATATGAGATTATTTGTTTGTTTGTTGGTTTTTCTAAACGCATATTTGCAATGACGAAGCGCGTAGCTTACAATTTTTGAGTAGTCTACATGAAATACAATTATGTGTGTGTGTATATTTTGTTTTTTCTTTTCTAAAAGCAACACGTCCCAATCCTGACGCTTCACTCGTTCCAATCCTCCTCGTTGCGGCCAAACTTGTACACCAGGCTGCCAAACAGTATGAAGACATTTTGTAAAAGCAACGCGACGCCCAAACTTGTGTCCTTTTTCTCTGTAAAACAAAGGACAAAATTAATAAGTTTATGGCAAACTCTTGGCTTCTCATTTACCATTGTTAACAAAGTCCTCGACCATTACCCAAATGGCGGCAATAATTGACGCGAATCCAATCACAAAGCCAATGAGCAACCATATTTTGGCGATCCTCGCGCCCGACTCCGATGTGTTCTCTTCAGATATCTGCAAAACAACAAAAATGACTCATTTTCTTTGTGCATGTAAACATATATACATATATATGCCTATATATATATAAAGTGGTTAGCTTACATGTTCGCCTTTGACCGTGTTGATCATGCAGAAGCTGATGGTGCCAAAGATTCCAATAAATACATGTCCTGTCGTTATTTGATAATGGGAATCTCCGGCCATCGCATCGATTAATATCCACCACCCCGTAAAAAACTGGCAGCAGGAGCAAACGATTAGGCATTGCGCATTGAGGTGAGCTGTATACCTGGACACATACCAGTAATCCTGCCGCCAGGGCAGAATTTTTGTTCCTCGACGTTTCAGATGTGAACCATTCGGCTATATTATTCAGCAAACCCATTATAAATTTTGTTTAATGCTTTTTCCAAAAAATAAATAACAGATAGATAGATAAGACTTGTCTCTAACAAATGCACCTGCACAACTAATCGAATGTATCGATGGACGAGCTATCGCACATTTGCGATATGCAATGCAACAGCTGGCTTATGCGATATTTTCAGTAGCCCTGTCGGTAATACGACAACGGCTGGTGACAACTCTGATTCTAGCACGTGCGACAGCGGCGATATAAACAAATTAATTTCATCAAAAATGACAAAAAGGCCGGAAGAAACTGTAACAGACGACGAAGAGAGTGCTGCAGACGAATCCGCAGAGTCGGAAAATGAAAGCGAATTGGATTTGGCAGGCAGCGCAACAGAATCCGATGACGATGATTCTGAAACGGATGAAGACGAAACTTCGGATTCGAAGACTACGACCAAAACGAGAGCCCAAATAATTGAAGAGCAAATACACAACAAATATGAACAGCTAAAGGGCACGCGTCTCTATATACGCTTTCCGCAGAAGCTACCCCTTAATGACCAGGAATTCGAGACAAAGGTTAAATCTCTGCATTCGCTAATCGCGAAGGCAGCGAAGCCCCGTCAAAAGCACGCGCGCTTTTGCCTGGTGGAGTTTAAATCCCGAGAAGATCGCAACACAGCTCTGGAAGATATCAAAAAGTCAATTGAAAGCGATGCCGCTTTTAAGGGCATATTTGTGTCGCTGCCCAAAACCGATTCCGATGAGTTTGTCAATGAGCTTGTGGCGCGCAAGCAGCAATCCCTGGAGAAGAAGAAAACGAAAAACCTGCTGAAACGGGCAACCAAACAGGTGCAGCGCAAGGAGACATTCACATCATCCGTGGTGATCACCAATCTGCCCAAGTCCACCTCCGTAGCCCAGGTGCGCAAGCTCTTCGAAAATGCCGTCGACATACAAATCAAGCCGGGCAAAGGCAAATTCCGCGACTTCAGCGCGGCAACCGTCACCCTGCCCACGACCATGGATGCACGCAATGCCATCAAGCTGGATCTGAGCATGGGCGGCACCAAGCTCAACCTGCGCTTCAATACGCAGCAGAAAAAGCAGCGCTCGAAAAAGGATTTGAAGCGCAAAGCAACCGGCGGGCAAGAGCTCAAAACGGACAAGCCCAAGAAGGCGAAGCGAGCCGTAAAAGCAGAGTAGCTAAAAGTTGGCCTAAAAACTATTTAGTATAACGTTTAACTAATATGTAACTAAGCTTATTCAAGATCTGATAAAATGTTAAATAAAACATGTTTTGAGGAACGAAAATGTAGAAGATTTGTGTGCGCTTATTGAGATATTGAGATATGACAGCTATATAGTATATATATAATACCAATTATCACTATGCTCTATTATATAGTACTCTGATCCGACCTTCCCATCTAAACTTATCCAAGTTACATTAAATGAAGCTTGAATACTGAGAAACTTGTTTACACAGAACAAGACCTTGGCCCATGGGGCCATATCAGCTCGGCCGTTGACACTGATCAGGAATATATATACTCTAGGGAGCCTTCGAGATCTGCCACACATTTAGTGATAAGGTCTAAAGAGCAAAAGTAAATTTTTAAAATATTTATTATCGTACACGATATACAATACATACATAGCTTTAGTTATTTCTTTAATAAGCCGTTTCGAGTTTTACTGGATATACAATAAGTTTTGTTCACTAAGCCTATATATATATATATAGATGTAGATGTAATTATGAGATTAATTTGTGCACAGGGGGATTAGGGGGGGGATTCCATTAGGTCCAACAATAAGTGTGGTCTAGATAATTCATATGTGTTGTTCATGTTTCATGTTTCAAATACAAAATATTCAACATTCGCATAATATAATAAGCTATATTATATAACTCACAGTAATCAATTCTACTTTCTTTCTTTTTGGTTCCAATGGAGCTGCTGATATCCGTATATATATGTATGTTTAGTCTGCCTGGGGCTTGAGAAGGGTGAATCCCCGAGGCAAACATATTCAAATCTATCGATTTGTTTTTCTTCTTTTTTTTTTGTTCGCGCTTGCAATAATGACAACAACTTTGACACGGACATTTATATATAGATATATATGTGGTAATCAGAAAGGTAATCAGCTTTAAATATGTGTATATATATATATATTCAAAAATGCAAATGTGTTTTGTTTGAAAGCGGAATAAATTTGACGACTTTATGTTTTAGCTCTTGTGTTTACTCTAAACGAGTTTTAGTTATTATTATTATTAAAATTGTTAGTTTTTCTCTTTGTAAATACAATCAAAATCTATTCCGATTTACTTTTTATCTTGCTCTCCGCCACACTTCAGTACCGAGCGACATTTTCTTCGACAGTCTCACATTATTTTGCTGTTATTGTAGTACATAAACTATTTGCAATATATAAATACATATACATTTATATATCATATATATATATATTATACTTGATTTTCCGATTTTCAAGCTGAAGGGCATTCAGTTTTAATAAGGCGTTGAACATCCGCTTAAAGTTCGCTGATTAAAGAATTGCAGCAAAAATCGTGATTCATGTTTTTTCATAAAAAGCCATATGAAATTTACATATTATATTTCATATTTATATATATAGAAGTATATGCATATATAGCTGATAAGGGAAGAATGATAGCCGGACACGATGAAGTGTGAGTGTGCTTTGGAGGAGGAGGGAGGAGGAGCTGGGGCATAGATTCGAAGATTTAGAGTTTATCGCGGGGCTCTTTGGATAGTTTCTTGTATTACAATTGTAGCCCGAGTGTTAAATTACGTATGCAGCAGCCGATCTCTGGCCGAGGGTGAATTATTTTGTATAGCTGAGTGTTGTGTTGCCTCGCCGGCCAATAGCTGTTGTTGAGGATCTGTTGAGGAGGAGAATGCTGCTGCAGCTGGAGCTACTGCTGGTGGTGGTGGCGGCGGTTGCGCTGGCGGCGAGCGCAACGGAATTAATGGCTGAACAAAGCGCACACGTTCGGCATCCGTGGCGGGATTGTTCACGGCTGTTGCACCGGCTGCTGCATTAAAGGCCGACGTAAAAGCATTGGCGGCTCAAAGAGTGTGGTAATTGCGCTCATTGCGTGCCTTGTAGAACTTGTAGGCCACCAGCCCGATGGCCAGCAGACCCAAGGTGAGCACAATGCCGCCTATAAACGACGAGCCATCGAAATGTCCGCAAGGCACCGGCGTCGGCTTGGCCGTGGTCGTTGTCGACGGCTGCGGAGTTGTGCTTGTGGTTGGCGCCACGGTTGTGGTCGAATTTGGTGCCGGCGTGGTGCTGCTGCTCGTGGTGATTGGAGCCGGAGTTGTTGTTGTTGTGATGGGCGGCGGTGTTGGTTTTGGCGTCGATGAAGTTGTTGTTGCCTCCGTGGTTGTTGTTATTGGTGCCGTTGTTGTATTTGGAGTAGTTGTTGGCTGCACAGTTGTTGTTGTCGTCGGCTTCTCGGTGCTTGTTGTGTTCTTGTCATCGGTTGCCGGTGGCACAGTTACAGTGGTGGCCGCCTCAGTAGTCGTGGTCGTGACTGCAGCTCCATTTCCTTAAAAATAAATACACACACACACGCACACACACACGTGCAAACAGTTATATAGTAATTCAACTTGGCTCAATAGAAAGTTCTTTATGCTGAAATCTTCTTCAATTACGCTCCACACCTAAATACATACATACACACACACACATATATGCAGACGAGTGTGGCATTTAAGATTCCAATACAGTCATACATATACACATGCATTTATAAATTTGTTGTTCAGTGCAGGCACCAAACCGACACACACACACAAATGCACGCACACAAGCTCATAGCTGAATGAAATTCGTTGTGGCACTCTTCTTACCTTCTTCTCCGCCACCCGCCACCGCTTGACAACGGTGCGAGGCAAACAGTCCGACGAACAGACATATTAGCAAATATTTGGCCTGCAGCTGCATTTTTACGTTTTTAATGGTAAATTGCACGGGATCCGCTTATCTTGTTTACTTCTTCGTATTTTTTCGAGAACTGTGGGGTTTCGTTTGACGTGTTAGTCAATTCTGCTGTCAAAAAAAAAGTCGGTGAAGACCACAATAAGCAAAGCATAACCAAAACAAATTGCATATGTATAGTTAAATAGTTGCTAGTTTTATTGCATATGTTTAAAAAGCAATTAAGCTATTCACTTTACTTACCAACAAAATCGGCAACGCGCAATAAGCGAATGATTAATAAAAATCCAATCGAACGAATCACGGACAGATTTTTTTGTGCTCACTGCTCAAGGTTGCTCTCATAACGATAGCACGATAACAAGTTTGTGTCGTTGCCTATCGATAGGCGATTGCGTACACAGTGTAAAACACGCAACGGTCACACTAGTCACACACACTGACTCAGACACTGGCTTTTTCAATTGCTTTATGGGAGCGGATTTAGATAAAAAAAAAACGCGTTAATATCGTGCAATAACCAAAATGACATCTTACGTACGCGCTATGTACGACTTTTCTGGTGAGCCAGGCTCATCGGAACTATCGATCGTCACCGGCGACATTCTAACTGTAACAAGGAGCGATGTGGGCGAAGGTTGGTGGGAGGGCAAAAACAGTCGAGGCCAAATTGGGCTCTTTCCAGCGGCTTACGTGGAGGTGATGTCCGCCGCGGAGGCGCGCCAATTCACCAGCGGGGCAGAGACAAGTACCCCAGCTGCTGGCCAGCCTGTCGATCCATTTGATATGCCACCTGCGCCCAGGTATGACCAAACGGCCGATGACGACAACGATAGCATTTGGACGGACAGCGAGGACAACGAGACATATTCAGAGATAGCTCCAGCCGGTGGCAGATCCGGAGGAACGGCACGCTCGGGCGGCCTCACGCATTCCGCCAGCGACTACGACAACAGGCATCTACCTGTTGCGCCCAGCGAGGATGGCATCTCACTCAGCTCCACAGCGGCTGGTGCCAGTGCGGCCACTATTAAGAAGGGAATGTTTGCTAAAAGCTCGGATTCCTATATACTCGGTCTGTCCAGCAACAAGGAGAAGATACCCGAATGCGAGATGGCCTATATCACGCAACTGGAGGACTCCATATACCAATGGACGCAGAATCATTCACCCTACTCCGTCATTGTGGCCAGTCCCAAAAAGGAGTCCAAGTTTAAGGGCATGAAAACATTTATAGCCTACCAGCTGACGCCTAGTTTTAATAATATCTCTGTGAGTATGGCCACCTTTATTTACAGTTATTTCCTACCGATCAACGCATCACACACGCACACACTGGCAAAGGCTCTGTAAATGCACATATGCATGTGTATGTGCGTGTGTGGCCTGCTGATAACACTGCGCAACAAGTTGCTGTGTTTATACCTAACAAATATCCCTTTTGCTGTGTTTATACTTTTCCAATTAGAATACGTAACAAATTTCGCGTTGGTTGAACTAATAATAACAATATTCGAGCTTTGCAGAGGGTTTGATACTTATATTTTGTGATGAAATGTGTAACGATTTGAGGTAGACCACTCCGACAAATAAGTATATATATATATTTGCTTGATCAGCTAACATATACACATGTTTCCATGCAAATAAGTCTCAGTCATCTTGATGAAATATAGATTTTTATACTATTGCTCTTAATTAATGAGTATTGATTGAGATATTTGAACTAACCATGAAACTATGGGCTCTACTTTGCTTCTAACATCTAAAATGGACTACTTTATGATTTAGCATGCAATTTGAGATACCTCAATCCAATTTTCCAGTCATTTATTTAATTCACATAAAAATCATCAATAAATATATATTGCAAATAATTTGATTGACAAGGGTGCAATATTTTGTTGCACAGTGTTAATGAAATGATGAGAGTTGCAGTTGAAGTTGTGAGTTCAATTGGGGGCAAGCTTAGCGTAGGGGGCACCCCCCACCGCCGCCGCTGACCAACGGCCATTCAATAATTACTTTGTCTGACAAATGTTTTATTGCTGCATTCGCAAATGACTCAGTTCTTAAGACTGTGTCACACAGTTTTGAAATTGAATTTCTATCTAATCTGGCGATCTCAATTACGGCATACACAGGTGTCGCGTCGCTACAAGCACTTCGATTGGCTGCACGAGAGGCTGGCGGATAAGTTCTGTTTGATACCGGTGCCGCCGCTGCCGGACAAGCAGATCTCTGGACGGTATGAGGAGCAATTTGTGGAGCATCGACGTGTGCAGCTGCAGGAGTTCGTCGACTGGGTCTGCCGGCATCCGGTCATATCGAAGTGTGAGGTCTGGTATCATTTTCTGACATGCACGGACGAGAAGATCTGGAAGTCGGGCAAACGGAAAGCCGAACGGGATCCGTATATGGGCGTCAACTATTGCCTGGCCATATCGCCGCCGGACAAGAATCTGCTGCACTCCAAGGTGGACGCACAGCTGGAGACGGGCACACAGTTCATACACAGCATGGACATGGCCATACGCAATCTGAATAACATTTCCAACGACATGGCCAAACGTTCGCTGACCCAAAGCAAAAAGGAATTCCAACGCATCGGCGACGGCCTCTCCGATCTGGCCAAATCGCTGTCCATCGACGAACGGCGCGCGCCCACCCGGAACGGCGTGCCGCTCTCGGAGAGCGTGGGTCGCATTGGTGGCATTTACATTGGCATCGGTCAAATGTTTGGCGATCAGTCCAAGCACGACTGGATACCGCTCTCCGATCGGCTGCACATCTACAGGTGAGCAAGACAGGCGGGCATTTTACCGTGTATACAACTAAATTCCAAATCTCATGCAGAGGCGTCTTGAACTGCTTTCCGGACATCTTCTCGACACACAAGGGCGCCATACAGAAGCGCAAGGACTGCGAGCGATCCACCGCCGAGGGCAAGATGAGCAATGCCCAGCTGCAGGACGTGAACAGGCGCACAGATGTCGTCTCCTACACGGTGCTGGCCGAGCTGACCCATTTCAAGAGCGAACGGGATACGCATCTAAAGCAAACGCTGAAGGCCTTCATTGCCGAGCAGATCAAGTTCTATCAGGGCGTTGTCGGACGCCTTCAGGAGGCGCATCGCCAGATCGAATAGGCGACGATGGCGACGGCGACTTTCCCGGGGAGCTGGGCGCATCACGGCTGGGAGCACAAAAAGCACACACTATTTTTTAGCTGAAACAACATTCGCACGCGCGCATTTCAAATGCTTTAAAAAAAAAACAAAAACAAATGAAACTAAATGAAAACGAAAACTAAAAAAAAAACTCTTTTTAATTAGATGTGGTTTGAACTAAACTTTAAACTTAATCAATAATCTTGTTTGTAAGCGAAGAGTTGCGTATTTATACAAAATAATAATTAACATTTATATATATATATATATATCTATCTATACACCGAAATTAAAATATATGCATATATATTTATACAAAAATGCGTACTCAAAATCTTAAGCTGATTAAAGCTTTAATTTATCAAACCCATGTTTTATATAGATAACCAATAATTGGAACCTTCTATGATAAGCTCACATTCTTTTCTTTTTCATATCTCTTATACTATTTATTTCGAGTTGGGGCAAAAGAAAGAACTAAAGTTTTCATTATTAAGTCGGATACAAGTCGGGAGTATACAAAATTCCATCGATATCTTTCGATTTCGGATCTGAATCTGACAATTCCCGAAATTCGATATACTTAATTTCAGTCGGTTTTTGATTTTTATACCCTGAACCCATTAAAAATGGGTAAAAGGGGTATTATGTTTTTGTGCAAAATCCAAATGTATGTAACAGGCAGAAGGAAGCATCTCCGACCCCATAAAGTATATATATTCTTGATCAGCATTAATAGCCGAGTCGATCTAGCCATGTCCGTCTGTCTGTCCGTCCGTCCGTCCGTCCGTCCGTCCGTCCGTCCGTCCGTCCGTCCGTATGTATGAACGCAAGGATCTCAGAACCTATAAGAGCTAGAGACTTGAAATTTTAGATGTAGATGCTCCTAGTTCCTACGCAGATCAAGTTTGTTTCCGATAAACGATAACTTGCTCCGTTTCCAAGTAATCGATAAAAATGTATATCGAAATCATGTTTTTTAAGCAATTTTGGTAAATAATAAGAGCTAGAGTCACCAAACTTGATATGTAGCTTCTAGAAAAGTATATATATATCGATTATCTTTCAATTTATACCTATCGCCACCTCCCCGCTACTCTCTATCTATAAGCGCGCGCTGCATTTGGTGATGGAATATGAGGGTTCAGGGTATCCCCTAGTCGGGAGCTCCCGACTAGAACCTCTTACTTGTTTATATTATTATACTTCCCTAATCTTCCCGACTAATTGAAATAAAACATTTGTTTCAATTCCAGATCTGAAACTAGAAATTCTAGAAAAACCTACTAATTTATTATTAACTTCTTCCAATAGGTTTTTGATTTTTTATAACCATTTTTAAAGACAGAAATCTAGAAAAAAAAAAAACTTTAACTTTTTCAAAAATACTTTCAAAATGAAAAACTTTTAATGAAAACTCAGGCTGTAGAGCTTTAAAAACGTGGCTTCCAGCTATTGGATATATCTAACCAAGTCGGGCAGATGCCAATATTGGAAGATGATAAAAATGTAGATCAAAATTTCTATACGAAAATATTTACGTACAATATTTGCAGTAGAAGGGGCAATAAATATATAAATTAATTAGAATAACTAAAGTAAATATTTGACCAAAGTTAAACGCAGTTTAAACCATTAAAGAAAAGTGTTTTTTTTTTTGCTATTCTGTTGCCTTTATCAGCGAAATTCTCTAAAAGGGTTTTCTTTATTTTTCATCGTTTTTCTTCTTTGCCATTTCTCGTTATAAGTTGTTTTTTTTTTTGTGATTCTTGTGTTGTGTTTTGTTTCGTTTTGTTTTGTTGCTAAAACATAAATACATTTATGTAAGATTGCACATTTTTAAGGGATTCGGTTCACATATAAATAATAAGCATAATATTAATAATAATAATAATAATAATTATATGGGGTAAACAGAAAAAAACCTTCCTTTTGTAGCTTTGCTTATGCGGAATGAATACAAAATTGTGTTTTTTAGTTTTTGCCTTTTTAGCGCTGCGTTGTGAAGGATTAAGGAGGGGATTAGGGTTATGGAGGGGGATGGGCGAATGGGTCTTATTGGATTTTTTGGGGTTCTACCAAAGACAATATAAACACTAAGATGAGTAACGCCATGCAACGTTCGTCTGGCTTTTGGAGAGCTAAGAGCCAGTCGGCTGGCGTTTCGTGTGCAGTGGGAAAAGCCAGATGAGAAGCCAGGCTGGCGTTACTCATCTTAGTGTTAATATTGTTTTTGGTTCTACCAAGTGTAATACATCTAGATAAAAACGCTATATACACACACACGAGTTAATAATAATAATCATAATAATAATAATAATAATGATAATAATAATAATATAACGCAGCTTGGGTTAACAATAATACAATAATTAGGTTTTTCTTTCTCTTGTTGTTGTTGCTTCCATTTGCCTCTTCTTCTTACTTGCTCATCTACATATTTTTTTTAATTTACTTTTCTTTTTTTTTTTAACAAACTACCAATAACAAATTTTTACTAATTGTGTGTGTTTTTTTTTTTGTTTTTTTTTTTGTTTTTTGTTTATAATTATTGTTGCTTGCCGTTTACCTTGTTGTTGCAGTTGTTAATTAATTTTGTTTTGTATATTAATTTATTTTATTAATTAAAGGAAACGCATTTCCTTGGCAATTCCTTGCGTTAAAATGGCCTATACGTTCCGGCCTGCATTGCGCCGGATATATAGCTTATTATGCACGTAGTTATTATTCCTATATGATCTATGTTAATATGCGATTTGGTTAAATGAACGCCAGCTCCGAGCTCCGTGCTCCCGGACATCCTTTAGCTGTGCTCCCGGATAGCTCAACCGTAGTCGCCCGCGTAGCGTCCGTGCTTGTTGCTGCTGCTCCCGCTGCTGTTGCTGCCGTGCGCCGCAGATGATGATGCTGCTGCTGCTGCCGCCGCCTTCTCGGCGAGCAGCGCCGCCTTCTGCTGCATGTAGGGATTAAAGTGTTGCATGTACATCGAGGCAGCTGCCGCGGCGGCATAATTATTTGCATAGCTGCCGCTGCCGCTGCTGTTGTTGCTGCTGCTCCAATGTTGCTTGTGTTGCTGCTGTTGCTGCTGCTGTTGGTGTTGCTGCTGCTGTTGGTGCTGCTGCTGTTGGTGCTGCTGCTGTTGGTGTTGCTGCCAGTAGCCCTGCTCCGCGACGTAACCTGAGTTGAGCAGCTGATTGCCTTGGAACATGTTCTCCGGATAACAATATTTGTTGCTGTGATTATTTTGATTGTTGCTAACGGCAGCTGCAGCTGCTGCTGCTGCGGGCTTGGCAACTGTTGCTGCTGTTGCCGCCGCGTGATAGCTGCAACCGTTGCTGCTGTTGTAGTCCAGCTGCTGCTGCTCCTCGTAGCTATTGGCTGTTGCTGCCGTTGGCGCTGGCTCCTTGTGAGCCCGGCTTGACTGTCATTCGCCGGTGGCCGTCACCGTCGTCCATTGCCAGGGGCTGTTGTAGCCCTGCTTGGGATTGCTGCGAGAAGAAGAAGAAAGGAGGATTACAATTATAGCTCAGGCTTGGGAACTGTTTGACTGACCTGCCGAAGAGCGGATGCCACAGCGCCGAGTTGGCGTCCAGGCCAGCGGCTGCTGCGGCGGCCGCTGCTTCCGCCAAATGCTGCTGCTGCTGCACCTCGTGCGCCAACATGTTGCCCCGTTTCCGCTGCAACTGTTGCTGCTGTTGCTGCAGCTGCAACTGTTGTTGCTGCTGCTGCAACTGCAACTGTTGCTGCTGGGATTGGGCTTGCTTGGTCTGCTCCACGGGCTGGTAGTTGATGCAGGCCTTGCTGCTGCGCAGCGTGCGTCCGTTGTTCGTCTCCTTGCCCAGCTGCTCCTGCTGCTTGTAGAGCGAATTGCGACGCACTGCATCGTAGGGCACCTGCAGCAGCGGCACCATATTGCTTTCCGGTTCCAGCAGGTTCGACAGCGATTTGCACGTGAGGCGCGGCTTATGCTCCTGCGGGGCTGCAGCCGGAGGAGCCGGAGCTGGAGCTGAAGTAGCTGCAGCTGGAGCTGTGGGAGGAGCAGCCGGCGGAGGCGTCGCCTTGGGCAGCTGTTTGCTGAAGTCGGGTATATGCAGGGACGTGGCATCCGGATCGCGTCTGGCGCGCTTATGCTCCAGGTGCAGATGTTGCTGCGGGGAAGCTTTCGGCGCCTGCTGCTGCTGCTGCTGGAGCAGCTTCTGCATAAAGGCCAGCTCCATGGGATTGGTGAAGCCATTAAAAGCCGCCGTCGCCGCCGCCGTTGTCGCCGCCGGCTGCTTGGCTGTCGACGCCGCCTGCTCCTCGCTGGCGGGCTTCTGCTTGAGGCAGTGCTTGTACAGCTCGTCCAGATGCTGCAGCCCAAACTGGCTGTTGTACAGCGGGAGTAGGTTGCTCATGAATTTGCGCTGCAATCCCAGGGGATCCTTCAGAGTCTTGAAGAACTCTTGGGAGAGCTGGCCAAAGTAGGGCAGCCAGAGCATTTGCTGCAGCAGCGCCAGCGTGGTCGCATTCAGCTCCTGCGACATGCTCGAGTCGGCTGCTGGTGAGGATTGAGGCACTGCAGCGCCCAAACTGGGCGTGGCCGGGTTCGTCTTAACGGGCAGCTGTGGCAACGGCGGCAGCGGGGGCGTCGCCTTGGCTGCAGCTGGCGGATGCTTCATCAGGCTGGGACTAGGACTCATGGCCGCCTTGCTGCTGGGCTGCAGCGGGGGCAGGGAGCAGGGCGAGGCGGAGGCAGCGACGGCGGAGGCAAGCACGGGCTGGCAGAGGCTGGGCTTGGAGCGCTCCGAATCGTTCTTGAGTATGGCCTCCAGCTGCTCCATGGTGACGACCAGTATATTGGGATTCTGTATGATCTCCGGATAGGCAAAGGCCTCCGGCAGACGCAGCTCCGGCCGTGTCGTCAGCAGCAGCGGAATTTCGCGTGCCGGCGATGCGAGCACCGCGCCGAGACGATCCTTTGGCACGAGTATGGGATCGGGCACCTTCCACTGCGGGTTGCTGATCAGCATCTTTAGCTGGGTCAGTGCATCCGGATCCTTGTCCAACTTGATGGGTTTCGAGCGCTTTTGCAATGGCTCCGTCGGCTCCGTTGCCGCCGCCGCTGTCGCCTCCGTCTCCTCCTCCTCCTCGTCATCGATGACGACCGTGTGCAGCTTCTCCACGGCGCGACCCGTCGCCTTGCCCAGGTCCATGGGCTCCGCCTGCTGCTGCTGCTGCTGCGTGTTTCCATTCAATTTGAGAAACTGCTCGAGGATCAGATGCTTGATCGTCTCCGAGGTGGTCTCCACCTCGGCGGGTATGCTGGTCGCCGGCAGCTGCAGCAGCTCCGGTTCCGGCGACTTGGATTTCAGGATGTCCGAGCTGGAGGTGACCGCGCACTGGCTGCGCGACTCCGACGGCGGACAGACCTCCTCGCGCTTCTTGTAGCTCAAATCCTTGGGCGACTCATCCGGCACGGCGACCAGCTCCGGCTGAACAGTTGCCACAGCGTCCGCCTCCGCCTCTGCCTCCGTCTCCGTTTCTCCCTCGGGTTGCTTGTCGAAGCTATCGATGCCCAGGAAGAGCTCCCCGTTGAGTCCCTCGATCTCGCCGGCCTCGTTGAAGGACAGGCACTTGGGCCCCGCATCACTGCTGTCCATGCTCATTCCCATGCCGGGCAGCTGCTTGCTGGCCAGCTCCAGCTCCAGTTCCACCTCCGGCTGCTGCTGTCTGTGCTCCTGCATCAGGTTGTCCTCGCAGCTGCGCTGCACCAGAGAATCCAGGAGCTCGGCGCCGCTGCTGCCATTATCGCTGCTGCAGTTCTGCAGCAGATCGTCGGCATCGTCGAGCAGATCCTTCAAGTGCTTGCTATTCGCCTCGAGATTCGCCTGATCCACACAGCTGCTGCTGCTGTGCGCCGCCAGCGGCTTGGCCGGCTCCAGCTCCGATTCCAGCTCCAGCTCCAGCTCCTGAGGTGCAGCCGAAGCGACGGCGGCGGCAGCTGCACCCTTGGGCAGAAACAGGCCTGTCTTGGGGCACAGCTGCAGCTCGAGTGGCGCCGGCGTGGGCGTGGCCGTGCGGGAAAGCGAGCGGGAGCGGGAACGTGAGCGGGAGCTCTGATATGTGGGCGTATTGGGATTGCTGGTGCTAGTCTTGGTGGCCCGGGTCGAGGCATTCGTCTCGCTGTCGAGCAGCGCATCGAAGCAGGCATCCGCAGAGGGCGTGGCCGGGTGCTCCTCCTGCTGCTCCTGCTGCTGGGCAGGCACAACAACAACCTGATCAATGACAGCCGCTAGATTGTTGGCCTGCTGCTCCTGCTCCTCCTCCTCCCGCTGCTGCTGCTGCTGCTGCTCCTGCTCCACAACAGTCCACTCCTGCTGCTGCTCCGGGGAGTCTTCCTGCTCCTGCTCCGACTGCTGTTCGTGCTCCATTGATTGCTGTTGCTGGAGCTGCTCGCGCTTGACCTTGAGCAAGGGCGCCGCCGCCGTGCTGTGGAAGAACTTGACAATGCGACTGGAGGAGGCATCGGTGCGCGGCATGGAACGCCAGCCATTTGTTGTCTTAGTCAGGCGTATGCGATTGCGCTTATCGTAATCCTCGCAGCGCACCTCCACAATGCGCGTATCGTCCTGCTTGACCCACAGGAAGATGGGATTAACGCTGGGCGTGGCGGGAGTTGGAGCTGCTGGAGCTGGAGTTGCTGCCGGAAGCAGCTGCTGCTGCGTCGGGGGAATAGTTTCTGCTGCTGCAATTGCTCCTATTGCATTTGATGCTGTTTTGGTTTCAATTTTCACGGCGGCCAGCTTGGCCTTGGGCCTCTCCGGCAACGGCTCTGGCAGCGGCGCCGTCTCCGGCGACAGCTCCCGCTCAAGCTCCGGCTCCAGCTGCGGCTCCCGCTCCGGCTCCAGCTCCGGCTCCAACTCCAGCTCTGTTGGCTTTGTTGCCGCCGCGCTGCACTTTGGTTCCGTTTTGATGTCACGCAACAGACTCTTGTTGATGCGCGGCGTATTGGCCACTTTTAGGTGGCCAAATTTCTGCTTGGCCCGCGTGCCCCGCGCCCCACCTCGACCGCGTCGACGTCGCGCCGGCTGCTCCTCGAAGACCAGAAAAATGTCGCGTGCGATTTTTCGACGTTCCGATTTTCTGTGGCAAACGGGCGGCGCCGCATCCAGCTCCTGCTTGACGATGCAGCCGCTGCCGCTGCTGCTGCTTCCAGCCGCTGCTGCGCCGCTGTCCTCATGGTTACCGTTAGCCTTGTCGCTGCTGTTGTTGTTGTTGTTGTTGTTGCCATTACCGTTAGCTACACATTCACTTGGCCTGCAAGTGTTCCTGGGCATTTTACGGCCGGCCGCTGGTGCGCCACAATTGCCACAATAATTAATCTAGTACAACGATTGTCATGATTTGATTTGCTTTTATATTGTTGAAATTTTTCGTTTCGATGTTTTTTTTTTATTGCTTGCTTTTTCCTTTTACACCGTATGCTCTTTTTCTTGTGCACTTCTTTCTTATTGGGAATTTTTGTTCAGCAGCGCAGCGAAACTTTTGCTGGTTTCTGCTTGGCGTGTCTTCTTCACAGTTCTCTGTTTTTGGCTTGCCAGTCGTGCATTTTGTGCCTGGTTCCAGCAGCGTTCCTAATTTAGTTAACTATCTTCACTTTATATGCTCTGCCTGTGCAGCTATGCGCTGTATGTTTTACGTTGACAAAATCAATGAATTTTGTATATGTACTGCCTTCGCCTCTGCGCGCAGTGTGACCGAACTAAATATGGTATCGATATCGATACTTTTAACGCACACGTAAGGCGCGAACATTTGATTTGAGCTCGCCATGTACTTTTTGATTCTTTATTTTAAATACATACTTTAGAATATTCAATAGTTTATTGTTGGTGTTTTACTGATATCTGCCACGTCTCACTCCTAATTGAATTGCTCTTACTAGTTCCCTTAAAATTATCATGTTACCAATGATTTTTTTTATTCACCTCAGAAAATAAGCACAGGCAGTGATAATGTCCTGCAATTGTTTTTTTTTAATGCTCAATTAACCAACTTTATTTATAATTTAACAGGCACCTTCTCCAATCTGATTTAAAATCATTTAAGGGAATGCCCGTAAGAGCCTAATGAGATCTTTCTGTTAAAAAACAATCATCTCTAGTGACATCATCGATATATCGATTTAAATTTTACACTCCCACTACCACCGCTAGTCTTATCTTTGTTGTTGCGCTGCGTGGACGTGATTATTTTGTTCGGATCGCCGCTGTGTTGCTCTTTATAAATCTTCTAATTTCTTTTGTAATACATATGTATATATGTATCGGCATTGCGCAGTGATATAAGTAAACAATAATATACAACTGCATGCGTAAAATACATGTCTATCAGTGAGAAGTGTGCGTGTGTGTGTGTGTATGTGATATACTAGAATAAGTACAAAATGGATGCAAGCAACGACGAGCAACAACAACAACAACAGTACTTCGAGCACAGCTGGAAGTCGTCCAATCATGGAAATTCCTTATCAGACAGCAGGGATTATGATACAAACTCAACGCGCACTTCGCTAACGGGCTCGCCGCCCATCACGTCGTCAACGCTGCAGCTGGACTTTGATGGCTTTGAGGACAAGGCGCTGCTCGCATCGCTGCTGGCGCCCAAGCTGGAAGCGGACGGTGGCAGCGGCAGCGGCGGCGGCAGCAGCAGCAGCAGCAGTAGCAGCAGCATTTACAGTCACACGGCTGGGGAGCAACAGGTGCTGCAACCATTAGGCATAAGTTTAGAACTTGAGGCGGACGTTGATGAGCTAGCGGCAGCGGCAGCAACAACAACAACAACAACGACGTACACGTTGCTGCAGGAGGTGCCGGCACAGACGACGCTTACAGACAACGACAAAATAGTTGACATAGCTGACGACGCGGCGGTGTACACACTGAGACCGCTCGCAAGTGCACCCCTGTTGCTAACCAGCACCAACACCAATACCACCTCAAACACAGCATCATGCACAGCCACACCCACACCCATAGCCATGCCCATAAATTCATCACAGCACACAACAACAACAACAACAAATGCAGCAGCTGTCGGCACATACAATCTGGATGACATTTGCTTTACTCTGGAATATCAGTTTCAAAATCAAAAGCTCGTTCAGGTGCAGCCACCAACAGTGGTGTCCTTCAGCATGATACCGGCAAGCGAAGAACTACCACCAACAACAACAACAACAACTACTGGCAGCGACAACAACAACAACTCAACACCAACTCCTACTGCTACCACAACTACTGCATATTTCACTCTCGGGACGAGGTAGTAAGCACTGGCAGCCCCCTCATTGCATGCCTCGCAACACTGCAATGCTTATCGATACCTTTGTTATTGACTATTGCTTATAGCTTTTACTGTTAATTTAGACATTACTTGTTGTACGTGCTTTCGTTAAGAATGCTTATCGATACTTCTGGTGCATTTTGGTTAATTTAAATGTTGCCAGGTGTTTGCACTTTGGCCCTGTCTGTTCTGTCTGTTGCTGACCCCCGCCCATGTCTCTATAATGCCCATGACTAAATTTTCCACTGCCCACACAAATGTTCTGCTGCATGTTTCTATCGTCTGCTCAAATGTGACGTGCCAGGCCATATACACATACATTGGTTATTGCGCTCCTTGTCTAATTCTTTCTTTCCCTTTTTTCTTTTTTACTCTTGGCTACCCAAAAACTAATTAGACCCGAAATTTGGCCGTAAAAAGCAGATTTTTCTTTTCCTCTTGCAAATCTACAACAATTCCAATGTCCACTTATTACAACGCACGTTCGTTAAGTGTCCGAAATGCTTGCATGTTGTCTGCTAATTGCCTGATTTGTGTTCGACCGGTGCTCACCCACCTCTGCTGCATACCAATACATACATATACATATATATGAGTATGTACTCGATGCTTGGGAATATAACGGTTTTTGTTGCTCTACTGTTGCTGCGGCTGCGGCTGCTGCTGCTACTGCAGTCCGCCTTCTGCTGCCCGATGATTGTATCCAAATTGTTTGTTTGGTCTAAAAATAATTATGCCGATGAACGCATTTAGATATTCCCCCCACTACAAAATACACACACATAGACATATATAATTATGTATTCACATGCATATACATACTTGATGTGTTAGAACAACAACAACAACAAAAAAAAACGCGATTTTTTTTTCTCATATTCATTCACACTAGCTGTAAATTAGACGATTTCCAATTAGACTGGGCATTGTGAAATTCTAATCGAGAATATTCCATCAAGTGGAGCACTTGATACATACAATATATCTATTTATGCTCAACATTTTATGTATTTAAAACGAGTTTTCAATTTGTGTTTATTTTTATAGCATTATCTTTTGAGTTAATCATTCACACAACAATAATTGATTTTCTTATCGACGCCTATTGGAAGTTAAGTCGTTGTTTCTGATTGGAGTTCGTATGTTTAGGTTGTTATTTGTAATTTTCAATAACTTTGACAGAACTTTATAGATTTTGCTTGGGAAATTCCCATTCTAATGTGCTATGAACTTATTTAAGTTGTACAGTTTTTCTAAAATTCATATTGCGTATTATCCAATTAGATAACTGTTCGCACATTGCCTGGAGTAGTTGTTCTAATTGGACATACGCAGCCCTTTTATTCATGTGAAACTCATAACCTCGTTATAAATAACAGAATCAACATTTCCAACTAGATTCCAGTAAGGCGCTAAAGAAAACCATGCGTTCTGATTGGAGGGCAACATTTTGATAACTAATTGTTGATTTCATTCTGATTTATTTGTGAATATATATTAATAATACATTTGTTTGTCCAATTTCACCACATCCAACTGGGTACACAGCTGCAATTTGACCACTATTCCAATTAGTGATTTTTAATGACGTGGTTAGCCGCAGCTTTGTAGTTTCAGCTCATTTTTAGTAAAATAATAATCATTTTTGAATATAATTTCTTTTTGTGCTGTCCGCTCTGTCCGTTCTGTCCGCTCTGTCCGACCCTCTACGTCTACGCCGCGCTATTTTTATCACTATGAGTGTTCACCTCAATCATATTTCTCATTTTTCAGCACTCGCGCGATACTTGAGATTAGGGCTGGTTGGCGGGTGGGGCGGGTTACGGGGTAAGCTAACGGTTCTGTCCGTGACAGGGACAGCGTGTGTTTGAAAGTTGAAAGTGAACTGGCAGGGAGGGGGAGGGCAGCGGGAGGGAACAGGGGGCTGCCCGTCCGTCAGTCGGGGCGTGCTTACGCCCCCTCACATTATATTCGAAAATTGAATATTTTTGTTGTTGTGTGTTTTCTTTCAAATTTTCCTTTATAGTTTCGGCGACGTTGTGTTTGACCATGACAATATTAAATATGAATTAATCAGCTTATTATAAAAGCCTTAAGGCGTCTCCAGCTCAGCAAATCCGTTGTTATTTCTTTTTTTCCTTTTGTTTTTGTTATGTTTTTGTTGTTTGTTTTGACTGATGTTTCTGCTTTGCTGGTTGTCAACTGTTTATTAATGGTTTTTTTATGTTTTTGTTGTTGTGCTGGCTGCGACTTAACCTCACTAATTAGCACACACATACAAATGCATACATGTAAACATACATACATGTATCAAATTTGCAAGTACAGTGATCGCTCGCAAATGAGAACGCTGCGTTTTCAGTTGCAAGTTCATGAATGGAATTTAGTCATATTTGTGACTTTATTACCCGAGTTATTCCAGTTTAATTTACATTTTTGAAGAAATATATTCCGATTTGAATATATATATACAAAATATATATATCTAGTATATACCTTTTTGGTTTCTTGAAAGTCTTATGTGTACATTTACTGTAAATAAAAACCAAAGCATAAACAACTTTGGCCCCAACTATTGCATTCATCTAATCATATTTGATAGATGCCAATTTTGGGTAAAGATCAAATATAGCGCACATTTTATATATGAAAATATATATGAATTAGAATATTCCCAGTAGATCAGGCGCGTGAATATATATTTTTAAAAATTAAATACCTTAAAATCAGAACTTGGCTTTTTGAATGCAAAAAGTTGTATTATCTTTTCTGCTAGTTCCTATAAGCGATAGATTACTGTATGTATGTATGTATGTATGTGTACAGTTATTGTTTTGAGTATAGATATGTATATATATGTAAATACATCTCTTTAACGGCCCACTGACACAAATTGAACGAAGCAGAAAGAGAGAGAGAGAGAGAGAGAGATATAACTGAACGAACGATCTTGCAGCTTTATCGAAGATCAAACTGAGCCAGATGAGGAGGATGACTTGGTACACTGCATCCATCCGGGCGCACTGCACAAGGACCCCGACGAGGATCAGCTGATGGCGATGGCGTACGAGGTACTCAGCCCCCATTCCAAGCAAAGCCACGCCCACGCCAAAAAAAATATTAAAAAAAAAAAAAAAAAAATTACACAAACAGTCGCTAAATTTGTGTTTAACTAATTTTAACGTTTTTGTAACGCCGCTTGTAGCAAAAATAAAAAAAAATTAAGCAAAAGCCTCGTTAATCCTAGAGCTATAGACAGCGGGGCGGGGCAGGGGCGGGCGCTTCCAATGCCCCGCCCACCCAATCAACCGCTAGGCGTCTAATTCACAGTTATGTTAACCAAATTTGTTTTCGCATTCACAAACAGTCAACTTGGTGCGTAGTTTTAGCCGAACCCTTCGACACCACCTTAAAAAACACAACCGAAACACCATTAAAAACTCATCCAACTACAAATTCCTCACACACACACACACACACCCTCACACAAACACACACAAACTGCATGCACTTATTTGTTATTCTAATATTTTTTATCCGACTTACGAAGTACATTAAACATAATACCTAACGACCTAAAGACGACTTTGTACATAGTTCTTTTACTCAATTCGATCGAATTCAATTGGCTCATTTAACTAATATTTATTGTTTATTCATCGATCTCGACTCGCAGAGCTCGGACGAAGCTCTGAGCCGCTACAAATGCAACTACGAGAACTGTTACCGCAGCTACAGCACCATCGGGAATCTGCGCACGCATTTAAAAACACACACAGGTGAGTTTCGGATCACGTTAGAAAACTAGTCTAAATATATGTCATATCAAATTCGAAATGTAATGCGAAAATGTAATCTAATTCGTATACTAATTATCGATAGTTTCTATCAGGTTCTTGATATCGATACAAATTAAGGCATATATCGGAGTTAATATGAACTAGAGACGTTAAATTCGAAATGTAATCAAATTCGTTTCTAATTATCGATAGTTTCTATGAGGTCTTGATATCGATACAAATCGGTGTCCATCTCCAGTTAATAGTGATTTGCTTTATCCTTAAGCTACAGGGTATCTACCATTCCTTTCGGCTTATCCTATAACTTTCTCTCTCTCTATATTAACTGGCACTTTGTGTTTTTGCATTCTTCACCAACTGATTGGCATAATTGAGTATTTCCAATTGTATGTCCGCGCGTGCGCTAGCCTCCACGCGGCTCAGAATGCTCTCGAGGTATTTGTAGAAGGGATCCGCTTGTGGCACATCCGTTGGCGGCTGCTCGCTGAGCTTCTGCGCCAAGACGGTCTCCAGCAGTCCCATCACTCTGAGAAACTCCTCCTGTGCCTGCGACGGCTGTAGCTGTGTGCTGGACGATGCCTCGCTCAGCGGATCCTCCCCGTTGGCCGCCTCAAAGGCCTCGCTTTTGCAGGAATAGCTGCGATTTGTTTCGTCATTGTCGAGTGATAGATCGACTTCTAAATCTAGTTGTTGGTCATCCAGGCTACTGCAAATAAACAATGTATACATATATAGAAGGTGCAGATATTAGCTCCTTGCCGCAAATCTTACCCGCAGCCGCGTGGTTTGATGTGCTCCAGCAGAAAGTGGAGTTGCTTGAAGTATCGCCAGTGGCTGGAATCCATTTGTGAATCGCTGCATTTGTGGCATTCGCGCACGAAACGATCGCGCAGCGTTTTCCAGCGGCATTGGCTTTGTTTAACTACATATAAACAAAATAAAATGCTTGCAATTTATTCGCCGGGCACACGTACACACACATGTAAAAATGCATGTGTGTGTGTGTTGTTGGTACTTGCCTGGCAGTCCACATTCAATTGAGACTTGTGCCCATGCTCTATCTCTTTTTTGGCGATTGCGAAAACCAGTATTTGATTTATTATACAAGCACGCCTGATGCTTCACACTTTTAATTAATTTCTCCTCAATGTCGGACATTGTTTTATATATTTTTAAAAATCGTTTTAAAAAACAATTTGCATGCGTGCGTGCGCTTGGACGGGCGAACGCAAACAGTTGTTCGCAGTTGCACCGTTAGGCAACACTGACAATGCACAGAGACAGGCGCGTTATGCACGCATTGAAGACGCGTGACGTCACGTCATTTCGAAACAATGACAAATGGCAAATCAATAATTATTCGAGTGTGACAAACATATATATTGCTAAGCTTATTAATTAGCAAGAAATAAGACTGCAAATACTCTTTTGTAGTTTTTCTTACATCTACTACTGGTTCATACAATATTGTTTTGGTAAACGACAAATGGTCACACCTACAAGCTAGCCAACCTTCTTGTATTATGATACCATGCTTGCCAACACTGGCAGCGCTGTGCGCTTACTTTGTGTGCCGTTGCCGTTGACTGGGCGGGTAAACTTTAAATGAAAAGACAGTAATCAAGCTTGTGTTTGTTTTAATTTGCAGGTGACTACAGCTTCAAGTGTACGGAGGAGGGCTGCAACAAGGCATTTCTCACCTCGTACAGCCTGAAAATCCATGTACGCGTCCACACCAAGGTAAAGCCCTACGAGTGCGAGGTGTCCGGCTGTGATAAGGCCTTCAACACGCGATACAGGCAAGTAGCTAAAAATAGAAATTATAGATATTGGGGCTAATCAATGTTTGTATTGTTTGTCTTGATCAGATTGCACGCCCACCTGCGTCTGCACAATGGCGAGACGTTCAATTGCGAAATGTGCCAGAAGTGCTTCACAACGCTCAGCGACCTGAAGAAGCATATGCGCACTCACACCCAGGAGCGTCCGTACAAGTGCCCCGAGGACGATTGCGGCAAGGCCTTTACGGCATCGCATCATTTGAAGACGCATCGGCGCACGCACACCGGCGAGAAGCCGTATCCCTGCCAGGAGGACAGCTGCCAGAAGTCGTTCAGCACCTCGCATAGCCTCAAGTCGCACAAGAAGACGCATCTCAACAAGACCAAGAAGAAGTCAAAGCGGGCACAGAAATTACAGCGGGAACAGGAGCAGCTGCAGCGGGAGCAGGAGCAGCTGCAGCAGGATCAGCAGCAGGGGGAGCTACAAAAGACAGACATGGTGCTGCTTAATCCGGGCAGCCAGAGCTCGGAGAACACGAGCAACGACAGCGGCGTTGTCCTGCAACAGCTGTCGAATGTGTTCATGCTGCCGGAGACATCCCAGGCATATCCGTTGTCCTATGCCGCCGAGGAGGAGCTGCCCAGTCCCTGGATCGATGCCGGCGTGCTCGTCTCCAAGCCCCTTATGGCCAGCGCACCGTTGACCGATGCCTGCGTAGCGCTGCCCACCGAAATGCCCAGCTTTGTGGATCTGAAGGCGAACTTTGGCAGCGCCGTCAGCGGCAACATGGAGGAGCTAGCAGCGCCGCTGGACGTGGAAATGCTGAACGGCACAAATGTGGAGGCGACAAACGTGGCCAGCTCCGGGCTGCCCACGCTCGAGCTGAATCCGCAGAACATTGAGGAGCTGCTCAGAGATGATAGCTACGACAACGACGAGGACATGGAGACGGAATCGCTGCTCAACGATATACTCATGACCATTGACAACAACAGCGCCCTGCTCCAGGCGACGCTGCATCAGGCCTCGCAGGTACCAAACGATGCCTCCGGCCTCGTCGAGCTGGACATCCGAGACAATAAGCCGACGCTCAAGCAGATCACAGCAGATGCGGGCATCTGCAATTGCACCAACTGCAAGTGTGATCAGACCAAGAGCTGCCATGGCGGTGATTGCAACGGCGCCTCCTCCACGCCGAAGGCCAAGCCAATTACAACAACAACAGCAGCAGCCAGCTCCCATGGAAAGCGCATCTGCGGCAGCGCCGCCAGCAAAAAAGTGAGTAAACGCGAAGCGGAAATGAATCAAAACATCGAGGATGTTGCTTTGCTGCTCCAAAATCTGGCCTCCATGAGCGGCGGCTGTGGTGCTCCCAAGCCAGCAGCGCCAGCAGCTGCCGGCGGCTGTGGCTGCGCCGCAACAGGAGGCGCCTGTTGTGCTCCGGCTCCTGCTCCGGCGGCACCTCCAGCAGCTGCCGGCGGCTGTTGCTCGAGCAATAAGCCCGCAGCTCCAGTTGCCGGCGGCTGCTGCGGCACGCCGCCCGCTGCCAGCGCCAGCTGCTGCTCGGTCAAAGCGCAGCCGCCGCCTGCGGTCATCAGCGGCAGCGCCGCTCTGAAGAGCAGCTCCTGCACGTGCAAGAGTCCCGCTGAGGGCGTGGCCAATGGCTGTTGTGTCGTCATCTGCATGAAAACGCTGCAAGCCCTGCGCAAAGTTCTGACGCGCCGGAACCTCAACCTAATGCTTTGCCCGCAGCAGAATTAAAAAAGGCCGCCGCCGCCAGCAACAACAACAATTTTTACAACAACAACAAAGCCCAAAGCGTACCCCGAGCAGTGTTGCCAAGTGCCACTAAAAAAAAGAAAAAAGTAGCTGCATCCAATGTTGAAAATAGCCAGAAATAGCTGAAAGCAGGGTTGTTAGAGTACCTGCCAAAAAAATGGCGATCAGCTTTAAAACTCCAATGTTGATAATGGCCAGAAATAGCTGAAAGCAGGGTCGTTAGCGTACCTGCCAAAAAATGGCGGTCAGCTTAAAATTAAAACTCTGCCTCTAAAAATAGCCAAATTCAGCTTAAAAATAGCTGAATTGACAAACCAAAGCTTTAAACGTGTAACCAAGTATTGTATTGTGCCTATGAGAAAGT
This sequence comes from Drosophila ezoana, assembly GCA_035045725.1. Lineage (NCBI taxonomy): Eukaryota > Metazoa > Arthropoda > Insecta > Diptera > Drosophilidae > Drosophila > Drosophila ezoana. The sequence continues at coordinate 23,113,796 of JAWNOU010000177.1, read as the reverse complement.
ATTCCATGTAAAAAAAAAGAGAAAAATTATTTTGTTATTGTTGTTGTTAGTTGTTAAATAAAACCAAATGCAAAATCCAACGTCGGCTGGCCGCGCTCCAAACAATTAATCAAAAGCGGCCTACACTAAAACAAACAAACTTAATTCAAATACAACTATTGCCGCTTTAACTCTAACGCTTAAGATTTTATAAGTTACACATCAGGCACACAACTTTTAACACCTGTATAAAATGTTACAATTGCTTAAAACAAAAACCAGGAAAGTTAGCTTCGGCACGCCGAAGTTGAAATGCTCTTGCAGCTAGGCTTGATATCAAATTCTTTGCTCAAATATTAGAAATGTGAGAGTTTGATCAGGGTTTCTTTAAAAGTAGACCAGTTCATAGAGCATAAACTTATTTTTCGCCTAATTGGTCTGACTTTAATCAGTTTTTGCCAAGCTATTAAGAGCTAAATCAAATTTGTAAGTGCTTAATTTAAAGAAAGTTCTTGAAACGCAAAATACTTTTTGAATAAAAACAAAATATTCGCTTGATTCCATATTTGGCAGCTATATCCGATTCCAAGCTATATTCTATCTGGCCCTTAAAGTAGGCACAATGCCGAACTTTAATGCTGATCAGGCATATACATACCCTTTGTTCTACATACTTTTGAGCGTTACACAACACTCGTCACATAGTACTTATACCCCCTGCAAGGGTAGAGCAGCAAACACTTAACTAAAACGCCTTGAAATCAACATGAATTGCTTTATATACGACTACTTTATGTATACACTATATATTTTATAACTGACATTAAACAAGCTGTATAAAGTCGAATAAAAATATAACTAAAATGGTTTCCTTTTTTATTTTTGTTTGTGTTTTTTAATAATATTAATTAATTTGTCGTTATTGTTCTTGTTTCCGTTTTCGCTTCGGAATGCAGCTTGGTATAGAAAATGTTAACTAAATCCTAAATGAGAAGCGCCCCAAAACGTTTGTCTCCCTCCTGCTCTATCTCTCTTTATATATATATATATAAAGTATATATGTGTACGTTTGTCTCTCTAATCTCTAATCCTCGCCAGCTGGTATGGCTTCCTCTAGACGTCGCACGAGTTTAACACGCAGCTCCGTCACATTGTCGCCCTTCAGTTGATCCTGCAAAACAAAATAAACGGCTTGAAGGAACAGCAACCAAAAAGTATTCCACACACACATACACACCTGCACACCTGCACACACACACACACATACACGTACAGTGAAAACTCTCTTGAGCGGACACCAAATGACAAACAATATATAAAAGCCTGCATTCATTCATATTTAAACATAATTTCTTATGTTTGTTGAAACTAAATAAAACAAAATGAATGTTTGCATAATTTTCCATTTCGTTTAAGAAATTGCCAAGTTTTTGAATTATTTTGGTTTTTTTTTTAGCATATATTTTAATTATAAGTGGAATTTTTTAAATAAGATTGAAGTTAAAAGTAGATTCTTGTTGGCTTTAAAGCTAGCTCCAGCAGGGAAAATGCCAATTGGATTCCAGCCAAAAGCTTTATAGTTATAGAAAATATTCTGTTTCGCTTTAGAGCTAGCTCCGGCAGGGGAAATTCTAATTGGATTCCAGCCAAAAGCTTGATAAGGTTTAAGTAAAAATTCTTGTTCGCCTTAAAGCTAGCTCTAGCACGGGGCATTCTAATTGGATTCCAACCAGAAGAAAATATGTTCGCAAAAGGGAGTCTGGTTCGCTTTAGTGGAGCTTTCACTGTACACATATATAGACAGACACTGAGTTGTTGTCTTTTAAACATTATTTATATTATATATTTATATATATGTATGTATATATGTACCTGAACAAACCAGCACTGCACCTCCAGCTGGACCATCTCGAGGGCGCCGCGTATGCAGCCGCTGAGGATGGCGCTGTAGCGTAGATTGGTCAGATCTTGCGGCAGCTCGACGAATTCTGTTAGCGGATTGGAGTCGAAGAGCAGCGAGAACTCATCGGAGGCCGGCGACCAATTGGAAATTGTTGGCTGTACGTTTAAATAGATGCGAAATGCTTGCTGGATGCGATCGGCTGTCTCGCGCATCTCCAGGCAGCGCGGCGACGATGTCCTTGCCAGAAAGTCCTCGATCAGACGCATGCCCATGTTGTAGCCAATCCGTTCCAGCTGCTTGTTCACATCCTCCACGTTCTCAAAGTCGCGCAGCATCTGTGTTACCAGCGCGCCGTACGTGAGCGTCAGGAACTCCGAGTTCTTCGTGTGTGTGTGTGTGTTTTTTTGGGAGAAAATGAAAAGAAAATGCAATTTGAGCCAATAATAAAACGATCCAGAGCCCACAAATGGTTAAATTTGTTGATAATGTGTATACATAAGGTTGAACGTGTTTTAAAATACACAAAATAATGTGTTTTATTCTGTAAGATTCCGTTTTTAAAAACTATTTATAGGTTATGTTTAACAATTGTGATCGTTAACAGTGCTGTTAAGTTAACAGGGTTGTTAAGTTAACAGTGCTATTAAGTTAACAACGCGTGTTCTCTTGGCATCTGCAGGATGGAAATGCCATTGCTTTTGGAAAATTCAGCCCAGGACAATTCCGACATCGTACAAAACACTTGACATGCACCGATATGCACACACATTTAAATAAATACAAATATATTTGCAAATTGTGTACAGTTCAAAAAAACGAATCATGACCTGAGCTTAACATTAGGCTTAACAGTACGACTACATGGCTATGTTAAGTTTACAGAACTATGTTAGGTGTTATCTACAACAATCTGCGCAATCGCCGCCGCCTATTCCGATTTGATGGCCGTTATGGTTATGCTCGGCGTTTGGTGTGGTGCTATCAGTTTGGGCGGCGCCCGTGCGGTGCCCCGGCTAAGGGTCGCACCGCCGCTCGCGGCCAGCGGCAGACTGACACCATCCATGCCGACGGACTGATCGCCCTTCTCCTGGGCGGAATGAAAGCGACCGCCCTCGCCGCGCGCCCGATTCATGGCATGCCGATGGCGAGATTCATGCAAATATTTACAGCGCTCCTTCGGGATACGCGACTCCAGCTTGGCGCGTGCCTGCCGCCGTATCAATATCCTCTTATACTGCTTGGCATTCACATAGAGCGGCTCCTCGTCCGCCTCGCCCTTGGAGTTATCATCATCCTCGCTGTTTGTGTTCGTGCCCGTTGTGCTGGTGCTGACATCGGCGCTGCTCGCATTGCTGGCAGCGCCGGCGCTTGTGCCGGCTCCCAGCGTGCTCGGCGTCGTCGTCGTCGTCTGCAGCTGCACCTGCACCTGAGCCTGTTGTTGTTGTTGCTGCTGCTGTTGTTGTTGTTGCTGTTGCACATTGTTGCTGTTCTGGGCCACATTGTTAGCTGCATTGGCGGCCACCGCGGCCGCATTTACGGTCGTCATTTGCGGCAACATTATGATCTGTTGTCCCGCTGTGGGCGCCCCTTGGCCGGCACTGGGTGCCGCCGTGATTTGCACCAATTGCCCGTTGATGTTGAGGTAATGTGGTGCGGCCGCCGCCGCTGCTGCCGCCGCCGCCGCATTGGGATCTAGCTGTGTGATCGTGGGCGTCTGGTAGAATATGGTTTGGCCATCGGGCAGCTGCATCACTTGCATCTGCGGCTGCTGTTGCGCTTGGAGCATTATCTGGTTCGCCTGCAAGGGTATCAATTGCGGCTGCAGTCCGCCCGCCGCCCCTCCACCGGCCTGTGCCTGCGGCTGTTGGCCAATTATGATCTGGGCTGCGCCAGCCGGCAGCATCGGCATCGGTATCACCTGTATAGGCTGTCCGGCATTCCCGACGCCAACCGTGGCCGTTGCCGTATTCACATTGTTGCCCGTCGCGTTGTTCGCATTGTTGTTGTTGTTGCTGGCGGCAGCGTTGCTCATTCTTGTTGCTGTGGCTGTTGTGCGGTTACTGCTAAAATGGTTATCCATAGCGCGCAGGTAGCGCTATTTTGTTTGCCTCGTTTCCCTCTCACGCCCTCACTTACTGCAAAAGCGAATGTGAAGCCGATTTTGAGGGTGGGTGGCACTTCAATTGGTTCGTACTTAGACTAGGCCAAACAATAACTAATCTTACAATCTAGCGACCGAGAGTCGTCGTCGTCTATAGCCTGCTTTCAGTAGTTAACTTACCACTTTCTTGGCATCCAATCTGAAGGCTTGTCGTGACATTTTGCGCCGCTTTTTTTTATTAAAAATAAAAATGCTACAAAATTCGTGAAAAACTTTTTTCTTCAGTGGTGGGTGTACTACACGAGACACTTTTGCGATATATATAAATACTTATCGATAGATTTGTATTGAAATCACGGCTACCACGGTTGGTACAATCGTTTGGTACAAACAGGTACGTCATTTACTCACGGGATTGATCGTTTACCAAATGGTATCTTTTATAAACTGCGTATGAAATTGTCTCAGATAAGAGTTTACTTGATTTACTGTCTGAGGTTTATTTATAATGCATGCGTTTTTCATTAAATGAAATACGCTTAATTTAATACATTTATGTTTTGCACTTTGAAAAACATTATCTTGTATACAAATTGTACCTATTTTCGAAAATGATACATTTTACATTTCTGGTACCAAAAAGTCTTGCCAAGTGGCAGCTCTGATAAATATGCGATAGACTTTTCCAAAATGATCAACATTTATCGATATATTGATATATCGGTGTGACAATAACAATCCCAGTCCAAAGTACACAGAGTACCGCGGTTAACTGACTCCGCCAAAGGGAACACAATAAGATGGCTTCAACTGGACTGTTGGTCGTGTCCAACATCAAACAATTGGGCAAATCCTTGCGCAGCATTGAAAAATACGTTCACTCGCTGTACATACATTTAAATGTGCCCGCGTCAACGCCGCCGCCACCTGTTTGGGGTCGTCTTATATCACAGTTGTATGCGGACAGCAGCAGCTATGTGGGCAATAAGGTGGATCTCCGCGTGCTGGTGGCACCGCTCAAGCAGCATCCGGCTGCCTGTGCTCTGCAGCTATGTAAGCCCGTTGATATGATATTCTCGGACACACATCAGCCAGAACTTTGCGACAGGCTGCGCAGTCGCGCTTAACATAAGTCAGCCAACGATTTTTCTGGGGGATTCTAACAGTACGGACGCACTGCTTCCGGAAGCAGAAGGCCAGCCAGCCAGTCAGCAGATGTACCCGACAGTGGTATTGGGCGGCACCTTCGATCGCATTCACATTGGCCACAAGATATTCCTCACACAGGCCGTGCTCCGCGCCTGCAAACGTCTTGTGGTGGGCGTCACCACGGCCGCGATGACTAAGGGTAAACTAACATGAACGGGCACTTTTCTTATCTACCTTATTACTTATCACTTGCGACTATTTTTAGGCAAAATATTGCCGGAACTAATATTGCCCGTGGAGCAGCGCATTGCTGAATTGCGCGAATTCCTTTTGGACATTGATAATACCTTGCAATACGATATTGTTCCCATCGACGATCCATTTGGGCCGACTCAGCATGATCCGGACATGGACATGATTGTCGTGAGCGCCGAGACGCTGCGTGGCGGCCAAAAGGTCAACGAGATAAGGGCCAGCAAACAGTTGCCTCAGCTGGATATCTTCGCAATTGATATTGTCGAGAGCAATGTGCACGACGGCATACACGAGTCAAAGGTCAGCTCCAGCAACACGCGCATCGATCTGCTGGGCACACGCTGGCGCCAGCCGGAAGTAAGCTCCTCTCACTTTTTTCACTGCATTTGCAAGTTTCTCACCTGTTATTCTCTTGAGCAGGCGCGTCCTCAGCTGCCCGTGCGTCCGTATATCATTGGGCTGACGGGCGGCATTGCCTCGGGGAAGAGCAAGATGGCCGAGCGTCTGGGCGACATGGGCGCCCATGTTATAGACTGTGATAAGGTGGCGCACGATGTATACGAGCCGGGTCAGACGTGCTATGCAAAGATACTAAAGCACTTTGGGAAGGAGATACTGGCCAGCGATGGGCGCATCGATCGCACCAAGCTGGGGCCCCGAGTCTTTGGCAATCCGCAAGAGCTGCACACGCTCAACTCCATCGTCTGGCCGGAGCTGATGGTGGAGGTGAACAGGCGTCTGGCTAACTTGCGTGCCGCTAGCCAAGTGCCCAAAGTGGTGGTGCTGGAGGCAGCTGTGCTGCTGAAAGCAGGCTGGGAACCTAACTGCCATGAGGTGTGGTCGATGATCGTGCCGCCCGAGGAGGCTATTAAGCGTGTCATGGAACGCAACAACCTGAGCGAGGACGAGGCGCGCAAACGTCTCGACAGCCAAGTTCCCAACGCAGACATTGTGGCCAAATCCCAAGTTATATTCAGCTCGCAGTGGGACTTTGATTTTACGCAGCGGCAGGCGGAGCGCGCCTGGCAGATGCTCAACAAGGAGCTGGATGACCGTAGGCACAGCAGCCTGTGATGGGCGATATTAATAATTGCCAGCTTGATTTGTTTTATTTGTTATTAGTTGTCATTGTTAATGCATTTCTATAAGTTTTTTTTTTGCTTAATTTTAAGTCGAAAGTACAAGGAGCAAGCCTGGTTAATAAGATGGGGAAAAACACTAGAACTTCAATTTAATATCAAGCTAAGCGATTTAATGGCTTTCGCCCTTTTTGCCGGAGACACGCTTAAAGTCCGTCATCTTGGTTGTGATAATGGGCGAGCCTATGAAGCCAATATAATCGATTTGGGTTATGTCGCCGCCCGATTGATTGTTCTTCACAAAGATCTGAATGTTTTGCACATTCTGGAATTTGACGTAGCGCAGATTGACGGGATTGCCGTTCTCCAGCTCCTTCTCGCCCAGGCTGCAAGTGACCAAATATAAAGTTAACAGTGCCAACTAGTTGAATTAGTTGCCAACTCACGTCAGATCCTGCACGCTGCTCATGGATTCGGCCATGTCAAAGTCAATGGTTCGCGGCTGATTGATGAACAGCTTTACCTCCTTGGGGCCCAGTTGTGGCGGTGCCTTGAACTTCAGCGAGTGTATCTTGACGGCCTGATTGAAGGTAATGGACAATATGAGCTGCTCATCGCAGTCGGACTGCAGATAGCCACCAGCCGACGCCAGAGCATGCTTCAGATTGTGATCGTCGGACTCATTCAAGCACTCGCACTCCTGCTTCGAGATGAACGTATTCAGCTCCATCTGGGTGTGAGTCATGTTGTGAAAAACATTTGGAATATGAATATGATGGTCTTACCAAACCCTGGCCATAGTCTTCGCCGGCCTCCTCGGCGACGCTGGTGCCAATATGCTCCTCTATTTTGGCTTCCAAACCCATTATATTGGCGCCTTGAATACGGTCGATTTTGGTCCTGTTGCGATAGAATATGAAAGTTGGCATTGCAGAGACACCCTGGCCGGCGGCTGTGTCCTGACATTTGTCCACGTCCACTTTCAGGAATATGGCTTTGGGATATTTACTAGGAAACGTGTCGAACACGGGCGCAATCCTTTGACAGGGTCCGCACCATGTTGCTGTAAAGTCCACAACAACCAGACGTACTCCTGCCTGAGCTAACTCCGCTTGAAAATGTGATTCGTCGTTAATAACACGTACTGCCATGTTTACTTTCTCAAAAATTGAATAAAATGCAAAATGACTGGCAGGTTTTACAAAAAGAAAAGCAAGTTACTCGATTTTGGCACGGAGATTCTCACCTATCGAAACCTATCGATAAATGGCGAATTGCAAACGCTCCAGCTCTAAATATGGCGTCTGAATAGAAGCAAGAAGAAGAGTGCTGATAAAAATTCTTTGCGGTCGCCGCAAAAAGTGATGAATTAATTGTTAAAAGTTATGATTATTTAAGCCTTAGCCTACAAAATAGCTAGTTTGTAAAAAAAAAGAATACTAAGCAAAATGGATGTTCAACCCCCAAGAGGTAAGCTGAATAACTGCAAAATCTTTGCCCGCACACACACACATACGCACGTTGCAGAACGCAGCTAAAAAAAAAATTGATGTGCTTTTTTACCTGTTTAACAGATGCAAGTTTACGCAATATAATTGATAAATTGGCCGAATTTGTGGCACGCAATGGACCCGAGTTCGAAGCAATTACCAAACAAAAGCAACAGAATAATCCAAAGTTTGAATTTCTCTATGGCGGCGAATTCGCCAGCTACTATCAGTTCCGTGTGGCAGCGGAGCAGGCAAGTACGTAAGCGACAAAATATTCCTATTTTCCATTCTGACTGAACGTTTTTTTATAGTGCTGAAACAACAGGGCGGCATGCCCACAGGTGCGCTCTATATGCAACAACCGCCGCCAACTCACGCACACTACGCGACCCAGCAGCAGCTCACGCCCAACATGCATGACAATGTCCAGGACAGCATGCAGCAGGCGCAGCAGAAATCTCAGCATATGTGGCCGCCCAATGCAGGTGCGAGTCCGGCAACCGGACCTGGTCCAACGCCAGCAAATCCCCAATCAGCAAACGGCAGTGCACTTGCCATGAGTCTGGCCACGCAATTGGATGCGATCAAAATGCAACAGAATACGCTGCGGGATCAAATTAAACAATCGGATGCAAATCTTTCCGCACAGCATACGGTAAATAACTATACTTCATTTGCTCTCTTTTCACAGGTGTGACTCCTTCTCTATAAACATGCATACATATATTTATTTTTGCCAAACATCTCGTGAGAGTTCTCCCCAAAAGGAAAGCAGCTTTACTTCAGTGTTGACTGCCGCTTCAAAAAGTTGCCTGAATCCAATTAACAGGGTTGCGAAATTTCCACTGAAAACAGCCAAATTAAGCTGCATTGTCAACACTGTTTTATTTAAATTGAGATTCCGCCAACGCGTTTCAATCTTCTTCTCAGAAAACATGCCTTTGGCTTTGGTCCTTTGACACTTGTTTGTATCGTTGTAACCCTTATCTTTGGTTATATATTCAATATAAGAAATCTTTCTATTCGGTCCATTCTCAGTCCATTCCATTCTGTTTCCTTCTAAACCCCTTTTAGATTTATTTGAACATTCGTGTTTTAAGAGTCTATTTACACCCTTTTTACTTGCTCACACATCTATATAAAGAAAGATATATGTATATATCTTCTTGATCCAGAGTCCAGTTTTACGGCCATTTCTGCTTATATCTCTGCCAAATAGTCTCAGTTCTGATGTTATTCATTGCATAAATCCCCTTTCTCGCCATTTTTCGAATCGGTTTATTATATCATTTATTCGAAAAACTATTGTGCTTTTCAAGATATCGTGACTAAATTCATCAACTACGAGCTTCACAATGCTTCTATCAGAAAAGCAAAATCTTACCCAAGTGGAACACAACTAAAATAGCTTAATAAATCGGAAATCTAAAGTATTTCCGTAAGATTATTGAATCTTCGGCATTACTAAAAAGACTTTTCTTTCTGGTTCTTTCACATCAGTCGAACTTTAAGTGATCTTCCAATCGTAGCATATTATATATTGTGGTATATTATTATATAACCCAAAAGTCGTATATTCTCAAAAATATACAAAAGATTCTTCTATTAACTGAAACCTTTCGAATTTCTTGAATCGTGATATACCACGGCTTCGTATAAACCTCAACGGGTCCGGTTTTCCTCTCCTGTTTCATTCTACAGTCTTTCGTCTGTCCCGTTTTTATTATGTGTATATATAATTATATATACTTTCAGCTTTTATAAAACTGCATTTAACTTAATGATTCACGATTTTGCAATATGTTTATATTAATTTTTTACCTATCGAATTAACAATTTTACAATGCTACATTAAATTTTTGCTTTATTGTATATTTTTTGAAACATAAAACCTAAAAAAAAAAAAAAAAAAAAAAAAAAAATTAAAATAATACGAAACCACTCTTCATACCAACAAAAAAAAATGTGTATAAAAACAAAACTCAAATAATTATTAAAACTAAATAAACGAAATCCTCGTTTATTGTCGCTCTTGAAATCTGAAAACAAATCAAAAACAAATGTTTATGCGCGCGCCCGTAAAATAAACCAACGCCAAAACCGAATACCAAATCACCGAAACGAATGAAATGAAATGAAACGAATGTGAAACCTTTAGGCGCTGATGACACAAAAGACAAAGCAAATTGACGATGCGATGGCGGCGGCCCAGACGACACAGCTGGAGCAATTGGCCAACGAGCAGGGCATTGTGTTGCGGGAATTCGATGGTATCCTGCAGCCGATCATTGAGTCCTGCACCAAGGACAGCATCTCAGCAGGTAAATATATATGTATATATCCATAGCTAGCTAAAGCGAGTGCCTAAATCTCTAGTATTTAAATCTAACTAAATATAATATATATATATATATATATATATGCGTTTTGAGCTAGACAAACTGCAAAAGAAATTCCAAATTGAAAATAATTTAAAAAACTTAAATTTAAAAAAAAAATGTTAAACATTTTTCATAAACTTAATTTGCCAGAGACAATGACAATATGAGTAACCCGTTTGATATTGCAATTTTAGGCAAGAACTGGATTTTACAGCATTCAACCGACAGCGCAAAAATCAATGTCGTTTTACAATATCTTTTAAAGAAGTATGCCTCAGTTTATATCTATAATCAATGATCTTTCAACATTTATTAATTACATGTGTTTCTTTCTTTCAACGAGTGTTAAACGAGAAACAAAACGAAATCGAAACGAAATCGAAACGTAACGAAATGAAACGAAACGAAACGAAACGCATGAAATGCGAATGCGAAACGCAGCGAGAGAGAGCGATGTCTTGTGCAAGAGAGCGTGCGAAACGAGCGAGTCGTGCGAGCGAGTGTCGCCTACTCGCTGAGTTGAGTTGTCGACTCGTTGAAAAAAAAAAATTGATTCGTCGATTCGTTTTAAAAGAGAGACATATTGAAGATGCAGCCCTGGGCTCAATAATTATTTCTTGAGTCTTGAGCGTAGTTAGGCGGCAATAAACAGTTGCTTAGTTAACCCACAACACACACACACACACAGACATACACATTAACACACACACACACATACAATACTGCATACACACACACACACACACTCACACTCACACGCACGCAGCACAACAAACACTTTGGCAAATGTTGTTGTGCGAAAAAAAAAAAGAAGAAAATATGGACAAAAAAATATGTTTTTTCGTTTGTTGATTTATTTTTAGGGCTTTGCTCAATGGTTCAACGTTTCAGCAAAAATTGCATCTTATATATTTAGTTAATGATATACTCCATCATTGGTAAGTTCGCAAAAATCAACAACAAATCGCAAATATCCATAAAAAAAAAACCAAACAAACTAAATAACAGCGAATATTATTTGAAAAAGACAAAGTCCTAGAACCCTTGCAGACTTGAGGCTGGGATATAAACTAATCTATCTATATATATTAGGGTATTTATGATATTCTGGTCCGATGTGAACATAATTTTAATTCACTTTTATTTATTTGCCCCCCTTTTGCATTTCCTGACTAAATTATGATCAAGGGGGGAGCTCAATTTGTTAGTTCGGGGAATTCCCATTTGTTTTTTATTATTAAACGGAGAAAAACCCTTTCTTATGCTTTAAGAAAATTTCGTATTCTAATTAGGCATTTAGCATTCAATTTTCATCATTTTATATATTGAATAACATTTCAAAAAAAAAAACATCTTAAATCCCAACAGCTGCAAATTTTGGGTAAAAATCATAAATATAGCCCGCAATTTCTATATGAAAATAGTTAGAATTTGCACTATTTTCAGTAGAACGGGCAAAAGTAGAGTACAAAATTGAATGAGAATTAATTAAAATTGTGAAAATAGGTGATAAAACCGAACCAGGCTACAAGGCACTTGGTTCGTAGCGTGAATCGAACCAGCAACTTCACCAAATTCTCCAATAGTTAGAACTTTCGCTATTTTCAGTAGAAAGGGCAAATGTAGAGTACAAAATTGAATGAGAATTAATTAAAATTGTGAAAATATGTGCTAAAACAGAACCAGGCTAAAAGGAACCGAAAGGAGCTGGTTCAAAGCGGGAATCGAACCAGCAACTTCACCTTAGACGTCGCATACCTTATTATATTACACTCTGCAAGGGTATTTTATAAAAGTTTATAGATAATAGGCAAAGCAAAAGTTTGTTGCTTAGTACAAAAGCAGACAGAAAGGACGGGCAGACGGACAAACAAGCTTTGGGCTCCAGAGTCGAGCCTGATATCGTTAGATTCGTTCGAGACGCCGGCACAGACGTTTGTTTAAGCGCCAAAATCTATTTTACAGCATGCGCAAAAATATCAGCGATTTGAAGAACAGCCTCGAGAATGTCGTAATACCGATGTTCTGCAGCGCGGACTTGAGTAAGCATCCAGCAGATCCTACTTCCATTTCAGACTCCATTCTAATTCCGTGAATTTTCCCTTTATCTAGTTGCCAACAATGATCAGCGCCAGAAGCTCTCCAAGCTGCTGTCTCTGTGGGAATCGAAGGCCAAGTTCTTTGATGCGTGCGTCATCTCCAAGCTGCAATCGCCGGACTCATCCATGCAGGAATACAAAACGAATCTGCAGAATACGCATCATGATATTGTCGCCAAATACACGCAGACCACAAAGGCCACGCTGGACAAGTAAGTGGGAGAGTAGTTTTAATTGCAACCCAATTTAAACAATATTCACACTTACAGCTACCAGAAACAGCATCAGATTTTCATGCAGCATGCCACGCAACAAATAGCCCAGCTGGAGCAGCAGAAGCTGCAGCTGGAGAAACAAATTCTCGTTGCACAAAAGGCGCAGCAGCAGCTCCAGCAGCAGCAGCTGCAGCAAGCGCCTGGCACGCCCCAATCGAAATCGATACCTTCTCTGATGGCGCAACGCATTATCATGCCCGGCGCGGATCAGGAGCACATGCACACGCCGCCGCCGTCGACGTCGTCGACGCACGAGCATGCACAGCCGGGCAACAACATCTACGCGGGCTATCAGCAGCAACAACAGCCGCAGCAGCAGCAGGCGCCGCCGGGCAATCACTATGTGGATGCACGCGGTCCGAACTTTTTCATTCCGGACATGTCAAAGCCGCCGCCAGGTTTTCCAGCGCCCATTCACGGTCAGGTTCCGCCACAGCAGCAGCAGCAGCAGCAGCCACCGCCCAACCAGTACAACCAGCTGCCAGCTGGTGATCCGCCCGTGGATTTGGGTGTGTTGAACGCAGCGATACAGGCCGTAATGCAGATGCAGCATCATCAGCAACACCAGCAGCGACATCCCGACGAGCAGCTGCAGCAGCAGATGCAGCTGCAGCAACACCAGCAGCAACAACACCAGCAACAGCATCATCAACAACAGGCGCAACAGCAGCCGCCGCCCTTTGCACAAATACCGCTCAATAGTCTGGGCCAAGCGGTTGACCCTAACATGGATATTGGCGCCCTTAATGCGGCCATAAATGTGGTTCTGCAGCAGCGACCGGACGAGACGCTGGGCGACCAGCTGCCTGTCCATACGGACTGTGATCTGGATGCCGCCGCGGAACAGTCCATGCTGCCGCAGGAGCCGCAAGTGCCGACAGCGCCGTATTATGATCTGCCAGCGGGTCTCATAGTTCCGCTCATACGGCTGGAAGACTACAACTACAAGCCGCTCGATCCGGCGGACATACGCTTGCCAGCGCCGGCGCCGCAAAGTGAACGCCTCACAAATGCACTAAATGCCTTCTATGCGGCGCCCTCGCACGACCGTCCCCGGGACAAGTAAGAAGCTTATTAAATTTAATCCCAAGCGAGATAAACTAATTGTTTTTGCCACTTACAGCGAGGGCTGGGAGAAGCTGGGCCTGTACGAGTACTACAAGGTGAAGAATGCGGCGCGCAAGCAAAAGGAGGAGGAAATCAAGAATGGAACGCGCGACAAGTCACGCTCGCCCAGTCCCATTCTGCTGGAGAAGGTCAAGAAGAGCAACAAGCGCTGCTATCGGTGGGTCAAGATAAAGCAGCTACCATTTCTACATTATTTTTATTTATATCTCACCTGTTTTCAGCTCCAAGAGTCGCAGTCGCTCGCGTTCCCGCACGCCCATCAGTCGCAACAAATCCCGCTCACGCTCCAAGTCGTGTTCCGTGGAACGTGCGAACACGCCGCCGCCGCAGCGCACTAGGATTGGCGGGGGCGCAGCTGGTGGAGGTGGCGGCGTCGGCGGCAATCGCAAGACCCGCAATCGTTCGCCGCGACACGAACGGGAGAGCAACACTCGTGAGAATCGCGCGGAGAGGAACACCAGCAACAACAACAACAATAATAATAACAATAATAATAATGGCGGCAATGTAAACAATTCCAGACGCGTGGAACGCGACAGATCGCCCACGCCGCCCAGTTTCTTGTGAGTGCTCCGCTAATCCCAGCTTCTCAAGCTTATCTTACTTCTCTCTCTCTTCTCTTCTCTTCCTTGCAGTGGCAGCAGCTTTGCTAAGCCGCAGGAGTTTATTGAGGAGACGAACAAGGGCCATCAGATGCTCATGAAGATGGGCTGGGGCGGCACAGGCACCGGCTTGGGCTCCAAAAGTCAAGGCATCGACACGCCCATTTCGGGCGGTGAGGTGCGCGATCGCAAGGACATGTACAAGGTAATAATCGCCCGAAGATAACCCTATGTTTAATTTTATAACTTATTCAAATATCAAATAAAAATTGTACATTGTAAATTAAAATGCAATTAACATTTTCTCCGTTTCTTGCACTTTTTTAGGGCGTGGGCAACAACCTGAACGATCCGTTCGAGAGATTCCGCAAAAACAAGGGCGCCGCCTTTGCGCATCGCATGAGCACAAGAGATTACAAGGCCTAGAGGCGCCAGCCACGCCCCCCACCACCCCCATCCCGCAACTGGTGTCGCATTTCTGTTCTTTACCTTCTTCCGTTAGCCAAGAGAATACATTTTTTTATAAAGCAACAACTTAATCTTTTTATTAAATCACGCAACCACATTGAACGCCGTCTGGGCAGCCTTCGCATTAACCTTCTCCAGCACCTGGAGCAGGCCCTTGCCGGGACCACACTCGAAGGTGCGCGGAAAGTCGACGCCCTGTCGCCGCTCGTAGAGCTCGTGCAGCGTCTGCTCCCATTTGACGGGCCGCACAATTTGCTTGGGCAGCTGGCGTAGAATTTGCGTGGCATTTCTGTACGGCTTGCCGTCCACATTGGAGTAGACGCGTATGATCGGATCCTGCAGGCGTATCGCCTTCAGCGCCTTGGCAAACGGCTCCACGGCGCTCTCCATGAGCGGCGTGTGGAAGGCTCCGCTGACAGCCAAACGTTTCATGCGGCGTATTTTCAGCGCCTTGGCGTTCTGCTCCAGAAACTCCAAGGCCTGCACGTTGCCCGCCACGACCTTGCAGTGCGGATACATGTAGTTGGCTATGCCGCAATAGGGCGACTCCACGCCCTTGTCCAGGCACCATTGCTGCGCTTTAGCACAGGCCGCACCCAGATTGGTGTCGGGGCCGTACAGGGTCATGGCCATGGCGCCTGGCGCCAGATCGCAGGCAGCCTGCATGGCATTGGCGCGCACCTGCACCAGCTGCAGCGCCTTGTCGAAGGGCAGGGCGCCCGCATAGACAAGCGCCGTGATCTCGCCCAGACTAAAGCCGGCAGCTGCCACACAGCTCTCGATGGCTTTGGGTCGCTCTTCGCGCAGCTGCTCCAGGGCGGCCAGCGACGAGACCAGCACGGCCAGCTGTGCGTATTCGGTGCGATTCAGCTTCTCGCGGGGACCCTCCAAACAGATCTTGAGCAAATCGTATTTGAGCACCTCGTTGGCCAGCTCAAAGATGCGACGGGCGCCGGGAAAACGCAGCAAATCCTTGGCCATGCCCACGTACTGTGTGCCCTGGCCGGGAAACAGCATCACGCTCGTCTCCTTGGGATCAATGGCCGGCCGGCTGGCGCTCTCCAGAGGTTCCGCGAGTTCATTGAGCAGCTGCTGTCGCTTGGCTGCGCTCGCATCCGGCTGTGTAGCTGTTGCCTCGGGCGTTTGGCTGCTGCTACTGCTCCAGCGGCACCAGCTCCAGTTTCCCGGCAGATTGGTTTTACGCACGAAATGCCGTGTTTTTGCGCCGAGCATAACTTGTTTTTTTTGCCTATTTATATAAAAAACGCGGCGTGAGAAATGAATGCATAACAGCTGATTGAGTTTGCCCAAAACTAACGCTAGATGGCGCCAGCATTAGTTGAGGAAGTGGCGCCCCCACAGCAGACGTGTCTGTCAGCACGCCTGTTGGCCGTTTCTTTTGAAATACTTTCGATTTCAAATGCGTTGAACTTGATTTATGTTGGCCAAAAAAACTAATATTGGCTATGACTAAGTTACGTTTTTGGCCAATTCCATTGATGGACATTGTTGTTGTCTTACTCATCGATTTGTGGCATTGAATACACGTTAGTCATGTGCGTCTATTAATTAATTCGGCGCTTGAAAGGGCATAAAAATGTCGGCTTTGGCGTTTACGGCCTGCGGCTTATTAGAAATGCGAGCATTCCTTGGCCAGTTGCAGAGTTTCTTGAACTTGAGCAGCAGCAAAAAAAGGGAAATGAGCATATTCTTTGGCAGACCGGTAAAGGAGGATGGCAAAGAATAAACGGCAAATTGTATGAATACGCCCGGCAGCAAAGTCAGACGCGGACGTGACGCATACCACTTTCGCCCTTAGTTCAAGGAACACGCCTGCCGCAACAACAACAACAACAGCAACAGAACGATCCCAACAGACGTTGGCCCTTTCCTTTCAGCTCTGTTGCCAAGGACCAAGCTCGTCTAGACACATCAGAGCGCGAGCGCCGATAAAGCTGAAGATGATGCTGATGATGCTATCTAATAGAACGAGAACCAGTTTGCTTTTGGCTGCCGAAAAAAAACCGACAAGAAGATAAAAAAGCCGATCCAGCAGTTGGCGCGGACACATTTGAAGCGGTAGATGAGTAGATGGCTGCTGCGCTGGCCAGGTACAAGAATGAGATAGGAGCATAAATAAGATCGTTGACATGGGCAAGTGGCGTGGTCTTTGTTTTTTTTTTTCTTCTCTTCTTCTTTTTCTTTTTTTAATTCAGGTTGTGAAATACGTAGCATATGCAAACACACACACACACACACACACACACACATGTGTGTGTTTGTATTTATGAATGAGACTGGGTCCAGGCTGGATCTGGAGCTGTTTTAGACCACAATAACAACTGTAAAAAAAAAATGTTAATCTAATGAAATGCATACTTTAGTAAATGCCAAAGCAACTTTTTTATTCACATTCTTGCTCGTTCTGCCTTGAGACATGCGAATTATACAAGCATATGTCTATATATGCCATATATGCATATTTATGTCTGTCTATATATTATATATTGTGTATTCTAGAATTTCAGTGTACGTGCCGCCGTTACCGTTAGATTTTGAACAAAATGTTTGCAAATGCCACAGGAGCAGAACAACAACACGTACCAGCACATGCTACACATATTTGCCTATGTGTGTTTGTAAGCATGTGTGTGTGTGTATAAAAAGTATGCAAAATTTGCAATTGCGTCTTATTAAATGCGCACGCATTGCGCATACGACCCGTTTCCGCATGAGCTGACCAGCTAAAGAAGCCAAGAGACGAAAAAAATCTCGGCCGAAAGTGTACATTGACCGGCATCATCCACCAGCAGTGGCCAAAAATACAAAAAACACGCATGCGCAAGTACCAATAAAAGCTTTCATGTAAAATTAGAACAGCAAATGCAGCAAAGGCAAATTTTGACGTCGGCCATTAAGAGAAACCGTTAAGCGCTCAATGTCAGTAAAACGTCAATGCTGCTGCTGCTTCTGCTTCTGCTGCTGCTGCTGCAGCAAGCACTTGTTCTGCTCTGCTCTCCCGTAAAATGTTAAATGAAAAGCAACAACAAGAGAAGCCATCTTGTTCCGCTACGTCGAATATTTAATGCTCTTGCAGTCACACGTCTCAAAAGAGGTTTTATGCCAAAGTTACGACCGATTGTGCTTGTGGCATATATTAGACAAATCTATCCAAATACTCTATACACTGCCTGCAACAAAAATACAAATATATGCAAAGTTTCATTCAGAGATGTTTCATCCAAGCGTTACAAGACTTGTGACAAAATAAAAGTACTCTTAGCAAGGGTAAAAAAAAGCGAGAGTGCATTTGAGATGAGAGGGAAATTATGCAGTAAGCGCTGTTGTTGGCCTTGCTCTGCTGGGGCGTTGCCATACTATGTGAAAGCACTATGATCCACACATATGCAAATACTATGTGTGTGTGTGTGAGCATGTACATGTATTTGCATATATATGTTAATGTCACACAATCATTAACATATCTTATATGTATGTTGCGTATAATGCGCAGGCGTAAAGCTCGTGACGCAGTTATGCTAACCAAAATATGTTTATGAATGAAATGCCCATACAAATTCACATCTAAACATATTTCACCACGGCCAGCAAACGTGCGTGCGTTTGCACATGTTGGCAACGGAATTCCCCTAGCAACAAGGTAAACTCAACTGTGGGGCAGCCGCCAAAAGCCAGCCGCTAGCCACGCGCTGGCGCTCACTTTCTCCCACAGGTTGACCGCCAGCAGTAGCGCCGGCTTCCTCATTACATTATTACAAAATTAAATTTTCAAGGTGTTTGATTACATGCCGCCGGCACACGCTGTAAGCCATTATCAGGCCCAACAACAGTAACAACAGTAAAAGCCGCGCATGAATCGGTACAAAAGGCAATTCTGTTGAAATTGCCCTTGGCATTGGCTAAGCACACGAAATAAGAAAAAGGGAAATTATTTATTTAATTGGCATCCTTTCATGTCTGACGTCGGTGCAGTTCTAAGCACAGATTGTTTTTGGTTTTTTTTTTTTTTAATAAGCTTAAATCGCGGCGCCGGCGCGCCTTTTCGCTTACGCATGCGCTCGCTCTCTTTACTCCTACCCAGGGGCGGGCGCACACACGCGCTCATGAGAACCCGAAGCTGCTCCTGCGCTCTGCCCCTGTTTTTGCATACGTATAAAAGCTAACAACTTTGGGCGAAGCTTTCATTTGAGTTTGCAGCTTATCAGGTGACGGGTCGGTGGTTGTTTTTTTTTCAAGTGTTCTCGCTCTTCTGTTCGTTTAACCGCCAAACACTTTAATAATAACACGTATACGACGTGTTCGCCAGTGGGGCAGGTGCAAGTGCATGTGAATTGTACAATAAGTAAATTTGGAATTTATAAAAACAAACATCAACAACAACAACAACAATGCGCGTAAAGGTGAGTTGCAATAAATATAGAAAAAAAAAATGCAATTATTTCGAAACTGTTAAAAATCCCACAAAAGGCAATTTTAAAGTAAATGTTGCAAATTTCCCACTATTTGTGCAATATGTGCGAAATAGTGGTCAATTAACAGCATAAACGTTTAATTGCCTTTTATGGTTAATATTGAGCGTTGTTTGCTGGCTAAAGAGGGGTGTGTACCATGCAAACCTGTCCACAGCCAGCCAGATCACCTGTATGTGCTAAAAATAAAAAAGCCAAATGGGCTTTTGTTCTCTGTAAAACACAAATAAGCATAATGCGCTTCGAATGCGGAAATGTGAGCGCTTATTACATAATTTTCACTTCAACTCTTTGCAATCGGGGAAGTTTCGCACGATAAAACGGACAATTTACAAAAAAAAATAAAAACAAAAAAAAAAAGTACCAATTTGGCTGCGTCGACTTGCAAATGCGCTCCAGTTAATGTTTGTGCGAGCTTGTGACCCAGTTTGCCACAAGGCGCCACCTGGCGTCAGCCAAAGCCGTTCATCCACATTCAAATGCTGGCTGGGACTTTTAATTGAAATTGGGTAATTTATTATTTTAACCAATTCTCTTGCTTTTATCCTGCAGTTCGTTCTGCTCGCGCTGATCCTCGCCAGCTGCCTGCTGAGCGAGACGCGCGCCTACTGCTCGCTGGACACGATGAAGGCGTTCGCGATGGAGGCGTGCGAGCGCCTGTTCCAGCGGGACGAGGGCCGGGAGAGGAGGTCCATAGACTACGGCGATCATCATGCGAATAAAGTGTCGCGTAAGTAAATTTAAATGCATTTAAATAAGGTCACAAAGTCAGTCAACCCAGCGAAAAGAAAAAAAAAAAAAAATAATGGAAACGGTATCCGAATCGGAATCGGAACTGCAAAACACGTTTACCACAAAAAATCAAAAAACATTAATTAAACCAAAAAAAAAACATCCAAAATAAGCAAATTAACCGTTTTCAAGGCGCAAGTTCAAGACAAGAAATCCGCACTTAATGCGCTTTTACCATATATTTATTTCTTTTTCCTCTCAATCCCTTTGCAGATGAGAAAACGCACAAGGGTCAACATTACATCGGACGGAGCAGCTATCCCCATGGCGGCTACCTGAAGGTCAGCGAGCAGCACTTCCATCGCCTCATCGGCATGGACGTGATGCCCCGCTACAAGCCACGCAAGCAGCATCAGCTGAAGAAGCTGCGCCCCAAGCGGGACAGCTCCGCCAAGGACCAGAACAACATCACCTACTGCTGCTTCCATCAGTGCAACTACGACTTCTTCTGCTGAGCCGCTCGAGAGGATGCTCCCCAGGAGGGGAGTTGCTAGTCAGCAAACTGATTCCGTCCCTAGCATAAGATATCTATATATTTATATATATAATGATTTATCATATTTGTAACGCGCTCAACTCTTATAGAGTAGGTACCTTAATTTGTTGCCCTGGCAGCGGGCCCGGGCCAGGGCCATCAGATCTTGTCACAGTATTACACCGTAGAACAATGCATAAAGTATTAAGTTTATTAAGCTCCTAGATCGTAAGACCTAATATCAAATACAACATTTATGTCTATATATAAAACTGTTTTTGTCCTGATTGACTGACTGACTTACTGACTGACTGACTGACTGACTGACTGACTGACTGACTAATTGACTGATGATCAACGCACAGCCCAAGGAAGAATGAAGTCGAAATGTTGACAGACATACATACATACACACATACATACATACATACATACATACATACATACATACATACATACATACATACATACATACATACATACATACATACATACATCATACATACATACATACATACATACATACATACATACAGACATACATACATACTTACATATGCATACACACAGGCATGCATGCATGCATACATACATACATTTACATACATACAACTATTGTACATACATATGTACATACATACATACATACATACATACATACATACATACATACATACATACATACATACATACATACATACATACATACATACATACATACATACATACATACATACATACATACATACATACATACATACATACATACATACATACATACATCTAGACATACATACATACATACATACATACATACATCTACATACATACCCCCTCCACATCCTCCAGAGTTGCCCCTTCACAAGCCGTTGGAGCCCACGTTTCCTGCCTTGTTGAATTTCAGCAGAGCCTACTTCATTTCTTGAGAATCGAGGAGGACAGCACTTGGCAGAAATTTGTTTTATTTAAATTTTGCAGCACAGCGATAAATCAGTTCGATCTGCATTTGGTAATAGAAAACAAACATGCATGCACACATACATATATACATAAATGCAGACATACATGCACACACTTTCTCTCTGTCTCTCTTTCCTTAAGTCTCTCTTTCATCTATCCATCAATTTCACATTTACTTTCTACCCGATCTTCGGTCTTTAAAACTTAATCAACTTATTTCTCCATCTCTCTTTGCTTCTCTCTATCTGTCTAATTATGTTCTCGTTTACTGCTCTATATCCATCTCACTTCCTCTTGTCTCTCGCTCTCTCTCTTCTCTCTCTCACTCTTAAACTTACTATTCATATCTAGTCTTACTTTCTTGCACTCTGTACTATCCGTCGCATTCTCGCGCTGCCTCTCTCACTCTCTCACCCTTCCTCCCTCTCTCTCTCTCTCTCTCTCCCTCTCTCTCCTGTTGTGCACACATAGTTCTCAGTTAAGTTTGCTATTTGAATATTCATTTGATTTTATAAGAAACGAAACGAATGCAACATGAAATATCCAAGTTGAGGAAGGTTTTCGATTGCATTTCCCGGAAGGCAGCTAATGGACAGGTGCTCCACCAGCAGCAGCAGCAGGTGGAGCAGCAGGCAACGCAATTTAAAAACCCAACGATGCGATGAGTGGAGCTCCACTTTGCTGGAGGCAACAGTCGGAGAACTATGTGGCGAACAAATCTCTGGTGGAATGGATTTCTACTGCTCGCGTGCCTGCAGAGCGTGGAGCCGAAGAAATTTGCCGTGCGGACGGACGGGTGTAAGATCGAGGATCCGTATCCGTATGATACGGAAGTCTGGAAGAACTTCAAGCGAATCGCGTACACGGCCTGCAGCACGCTCCGGCCGCTGACCTGGGTGGAGTACAATGCCAGCTCGGAGCTCTATCAGCTCCATATCAATCAGAGCGCGTTCCAGCAGTATCTGCAGATTGACCTGGACTTTGCCGTGCAGTCCTCCAGCTCGACCAGCTGCTGCTACATGCCCGTGGAGCGTGTCACGGAGCAGCAGGTGAATCTGGGCGAGAATTGTATTCCCTTCGAGAGCGGCGTTCAGCTGCGCAATTCGACGCTCGGCTTCCTCGTCCAGTGCTATGCCAACGGCAAACGGATCTATACGAACGGACACGCAACCGTGCCGGAGCGCTGGCAGGTGCGTCGCCGGCTGGCGGATTGGGCCGAGAAGCGAGAAGCGACTGCGACTGTGCCGAGTGTGCTGCTCGTTGCCATGGACACGATCTCGCGGCAGCAACTGATGCGCGCGATGCCCCTGACACGGCAATATCTGCAGCTCACGGGCTGGTTCGAGTTTGCGGGCTACAACAAGGTGGGTCGCCGGATTGGCAAATCTTCCTCGGAATTCTCAAATCATCTTTTCCAGGTGGAGGACAACACGTTGCCCAATGTGCTGCCCCTGACCACGGGCTACAATCGCAACAGCGTCAACCACATGTGCAATCCGCACGAGGAGCAGGGTCTGGAACGTTGTTCGTTCATCTGGAAACTCTACCAGGAGCTGGGCTATGTGACGGCCTACGGGGAGGACGATACGCCCATCAACACGTTCAACTATCTGATCAAGGGTTTCAACCAGCCGCCCGTGGATTATTATTTGCGTCCGTATCTGATGGCCGCGGAGCAGTGGCTGGACGGGAGCGGACAACTGGAGAAGGACGCGCAGCCGTGCCTGGGCTTTCGGCATGCCGCGGAGCATGTCTACGACTATGCGCTGGAATTCACGCGTCGCTTTTTTAACGACAGCTTCTTTGGGTTCTTCTGGACGAACACGCACAGCCATGGGAACAGCATATCCCGCACGAGCGCGATGGATCGGTATATGCGCAGGTTCTGGCAGCTCATGGTCGAGCAGGGCACCTTGGAGCGAAGCGTTGTGTTCTTTTTGAGTGATCATGGGCTGCTGGATGGATCCACCAGGCGGACGCCGCTCGGCTGGCTGGAGGAACGCTTGCCCTTTCTCTATATTTGGCTGCCGCCGCATTTGAGGCAAGCCCATCCGGAATTTGTCCAGGCATTGAATATGAATCGTCAGCGTTTGACCAGTCCGTTCGATGTGTTCGTCACGCTGAAGCACATCCTCCGCTTGGCCAGTCCCAATGATCTGGGCCATTTGCTGGGCGATGCCGCCGATTGCCCCAGCTGCCAGAGCCTGCTGCAGCCAGTGCCGCTGACCAGGACCTGTGCGGATGCCGGAATTCCGGAACATTGGTGCACCTGCAGATCCTTCTACAGCTACAGCAGATATACGTCCACAGATTATCTGATGGCCCAGCTGATGGTGCAGCACATTAATGCTCTGTTTGAGAAACAAGAAGATGGCAAATATGCGGGTCTCTGCAAGCCCTTGACCCTGATGAACATATCCGGGTCCTCGATTGCCCGGCTCAATAAGGCCGATCATCCGCGCATCTCAATCCATCGGCTGCAGATCCAGGTCGAGCCCACACAGTCCATTTACGAGGCAACCTTGAGCCACAATACCAGCTCCCAGGATATGGTAATATCAGGTATTACTCGTCTGAATGAACACAAACCCTTCTGCTATGGCGAACAAGTGCAACAATTTATTTGCGACTGTCGCTAGGAACAGCTTATCACGAGGATTGCCCAGGTCTTAAGTATAGATATCTATATATATTTTAAATGTGTACTTACCTGAAAATGCACATACATAAGCACAAATTTATTAGAATCTCTTAGTACGACGCAGACATACGTTTATATATAGCTGAAAGAAGAAGAAGTAGAGTTAATTTTAATTTTACTATAAATTTTTTCAAATTCAAATTCAAACCAACCTGCGCCAATTCAAATAATCGACATTTATAGTGGCCGTAATCGATATTGGCTCATCATGAAGCTATGGCGATAGTTGGAAACTATCACATATTCATCGTCAAGTGTTATCGTTGCTGCTCAACAATCGACAATCGACTGCGTTATCGCACATTTTTAAATGCCCATATTTTAGAAAATACGCAATAAAATTAATTCTGTTGCCGAAAATGGAAAACAATACTTTTATACTTTTGTTAATATAAAAAAACATTTGTTGAAACTGAAAACTTATTAGTAGCAATTTAAAGTAGACAAATTGATATGCATTAAATTCCGGTATTACTTATTGAAGACCCTACTTGTTAATAACATGATAAAGCTTTCGTAATTGTCATGGAATTCGATTCACCTCATATATCACATGTATAATAGACGCCTTGACAATTGTCGCACTTGGTCCTGCGGCAGCTTTGTGCGTCGATCGGCTGCATTGCCTCGAAATACTTGGACACAAGGGTTAAGATCTCGTCGCGATGCTCCACCAAAAACTCGAACGTAAAGTTCTCGTAATTGTTGATGCATTGCATCAAGATGCGATAGAGCACCGATTCCGTGGACAGAAATGTGTTCAATGACCGTTCAATGCCATCGAGGTACTCCTCAAGAAACGTGCGCACCAGCTGCAGGAGTAACTGCATCGACTGCTCGCCAAAGTACTTGGCCAGAGCGTCGAGCACGTCCAGCAAGCTGCCCGCGTGACCAATGTGCTGCACAAACTTATCGCCAAAGCATTTGGTTAACCCATCCACATTTATATGCAGCTGCCCGTCCGGGTCCTGGCTGATGAGCGTGGCGCCCAGCGCAGCCAGCGTGGCGGCGCCTTCGCTCAAATGCCTGTGAATCTTGTGCATGCCCAGCAGCGCCTCCTTAAAGGGTATATCATTCAGGGTGCGCACCATATCAAACTTCTGGCCAGCACAGTCGCCGTGCAGCTTGGCCGACTCCTCAGCAATTTGACCAAAGACTTGCCTGCAAGCAAATTAAGCTAATTAGCTCATCTGGTTACAAGGATTGCAATCTTTACCTGGTCTGATTGCTGACGGCGTTCCGCAAGGATTGGCCATTGGTCGCCTGCCTGGCTAGGCGCAGATTGTTTATGGAGTGCGTAAAGATGACCAGACTGGCGGCTATTTGGAGCACATCCAAGCTGCTCAGCGGCTGATCATCGCTGATTTTCTGCAACAGGAAGGAAAACATGTCAAAATCGGGTATAAACTACTATGATATACTCTGCAAACAACAGCTGAAAGGTGATCGGAGGAAGGGTGTGTGGCCAAATATCCAAAGAGGGAATGTTGCACAAAAATACCCCTTATATACCCCTTTTCACTTTGTTAACAGAGTATACGAATTGATGAGAACATAAGCTTGACTCACCAAATACAAATCGTAGACGCCATTGGCCACACCCGTGCCGGATAGCACAATGGACGATACATTGATGCCCTTCACGGCCAGCTGAGCAGCCGCATTGACCTCGGTGCGCGCCACGCTGAGCGCCGTGCTGGCGCCTGCCGCGCCCAGGCCGACCACTCCGCCGGCCACGCCCAGCCAGCTGTTGCGCGATTCGTTGTCGAGCAGCGATATCGACTGTCCATGCTGGCGGCGATCGTGCAGACAGCTGACGGAGCGCACGGTGCTGTAGGCAGCCGCCGTGACGCCCACCACGGTGGCAGCCAGCAGAATGGTTGGCGCCACGGGTAAAGCCAGAGCGGCAGCCACAGGCACGCTGGCGGCCAGGCCACCGACTGTGGCCAGAGCATCGCCAGCTTTGAGAAGGGCGCGTTTGGAGGCTGGCGTGGCATGCACCATGAGATGCACGCCATTGTCCACGTCGTTGGTGAGTCTGTAGATGCCTTGGCTGGGCGCAATCATTGTGCCCCTGGGCAGCGTATTGTTGTAGACATATTGCCGCCAGTTGGCATAGACTCGACCGTGCTCGTCTATGAAGATCATGCAGCAGTTGTCGCTATTCTCGCTATCCTCCCGCACGCATTTGCGCGTCCGGATGACGGGATGACAGCTGTAGCTGGTGGCATGCAGCGCCAGCTCCGGATCCGTTTCACTTGACACCAGCACGTAGATTATCGCCGAGAGCAGCATTCGATTTGTATAGCGCCTCTGTCGCCAAACATTCTCAAACACCTTCTGGCGTCGTCTGGCCAATGTCTTGCTCCGCTTTGCCGTATTCTCGCTGATTAGATGCTCAATCTTTTGCATTAGCACCTCGCCCTGATCTGGCGCAAGTCTGCAAGAAAATCATATTAATTGGTTTCTTATTGGATATTGCAATTTACTCACGCGTCCCAGATGATTTCCGAGTGCAGTCCGCTGCTCAGTGCAAAGTCCCGTTGCACCTCATACACAGAGCGCGTCATTATTTAATTGCATAAAACGATGCGGAATAAACGATTTTAGAATAAACTCAATCATCTGTTCGTTGTTATTCGTTTAGTTGCCAGGGCAACTAGCAGCTGACTGCAGCAGTCATAAAGTTGCACAAGTATACGCAAATGTATGCAAGTGTGCGAACGTAAATAAGTATGCCACAATATTTAAGGAGGGTTTTTTTGAATTTACTGTACAGTTAGATGCAGCCCTGGCGATACCAAGTACCTTTGACAGGGCCGTCAAATTAATTACATTCTATCGAAATAGTGCCGCAAAAAATGAATCGATACTTCTGCGTTAATTGGCACAGCCCTGGCATTTTGTTTATAACTAAATACGCGCAACCGCCGGACACAGCTATGCGATCGCGTGGACGACAATTTTACGGTTTAAATTCAATTAAAGCAAGCAAACACTGACTAAAGTAAAATTAAACTGCGCCAAATGCAGCAAGCCAACTACAATTACGGGCAATTTACGTAAGAATTAACAAGAGTGCGCAGTGCGAAGACAGCACTCAAATTGAACAAACAGCGTTATTGGCCAAAACTACCCAAAAGCGCACACGCACACACGCGTACGAATACCAAGAACAAACAGACACACACACATATGTTTGTATGTATAAAAAATATATATATGTGTATAGACATATATAAGCCGCAAGTAACTAACAATTGACATTGTGGCCCACCTGTTTGTTTAAGACGGCGGCAAAAAACTTAAGTAAAAAAAAACTACAATTGTTAACAAATTGCGTATGCATGTGTCACGCATTTGTTGTCGCCGTTGTTGATAATAACAATAGAGCTTATGTACATGCATGTACATAACCCTAGGCGCAGTTAAAAAGCCAACCAACAATAAAAAACAAACCTCGCTGGTCGCGTGTCTTATTTACATCATCCTATTTATGGCTTCAAATGCACAGCTCGGCAAAATCATTTTGTTAATCGCAATTGCCGTTTTTTTCTACTACTTCTTTTGGGTGGCAATACTGCCGTTTATGATACTCGATGAAGGTGAGTATCAAAACAAACACTTCTATGTGTGCGTGCGTGTATGTGTGTGTCAATATTATTGTTAGCTTTATTAAATAATCTCGGCTTTCATTCGCCGTCCCATCATCAGGCATCAGTCTCAGCTTCGCGGCTTTTGTGCGGTAATTAAAGTTCCGCAGATTAAATTCGTTTTGTGCGACAAATATACAACGGTATATATACTATATACAGACTATATACCCTGCCACCCCTCACCCCCTCAGCTCACCCTGCCAGGCATTGAGTTAATGATGATGTAAGGTGTGAGTGTGTGTGTGTGTGTCTGGTTTTTTTTTACTGTTCGTTCTGTTTTGCCGCAGGGGTTGCTAACATTATTATTTGTTTTTTTTTTTTTTTTTTTTTTAACTGCCATTTAGCAAAATAGAAAGCTGGCACTTTCGAAGCTAAATAACTAATAATCATTTTGTAAGCTTTTAAAATATTGCAAGCTAAAATGTGTTTTTAAAAATAATGATGTTTTCCAACACGTACAGTGCTCACTCGCTAATTGCTACGCGCTGAGGTTGGAATTGTTGAGAGCTTAAAAATTGGAAAAGTAGAAATTTGAGAACATTTCAGAGAGTATTCAGATTTGTTAAAAAAAAAAAAAGAAAAAGAATCTATGTTATATTTTATATAAATTATTATTATATTAATTAATATTAACAGTTAAGGCGATTTCTTCGCCATTTTGTTTGTTTTTGTGCAGAAAAGTTTCTCAGCTTTTCAGCGTAATTCTTTTATAAATGAGATTTTGTTTCATAATATAAAATAAAATATTAAAGAGTTTTAGCATCCCAATTATTTATATATAAATATGCCCCACATCTATGTATATGTTTTCAAGGGTATTTCCACTTTGTCAACCCAAATGATAACAGTTCTTTTTGCTATTTTATTGCGTTCTGTTTTTAAGCACATGCTCTAAATATAGAATTTGAAAAAAAAAACATGAGCATAAAATTGCCCTAAAGAAAAACGTTATGTTAACAGTTTAGTATATTTTTTTTAGTATTAAATAAATATGTTTTGTGAGGCAAAATTGAATTTTGTTTATATCAATTTGCGTGTTCACATTAGCGAGCGTTCACTGTAGCTAGGCTTGCCACGTGGCAGTTCGATTTAACAGAGTCAATGTCAAGGTCGTTTTGTCCATCTCCCTCTAACGTGCACTCTCTTGCTCTCTCTCTCTCTCTCTCTCTCTCTTTCTGTCTCCCTCTCTCTTTTAGGTAATGCCATATTGTCGCTGTTCCCGCCGCTAAAATACGCGTTCATTGTGCCCACCGTATTTGGGGTCATCTGCCTGGGCGGCATCGCCGTATTCAGTTTCTATCACATTTGGAGTATTACGCGGCAATCGAAGCGGAATTGAAGATTGACCGCGCCGTGAAAAAAAAAAAAAAAACAGACGCACATGTGAGGCGACGCCAGCGACGTCAACAGGGTCGCCTCCGCCTCCGTCGCTCCGAGATCAAGCGATTACAACCAGGCGCAGCTGCTGCGGCTGCTGCTGCTCTGGCCGAGGTCTCAGTTGGAAACAAGATGCCGCAGTGGCTGGTCATTGGCATCTCGGGCGTCACCTGTGGCGGCAAGACGACGCTGGCGAAGAGTTTGCGCGACTATTTCAAGGGATTGCGCAATGCCCCGCTGTGGAATACGCCGTATACGATTGGCGAGGTGCAGCTCATCTCGCAGGATGATTACTTTCTGCCCGTCGACGATAGACGGCACAAGCGCGTCGACAAACTGAATGCCATCAACTTTGAGCTAATCACCTCGCTGGACACCAAGCAAATGCTGGCCGACATCGCGCACATCATCAACGGACCCGCCACGGAACAGATCGCGGCCTACGCCAACTTCGAGCACTACGCATTGCAGTATCAGCAGCAGCAGCAGCAGCAGCAGCAGCAGTTGCAGCAGCAGCAGCAGCAGCAGCAATACAATGCGGCATATTATGGCAAACAATTGCCGCCGGCTGCCTATCAATATCATCCACAGCAACAATTGCATCCGCAGCCGCATCTCCGGCAACCGCATCCCGGCCAGCAGCAGCATGCGGATCATCTGATGCGTCTCAATATCAATGCACAGATTGCCGCCCAGCTGCGCGATAAGAAAATCAACGTGCTGCTAATTGAGGGCTTCATGATCTTTAACCAGCCGGAGCTGCTGGCTCTGTGCAATCTCAAGTATCATTTCCATTTGCCGTACGAGAAGTGCTATCAGCGCCGGATCAAGCGTACCTACGATCCGCCCGATGTAACCGGCTATTTTGAGCTGTGCGTTTGGCCCTACTACGAGAAGAACTTTGCCGAGTATCGCGATTGCAAGGACATTACCTTTCTCAACGGTGAGATCAGCAAGGAGAAGATCTTCAAGTTTGTCCTCCAGCGCATCGTACACTATTTCGAGGAGCGTTGCGATGTGCCCAGCGTTACCGCCGTCGCCTCGGCTCCGGCCACATCGCCGATTGCCTGTCCGCCGCACCAGAAGCGCTTCGGCATGCTCTACATGGCGGCCACCGCGGCGGCGTCCGCCTGTCCCATGGAGCAGTAGCCAAGAGGAAACTAGCCTAGATATAAATACTGTAAAAAGCAAAAACCATGTACATTTAAATCCTAGTTTTAGCCTGGAATAATGCATCTAATCTTAAGCTAGCTTAAAACACGACACATTCACTTTAAAAAAATAAATATGGTTCAGGTCTAAATTTAGTAGCTGTGCTAACTATATAAACTATATAGAAAGATGGATAACAAAATCACATGAATTAAATTCAATATATTATTATTAAAATATATTATTAGAGTCTAAAAGAAATGCATCCTACAGCTGTAAATAATATCTGTTAGCGTTAAGAACTCTCTAAACTATAGTTAAGTTTTTTTTTCTTGTTTTCTTGTGCGAAGCAAAACACACCGAATTAAAGTATACACTAAACGCCTGGAAGAAGAGCCCGAAACAATTCTGTTTGCATTGCTAAATTTGTAATTTTATTTTTTTTTATTGCATGTGTTTGCGCTCACGCGGAGTTTTTTTTTTTTTTTTTGTATGGGGAAAAACGGGTTGAAACGTTGTAAATGAAAATAAATACATTATACAGATATATATATATATATATATATATAGAATATATAGATTACAATACTCTATCGAATGGGTTTGATTAGCTCTGCATGCACGAATTTATTGCCAATTTGTTGAATGATTAGTTTAGCTGGGTTTTCGATTATATCAATGTCGACTTTATATGCTTAGAAAGTATGTTAATAACTTTATGCTTAATTATGCTGCGTCCGCTTTCAACCAGTTCCAGCTGCAAAGGAGGACGGAATAGATTAGTCCGAGATCAAACGAGAATATTGATTTGAACCCACCTTAGAGCGCATCCCAGTCGGTCTGACTGTTGTACACCTCCTCCTCCAGCCAGACGGCATAGTTGGCCTTAAAGTAATCGGTTAGCTCCACCTTGCGATCCCACCAGCCGGAATGGCCAAAGAATGCAAAATCTGAATGGGTGAGTATCTCATCGCTGGGAAAGCCACCCTCTACGCCGTAATCGTGAAGCTGCTGGCTCTGCTGCCCGCTGCTGTTGGTGACTCCGCCGCCGCTGCTGCTGCCATTGTTGCCATATCCATTGGAGTCCCGATCGCCGCTGCCATTGCCCGCATGCATATTGGATTGCTGGGCATTCTCGGCATTTTGGGCGGCGGTACCGTTGTTGCCTACTCCGACTCCGCCGCCGGCGCCGCATTTTTGCGTAGCCTCCGGATAGCGGCGCAAATTGAAGCGATCGACGCAGGCGCGCAGGGTGCACTCCTCGGCCTGGAAGTCCCAGGGTCGCGACTCGAGATCATTGCCAAAGGCCCAGTCATCGTTCAGGCGATGCCGCACCTTGGAATAGATGGCACTCAGAGTCTTCATATTGGATTTGCGCCACTGTCGACCCAAGTATTTGGTTTGCATCTTCAAGAGCTTCAGCACGTACAGCTGCATCATGGCATGGCGCACCTTGAGCGTCTTCTTTAAGATGGGCGCCGACTTGAAGACGACCAACATCATGACGCGCGAATGCTTCCACTTGATCAGCTTGTTGAGAATGCGCAACAGATTGATGCACGAGAAGACATTGCGCCAGGAGTACGGCTTATCGGACATCTCGCCGCCATACACAAAGCTATCGCCGCTCAAATCCGGCTGCTCACCGATCACACAGGAGGGAAAGTCGAGCAAGGGTATTGAGTTCTTGGTGTTCACATATTCTGTGATGGTCTGGTTGAAGAACTTCAGCACCAGAGGGTATGCAGTTGGCGAACACCAGATGCTGGGACATGAACTCGAACTGATAGACATGGTTGATCTTGAAATGCTTTAGATAGAGCAATATTATGGCCGAGACGGCCTTCACGATAATCTCCTTATGGCGGCCCATGTCGACGGTCAGTTTCGTTGACTGCGTCGCGGTCAGCGGCATCTTCTTGGGCAGCACATCGGCCATTATGTTGATGCTCTCCGTCTTCGATTTGGATGTTGGAGAGGCGGCCAGCAAGACCTTCAGCAGCGCAATCATATATTGCGGCAGATTGGGCAATATGGCCTGGTAGAGTACCTCGGCCGGCGTCAGCTTAATCTCATCTTCGTGCGTTGAAATGGGATTGCGTGCAATGTCCTCCTCCTTCTTGATCTGCATGTCCGCCAGACTGACATACATGTGACGCTGCAGCGTCTTGAAGCCCTCATGGATGGGCTGCGGCAGACCCGCCAGACTCTCGTGATCCCCAATCAGCGAGTAGCCAATGAACTTGTTGCGCGATATATCCAGGAACTGGTCGATATCCTTCTGGCGCACCTTTGGCGTCCACGGCAAACGCGCCGTTATCTGCACGGCCGGCACTGTGGCCGGCGGATGTGTAAGACTTGGTTGATTGTTCGGATTAGCTGTTGCCGTGTTGCTGCTGCCGCTGCTGCTGTTGTTGCTCGACGACGTGGAGGCGGAGGGATCGTCAAAGGGCCGATAGTACTGGGAGAGATCGTCCTCGCCATTGCCCGTACCCGAGCCAGTTGTTGAATTGCCATTGTTGGCATTTGGGCCACCTTCATTGCCCGACAGCTCCATATCGATTTGCTCCGGTTCGTCCAGGAAGCGTTGTTTCATTAGCGAGCGCCTAGAATTAAATAACAATAACTATTTAAATTATCATAAATAAAAGGAGCTTACTTGAAATTCCGCTTGGGATACTGATTCTCCAGTATGTCCGTTGCCGTCGCTGGCGGGGAGCTGGCGCGCATGCATTTGGTTACCTCCAGTGTGTCCTCGGTGATCGGTTCCAGCCCGATCTTGGCTCTGTACTCGTTCTTGAGATTCTTCAGCACTTCCATGCCGCCAAGTCCCAGCAGCGAGACCTTCCACAGCAGCAGCACAACCTTCTTCATGGGAAACTGTGGCGCGGCGCCGCTGCAGAACCGGGTAATCATGCCCAGAAGCTTGACGGCGAGCAGCTCACCGTCGGGCAGGGGGCTGTTGATCTCCTGCACAAAGGACTCGGCCAGCTCCTTGTAATCCTCGCTGCCCTTTTCGCGCTCATCGCGTATTGTCTCCGTTATGATATACAGCACGGAGAGAATGACCCGTATATCCGTCGAATCCACCAGTGTCACGTTGGTAATCTTAACCGCCACAATATCTGGAGAGCAGGCGGTCTCGATCTCCATGTTGAGCAAATCGATGAACGAGGAGAAGACGCCCAGCTGATAGAGTACAATGACATTGTCGCGCGTATTCTGATGCTGCTCCTCGTCCGATTGCACCTCGGCCCAGCAGCCCTGTGCCAAATATAGGATGCAGCGTGCCGCTTGCATGCGAAAGGAGCGCTCCGATACCTCCAATTGATCGACCAGTTTCATCACAATGCTGCGCTGCGCAGCGGCGTCCTGTTTCTGCCAATTTGGCGGCAGATCATATAGATCCATTTGGTCCTCGAATGCCTTGACATTCATTTGGAATTCACTGAATTCCGTGTAACTGTAGAGTTCGGCGATTTCATTTTGATAGCTATCCACATCGGCGTAAACGAAATCCAGATCTGGCCCATCACAATTGGCATCCACGTCGTGAGTATCCTGCTCGAACGAGTTGTTTATGGATGAAAGCATCATTTAGAGGCTGTTCTGGTCTAGCTGCAGCTAATATGTGTGTATGTGTAGATGTGTATTTGTGTGTGTATGTTTGTGTGGAAATGTGTATCCTGGCTTGGCAGTACGGCTGCTAGGGGCACGCCCTTTTGTCACTAGACGGTGCCAAAAGCGCGCATAATACTATTTATGCGTTAAACACTGCATTTCACTATAAATTTTGCAATCATAATTATTCGGCAGACTATCACAAAAATCAAGCACAAAAGAAGAAAATTTTTCAGTGTGACCAAACTATGATTGCAATTTAATACCACAGACTACGATATATCGATATGCACACTGCGATGGCAATATCGATATTCGTATTGCGCCCGTTGCCTCCCACAGCAGCTATTTATTTGTGTTTTCGCACAGTGCCGACAGCAGTTTTCATTTGAGCATCGAAACAAAACGATTACGAAAGAAGTAAGAAATATTACATACTTAATCAAAAAGCATAACAGATTTCATTTGTGGAGTGTCCGTGTGCAAAGAACATAGCTAGTGCCCTTACGATTGGCTGTACTTTGAACCCTCAGTGCATATCAGCGTGAGCTTGCAGATTCTTATTGGCACAGTGGCTACCAACTGCAAGAATATACATACATACATACATACATACATACATAATATATATATCCATATAAAGAACTACGTTTCAGAATCTGAATTTGTGCATTTGTAATTAAAAGAAAATGGCTGGCCGCTCAATAATATCCCTTCTGCTTGGTGCACTGGCCACGGCCTTGGGCTCGTACATCTACTTCACCAATCAAGTAATTACAATTTCTAACTACTGTCACGCACACAACTACAACAACAGTTCTATCGAAAAGTTTGTTTGCATGCCCAGTCAAATGTCGCGTGAGGGCTACTAATACGACGTTTAATCTAATCAGCGCATTTTCCATACACATAAGTATTAAAAACAAAACATATCGGAATGTCAATTTACAGTTATCTACATATGTACATACATGCATACATGTTGACTCATTCGCTCGGACGTAATTTCAATATGACTTTGACCTTCAACCATGCAACCATTGTTGTGGCAGCGCATTTACCGGCTGAGCTAGTTCTGAACAGTGCTGCCAGTTCCGAATTTTCACGCCAAATTAGCTTTTTTTAAAGTGTGGTTCCGATAGAATCGATATTTTGAGCAATTTAGAGAATTGCACGTAAACTAATTCAAATCAACTCTTGAAAATCATATCTCTTAATAAATTATCAACGCTTATCTTCCGAATTTGTAAAAGCACTTGAATATTTTTGATTATCATCATTACCTTCATTCAATTTTTGATTTTTCTTTTGAACATTGACCATAATATATGTAGGTGATTTTATGAGTTGAGAATTTATGAAATGGCCCCTTAAAGGTGATATTTATACTTTTAAATTACAATTAAATATTTTCACTTAATATTAACCAACGTTAAGAAAGTTAATGTTTTGGACAAACTTATAAAAGCCAAATCTAGATTCATTTTTTTAACTCCTTTGCAACACGAACTAGCTGCTTCTTATATTGCCACTGGTCAACACTGATTTCGACTTCTTATTCGATTCCTATTAATGACTGATAATACAGATACGTGTGTAATCCTTATGACTATTTGCAGCCGTCTCCCGCTAGCTATTAAATATGAATTTCCGACACATTCAAAGCATTACACGGCAAACATTCAGGTGCTTTAAATTGCCAGCAACAACAACAACAACAACTCGTAATTTTGGTATAGCTGCAATTCGAATGAATCAATGTCCTCGCTATTGTGTTGTCCTTTTGCCATTGGTCGCCGTTGTCAGCAGTGTTAATTGCAGCGCGGATTTGGCAACGAAGTCCCAATACTCTACAGCAGCTGCCGTGAGTAGTCGTAGTAGTGTCTGTTTTATGTAGTTGTTGCGACTAATCCTAAGACTAGCTAAAAACTAAAACCCAGTTCCGCCTGCTGTTGTTGCTTGTTGCCTTTGGTCTGACTGCATCTAAATTCTGTTTTGGCTTGTGTTCCCTTTGTGTTCCTCTAGCTAATCAGTTGTCTATTTGTTCCAGCTCGACATGTCTAACGGTGATTACAAGAACGCAGCGTCCATTTACGACTTTACCGTAAAGGACACGCACGGCAACGATGTGTCGCTCGACAAGTACAAGGGTCGGGTTGTGTTGGTCGTCAACATTGCCTCCAAGTGCGGCTTGACCAAGAACAACTATCAGAAATTGACCGATCTGAAGGAGAAGTACGGTGAACGCGGCCTGACCATTCTGAATTTCCCATGCAACCAGTTCAACTCCCAAATGCCAGAGGCCGATGGCGAGGCCATGGTCTGCCATCTGCGCGACTCCAAGGCAGACATTGGCGAGCTCTTCGCCAAGGTATACGAATTGTTAATGAAAATGAAGCACATCTAATTGTTGTCCTCTATTTATAGGTCGATGTTAATGGCGATAGCGCCGCACCGCTCTACAAGTATCTAAAGGCCAAGCAGACTGGGCACTTTGGGCAACGGCATCAAATGGAATTTCACCAAGTTTTTGGTTAACAAGGAGGGCATCCCAATTAATCGCTATGCACCCACCACCGATCCCATGGACATAGCCAAGGACATTGAGAAATTATTGTAGATCTCGATCTCGCTCTATATATAGCTCTAAGAATTATCTAACTATCTAGCTTGCGTCATATATGTGTTTTGACTGTAGCTTATAAACTAGTCCTGGCTTCAGCTCTGGGCACATGCAGTGCATGTTTAAATTGTAATTGGTATTATTATTACACTTACTTCAAATAAACGCAAATTATCCATGAAATCAGAACTTTTTCTGGACTTACCTCCATGATGGCCATGCGCGCCTGTCGATAGAGCTTGGCCAGGATGCCCACGTTCATGATGACGCCTTCGCCCTCGTTTTTGGGCTTCCGCACCAGCTTGTAGTGTATCCAGACCATGTCATGTTCGTGATTCGTCATAAAATATATATATATTAATGTGAGCTCCTGTTAAAGGGTTATATTTTGTATTTGTGCGTTGAATAGTAGCTGGAAATTGAATTTGAAATTTTGAATAACAAAATAGATAAGTTGACTACTATATAATTTCTCTAAAGCACAAGGCTAGATTAAATGGGGCATTTAAATGCTGTTTTTCTACCCTGAACCCATTCAAAATGGGTAATGTATTTGTGCACATGTATGTAACAGGCAGAAGGAAGCATCTCCGACCCCATAAAGTATATATATTCTTGATCAGCATCAACAGCCGAGTCGATCTAGCCATGGCCGTCTGTCTGTCCGTCCGTGAAATTTTAGCTTGAGGTCCTCCTAGTGCTCGCGCAGATCGAGTTTGTTTCCGATTATCGATAACTTAGTCCGTTTTCAAGCAATCGATACAAATCGATATCGACATCCTGTTTTTTGAGCAATTTTGATTAATAATAAGAGCTAGATTCACCAAACTAGACATGTAGCTTCTAGAATAGTATATATATTTGCATTTGGTGTTGGAAGTAGAGGATTCAGGGTATACCCCTGGTCGGGAGCTCCCGACTAGAACCTCTTAATTGTTTTTTTTGTTTTTTTTTTTTGGTTTTTGTTTATTTATTTAAATAATTATGTATTTTTTGGGTGCAATTAATCATTAAATTAATTAGTATTATTATTGTTTATATAAGGTTCATATATATATATATATTTATACGTATATATATAATTATATATCGACTTCAACTATTTTTTTTTCATTCTGCTTGTTTTACATAATTCGCCTTTTTAAAACATTTTTAACCATCTTTTCTCGCCTACTGAGTGCTGTTTTTTTTTTTTAGTTTTGTTTTTTTTTCTGTTTGTAAGTTAGTTCAACTCGTAAATTTGGGTTTTTGTTTTATTTTTAACATATACACACACAATTTTGTTATAGATTTGATTTGTTTTAACTGCTTTTACGGGTAAGTACATACATACATCATATATCGTATTCCAAATGAAAAGATAATTAATCAGAACGCACTTTTATTTACTGCACAAACACAAACATTGTCGCTAGTTAGAATATATATATATATATATTAGTTTTAAGTTAAGTTTAGTCATAGTTCTTGTTGAATGTTTTATATGCATATGAGGTGTGAGTTGTGTGTATGTGTGTGTGTGTGTGTGTGTGTGTTTGTTTGTGTTTGGTTTCTCTTTGTATGTGTTTGTATTATTATTAATTGAACAAAACTCTATCAATATTAAGCAATTGGCGACATATTGTACACGCTATCAATATTGCTAAAAATACCTGCACATTATTATTTGTTTTTTCTTTATTTTAATAGTTTTGTCCTATTTTTGGTTTTGTTCAATTTTTGTTATTTGTTCGTATTTGGTTTCCTGTGGTGCCCCATTTTGTTGGTTGGCAAAGCACTTTGGGCAGGCGCTTGTTTAATTGTTAATAATTTGATTGTTTAAATATGTTCACATTTATTGAAACAACTCAAATATATATATTTTGGGTGAGTGTGTGTGTGTGTGTGTGCTGCAGTGTTGCCAAGTCAGCTAATTTTAGCTAAATTCGGCTATTTTCAGAGGTCGTGGGCGCTAAACATTTGAAATTTTAAACGAGTACTAACAACCCTGTCAATTTCCAATGTGTACTCAGCAAACTAATACAGCTACTTTTTTTTCGAATGCGGCAGTTGGCAACACTGGTGTGCAACGGCTTTTTTTAAATTTGCCGAAATATGATTTTGCAAATATGACTTATTAATTTCGAAATTGTCGCATGAAGTGTATTTTCCCTATATATCATAACATATCAAGTTAAATAGTAGATGCATTATGCATTATCTAAGTAATTCCCTCATATAAATTAATAGCCAAATATTATAGTATTTATGCCTTTTCTTTAGCTTTAGCTGTTGGTCAAATTAATCAGATCTAATTAACAAATTGTGTGACAAGCGCTTAATTTAATCGTTGAACTGTTTGGTTTTTGTTTTCTGAACTTTCTTGCTTTAACCGAAAATCGCAAATTATTATTATTGTATATTTTTGCTAAATGTTTGCTTGTTGTTTTTCTTTATTTGACTACATTTGCTTTTTAAGTTTGCTGCACATTAAACGTTGATGTATACATTTATTTATTTAATTTAGTTCTAGATAAGTAGATTGTTGTTCTTTGTTTCTTGTTGTTATCTTAAATTTCCTTTTTTTTTGGATTATACATTTCAATAATTTGTTTAATAACTTTTATTTAGGAACAAAAGCTTAGAGTTTGTCTAGATTTTCTTTTCTTTTCATTTTTTCTTTTTGTCATGTTTTAGCCGAAGAAACTGAGTTCAAAGAGCTGCGAATGCGAAAATTTTGGGAAGCAACCTGAACCTTGTCCGGCGCTGGCGCTCCTTGTTGCCAGAGCACAGAGGATAAGTGTATTAAGTACAATATATATTTATATATATATAGCATTTTTATTCGTATATGCATATATATTATTTTTATGTATATATGTATATATATATATAGAGTTTCTTTGAATGCATGAAATAATGTAACCATAAACAAATTAGCAACAACTTTAATTTGTCCGGAGCGTCTTTTATCGATTTGTATTATAATTATTATTAATATTATGAGTCATAATTTACTTAAAATGTTTTGCATTCATTCGCATCTGTCGCATCTTGAATGCTGAGAAATTATTTTGCTAGCAATTCTTGAGATTTTTTTTTTTACTGAGTTTTCATTTTCATTTTCATATTTGTTTATTTAGAGGTTATTTGCAATCGAAAACTGTTTCAACTGTTGGCTTTACAAGTAAATGCCATCGATTATAATTACTTATACGCCGCCGTGATCCGGCTTAGCCACAATCCCGGCTCCGGCTCCGGCTCCGGTTCCATCATCGACCAGCGCCGATTGTCCGCCGGTGGCTGGCTGCTGTTGCTGCGGCGGCGGTGGGGGCATATACGGCGGATATTGCGGATACTGCGGCGCAGGCTCGCCCCCAATGAGGCCCAGTTTATCTGCGGATGGTTGTTGGAGAGAGAGAGAGAGAGAAGCATGTTAGTCATTGGTAAATCAGATAAGTTTCCATTGCGCTTGGCTCAATTGAATGACAATTACATTGATACGATTACACACGAGTATTACACGTATACGCCAAATATAATACACTTCAAAGGACTTCTATTGGGGGGCGAGGGCAATATAAAGCTCAGTTATGGTAGATAGTTGAAAGCATAATGGATAAGCTTGGCCTCAAATATGTACAAATATTCATTGGGAACACTAATTATAAAATTTAACTGATTTTAAGCGTAGAAATTTTCATGTTTTCCCACCCAACTCGAAGTACAACAATTTCGGTTACATTCGGTCCCCCGGTTAAAAAACTTTTGGTGCAAAAAAAACTTAGGCAAATTGTCAATTTTTTGGAAAAAACAAACCACATTTAAAAATCGTTTAAGCAACAACATCAATAATGATCATAAATCATAAAGCACACGCATTAATTGTAAAACGAAAAGGAATTTGCGTACGATAACGGTAACTCACATACATGCAGATCAAATGATAATCGATTAATAATCGATATGTTTTTTGGTATTTTTTTGGTATTTTTGCTTGCTGTTGCTTACAGTGTTCGATAATATTGTATTTTCGAATGGTTTGAGCTAAGTGTGAAATGTTTCTTTTTTTTTGATACTGGTTCAATTGCAGTTATTTTTTTGTTGTTGTTGTTGTTTTAGTTGTTGTTGTGCTGTTGGTTTTTTGGGTAGTTGTTGTTGTTGTTGTTGTTCTTATTATTTTGTTGGTTGTGAGCGTTTTTATTGTGCTGTCGCCACGTCATCCGTCGGACTCGGTGGGTCATCGGTCAATTTCTCAGCCAATGGTTTCTCGAGTGTCGTTGTTGGTGGTTGTTCGGATTTGAGTGTTTGGTGTTGTGCTACTGATGCTGATGCCGATGCTGGTGCTGTTACTGGTGCGGATGCGGATGCATGAACCTGCTGCAAAGCAGGAGGCGGAGTAGCAGCAGCATCATCCGACATGAAAGGTTCTACGAGAGATTTGTCAATTGCATTTTTGAGACAAGCCATTAAAGTGGAACCAATTTTTTCATTTTCCTTACATTACTTAGTATGCGAAATGAGTGTATGTGTGTGTGTGTGTGTGTGTGTGTGTGTGGAAAATAGTTTTTAACTATTTGGAAAAAGAAAATAGCTTTCAACTATTTGGAAAAAGAAAATAGCTTTTAAGTGATTTGTGCACCTAGCAATAATGTTTGCAATAATGATTGAAAAAAGTATTTTGCTTTTTTCTTGTTTTTACCTCAAACAAAATAACATTTTAACGAATTTTTGGTTTTCTTTGGATAATTTCTTATTGATAAACATAACATAAAGCTAAAGCTTGCAGAAATTGTTCTTTTTTTTTTTTCTTTTATTTTTCTTCGTCTTTCTCTGTAATTGTTGGATAAAAAAGTTCAGTGAGTGTACAGTAAATGTGGGCGTGGGCGTGAATTTGGGCGTGGTTGTTAGTGGGGTGTAAATCTTGGTGTAGAGAAAAGTATTGAGAAAATTATAAAAAATTATATTTGAAAAATAATCAAAACTTATACGAAAATTGCAGTACTTTATGCATTTGCTGGAATATTTGGACCTCCGGCCCAATACACTATAATTAATTAGGGGCGTGGCACTGTTGGTTTTTTTTGTATATTTGCTTTCTAGTTAAAAACAAAATTGAAGACAGAACTTGAAACGAAACACTAATCAAATCACAAAGTTAACGAATCTATTCTATTCCATTTACAATGAACCAAACGTAGTTCCTACAAATAACGGATACAAATGAATATCGTTCAATTTTCTCTATGGATACTCAAAATACTCGATATAAGCGGACACGGGGACACACACAAATACAATGATACGATAATAATATATTTAAAAACAAAAAGGAACACACAAATTACCGAACCTGGTGCGATATATGTTATCGTATGGAACCAGATGATGTTGAAGTTTCTTTTTTTTATATAATTTTTCATTTTTTTGGTTAAATACATTGGATGTAATTGCTCGATGGATCGTTCGATTCTAGATTTATATATTTTTTTTGATTTTCAACAATTTTTGGGCGTCAATTTCGATTTCAAATTCAGTTTTTTTTTTAAGCGAACGATCATCAAACGTGCTCTGCTCGCAGCAGTTGTTAAATGAGATTTGAAATTTCGATATTGTTGGGTTGATTTTAAGCATTGCATTGTAACTAAGTTACTAATTGGTTGTTTCTTATAGTTAGTTTAGCAATCTACATAAAGTTACCTAGAGAAAGAAAATGTGACGGAATAAAAAAACAAACGAAACAAATTGAATTTAGTTGTGTTTAGTTACAAATGAAAGCTAAACAAATTAGAGCTAAAAGAAGTTTTCTCAGAAATCAAAAGCAAAAAAACAATTATTTTGTCATTTTTTGGGATACATTTGGAGTGTATGTGTGTGTGTGTGTGTGTGTGTGTGGGGGGGGGGGAAATAGTTGGTTGTGTTTCTGTTTTGGGCTGCATGTGTGATGAACACTTTTAGGGAATTTCCGCACGAAGAACTTACTTGCTATGATGCCAACGATGACCAGTCCAATGACGCCCATGATGATCATCATCTGTAAATGGAAAGAAACAAAATAGTTCACTTAAAGTCCAATAATGCAGTTGGTTTTCTTTTTTTTTTTGACAGACCTTCAAGTTCTGCAGCCAGAATTTTCGTTTTAGCTTGCCCGCCTGCTGCTCGAACTGCGAGGCGCCCTGCTGCAAGGCATCGGCACGATCGTCCAGCTCGGAGAGCTTGGCATCCCGCTCCAGCACCTTCTCGACATTCGTGCGCATTATGTCCACGACCTGCAAATGGGCGGAGGAGCAATGGATCAGGGTCAGGCGATTAAAGATATTCGAGCTGAGCTTACCTCATCGACCTGGGCCTGCGTTTGCTGCAGTCGCTTTTGTGCCGCAATTTGTTGCGGATTGCGCGGTCCGCCCACGATTTCGCCGTCGGCGCCCTCGCCCGCCGGCGGGCCATCGGTTGGTGGTGCATCGACAGCTGCTGCAGCGTCCGCCCTGCGCATGGAGAGAGACAAACATTAGTCAACCGACATGAGGACAGTTGCCAGTTGTCTAATCAACTCCACAGGGAGCACTCAAATGAAATAAGTACGGGCTAGCTAGGGTTATTTAGTTACACATGATGTGCTTGCAACATTTACGAGATACATTTATATATATATATATGTATGTATTTTGATGTGTGTGTGTGAGTTTTTGGGCAAAGTGCGCAAGTTCTAGCCGGACTACGCCATAGAGCTGGGCACTTACGGTTCCTTATTTTTGTCTTTCTTGCCCATGTCTGGACTGTAAACAGAAAATCAAAATCATAATCAAAATTAAATACAAAACGCTTTAAAATCAAGCTTACACATTTCATTGGGGATTCTTTTTATTTTGGCAAAAAAAAAAAACAAAACGTTCTTTTGCATGACTAATCCAACTTGTGTTTAAGTTTATCGATTTTGTGGGAAAATCCGCATGTGATGCGTAGGAAATGGAGGAAATGGACTCGGACACGGCCTGGCCAAGGCAAATGAAAGATCGACAAGAAAGATTCCCGCTAACAATTCAAATTGAATAAATCGTTAAATTGGGCAACTATTTTTTGTTGCTTTCTTTCCATGCGAGCCCATGCGGCGTATACGTTATTGTCTCTGTGTGTGTGTGTGTTGTGTGTGTGTGTGTGTATGTGTATACAGTGAGCGCTCTTTTGAGCGAACACCTACGACTTTTTTGCAAAAATCAATAAAAAAAATGTTTATTGCAAAACTTTTCAA
Organism: Drosophila ezoana; assembly: GCA_035045725.1. Taxonomy (NCBI): domain Eukaryota; kingdom Metazoa; phylum Arthropoda; class Insecta; order Diptera; family Drosophilidae; genus Drosophila; species Drosophila ezoana. The sequence goes on along the minus strand of JAWNOU010000177.1, from coordinate 23,069,812 downwards.
ACTCGTTTTCAAAAATATTGAAATTGTTTTTAAACAAATGCTGCCAAATTTCATATAATATTTGGTTAGAAAAGTTGTTTGTACGCTTGACAAATATTTGTTGTACAAATAAAGGATTGGTATTTAATAAAATAAACCGGCTTAAGGAGACCTAAGGTCAGCCAAAGCTGTTGTTCGTTAATGCAGCTTTTCACTGTAGTTGTTTCTGTTTGCGCGTAACGCGTTCGAAAGAGAAAGAGAAATCAATAATTTCCATTTACTTACATTGCTTTCTGTTTGGTTCTGCTTCTTCTGCTTCTGCTTCTGTTCTTGTTGTTGTTGTTGTTGTAACAGCCGCTGCTGCTATTGTTGTTGTATTAATAAATTTGAACGTCGCCTAACGTCTCGGACTGAATGTGTGTCCGTGTCCGTGTCGTCCCGTGGACTTTTATGCACTTGCCCAAACGTCTTTCGGTTGAGAGCGCGTTTATCGCCTCGTTGGGGGTTGTTGCCGGATGCCGGAGGGGGGGAGGTGCGGTAGCTGGCTGGCTGGCTGCAGGCGCAACTTTTGGCTATTCGTTGTTTTTGTTATCGCGCGCTCCCTCTCTCTCTTTCTGTCACTCTCGTTCTCTCGTTCGCTGACCGTTACACGTCGGGTACTCGCTCTCTGTGAGCTTTTCTTCAATGAATTTGCGCTCAACTCTCGGCCTCAACGCACACTCGCACACAGACACAAACGGGGAATAACTGGCAGGCAGAGATGTGTGTGTGAGTGTGACAATGTTGTGTGTGTATGTGCGGGTACCACTTGCCACGACAACCTTTTGCAGCAGCGCTGTGTGAAGGAATCCTCTGGCCCTTTTGTTCAAACTGTTGGTGGATAGAGTATAAAAATAGTTGCAACTATTTTTAGTATGCTTATTCGTTATGTTTATTCTATTGAATGTCGGCTTCAAATTCCTTAGCTTAAGTTACGCCCACAAAACACACACGCACACATTTACACTTGTGTGTATTCTCTAGAGTTTCTCATTTGCACATACATATGTATATATATTTTTCAACAATTTTTACTGCATATTTCCAGGCGCATCTGAAGCCACTTTTTAGTTCTATTCAAATAGACTTTTGTCTTTGAAAAATTTCATTTGCCAATTTGGCAAACAATTTGCACTGGCATGAAAAAAATCAATGAAATTTTTACACAACACAATTTTTGGTTCAAGTCAATTTAAGAGCTTTAATTGAACTATTTCGCAACTTTGTTTGTTAGCCAAATTCTTTGCATTTGGGCTGTGTCAACACATAGTTCTGGGAGTTAAAATATAACTAAATAATAAATTATATACATTTGCGCAGCACAAAGAAAATTTTCACTTACGACGTTTTTTAGCCAACTGCGAAAACTTGCAGCTTTTCTAACTGTTATGTGTATTTGGGGAAAAAGCTCGCTCAATAAGGACGAGTTGCAAAAGCTTCGTGCTGTGTGTAAAAACTATCGAGTAGCTTTCGTCTTCTAGTCCTAACGAGTTCAAATGCCATAGATTGATATCTGGTTAAAAATTCTATTTTACAGCGGCTTGCGAAACTTTGTCTGTATCCAAACTCTGTACATTTTGAGACAACGTCCACGATTAACCTGTAAGCGCCTATCCACCAAAAGCTGCTCCTCCACCAGCCCTGTTTGGGTCAACATGCTGCGCAGCTCTTGTTCCGTAAAGAAATATACCATGGTGCCATCGCCGCGCACATAGAAATTATCCTCCAGGCATTTGCCGCTCTTGAAGCGCAACTGCGCCAGATCGTAGCGTCCGTAATCCCGAAAGACGAGCAGACCTCCGGGCTTGAGATAGCGATAGCAGTTCTCCAGCACACGCTGCATTTTGGACGGCTCGATGGCCGACAGCACAAAGATCATGACGATAATGTCCTGGGAGTTCTCCTCGAATGGCACCTGCCACTGCTCCTGGGTGGCATCCATTACGAAGACCTCGCAGCGTTTGTCATCATACTGCGGCTGACTGCGCAGGATTTCTATGGCACGTTCCGAGAAGTCACAACCATATACCCGTAGTTGGGATTCGGTGCTGTATTGGAGTATGGGCAAAATTGTGTTGCCCACGCCGCAGCCCAGCTCGAATATGCTGCGTGGCTGGGATTGCTCGTTGTTCGCCATGGGCGCTAGTTCGGGAAACTCCGTGAACAGCCAGTGACGGTCCTTAAAGAAACGATTGTCGTGTATGCCATAGAACGAGTCCCAGAACTTGGGTGCATCCGATTGAAAGCGTTCCCGCTGATCTTCGCTCATTTTAACAGTTGAATTCTTTTCGACTGCCGCCTGGGCGGCTAGCTCCTGCTCCGCATCCCATTCCACGTGGTCCCTGTTGAGCAGGTTTTAGAACGGTTGTTTGTTTTTTTAAAGTTATCATATTCGTTTTTATACCACGCATTAAACTCGAACACCTCACGGGCATCGGTGAGAACACGCTCACCCGCGCCACTCGGCTTCTTGCGCTGGCGAGTGTGTTCCCAAGTTTTGCTGGCAAAGCATCGTGGCAGATATTTACCAGGCGTTGTGCTTAAAAACGTCGGCGTTATCCTTGAGCAGACGTGTGCCAAACTGTGGACGCTTCTCATTTTCATTGAAATCATCTAAGGGCTGACTTGTGTCGCTCATGTTACGATAAATCAGAAATCCGCTTTGTCAACAAATGACCGCGTTGCGTCTAAGAACATATGGCGCGAAAAGTGGCCAGACTGTTGCAAGTTGCTGGCATATGGCAGCACCGGCATGTGTATATCTGTTATCGGCTGACCTCCACTTGTTATCGGTTAGTATAACAAAACCGCAAAATAATTTTTTGTTGTATGCGTTGTGGATTACTGCAGCAAACTGAAATATATATAAATAATCAAGGCATAAAAAGCGCCAAAACAAATTAATTAAAGAAAAATAATCAGCAGCAAAAGTTGATAGTGTTGTGCGTTGCAAAAGAAAACGTTTCAAAATGATGAACGAGGCTGCCGCACTGGCCAACATGATACCCTACGACACAATTGGACTCTACGAGCAGCCCAAGCCCCGATTCATCTTCAAGATGCCGCGCGTGGTGCCCGATCAGAAGTCCAAGTTCGAAAGTGACGAACTCTTTCGCCGACTCAGCCGCGAAAGCGAAATCCGCTACACGGGCTATCGGGAGCGCAGCATCGAGGAGCGTCAGGTGCGCTTCATGAACGGCTGCCGCGAGGGGCACACCGAGACGAGTTTCGTGGCTTCGGGTACAAATCTGCAGCTGGTCTTCAATGCCAATCAGAATCCCTATCTGCACGACAAGGAGTGCGACTTCGACAAGGAGCACGGCAAGGTGCACATTAAATCGTATTTTATCATGAACGGCGTTTGTGTGCGCTTCCGCGGCTGGCTGGATCTGGAGCGCTTAGATGGCGTCGGCTGTCTGGAGTACGATGAGCGCAGGGCCATGCACGAGGATGCGATATTGCGCGACCAGATCGATCGCTACAATCAACGCCTGCGCGAATTCGAGGACACCAAGCGCGCCTATCGCGACAATCGCCAGGACGAGATGGAGGCAGTGCGTCGTGGCGTCGCCTCCGGCGGCATTGGCGTCGGCGCCAGCATGTGGCGCCGTTAGTTGGACTTTTGGACGGCAACGACGCCGTCCCAGCAGCAGCAGCATGAGACTCAATTCGCAAATACTCAATACTTTATGGAAAACTGAAGAAATGCTCCCAAAAACCCAAAATTGCCACCAAATGCGGATGCGGATACGGACACAGCTACGGCTACGGATTCGATTACGTTTAGATTCGCTCGAATAATGCTCCTCTAGACTTAGTTTTAGCACTTAGTAAATAACTTAACGTATTCTTGTATGGTATTAAACATAACATTTTAATGTGAAATTTTATAGTACATAGCTAAATACTTACACATAAATATAAATATATATATGTATACATTTATTAATATATATTATATTTATAATACACAATAAACTTACGCATATTAATTCCGGCATTTCCATGATGACGCAGAATGACGACGATTATTAATTTAGTTATAGTTATAGTTATTAGAAATTAGTAAGAAAATGCATAATGAGAAGATTTTATCCCCGTTTATTGAAGCCGATAAAAAAGAGGAATTTAAAAAGATTTATAAAGTATAGTTAGTTAAAAGTTAGCCCTTGCCTGGATCAGCTTAGCCTAAATTTTCATTTGTTTTCCCGGAAAACTTTTCTGCAAGCTGAAAAATTCAATGTACAAAAAATTGTATTAAATATGACAAAGCCCATTTGCCATTCTGGGATTAGTCGAAGATAAAAGACGTCTTCAAAGATCTGACTAAAAGCTATTATTTTTTTAATTTTTAATAATATATATATAATATATATTTAATATTTTAGGCTAATGTGCCGCTTTGGGCTCAAAGGGAGAAGCACTTGGATTGGCATACAAAAAAAAACGAAAAGTAAACTAAACATTTGAATTGTGTATTGCATATATATTATATATTAATGGATACTTTATAAACATGATTAACGCTAGAAGTGCAATTGAAATTGCATGGAAACCCAAAACATTTGATGGGTCTGTGTGTGTCCGTTTAACGGAATTGCAATGTGGAGATGCGCAGACCGATGCAATCCTTGCCAATTTGGCTGACCTCGCAGACGGCGCAGAGATTGCCCTTGTATTGGGTATCGTAGGCGCTGCCGCAGAAGGGGCAGGTCACCTCCGGTTTGCCGCGATAGAGCGGCTTCCAGCTGATGGCGCAGATGTTGAACGGATTGAACTCCTCGTACTCCAGCTGATGCTCATCGATCGGATTCACCTCGCATGCTTGCAAGATTTTACGCACCTGCTGCGCCACCTCCGGACGCGGCGCCAGCTCCAGCAGGCGGCGTGCAAATGACGCCGCCGTCTTGTAGTTCTTCAGCTTGAAGAACATGTTCAGTGCGGTGCGCAGCGTCAGTATCTGATGGACAGGCTGGAGCTTGCAGTGCGTAAAGTAGGCGGCCATCTCACACAAACGCTTCTGCTCCTCCAGCGTTGACTTGGGCATGCCCTTGCGCACCGTTTCCATTTTCAGGCCCACAATATACTCCGCGCAGATCTTGAGCAGCTGTTGCGCCTCGGCGGTGTCCAGCTTGGTCTCCACCACCAGCAGCGGAATACTCATCAGTATCGAGTGGAACTTCTCGATGGCCTCGCCGAATTTGCCCGATGTGGTCAGCTGGTAGCCCGCCTGGAGGCGCGACACCAGCTCGTTCAGCTTAATGCCCAGCGCGGGACGCTGCAGCTTCGGATTGGTCTCGGCGAAATTGCGCAGCGGATGACCGCTGAGCGACTGGAGATTGGGATTGGCCGTGTAGCTGGTTCGCGAGCAGGCATAGTTCTGCAGGAATAGCGTTTTGAAGGGCTTGAAATTGACCACGCCCAGCTGATCGTTTAGCAAACGGAAGGCGCTGTTAAAGGCGCCCGCCTTGACATGATCCAGCACCAGCTGCGAGTTGTTGGCCCAATGCTGTGCGGGCGATTGACCCTTGTTCGGCGCCGCATAGTAGTTGCTGTCCAGCGCGGAGGCCTTGATCTTGGAGGCCAGCTCAATGGGCACCACCAGATCATCGTCGCCCACATCCCAGCCACCGCCGCCGGCGCCCTCCTCCTGGGCCTCGTCATTGCTCAAAGCATCGTGCATCTCCTCATCGCCGTCATCATCCTCGCCCAGGCCCAGATCTGCATCGGCTCCCCAGCCATCGCCGCCGCCATTGTGCTCGTCCAGCAGCGCAGCATCCGCATTGATGTTGAGCGCTTGGCGTGCGGTGATGCTGCCGCTGGCCCGCGTCACCATGGCACCCTCAAAGAAGCCCTTCGACACGGACAGCAGCGGCCAGTTGGTCTCCAGCTGCTGTATAGGCACAGGCGGCTGCAACAGCTGTGCATTCGGGTTCACCTCCGGCAAGGTGCTGCCCTCAGCGCTAATGGTGGCGCCCAGCGTCTCGGTCAGTTCATCCAGGCCATGGGTAGCCGCTGTGAGATAGGCTAGCGACAGCTGTCCACAATTCTTGAGAATGCTGACGCGTTCCTTGACATCGCCCAGGAGCAGGGCGCCCTGGTATTGTGCCGAGACATCCTTGCGTATTTCGGCAATTTTGTTCATACGCTTCAGCTTGTCCAGATTGCCAGTGATCAGATAGAGGAAGCTGAGCTTATCGAAGTTCTTGGTGCGCTGATAGCACATCTCGACCACCTGATGATTGCCCTGCAGCAAGGCGGCCTGGCCCAGCCGATCCCAGCAGTCCTTGTCGTCCAACGCCTTGGCCGCCTGCAAAGCAATCTCAATGTTGCCGCACTCCAGGGCCAGGCCGAAGCGCGTCTTCTCATCCTTGACAAAATGCAGCGCCACCTCCGGATAGCCCTTCTGCTGCAGATACGCAATGATGCTCTGGCCCACGAGCCGGGCATTACGCACCATGTGCAGGACCTCGTCATATTTGCGCTGGATCAGCGCCAGCTTGAACTTGTATTCCGTTGGATCGATGTGCAGGACACGGGTGCGACACTCGCGATCCAAACAGAACACCTGATTGCCCTTGACGCGCGTCAAATAGATGGGCAGATCCAGGGTGCGTATGATGCCATGATCCCCATTGGTAATGGCATACTTGATGTGATTGCTTGTCGTATAGATGAACACGCCCGACTCGTCCCAGGCGCCCGATTTGACGCGGCAATTCTCCTGCACGGTGCACAAATACTGCAGCCGGCGATCGCAGATGGTAACCGAATGCTTGCAAAGCAATGCCACCAGCGACATGTCCGGCGACCAGACCACATAGCGGCACTTGGCCAGCTTGATGCTGCCGACGGAAACGAGACGCTGCACCTCGTACAGCGTCACATATTCGGGATCGCGTATGAGCAGCATGCCTGTGCCGGCATAGAAGATCTCCTCACAGAATGTGGGTATCTTTTTGGTCACCTCGTTCTTGAAGTTCTTCACCACCAGCTGCTGGTTGCGATCGAGCACGGCGAACCGATTGCGTGCCACCCAAATTGCCGTAATGCCCGAGCTGCGCTTGCTGTCCGATTCATTTTGTCGGTCGCTCTCGCTGTCCTTGGGGATTTGGCACAGATCATAGGTGCTGTTCTCCAGATTGTTGGTGCGCGTGCAGATGAGCACCGCATTGAGTGCGGGATTGTAGGACATGCTGTAGACGGGCGACTTGCCGGGACGCAGCTGCATCACCACCGTGTCCTTGGTGGTGGTAAAGTCCAGTTTGCGCAAGAAACGATCCTTCACGTAGTACAACATGTTGCCGTGCACCGCATAGGCAGGACGCTCGCGCTCCAGCTTGAAGACCACCATGCCTGCAACCAAGTGCATTAAATTAAGATTTGAGCTGCAAACGTAATCTATTGCTACTCACCCGCATCGTGGCCGGCAGCAAACAGATTCAGGGTGGGGTGAGCTGCCATAATCCAGAAGCGCTCGTTGTCACGCCGGAACGTGAACAGGCACTGGCGCTTGGTCATGTCCCAGACGCGTATGCTGCGATCCTCGCCGTTCGAGATGATCAGATCCTGGCGTGGATGGAATAGCACGCAGGACACATTATTATAATGGCCACGGCACGTGTCCACCTCCCAGGCTTTGTACTCGTTCATGCGCCACAGCTTGACCAGGCGATCATCGGCGCCGGACACAATCAGCGGCAGCGTTGGATGGAAACTGGCCCAGTTGACACCACGTTCGTGACCCTCGAGTACATGCTTGACCACCGCATCGGCCTGGCCAAACAGATCTGTGGCACCCGGATGGCCCTTGAGGTGCTCATCTAGTCCACCGGGACCGGGTGCCACATTCTTCTTACGCAGTCCGGATATGTCCCAAACACGCACCGTCTGATCCAGCGAGGCGGATACAATTTGATCCTCTGTTGGATGGAATTGGGCGCACATCACATAGTGATTGTGGCCAGTCAGCACACAGATGCAGTTGCGCGACTGCCAGTTCCAGATGCGTATAGTCTGATCATCGGAGGCGCTCAAAATCCACGGATACTCGTGATGAAAAGCGACTGTGCGTACGTAGTCCAAATGCGCCAGCAGTGTGAAAATGCAGCGACGCTGTTTATAGTTCCACACCTTGATCTTGTAGTCATCTCCGCCGGACACAAAGAGCGGCATCTGTTGATGAAAGGCCACACTACGCACGGGTCCGTCGTGCTCATCGAACTTCTCCAGCAAAGTGTGCATGCGATAGTCCCACAGCTGGATGACGCCGCTGTGCAGACTGGTCAGGATCCAGGGGCGTTTCGGGTGAAACGAGAGTCCCTTGACGCGAGCCGATTTGGACTCGAAATTGGTCAACATGTTGGCAGTTTCTTTTGTTTTTCCTGCTGCTGTGGCGATGTCTCAGTTGTAGTCGGCTTTTCCTTAACGTACACTTAAACCGCCAGTGCCACGTACTTTTCTGTGTAAGGTTATACAAAAACACTCATTAGTATTTACTGCACGATATTAATTAACAAATAAACATATACAAGCAATTTATTTAACTATTTTACGCAAAAACACACACCAATTATAAGAAATTTTCAAGTGACACGTCAATTGTCTTCTTCTTTTCTTCTTTACTGCCGGGGCTGCCAACTCATGGGCAAAACAGCTGCGCCTATCGATAACTGCTATTCGATAGCAAATACATTTAACGAATATCGATACGATATTCGCACAATTTTGTTTACAACTTAGTTGTTTGTAAAATGTAAAATAAATTTAAAGCAAAATGACGCTGGCACATCGCGCGCTCTTTACATGGTTCATAGTCTTGGTGTTCCTAATACTGCTCTGCTTGAGGCTAGATCCTCGCACCACCTGGAACTGGTTTGTCACCTTCACGCCGCTCTGGTTCTTCGACTGCATTTTAATTATTTACGTGCTGATCAAATTTATACGTAAATGGCGCAACCTAAACCGCCTGACTGATCTGCTGTCCCTCTACAAATGGAACATTGCCGGCGTCCTGCTAACAATAACGTCCCAGGTGATGATATGCATGACCCTGGAGTATCCACAGCAGATACCCATCTATGTGACCATGGCGCCGCTCATCCTGCTGCTCTCCACGGCCATTGTCTATGTGGGCGGAAAGCTGAGGCGACGCGAAGGCTGGCTGCATTGAAAGGAACACAGCGACATTCTACACTTATCTCTATATATATTTATGTATTAAGTCTAAATGTAATTCACATTAAAAATGTAAAAAATGCCAACGATTGCCTAGAATCCGTATTTGCTTTGTGTGGCGCGACGGGTTTGCCTATTGGCCGACCACATGGCCTGCAGCTCGGCCTCGTTGGCCTTGGCCTTGTGGGCCAAGTAGGTGATTTGATGCTTGCGCCTTGTGCCCGCCACGGGCTCTTCGTCCGTCAGCACGCCCGTTGGCTGGAATGTGGTGGCCGATGCCAATGCCGTGCGCATCCATTCCTCACGATCGGGCAGCACTTGAGAGCCAACAATATCAATCACCTGCATTTCCTTGGCCTCCTTGCGCCGTCGTTTGGCATTCTTGCCCACCAGCGCATCCATGGCCTCTGTGTTCAGTTGCTGCTCCTGGTAACGCTTCTGTGCCTGTCGCAGTTCCTCCGCTTGCATGACCACCTCCTCCGCCTCCTCGTCGGCAGCCTGGCGCTTTGTCTGTTCCGACGACAGATACTTGTGGCTAGCCTCAACCATTTTTGCTGCTTGCTTGGCCACCAGGGCACTGATCTCGTTGCTGCTCACCTCCGGCAGATGCTGCTTGCTGTTCAGCGAAAAAAAGTCACCAGCATTATCCATATCCTCGTCGTCTTCACTGTCGCTGACACTGACCAGTGGCGCAGTCGGCTTGGAACTGGGACGGCTTTTTGAATGCTTGCCGGGCGGCGCTTTTGGGCCATCAACTGCTTCGGTATTGTGTGCGGCGCGTCGTTGTTTAACAGTATCCGGCACGAAAGCTGGCGCAACATTGGCTTTTTGGGCTGTATTACTGGCCTTAGGAGCAGGAGCATTGTGCTCCGGCTTGACAGCCACGGGCTCAGATTTCCTGGCAAAATCCCGCTCAGACTTAGCCTGCGGTAAAATGCTCAGCAAGCCGCAACCCTTTGTGGACTTGACCTGCGTTTGCCTGCCATTTAGTTTCTCCGCCTGCTCCTTGTCCACGTCGGCGAACTCCCTCAGCGAAGGTATGCTGATCTTAACGCGTCCCCTGACAGCAGCTGCAGGCGGCGCTTCGCTACCTGCGGGCGGCACTGCCTTTTTGTGCAAGAACTCATCGTCCAATTCTTCGATGATAGCTGCTGTTTTCGCTGAATGCCTCGGCATGGGCAGCTTGGCAAATGCCTGGGTCACATGCTCATCCACCTGCTGGCCGCCACCTTCCGCGTCTGTTCTCGCCGCAGTGGGTACTTTGGGCTTGGGTAGGTTTAGCGCTAGCCGACCAATATTGGCTGGCCTTAACTCATGTAAGGACACCTCCTGAGGTATAAAGTCGTCATCGTCATCGCTAATATGTCCATTGCTTGCATTTGCTTTCCGTTCGGTTTCCCCGTTTTGAATGGCTGTGGGTGGCTTCAGTAATTGCACTTGTAGTCCCGAAGAGTCTTCCTCATTATCTGATTCCTCATCGCTACTCGCAGCGTATGCAACCAGCGACATAGTTAAATTATTATTCTTGAAATGCTCAGCGAAATTCACAAATTTTGATATGCGTTGCAAATGTTTCTTAATATAAAATGACAGCTGTTCGTTGAAACGGGGCACCCTGTGTCAAGTGTTGCCACAGTTTGGGCGATGCTGCTGGCAGGGTAATAAAACAATATGGCAATGCCAGGCCAAATGGTCTGTTAAAATTTGAAAATGTTGTGAAACCTTTTAATTAAATACCTGGCAACAGGTAGTGCGGAATAATTATTTATGACACTACCAACAGCTGTTTAAGCTGATCATAAAACTATAAAATGTAGGTAAATATCTCTTATCTTGCCCATATAAATAACATCCTAGATTTGAACGAGCATCAGTATGAATTTGCGCATCGAGCTGTTAAGAGATCCGAACATGCACCATCATCAGAATCTTGGAGATGCGGCTGCCTTGACGGGCGTGATGCCGCCATATGAGACAATGGCTCTCTACGAGCAACCGAAGCCGCGTTTCATATTCAAAATGCCACGCGTGGTGCCGAACCAGAAATCCAAATACGAGTCGGATGAGCTCTTCCGACGTCTCAGCCGGGAGAGCGAGGTGCGCTACACCGGCTACCGAGGACGGGCCATTGACGAGCGTCGCATGCGTTTTGTTACCGACTGCCGCAAGGGTTATGCAGAGCTCTCATTCGTGCCCACGGGCACAAATCTGCAACTGTATTTCAATGCCAATCATAATCCGTATGCCCAGGAGCAGGAGTGCGATTTCGACAAGGAGCGCGGCAAGGTACACTTGCGCTCCAATTTCATAATGAATGGGGTTTGTGTGCGTTTCCGTGGCTGGTTGGATTTGGAACGCTTAGATGGCGTCGCCTGTCTGGATTTTGATGAAGCACGGGCTCAGCAAGAGGATGCACAGCTGAGCGAGCAAATCGAGAGCTATAATCAACGTATGGCCGACTCGAAGCGTATTTATGCTCATACGCCGCCACAGGATGCTATACGGCATGGCCCACCGGGTCCGGGACCAGTTACTGGACCACCAATGCGCTGGTAAAACTAGCCTGCTGGATTCAAACTAATATAAATGTTCCTAAATTGAGATTTGGTCTTAGTTAAGTTTTTTTCATAACCTAAATAAAATACAAAACTATTTACATTGAGCGAAAAAGGACAAGGGAAAGTATAAAGGAGCGCTTCGTTTAATGTCACGCTTCCTGATTCCCCACTGATTTGCTGTTTGAGTTGGAATGCATAGAACCATGACAATTATTATAAAGGTTGAATTTGGCGCCATTTCAGTGCAACATGCATTGTTTTTGATCCGGCAACGCCGGAAAATTAAATATAGCTATCGATATAAACCAATAGCTTATATCGCTTCAAGTCTCATTGCAAATCTGGGCTTCAATTCTCGGAAGCTCACAACTTTTACATTTGTGAATTCCCCAGTCACGTTAATAGCGATCCGTCGGAAAGTCAAGTATTAAATATGTCTTCAGAGGACCAAGGCAGTTGCACAAAATTGGATTGCAACCGAATTTGTTACACATGGACAATCAAACTGAATGAATTAACTGACCTAAGGTCTAAACGTTTTTCACAGCGATTTCCAGATTATAGGGAAAGTATTATCCAGTTTTATTTAGAAGCACGTTTCGAGGAAGATCGCGGCATTGAACGCCTGTATATATGCCTACGAACTGTATGCAAGAGTGACTATAAAAAAAAAAATACGTCAACGATTCTATAGAAAATCGTGAGGAAATTAGGTCCGAACTTCTTAATTTATCTGATGATTGGAAAATTGATATGGGTACGCATGCAGATATTGCTAGATATTGCCCTTTGGCTACTGGCAGACTTACAATACACTTTGAGATCATTTTGATGAGCCCCATAGACAAGATTATGTCAATCGAAGTTCCCAAGTGCAAAATTCTTGAAGATTTGGCTGCGTTGGAAAACTCAGATGTAACAATTGTGACAAAGGACCAACATGAGATCCCAGCCCACAAGGCCATCCTAACAGGTAAAAATAACCGGTTTAACTTAAATGAAATCTATTGCCAACAAAGTCAATGTTCGCAGCACGCAGCAAAGTCTTTGCGGCCATGTTTAAGCATCCAATGGAGGAGAGTCTCGGGAATTGTGTTACGATAAACGACTTCGATCACGACGTTCTTATGGAATTGCTACGTTTTATATACACGGGAAAAGCACCTAACTTGGAAGACATGGCTGCGAATCTGCTGGCGGCTGCTGAGAAGTACGGTCTGGACAGACTAAAGGCACTGTGCTTGATATCCTTAAGAGACAAACTTTCCATTGAAACTGCTGCCATCACGTTAAAGTTAGCTGATCTTTATAATGTAGAAGAACTTAAATTCCATTCAGTTCAGTTTATTAAAAATAATGCTGAAAGTGTAGCTAATACAACCAACTGGCAGAGTTTGATAAAATCAGATAAAAAGTTAATATTTGATTCATTTTTTGAGCCAAAAATATTGTTAAATTTAGATGAAGAAGTAAAAAACGAGACTTAAGTGTAACTTACAGATTGTAAAATCTGTCCCCATCTTAAAGAAAGGGGCTTTACTTTAATCTAATCACAACATTATTCGCATCCATATATTGTCATACAAATGTTCTTGTGCCTAAAACAAAATATAATCAATTTTTAATATATTTAGTTATTTTGATTTTGTTAACCTTCAAATGTTTATTACGTTAGAATTAAAAATAAAATATAATTAATCTTGTATTAAAGATGCCTTCAGTTTAAGAAATCTCATTTAAGTTCAAAATATTCGGGAACTTTATGTCGATGTGTCGAAGGTGTTTTTGCAGCCCTGTTGTCATTGTTCCATAGGGGTTGATGCTCGGGGTCTTTGGCCTTAATTTCACCAACTTCAAATGGCCACCACCCCAAAACTCAACCCAGCTGTCAACTCTCTCACTCTCTCTCTCTCTCTCTCTCTCTCTCTCCCACTTTTGGTCTAAGGGCGCTTTTTTTATTTGCAGAGTGCCCAACATAACAACCCACTTTCCGCTCTCTCTCTCTCTGTCTGTCTCTCACCTGATCTCGGCAGCAGTTACGAGAGAGCATATTGATTTTCTGGCATTCGGATGCTGCTGAAGGAAACTTTGCAACTGCGTCGACGGTTCGATTTGTTTTTCAGCCACAGTCAGAGTCTCAGTCTCATTTCGAACGCGTCTGTGCGGGCATATACATATGTAGAAGAGAGAGAGAAACGGGCAGACCGACCGGGAAGGCGAAACAGAAATTTTCATAAAATTATACATACCACAAAGTGTTTTAGGCCAAACATTCAAAATTTTGTATAATTTTTGTTTTGTTCGTTGTTTTTCGTACTTTTGCTGCGTTCACGAACAAAAAAAAAAAGCAAAAGAAAAAGAAAAAGCTACGACGAGCGCTAAAATTAGCGACCGGTGTATTATAGGGTGATGTATGCTGTATGAGTCCCAGTCCCAACTGGCTACGCCCACCCCCTCAGCCGCTTGGGCACCCCTCGCGCGCCACAAATTGCTGCCATTTGTGAATTATACATATTTCAAATAGTATTTGTGCAAATTATGTGCTCAAGATTGCCAGCCAACGAGTAAACACAATAAAATTATAGTAAATATTTGGAAAAGCAGCTCAAAAACGTGAAGTGAAAAATCAATTGATTCACCCTTGGAGACCAGGTGGAAAACAAGGACTATTGACACAAAATGCCAGCCTCAAATACGATTGTGCTAAGGAGTCTATCCATATTGTTGGGCCTGTTCTTCATATTTGTGGGCACGCTCAAGCTGACGCCGCACATCAGCAAGGATCTGTACAAGGATCTGGTGAGTGAAAAATCGATACACATCGTTTGTTTACCGCACCTTCTATCGATAGTTAGCTGTCAGGCATTGTTGGTTAAATAAGAAAAGAGTGTTAGACAATTATAGAAGGTCTTAGAGTTAGTCTTAAGCAGAGAGGTGAATAAAGAGAGAGAGAGAGAGAAAAGACGATTATAACGGCTTGCGTCGGCATTTCGGGAGCGGCATCGTTCTCTCATCGATTTTTCGCTGCGAGAGCAAAAACAAAAAAGAAAACAACCACCATTTCAAAAGAAAATCAAATATCACATTGTTATCCTGCCAATTGGCGCTCTTATATAAGTGGGTCATCGCTTTTTCTTTTAGTAAACACAAAAGCTGAGCTATATTTTATACTAATCGCATTTAAGCAGGATACCCGGCTCGTATGGGGATATATAATATTAATATACATATGTATGTAATTCTTTAAGCTTCGAAATATATCGAAAACTGATAATAAACATAAAACTATTTTTGCAAATCACATGTACGGAAATTCTTATAAATATGACTAATATACATACATACATATGTATGTATACAATTAGTTGCACCATTGAACTCGACCTCGTCAATGCCAGGCATTGGCCTTCACAAATACAAATACACAAATACGCAATAATCTTCAGGAATATACACATACATATGTATGTACATATATATATCTATACATATGAGCACGCAAATAAGTTTTTACTTTCCAACACTTTGCATG
Source organism: Drosophila ezoana (assembly GCA_035045725.1). Lineage (NCBI taxonomy): Eukaryota > Metazoa > Arthropoda > Insecta > Diptera > Drosophilidae > Drosophila > Drosophila ezoana. Next base: position 23,054,527 of record JAWNOU010000177.1, on the reverse strand, counting down.
AGTTTGTCTTCTTTTTTAACGGAAACTTTTCAGAGCGCACTTTGGACTCAAATTGTTTATATATTATATATGTATTTTATGATAAAGAAAAAATGTAATTGTTGGAAATAGCAAATGTGAAATTGCGTAGGCGAACATTTTGTTTTGTAATTTATGTTTGTTTTCATATGAAATTAACCGGCGTTGCTCGGCTCAAATAAACATTGTTGGGGCTCGATTTCTAACTGAGCTAAGCTCATGGAGAAATAAGTAATAAACATATATATTTTTAAGCAATTTATATACAATTGTTTTGCTCTAAACAATGCCCTGTACTTTTCGCTATACAAAGCAATATAATTAAATGAATTTATCTATTGGCATTGATACCGCGCCATTTAACTTTTAACACGAGTTTTCTTGGCTTTTTGGTAAGGTATTTAATTTAGAAATAAATATGTACATATGTATTTAGCCAGGCGCTGTTGCAATGCCGAAACATTTATAATTACAGCATCGCGCATTAAAGGCACTTGGCAAATGCCAAACAAAATGTGAGTGTGTATGACAAACACGTTTGGCTTTCCTTTTGATTTATTTAAAAATAAACATATTGCCCCTGCCTGCGTCTCGAGCACTTGGAATGGGAATACTTGGCTCGGTAAATAAGTTATCAGACAATTATGAACATGGAAGACGCGAATTCAGATCCTAGTTTGTTGGCCTATTGTATAAAAATATTTTTGGTTATATAGATGGAACTTAAAAGTCGAATTCTAGTAGATGTTGACAGTTAGAAGCAGAAGGTTTGTACACACTTTTCGTAATATGTATGGTGAAAAAACAAATTAGTGTAACCAAACTTATCAAAGACAAAAAAACTTAAAATTTATCAGTTTCTGTGCTGCCAGATCGCCACATTTAATTTCAAATTAAATGAAATATAATTGAAATTTAATATTGCTTTACATTTCCATTGCAGCGCACAGAGTATGTGAAATATGCCAAGGTATTTCCGTTGACAGCGCTGTTCGGCGTTAAGATACCCTCGAAATGGTATAGACGAACCGTTGGCATATTGGAAATCGTTTGCGGCCTGGCCATGGCCCTAATACCCTATCGTAAGTGCAGCAATCGAATTGAGATAATCATTGAGTTAATCCAAAGTTCTTTAAATCGCAGACAAAATCAAGAATGTGGCGAATGTGCTGCTGCTGCTGCTAATGCTGTTGGGCATCTATCAGCATTGGATGGTCAGCGATCCGTTCGAGCGCTCCGGACCCGCGCTGGTGTTCACGTTCATGCTGGGCGGCCGGCTGGTTGTCTGGTATCAGACCAGCCGCAAGGAGGCAGCCGAACTTTCGGCGGTCAATCCGCCGCAAGCGAATGGCCTCAAACAGGAGTAAATGCTGCCGGAGGAGAGTACGAGATCATATTTAGTCGAATCATAGTCGCACCTGTAAACAGCTTTGTTTTAGCACAATTAGTTGAATATCGCGAGCTCAGATTGGCGCCCTTAAATAAAATATATACATATATACATACATATTAACGAAATAACACACTCATTTCTAGTTATAAATTAAATGAAATTTGTATAGAGTAAACGAAATTGAAATTGGAGTGTTTTTCGTTTTTTCACTTTAGTGCCAAATAATAGAATACATACTCGTACAATATACATATATAAAAAAATAATATACACATAAATTAATTGCGAAAGTGTTCAAGTTATAAATTAATAAACGAGTTATAGTATATAGCAATAAAGACAAAGACCAGAATAATTAATTGAACAACATACATAAACCCCTTAAAATACACGGCACTCATCTTGTAGTTGTCGCAGCCAACAATGCCTATGACATTTTAGCAACAATTTTAATAAATTTTTGAATAACTCATATTCATACATAATGTTTCAACAATTATTCAACATCAGTCGTTGGTTGTCGTTTTTGTTTTTTTTTGTTTAATAAGCAGCTTGCAGCAAATAGTTGAGATTATTAAATATGCGCGTGCTCCAAGCCTTAACTGTGCTCAACTGTGTGGGATTAGTGTCTTATTTGGGTATTTATTCGGAGCCTGTGCTCAGCAGCTTCAGCGCCTTCTGCAGATACTCGACTGCGCTCTTCACATCGTCATAGTTGAGCGAGCTGCCCGCATATTTGCAATACTTTTGTGCGGTAATCATTTGTTCGGCGGTTATCTGAACGCCGGCAACTGGGACAATGGGCGTGTAAATGGCCGCATTTGGCTGTGCTGTGGGCACATATGGCTCAAAGCCACCGGGCTTCTCCTCATCCACTGGTGGACTCGGCAATTTGCTTGGATTTTGCAATACCTCCTCGGCTGTTGGCGGTGTTACTTGCGCAGCTGGGGGCGTAGATGGCGTAACGGGCTCCACATTTTCGGACTTGAATTCGGCAGTTGGATCATCGGTCGGTGTTACGTTAGAAGCGCCATCATTGCTGCCACCAGCTAGATTATCGCCAGCCAGCTCCGAAGATTCGTCGTCGGGAAAGGGACCAGGTATCGGGGTTTCGCCATTCTTCAGACAATTGTGTATGTAGGCGGCCTTGTACTTGGCGTACTTGCGATTGTGCAGCGCCTCCTCACTCAGCTCACCAAAGGTAAGCAGTATGTCATAGAGCACACCGCTGGAATAATACGCCTTGACGACGTTTCTGGACAGCAATACAGCAAGGATTAGACACTGTGGGATGAGCTGATAAGTGATCTTCCACTTACTTGCCAAAGTTCTCCTCGCGATCCTGCTTGTCGGCATAGAGAAACAGCTTGAGAGCATAGTTCTCAATATGTGCCTGGGCAGCAATGTCGTTGGTCAGGGCCTCGTTGTCGGCATGCTGCTTCTTCATTTGCTCCAACCAATCCATAATAGCTGTAAGCCGCATCAAAACAAACGCAAACAATGGATGAGTCATAGTTCTAAAGAAGATGTTTATGCACGTAATCTCAATATGCGCTTACCCAGCAGCAGTTTAGTCTCTTCGGCGCTCTGTGTAGATGCCTTTAGGCCAACTTGCAGCGCACTTAATAATTAATTAAACAAATCGTTATTTCGATTTTTCTTTGGAACGTAAGTACATCTTTTACTTACTAGAGTCTTGCCCAGTAGGCTATGACAACGTCGCGCGAATCATGCTCCTGTGCCAACTTCAGAAAATGTTGTATGGACTTCAATGTCGCAGGACATGGTGGGAACTCCATCTTTGAAGTGAAAATAAAATTTATTTCCAAAAAATTCTATGAAATTCCAATGAACGCAGTAGAATTTATTGTGATTGACAGTGTTGCCTATTTAAGACAATAGTTTTATTAAAAAAAACAGTGCGACCGTTTGACAACAATATTATCAGATATAATCATTTGGCAACACTGGCAGCGAATGGCTTGCCCAAAGCAACTACAGGTAAAATTGCTCAGTCTTTAAAAACCGCTACTACCAAACGGTTAGTAGCTCAGATGGTCAACGCATTATGGGCGTTTGATGTTATCAATTTTAATTGCCGTACTTTGCACTTTAACCCGCATAAGAAATATGCAGCAAGCTAAACTTTAAATTTTACTTTACTTCTAACAGCTGCAAACATGTCAATTTCTAAGCCTCTTTACTCGCTCTTTGGCAGCTATTTGGAGCAGCTTTTCAATCATCCCGTGCGCACGAAATCCATAACAGCGTAAGTAGAGTGGGTTACCTTCATTTAGCTGCAATTCAATTTGACTGAATTCCCGGCAGCTGCTTCCTGGCCACCTCGGCGAATGTCACCTCCCAGCGGCTTGCGGGCGCCAAGAAACTGAACCAGCACAGCGTCTTTGCGTATGGCCTGTTTGGGCTCATCTTTGGAGGCACTGTTCCGCATTATTTCTATCAAACTGTGGAGCGATTGTTCAGCCATGATCTGCGCTTTAGGAAGTTCTTTTTGTTCCTGTCGGAGCGCTTAACTTTTGCGCCCTTCTATCAGCTGCTTTCGCTGTATTTCCTCTCGATATTCGAGGTGAGTCTCTTGATCCGTGTGCCGGGAACTGTCTCAAGCCTTCTTTTCTCCGGCAGGGCAAGTCGCACAGCACAGCAGTTAATAACTTGAAGAAGCTCTACTGGCCCGTGTTGCGCGCCAACTGGCAGTACCTGTCGCTGCTTGTCTACCTGAATATATCCTATGTGCCGCCCATGTTCCGTACACTGACCACGGGCATCATTTCCTTCATCTGGGTCGTATATATGGCACAGAAGCGTCGCCGCTTCCAGGAAAAACAAGCAGCTGCCAAGTCCACATAGAAATGGCATTCCACGGAACAGATTTTTTGCTATCTATATCTCTACATATATGCATATATATTAACACGCCCAGTGGAGATTACGCTGGATTCTTTTTTTAAACGCTTTATCTGGCGTCTCAAAGGTTTCGAACCGGGAACAATTATTGCTTTAGCTGTTTAAGTAGATTGAAAAGAAAGTATGTGTACAGTACACTTAAGATTAGAGGAAAATAAGAACTCGCCTTGTAAATTTGAAATACCTTAATTGTTTTTATCCTATGTACAATGAAACTTTATGCATTTGAAATGGCAACAAATAATAATAATATTTATTTTAAAAACGCAGCTTACAACTAGCGAGTAATCCAATTATATTCGAGTATTGTTGGTCTTGTCTACAATATCATTTAGCTAATAAATTCAAAGAAATGGCCTAAATCAAACTTTACAACTTAGTCTCGAAGGGGAAATGTGTCTAAAAAAGAATTATCCTGTCTTAATGCACATCAATTAGCTTAAGTATCATATAGGGCATGGTTTAGTTTTGCATATTGCGACTATATATATATATATATATATATCTGACTAGGGTTGGGGGTTTCCGGCTCACTTACAGTTCGCCGCACATTTTGCGCAGCGAATCTGTTAACACTCAGAAGGCTATTGCCGACGGACTTCGACTGTTGTGCATCGGCGTGCCGGCGATGGGTGTGCAGGGCGAGCTGGCGCGACTGAAGCAGCTGGAGCAGCAGCTGGAGGCATCGTTGTCCACATGATCATGATCGCCATTGCCATTGCTGATGCCCTCCCCGGAGGACTTGTGGTGATGATAGGGTATCGGCCGCTTGCGCGCGCTGCAAACAACAATAAACGGAAAGATTAGATAGCGAAAATGTTTTGCATAGAATTTCTTTGAAAAACAAACAAATATTATAGTTAAAACTTACCAAAACTGAAAAATTGCAATCAACAGAAATCATAAACTAAATCCTTTTTGAAAAAAAAAATAGAAAAATTAAATAAAACTTGGCATTGACATAATTTATTGTGCATACAAACAAAAGTCGTTTGCTTGAACTAAATCGAAAAAAAATTATAGTTTTTATGATGAGAATACAAATACAATTTAACACGAATGCGAAAAGAACAAAAATAATATTGCATTTGGAAAGCGAATTTGTTTAGAAAATTGAAATTAAATTATAATTCCTGAGTCTGAGCTGTAAGAAAGGAAAATAGTTAATCAAATAAATCGTAAATCAGGTGCTCTACAGAATTTTCGGGCATTGGAAATGAAGATTTTGCAACTCAAGCGGATAACCGGCTAACGTCTGGTGCTGCGGGGTGAGCGACGGCTACAGAAATTATATAAATAAATAATTAATTAATTAAATAAAGTAAATTGATTAAAATCAAGAAATCAAAGTTGAATAAAAACCTTGCAGAGTTCAGTTGTCGAATATAAACAGATTAGTTGAAAATAGAAACAGAAAGAGGGACAAATATCGATTCGACTGCTTACGAATATATATATATATATATATATATATACTATATGGAATCTGATATATATCCTTGTATCTACACATTACATTGTATCTACAAATATATATCTTTGCATATTTTAATAAATTGATACACTCTGCAAGGTTTTTCGTTGAAAAAATCAAATACGTAGAAAAAAGCTAAAGTTCTCCTCAATTTTTTGGTCAGTTGGCACTACCTAGTTATGCGACGTCTGTCCAGGAAGCTGGGCGAGCCGCGGCGTCGCGGTATGGAGGGTGAACGTGAGCCGGATTGTGATGTGCCAGAGCCGCTGCTCGAGGAGCTGCCGGAGCTGCTGCGCGACGAGCAGCTGGAGCGCGACGAATGCGAGCCGGAGCGCGATCTGGAGCTGCACGAGCCGCTGCGACTGCTCGACGAGCTGTACCGACTGCAAGCGAATATATATAATGATTAGCTATGGGCTCTCCGATTTTGTGGCTTGTGTGAACTTACGATCTGGAGCGGCTGCTGGAGCGATGGCGATGCCGACTGTTGCTCGTGCGCCGTTTGCTGCGGCTGTGATTGCTGCGCCGCGACCGGCTCCGACTGCGTCGCGCGGCGCTCTCCGCTGCGGCCACCGTCGCTGTCGATACCTTGGAAACGATGGCGTCCACCAGTGTGCTGTCCGCGAGTGCCGCAACTAAGGGCTGTGGATCGTGAATTTTGAACGGTTTTAAAACAATATTCGGATTCTGTTGCTGATGATGATGATGATGATGATAGCTAATACTATTGGCGGCCACCGCCGCGGCCGCTGCAGCCGCATTGAAGCCACGCCCATGCTGCGACGGATGTGTGCCGAGCAGCGCCAGGCCCGCTGCAGCGGCAGCAGCGGCCGCACCGCCAGCACCACCAGCACCACTCAATGACAACAGACCCGCCCCATGGCGGCCATGATGATGATGATGCACATGATGGCCACCGGCGGCGGCGGCGGCTGCGGCAGCGGCTGCCAGCAGCGCATGCTGCGAACCATGCCCATAGAGATTTGGATTGTACATGCTTAGACTACGCGTCAGATGATGCTGCTGCTGATCCCGCCGACTGAGCAGCGGCGGCTGCAGCCCATTGTGGTTATGCTGATTCTTGCAGATATTGTAATGGGTGGCGGTCAGCAGGGGGCCATGATTCAAACGATTCGTTGTGCGATTATAGGTGCCGGGCGTGCCGGCCAAAAAGGGCAGCGCATTGTTCGGATTGTTGTGATTAGTATGAGGAACAGCACCAGGCGGAAGATGACCAGCACCACATGCATGATTATTATTGTTATTGTTAGTATTGTGTCTACTGTTGGGATTGTTATTCAGCGTGCGATTGTGAAAGACGCGCTTCGTCTGATGTGGTCTATGGTTAAATTTGGCTATTGTTGTTGCAGTTGTTGTTGGGTTAAATGTTGTTGCTGCTGTTGTTGTTGCAGTTGTTGTTGTTGCAGTTGTTGTCGTTGTTATTGTTGTTGTTGTCGGAAGTGGGGCCATTTGGGGGGCCTTGCAAATGGGCGGCGTATTTGTGTCCCTTTTGTGGGCGACCAGCGGCTGCTCGAGCGCCTCTCCAGCTGCTGCTGCAGGCGGCGGCGGCGTTGTTGTTATCGCAGTTGTTGTTGTCGTAGTTGTTATTGTTGTTGTTGTTGTTGCCGTTGTCAGTGGGTTAATTAAAGCGTTTACATTGTTAGCAACAAGAAATTCACTGAGCGAATTACGTTTGGTGGCCAGCACCAGCATAGATTCGCCGCCACTTACTTCGCTGCCCTCTGCATCCTTGGCTGCATCTCCATTCTTCTCCATCGTGCGGATTTTCTGCTTTGCCTTGGCCGCAATGCCGGACTTGAGCTGCTCGAGCATGCGCAGCTCCTGCAGCTCCTCGCGCTCTCGCTTGCTCTGCTGATAATCGTCGAGTTCTGTCGCCGCCGCGGAGCATGTCTCCGGCTCGCTTTGGGCATCGTCACTTTGGGCGCGCAGACGCACCACGGGCGCTGGCTTTGTGGACTGCTGCCGTTTCTTGTCCTGGACAATGTCCTGATAGCGCTCGGGATTTTGTTCGGCTGGCGAATAATGCAGCTCCGACGAATTGGAGCTGCCCGAGCGACGTTTGCTCGGCCTTGGACTTGGCGTGTTGCCCTTGTCCTTCTCTTTCTGCCTCTCCTTCTCCCTTTCCTTCTCCTTTTTCGGCGGCCTGGGCTTTGCAGGCGTGCCCGAGCGTTCGAGCTTCACGTGGCCGATCTTGGTACGCTCTCGCTTCGGGCTGCTTGGCTCACGCTTTGGCGGCTCCGGCGGCGTTTGGCTGCGCCTCCGCTGCTTGCGGGGCGTGGGCGTGCCCGGCTCGCTGTGCGAGGAGCTGCTGCTGCTGGAGCTGTCCGACGAGGAGCTCGAACTGGATGCGGCACGCTTGCGTTTCGTCTGCTCTAGCGCGACCATCACCGACTTGGTGCCCAATATATCGTTGACAGTGTCCTCGGCCGCCTTGAAGGGATTGAAAGCGGGCGCCGCTGCAACTGTCGTCTTCTTGGGCGGCACCACCGGCTCTGGCTGCCTAACGACGGCCAGCGAGGGCGTGCGCTGCTTTTTAGGCGAGCGGGAACGGGAGTGCGAATGTCGACCCAATTTTCGCTCCTCGCCGCGTTTCGTCGTTAGGGAAGCCGAGCGACGTTCACGCCGGCGCTCTTTGCTACGCTCGCGCCTCTGTCCGCGCTCCTTGGCTGCCTCGCCTTGACGTGGTCGCTCCTTTGACTTTTGCCGCTCCTTGGAGCGGGGTCTTTCCTTCGAGCGTAGTCGCTCCTTGGAGCGTACTCTCTCCCTTGAACGCAGTCGCTCTTTGGAGCGTTCCTTCACCTTGGATCTCTGTCGCTCTGCGGAGCGTTCCTTCTGGCTCTCTCTGGAGCGCACTTTCTCCTTCGATCTCTGCCTTTCCTTGGAGCGCACTCTCTCCTTTGATCGTAGTGTTTCCTTAGAAGGTCGACGTTCTTTGGAACGCGGCCTCTCTATGGAACGATGCCTTTCCTTGGAGCGTAGTCTTTCTTTGGAGCGCAGTCTGTCCTTGGAGCGCAGTCTCTCCTTGGAGCGTTGCCTCTCCTTGGAGCGCAGTCTTTCCTTGGAGCGCTGCCTCTCCTTTGGACGCTCCTTTGATCTTTGGGGTTCCTTTGACTTTTTTCGGTCCTTCGATCCGGCTCTGTCCTTTGACTTTTGTCGCTCCTTCGATCTGGCTCTGTCCTTGGACTTTTGCCGCTCTTTGGAACGATCTTTGCCCCGCGACCGTTGCCGCTCCTTTGATTTCTGTCGCTCGTTACGTCTCTCCTTGGAGCGCTTGCGCTCCTTCGAGCTTAATCTCTGCTTGGAACGTTGTCGTTCTTTGGAGCGTTGCCTTTCAGTCTCTCGGCGTGGCGGTGTTCCCGTCGGTCGTTCCTTGGATTTGTGGCGGCGACTTGCGCTGCGCTCCCGCTTCTCCGTCGTGGAGTCGTTGCGACGCGACTTGTTGTCCTTGCGTCGCTCGGGCGAACGACTGCGAAACGGATTCTCCGGAGTCGTGCCATTATCCACAACAGCCGCGCGAGATTTGCCCGATTTTTTATCCTTGGGCGCGGGAGAGCTGCGATAATGTTGTCTTATTTAGTCGGCAGATTGATAAAGATATTGGATGAGAGCTTACTTGGAACGTGCCGAGTCCGTTGAGCTGGCACGTGCGCGTTGATTCTTCTTTAACTTTTTGTCGCGTTTTTTCTGCATAATAAAAGATTGGGAATTATTAACAAGAGGCACAGCTAACGGCAACAAAGTCTAACTGTTAAATGATAATTATATAGATATATGTATATTTATAAACACAGTTTTCATTCAGTATATGATCGTGGCATGATATATATATATGTACGTATATCTCAGATGAAAGCTCGCCTTGCAATTATTATTGGCTGTGTGTTCGAAAGATTTCGATTTTTCGGGCTGAAAAAACATATTTGGCATAAGAGATTGAACTTATTTTGGCTTGCCGAGGGAATTAGTCGGTTCACGCAATTCTATATATGCTATATATATATATATGTATAATATGTTAAAGAAAACAGACAAATGAAAGTACTTACAAAACTACAAGAGAGCCTTTGAAAGCTATCCTATATCAATGAAGCGCCAAGGGTTTTTATAAACAAAATATAAATTTTCTTTTTCGTTTCTTCAAAATTACTTGTAAATTTGATTTAATTTAATTGGTTTTTTTTTTTTTTTTTTTTTCTACATAGAACTGAAAAGTTTACGCAATAATTCGAAAGGAAAAGAAAAGTTAAAACTATGCACAAAAACAATTTATAGGTAAACTTATAAATTAAGCTTGTGCAGAGTTCTATTTAAAATTTACTTTCGACTAGCTAAAAGAAATAAAAGAAATTTAAACTGAATAAATTTCTAAATAAATTAAGAATTTATAAAACTAGTTTTGTGTATGCGTTTGAAGCCTTTTTTACCTTTTACAATATTTGTGGGGTGATTTTTTTGTCATTATTGTTTTTTTTTTCGTTTTTCTTTTGGAATTAATTTGTGGTATTCTTTATTTTTTTTTTATGTTTTTATATGCAGGTCTTAAAGTTCAGTAATTATTATTGTTTTTTTTTTGTTGGTTTAGTAAATGGTTCATTTTTGGTGGAAAAAAGAAGTAAATAAGCAAGAGAAGAAATGGCGTATGTTAAATATTTGGTGAACAATTGAGAAACAACGAAAAACGATAAAGTCAATCGATTTATCATCATATCATGTGTATATAGGCATTATATATAGTATATAGTATATATATATATATAGAGAGAGAGAAACAATTATATTCATTTAGACATAATTTGTATTACAAACAAGTTTCATCAGATGATTTTACACAATAGAGAAAAATGTTATATATATTATATGATATAGTTAGTATGTGAAGAGGGTTAAGATTGATTAGAATTAGAATTCATTAGAAGTTTTAATCGTGATACTTTATGAATAGCTCAGCACATGCACTCCTCAAGCAATTACCGGGTTTAATGGACATTACTTCCCGAACTTTTCTTTTGATCCGGCTTTTTTTCTTTTCACTTTTTGTCTAATGCTAATGCGATTTGCATGTGCCTTTACCTTCTCCTTTTTGGCTTTCTTGCGGGCGCTCTTCAGCTCGCGCTCCGCATCGCTGCTATCGGGCTCATCCTCGCTATCCTTGTCGCTATCGATGCTATCGCTGCCGCTGTATTTGCGCTTGCGGGACTTCTTCTTTTTCGACTTACTGCAAATAGAATGGGTTAAAGTCATGCGATTAGTGGCCATGAAAAATGGTGCCCAAAACTGAGGGTGAACAGTTTCAGCTAGAAGTTTTGTGGACGCGTCCAGGAGACGGGGCCCAAATTGGGGCCTGGCAGCAACATTAAGAAGTGTGTTTTGTTTTTTTTTTTTTGGTAAGAGGTTGATTAACTTGTGGTTTAGTGCTTTACCTTCATCGAAAACTGCTCAAAAATGCATTGTCTTAATAATAGTAAGTAGGTTAATAATAATAATAGAAAGAAAGATGAGAAAGTAATTCGCTTTTAATTGTTGCAAAACACAGTTTGGTTCCTTAACAACGAGACTTTTCTTAAACTTTATGCTTTTGTCGTGTTGTGTGTAAAACTGTGGTGTGTATGGCTGTGGTGTGTAAAACTGTGGTGTGTAAAACTGTGGTGTGTAAAACTGTGGTGTGTATAGCTGTTGTGTGTGTGTTCGGCTATGATATGACATTATGCTTGTCATGTTGTGTATAGCTGTGGTGTGTATAGCTGTGGTGTGTATAGCTGTGGTGTGTATGGTTGTGGTGTGTATAGCTGTGGTCGGTATAGCTGTGGTGGGTATAGGCCGTGGTGTGTATAGCTCTTGTGTGTGTGTGTGGGTGTGGCTATGATATGACATTAAAGTCCGCACAATTTTGTAACACAATACAGTTAGATATAATAAACGAATTTTACTTACCAAAAGCTGGACAAGATCAATGTGAATGTGGAAAGCGAATTGTGTATGTATGTGTGTGTGTGGGAGTAGTTGTGCGTGTGTGTGTGTGTGGGCTTAGAGATTAGTGTAGACTAATATTTAAGAAAAAAAAGAAGAGGATAGAGCCCATAGAACCCTACGCTTAATAAGAAAATAAAACGATGCTGTCAGCAAATATGATTATCAAAGTATATTATAATACTTTTTTATCTTTTTGGAAACACACATTAGAAATTCATTTCATTTCGCTGTGTTTTATAATGTTTTTATATATATATAGATTTAAGCTCATTTTATAAACTAGATAATAATATGTGTATGCAAAAATTTCATTTGTACATAACTTTTCGCTTCTTTTTACTTTCTTTCTCATATGAGTCCCTTTTGTTTGGTATCAAGTTTTCAAATGCAATGTAAAAGAAGGAGTAGAGACGAAAAACACAAAATGTTAATTAAGCAGTTGTTTTTGTTAATTACAAAGTTTTTTTTTTTGACAAATTTGCATTTGACTAACACGTACAACAATAGAATGTTAGAAGATAAATCAAATCAAATAGTTGACAAATGGAACATAAAATTCATGAATTTGCAAAAGATATCTTTCTTTTTTTTTTTCGAAATAAGGAAACTAGAGAGTTCTACAAGTGGGTTAGGACTCGGTGCCTGGGCTACTTTCGAGCTCTTACCTCTCTTTCTTGTGCTTCTTGGACTTCTTCTTCTTGTCCTTGCGACGCTCAGGACTCGCCGAACTGCAGAAGCAAAAGAAAAGATATGAAGTTAGTTTTGATTTTTATTTGCATATTTATAATTTTACCTCTCCCGGGCGCGCTTCTTTTTCTTCTTTTTGTCCGACTTGGAGACATCGCCACTTTGGTGCAGTGCATCCGCTTTGCCAGCGCCGGCAGCCGCCTCCGGCGAGGGCGTGCGCAGCAGCGCATATCGTTTGCCCGTCTCCTTGTCTTTGCCTCCTGCTGCCGCTGCCGCCGCCGCCGCAGCCGCAGCCGTTGCGGCCGCTGCGAGGCTCTCGCGCTGCGCGTCCAGCTCCTTTTGCAGCGCCACGCTCTTGGCCAGATCCTCCTTGGCCTTGCGATCGCTATCAAAGCTGCTGCCCTCCACAAAGTACTCGGATATATTGAAGGCTTCGCGCAACTTGGCGTTCTTCTGCTGCTGTGCCTCAGCGATCTGATGGGTTTCACGCACGCTGCAAGAAATAGAAGAAGGGAATGAGATGTGGGCATGGATAAAGAGAAGGATAAGCTAGTCGGATAACTTATGTATCTAGACACGGGACACGCTGGGTGTCCATTTACCTGGCCGCCGCCGCGTTGCCAGCGCCGAGCAGCAACGTTTCGAGCCATGTGCTCGACGAGCGCTTGAGCAGCTCGAGCAGTGCCGGCAGCGCCTGGCCCTTGAGATTGCGTGTCCTGTCTGATTTGCTTCTTTCTCTTTCCCTTTCCCGTGCCCCTTCCCGCACCCCATCCCTTTGACTGGCATCAGCTGTTCGCAGCTCCTTCGGGCATTGCGTCATTTGCGTACTTTGGCAGACGCAGGCGCAGTCGTTGAGCGGCCTCCTCGACATTGCTGTGCGCCTGTTCTTCTTGGCGCCGCTTGCCAAAACCGGCTTGAACTTCTTGGCCACGGCGGCATAGTTGAGCGCCGCCGCCGTTGTGGCCTGCGCCGTGATGTGGAAACTCTCATATTTGGCTATATACTCGCGATTGTCGTGCTGGAAATATTGCGCCTTGCATTTCCTGCCACAGCCCACAATGGCCTTGGCGGGGTTGCTGCTGTCCACGTTGCTCTTCCCGCAGCCGGTTGCGTGTCCTGCGCGTTTGCGGCGCTTGCGTCGCTTCTTCGTCCGCACCACATGCAACGTGCTGCTGCTGAACGCATTCAACGTGCTGCTGCTGGCCGCGGACGCCATGGAGCTAGCTGTTGCCGCAGACGTCGCCGTCGCCGCCGTCGCCGCTGCAGTCGTTGTGCTTGTGTAGACTTCCGAGCAGAGCATTTCGCGTGGAGAGTTCGTCTCTCTTGCTCTATTTATTATTATTGGGGGTTGTTTGGGCAAGTGGATGTTTTTGGTTTTAAGTTTTTTTTGAGAATATTCAATATTTGTTTTTTCTTACACATTTCCCGAGTTTTAAATATAATTTTAAGTATTTGTTGTTACTTTTTTTTAAGTGTTTTATATATTGTTTTTTTTTATTTATATCTATATTTATTTGTTTATTTATATAACTTTATCAATTTAAATTGTTTTATTTTTTTCTCACTATTTTGCTTTTTTATATTTTTTCTTGCTTTTTTTCACAATTTTATAAATGTTTTTTTTTTATATTTTGTTTTTATAAAAATGTATTTCAACAAAGTTTTTGTGTATAAAAATATAGTTTTTCCACAATTTGTTAAGGAAGACAGTGGATATATTTCATTTTTGTGAATTCCCTACTTTTCAACTTTTATATATATTTTATGTTTTTCCAAACTTAAATCTGGAATATCTCCTTTTATAATAGAACTCTTTACTCGTTTGTTTTTTATGTATTAAATAGTTTTTTCCACAATTTGTTCAGGAAGACAGCGGATTATATTTAATATTTATACAGTTATATATTTTTTTTATATTTTTATGTATTCCAATTGATTTTTTAACCATTTGTTTAGGAAGACTTTGGATTGTATTATATAAAGTTCATTTATTAATTCATATCATTATTTTTTGCATTGTTTTTTCAAGATTTTGTCAAGAAAATGGTTTTTAATAATTTAAATAATCTAGTTTAAATAGCTTCATTTATTATAAATCATATTTTGTATGGTTTCTATTTTCCACAAGTTTATCAGGAAGACAGTGGATTATAAATATATAGTATATTCATTGGGCTTTTTGAATTATAAAAGTTTCTTTTGATTAATGTTTTTATGTTGTTGATTTGGTTTTTCTCAAAAAAGACATAAACCGTAATATTTATTATGCTTTTTTATTTTTTTTTTTTTTTGTTATTAGACACTTTTGTGAATTAATTTTCAAGTATTATGCGTTTCCGGAAGACATTGGAATCTTTTAAATTTGTTTTATATTGTTATTATATATTTGTTATAAAAATAAACTTTCGTATGTACTTAATTTAACCGCTTGGAAGACGTTGGATTAGCATTTATGTAGAATTACAATTTGGCTACATTTGCCTTAAATTGTTAATTATATTTTATTCATTAACAACTTTGATCGTTATTTGGAAGACTTTGTTGTTTTATATACTTTTAGCTCTCATAATTTATAGTTCGAAATACTCCGTTGCGCTCGCTGTCGACTCCATTCAACGACTAAAACTAATTGCGAATTACAAGCTATGTTTGGAAGACTTATTTAGTGATTTGTTGCTTTCGGTTTGTTGGATCACATTAAGCTGTGTCTGTGCTCAGGAGCTTAATACTCCATTCTAGACACTTGCTATCAATTTCAACAACGACGCCGACGACGAAGCTAATCGCTTGTGGTTAGGATGAGCTGGTAGCCACCACCAGCTAGCATAGAGGCCGAGCATGGCTGAGTTTCTATTCTTTGGGATTATTGCGTCCAGCTGCACACTTGAAGGGCTGCTCGAGCTTTGGCATATTGATTGCATTTTGCCCAATCGCCGCATTGTCAACTGTTCCTTTTTCAGTTATTTTCAGGTGTTTTCTGTGTCAGCTATTGATTTTTCCAGCGCAGCGGCAACATTTTCCGCTGCCTTCAAAATCCTGGCGGCCGCATTCATGTTGTCCTCGTCGCCGACGCTGTTGCCAGGGCAACTTTAACGTTTTCCTATTTCTATTTCTATGTTTTTGTTTTGTTTTATTTCTAGTTGAGTTTATTATTTATTTAAAATAATTAATTTCCTGAGCGCGTGTGCCAACGTTTGGGCTTTGGAAGACTTGATGTGACTGCTGAAAATGTCATCCTTGCCAGCAGATTTTTCTCTACAACTGCGCGTGTTTTGATTGGCGCCTGGACCAAAGCTGGGTGGGTTTTGGGTGGATTCTCTCTCGCCGTGCGCAGCCGGAGGCGCATGTGGTGTGGCGGCCAGTTAAACAGCTGGCTGAGATTTGATGTGGACACGCGAAGGAACGAGGCGTGTTTGGTTCAAGCGTTTATTGATTTGTCCAGGCGCTCAGTTTTGTTTTAAATTACATAATTGCGACTAACTATATTTAGCTACGACTAAATGTAAAGGGAGCTACTTACGCTACGCGTCCGAATTCATCCTTGGCCAAATCGGTTTTGCCTTGGCCCATCAATTTCTGGCGATACGAGTCCACGTGCGATTTGATCTCCTCCGGCGTGCGTCTGTTTTTGGGTCAAAAAAAAAACACAAGAAAACAACAATTAGAAAATCACAGCAACTAAATTGTTTAGTCGAGAATATTTGCTAAAAATACCTTTTAGACTTAAGTAAAACTTAGTTTTATAAATTTCACTGCTAAAATATTTATGTTATTTGCATTTTAAGGCCTCCTTTTTTAAAACTTTTCTTTAATGTTTATGCATAAACAATTTGAAACTTTTTGACCACTCAGCAAGTTGTCCGCTTTATTGTGGAACGCGGATGTGCTCTATTGAAACAATCTCTACAACTGAAATGCAGTTTTCCACCACCCGAATAGCGCAGGCCAAGCTCAGGCTGCGTCGTTGTCAGTCGGCGACCAACGGAAGTAGAGATGAACGCGTGTTTGGTTTGGGTTTTTCTATAGACCCAACATCTCATATATGCCTCCAAGGGCTTAAAAGCTTGATCCACCCGAAGTTCTTTTTAATTTTAAAGTAATGTTGTGTCCAATATCTTTATAACTTCTGTGCAATATCTGTGCAAATTCTTTGCCAGATTTGAACAATCAACTTGTTTTTCGTGTCACGAAAGAATGCACGACACGCGCTCAGCTTTAGCCCGAAGCGCTTATGTGTGACGCAAAAGTTGAGTAGGGGGTGGTTGGGCTGGCTGGTAGAGGGCGGGCGGGCGCTGCTCTTGCAGCAGGGTTGGTGGTGTATTGCTGCTGCTGCCGACGCTGCTGCTTTTGCTGAGCGCGCGCGCTCTCTGGCAGCTACCAGGCGCCGAATGTAAACACAACCGCAGCAAGCAGCGGGGAGCGAATGTAAATATTAGCACGTTGGAGAGGAATGCATGGCCCGAATGTGCAGAGTGTTGGCGACCGGTGTTATATAACGCCAATATTGCATTACATGCAGGAGGCAACTGCCATTTGACTGGATATGGCAGCCCCATTTGAAATGCGACATGTTATTTGACTTACCCTTGCTTCTCGAGTATTTCTTCGAATTCAATGCACTTCACCTCGATTTTGCGCTTGCGATCGTGATCAAGTATCTCCTTGTTTGGCGGCCGATTGAGCTGTGCGTCCAGCTTTTTGGTATCATCTTCGGCACGATAGTCCTTGTCCTTTTTGCCCGGTCGCACAAATGCCCAATTGCGCTGCACATGTCCATTTGTGCCGGAGCCACGCGGCGTCGTCAGCCCAATGCCGTTGTACATGTTGAGCCGCTCCTTGTCACTAGGTAGCTATTTTTGCTGGTTTAAACGTTTACTTTTTCGTATGCATCAGCGTTTGGAACGGCGCAGCTGCTCCGCCAAATGTGCAGTTTGCAAACACAAGAAAAATCGATTTTGTCTAGCAGGCAACGCCGACGCCGAGGCAACTCTGACTATCGATATATTTACAGCACTGCGATATTGTATCGATATTGCTGAAATCGAGAATTGTAAACAAAAATTGCACTTGGTTTACATTATTTTTAACAAAATACGATTTGGACCGCTTAACAATATGCAAACAGACAACAAACAGGACAAGGAGGAGGCGGAGGAACCTACCAAAGTGGTTTTTAAGAAGTCGTCCCGCAAAAATCTGCGCCAGCGCAAGAATTCCGATGATGGCGACAAGGAAGAGCAGTGCGTATATCAATTTTTTATATATTAAAATATCTAATTGAAACTCTGTTTTAAACAGGCTCACACTCGATGAAATCAAGGAGCGACAACGCTTACGACAGCGTCCCAATGGCGTCAGCCTAGTGGGCCTGGCGCTCGGCAAGAAAGTGGCGCCGGAGGAAGAGCTGGCCATCAAGGATCCGTTCAATGTGAAAATTGGCGGGCTGGTCAACATGCAACAAATGAAATCCGGCAAAATGAAGGAAGCCGACGATGCCTATGATGTGGGCATCGGTACGCAATTCTCGGCCGAAACCAATAAACGTGACGAAGACGAGGAGATGATGAAATACATCGAGCAGGAGCTGCAAAAGCGCAAAGGCGGCGCTGCAGATGAAAACGAGAATGATGATAGCGATGCCCATAAATATCTGACACCCGAGGATGCGGCACTCTACGCGCTGCCCGACCACTTGCGTCAGTCCTCGTCGCATAGATCCGAAGAAATGTTGTCGAATCAAATGCTAAATGGCATACCCGAAGTGGATCTGGGCATTCACGCCAAGATTCACAACATCGAGGCCACGGAAGATGCCAAGCAAAAGCTGCTGCAGGATGCCAAGAACAAAAAGGATGGACCCTCGCAGTTTGTGCCCACCAACATGGCAGTCAACTTCATGCAACACAATCGCTGTAAGCTGTTTACTGCTCATTAATTGCTTGTTACTAAATAGATCTTTCCTTGGTTCCAGTTAACATCGAGGACAACAATGAACAAAGGAGACGCAAGCGTGAGGATAAAGAAGGCAACAACAAATCAGCGCAGCATCAAACGAATCCAAATGGCGTTAAGCGTGCGACGGATGATTATCATTATGACAAGTTTAGAAAACAATTTCGCAGATATTAAAGAAAAAGTACAAATTTTTAAACAACAAATTTTTATTATACTAATTTGAACATAGAAGCGTTTTTTCCTGGGCTGAGTCCATGTTCATTCCATTTGCTGAAATATATATAAAAATAACATTTGATTAGTTTAGTTTGTTGTTAAAAGTTGCTGTTTAAGACTAAAGCAAATTTGTTCAGAGAGAGAAGTTGATTTCATGGCAACGAATGACTGAAGCTCAATGAGATTCCTACTTGAATAAATCATCATAATAAGTTAAAAATGCTTTTACTATCTAAAATATATATTAAAACATAGTTATATACACACCTTTAGGAGAAAAAAAGACAGTTGGCAATCAATTCTGTTTGAAACTGAAAAGTACAAAGAAAAACATAAGATTAGCTTGATTCTTGGAGAATTCCTGGAGTTATGATAGATATTTTGTTCAGTGAGAGAAGATTGATTTCATGGCAACGAATGACTGAAGCTCAATGAGATTCCTACTTGAAAATATCATCATATAAAAATAGAAAGTTTAATATAACAAATAAGTATTTACCTTTAAGAGAAAAAGAGTTTGCCCAGCACCAAACTGAAAATAAACAAAAATTAGTTGAAGATCTGATTTGATAAGATTTTAATGCAGCTTACCTATTTAAAAGTATAATCCAGTCCAGTTTATGCTGAAACTATCTGAAATAAAAATAATAATAATACCAACCCAATTGCAAAGCCATTCATTCTGTTGTTATTAGAGTTTTTGTTTGTTTTTTATTATACCCAGACAACATTGAAACGTTCATCCTCGCTCTATTTTGTCAGCTTAGTTATTACTTTGTTGATAGAAAAGAATTCTATTGTGAAAACGTAAAACGCGATGTACGTTCCCATTTTGCATGTTTATATGATGCCGATCTTGTTGGCGATATCGAGAGCATCGTAGTCACGCGCCAGGCGCACATAAGCCTTCTTCTGACCATCGGGCCTGATCAGAATGTTAACCTTAGCCACCTTGATGTCGTAGAGCTTGCGCACTGCGGCACGCACGTGGTTCTTGTTGGCGCGCAGGTGTGTGAGGAAGACCAAGGTGTTGTTATCCTCGATCTTCTTCATGGCTGCTTCCGTGGTCAACGGATATTTGATGATGTTGTAAGCATCCATGCGGTTCCTGGTGGGCACCGACTTCCTGGGGTATTTAGGATTGCGTGGCAGCTTCAACGTTGTTGGACGACGGAAGTGCACATTGGTGCGGATCTTGCGTGTGCGTGTACCGAAAGCGCCCTTGATGATCTGTTTGGTAGCCATAGCAAAAGACATTTTATTAACTTCCATTTGACACGCTCAGCATTTGCAACTTGCTCACCTTGGTCTGCACCTTCTTGGCATTCAACAAGGCAACAGCCTTGGCCTTAGCCGTACCCTTGGCGGGCTTGGCGCCAGCCTTGCCCACGGCCTTCTTGCCCTTGGCAGCAAGACGTGCCTTGGCGGAGAGCTTGGCCAGCACAGACTGGGGCTTCTTGCCAGCGCCCAATTTCTTCTTCAGATCCTTAGCCTTAGGCTTGGTGACTGGCTTCTTCAGGGCGGGCTTCTTTGCAGCGCCAGCGGCTGGCTTCTTGGCAGCACCAGCAGCGGCAGCGGGCTTCTTGGCGGGAGCAGCAGCCTTCTTGGGGGCAGCAGCCGCAGGCTTAGCTGCAGCTGGTGCCTCCTTCTTGGCAGCAGCAGGCGCCGCCGCGGCCGCCTTCTTCGGCTCTGGCTTCTTATCGCCAGGCTTTGCTGTAATTGTCAATTAACAATAGAAATTAACACTAGTAAACAGAGCTGCAAAAAAGTTGGGTTAAGCACGAACGCACAACGCTAAGGCAAGCAGCAACAAACAGCAGTCTTTCATTTCTATGATAATTTCACTTGAATTTAATATTAAATGCGCTTTTTGATTAAATACATCACTTGGCTGCTTCACACACGCATTGTACATTGTTTTCAATGCCGAGTCGCAGCCACACCGCACGTGGCGCATATATGGCAACACATTTTCAGTTATATTCGGCTGAAATTCTTATTTTAACACATTTCTACGTATATCCGTGCATTGTGCTTGCTTTAACCTTGCTGTTGATGACAAAACCACACATTTTTTAGGTATTTTTATAAGAAAAATCCTTACCGGATTTCTCGGTTGGCTTTTTAGGTGGCATTTCTACGAGAAAAAGAAATGAAAAGGAAAACTGAGGGGCATTTGACAAATAAGCGGAAGCCCATTTTGACAGTAGCGTGGCCAGATGCGTAGCAAGTGGCAACGCTTTCTGACGATGTATGGTAAAATGGCAACGCCAAGCAACATGCTAGTGGCAACGCTATAGAAAATTTAAAGAGACGGCAGCCCTGTCTGTCAATAAAAAAAACCGTTTTTTGTGTGCAGTAAAATTAAAATATATTTATAAATATAAAATGAGAACTGGGATGATCAGCAGGCACAGCCACTCTTTTGTTTGCTGGAGCGACTTGTGAAATAACTACGTAAGTCTGTAAATAACAAATCAAGATTATCGAAAATTTGCCGCGAACTCTTAGTGTAACCTACCAAATTTTTGCGACTTTTCTGGTGTTTGTGTCGTCTGCTCCTGCGCTGTGCTCTTAATTAATTTTAATTGTTGCTGCATGGCCGTTTCAAAGGCCAATGCGGCCAAACGTTGAAAGAACTCGTTGATCTTGTAACCGGAACGCGCCGATACGGACCAATATTCGGCCTGCAGCTCGGCAGCTGCCACGCCTGCGAGGCGCTCCATACGCATAAACTCCTCCTTGGTCTGGGATGAAAAGATATCTAAAGTGGATTGGATTGTTTTAAAGGATGTTTGTGCTCACCAATAGATCTGCTTTTGTGCCCACTAGAAATATTAAAGGTTTCTGCGTTGTGTTGTAGTTGAGGGCGCTGGAAAGCCACTTTTTGGCTGCTTCCAGAGACTCGCGCTTGGACATGTCGTAGGTGGCCACAATGACTGGAACAAAGGGGGGATTAGGGAGAGATTTCAAAGCTTCACCCATGCTCACCACTAGCATTGCGATAATAGGCGCCCGCTATGCACTTGAAGCGCTCCTGGCCCGCCGTGTCCCACCTGAAAGCAAAGAAGAGACTATAGATGAAGTCCCTGCCAGGGAATTGTCCACTTACATCTCCAGGCTGAAGTTGTGACCCAATATGCTGAAATTCTCCAGCTCAAAGTCAACGCCAATGGTGGCCTTATAGTTCGACTGAAACTTGTCGTAGCAGAAGCTGTAGCAGAAGCAAGTCCCAACAAGATTCAATCAGAGTTTTCTTTGAAGGATTACTTAAATGACTCACCGATTCACAATGGCCGTTTTGCCCACGGCGCAGTCGCCCACAAAGATGACCTTGCAGGGTCGCAGCTTCGGTTTGCGCGGCAGATCCAGTTGGTAGCGCAGCTGGGGCGCAAAATCCTTGTCCCGGCTGTAGGGCGTCTGGGCGAGGCTGTAGGCGGGCGGCAAATGCCGCAAATGGGTGCGCGGATCGTGCTGGGACGTCGTTGGCGGCGCGGGCAATAACAGATTCTGGCGTAGTCGATGGGGCATTGTGTACGTCTCGTTGCCAACTGACAGCGAGACGAGCTGTGGTCGCAAACCAAAGCGGAAAATGCGCCACAAAAAACCACAAGCCTCGGCCTGAACTTGGCTTGCTATCAGGTGCTCAAGGTGCGACTTTGTATGCAAATAGGCCTCTGATAATGTTGGGCCCTCGAATTGGGTTAACCAGCGATAGCAATGTGGCACAGAGCTGGGCCCCAGGCTTGTCCAGGGATTTCCCCATGTCAATTTAGTTGAGTTTTTGATGTGTTTCAAACTTGGAAAGCTGAGATTTGCGTAAGCTATACATTAATGGAGTAGAGATTTATCCATAGAAAAGTTCTTTTAATTTTAGATATGTTTAGCTTAAAGGAATTTTTATATAAACCTAAAAAACGGGCGCCAAATTACCTTTATCTCGTGGTTATATTTATATAAATCCAAAGAAATTCGCGTACAAGCTAAGACAGAGAAATTTCCACTTGCATAGGTGGAAAATACGTGGGAAAAAGTTGTGTGAAACTTTTTTGTTTTCATCCAATCGCCTTTAAACTCATTTTCAAATATCTTTATTAAACATTTCTTGAGATGTTTTTCACGCTTTTCGGGTAAATCACGCCCCTTGATGTGAAAGGGGAATTTATTAAGGCCGGTATCCGTAAATTATCCTTTGTTTCACGCTCTCCGGGTGGATCACGCACCTTTGGTGGAAAAAGGGGGGCATTTATTAGAGATGTGTTTCACGCTTTTCCGCTAAATCACACTTCTTGGTGGAAAATGGGTGAAAAGGTTGCTAAAGTTTAAAGACCTGGCAAAGCCGGGTAACAAGTTTACTGCGCTGCGGTGTGCTTGCCGCCTCCAGGATAACTAAAGGAGCCCACGCTCTTGACCTGTTGCAGCAGCTTCGGATCCAAAGCCAGGGCCTTGTAGAGCGCACGCTTCAGCTGCCTGTACTGAAAGTGTGGCGGAAAGGGCATATCCTCAAAGGCGAGCATTAGAAGATTGCCAGCCTCATTGCCCACGGCCAGGCAGCGACCACAGTGCGAAAAGCTGGAAGAGAATGGAATTGGAAATGGAATGGAATGGTAAATGGAGGCAACTGCTCACCAGAAGGTCGTGTAGTCGATCCGGGCATCGATTGTGGTGGACGAGACGGGCTTTAGTGTGCTGTTGCGCAGATCCCAGATGTCGATGGTGCTGTGGCTGAGCGAGACCAAAATGGTCGAATGGGTGCGGCTCCAGCGGGCGCAGTGCACCGGCGACAGATGATGATGCAGCGTGATCAGCGGCAGCAGGATGCCGCTCAGCCAGATGCGAATGCACCTGGACAAGGACAAGAATTAGGCAGGAAATTGAAGCTAAGAGGAAACTCACCAATCGCTGCCGCACGTCAAGTAGAGCTTCGGGGACCAGGGCGAGAAGTCCATGCAGACGGCGGGCGTTTCGTGGACTTGGCGCTGCTCCAGATGCTGCAATGGATAGTTGGTGGAGCACTTGTACATGGTGCCCTCATCGGTAAGGACATAGTAAAAATCCGTGTGCACCGGATCCAGCACGAGTTCCAGGCACTGCACGTGGCGATTCGCGAGGAGTGGGACACGCTGTGCCGTGCACTGGAGAGGAATCCCCTCCAATTCGGCCTCGGCACGCTCAAAATACTGATGCTGAAAGCCCAACAGATGTGGACTGTTGATGAGCTGGTATTTGGTGATGGCGCCCGACTGCGAGGCAGCCAGAAAGGGCGTCAGATCGGGATCGCCGGGCACATCCCCGTCGGTTCGCTGTATCCACTTGATGGCCGTCACCGGCTCGAAGTGGGGCGAGCTGCTGCGTTGGGAGCTGGCCAGCGGTGGCTGATCCTCGGGCTGCGAAATGTCACGCACCTGGACATCGCCATTGTGCAGCCCAATGGCCAGGAGTTGAGGTGCCGCCGGCGAGAACTGCACCGTGACCACGGGCACGGGATAATTGTAGCAGCGTTCCGGATTCACCGGATTCTTGATGTTCCACACATAAACATGGCCGGGACTGCTGCCCGGCTGCTTGCCCAGCTGCGCATACGTATAGATGCCATAGGACACAGCCATAATGTCGCCGTTGCTGGGACAAAAGCTGACTCCGGTCACCGCCTGCCGGGCTCCGGGCAGCGGGGAGGAGGAGGGTGCACTCAGACGCCAGAGCAGGCGCAGCCGGTACTTGAACTTGACATCCTCGGCGAGCGGATCGGGTGGCGTCATGTTGCGAAAACGTCGCTGTTCCGGCTCGTACACATTGCTGGCCAGGATGCGCATTGTCAGCATGAGCGCCAGCCGGAAGCTGGGTAGTTTGTTGATCGCCACAAATTGATCCACGCCGCCGACGCGATAGGTGGTCACCTCCATTTTTTGGGCGCCCTGCACCTGGACGCTCTTTGTGGACGCCTCGAGATCCTTGTACGTGTCGAACATCTCGAAGTTGGAGACATAGGAGGCCACCTGGTCGGTGCGCAGGCGTTCCGTGTTGACCAGCCGCGACTTCAGCAGCACCGATATTGTCTGCGTTTCCGCGTCGACGGTGCGCCGGGATTTGTCCGTGCCCGCCAACAGCTGCTCGTAGCGCCGATTATCCGCCAGCACCTGGCGCCCCTCCTCGCTGTCCGCCTCGGCCGTCATGCTGGGCCGCTCGAACAGCACCACAAGTGGCGTCTTCCTTAGCAGCACCTTGATAAAGGGCGTGGCCGTCGGCTTGGCCGATCTGCGAGCCGCGGGCGCAAAGCCAACAGTTTCCGCTTTGGCCGTGTCCCTCTCCCTGTCCCTGTCGCCGCCCAACTGCAGCTTGTGCAGATTTATCTGGAGTAAGGCACACAGAATGAGGTGGAGGTGGAAGTGCCACAGCTTTTATACTCACGCCCAGCGCTATGTCATCCAGCGAGGCGCGCATCACGCATTTGGTGCGATATTCGGGCGAGCGCAGCTTCTGCATGGGCAGCTCCTCCGACGAAGTCGTCTTCATCAGCGGATGATTCCTGATCAGCTGGCTGAGCTGCTGGAAATCAGCAGCTCGATAATCCTTGTTCAACGGCCTGGACATTTTGGCTGATAAAATTCAAATTTAGTAGCTATTATAGAGCTCGAATATACCCTGTACTAATAGGAAATGGTTGGAAGTAGGAAATATTGGCAGTTTCGCCCATGCATGTAACAGGCAGAAGATGGAACGAATCTATCGAGAAGTATTCTATTTATAATATGAAATCTGCTATACCATAAGATTCGGGTTTAATTGTTATCCTAACGTTTTTCTCGAATTCGATAATTATCGATTTTGATTCTGGTTTTTATAGCACTAATCGAAAGTTTATATGAGCTAGATATGCAACATTCTCACGTAGTAGACACAGATCAAGAATATTTCCCTGTTTGAATACCTACCTCCGTTCCCTTTCAAATAAAAATTTAGATCGATATATATCGGTAGATAGATATATTTTAGCCCTGAAAATTGTAATAATTATCGAACTGCAAGCACAGAAGTTATTTCAAAATGAATTTGCCCTAGTATAATGCTGACTAAACGAACCCTTGCTGAAACTTGAAAGTGTGTACAGGGTATCTTCCAGTCGGCCACACAAGTCCAGAGCACTCTTACTTGTTTATAATGTAGTTAACATGGCAACGCATCGTTGCCACAGACACGCGCCTGTTGCCATACGGCAGTGCTATATATTGTTGCGCAGCTGCACACATAAATATTCATAATCAAAATAATTTTCAGGCACGCAAGCGCAAAGTAATTTCATTTGTGGCAAGTCGCAGCTTTTATGCCCTAACAAGCTATCGAAATGAGATCGATTGCGATAGGCGACTATCGATAGCATTGATACTTTGACTATTGTGAACGAGCTTGAGTAGCCAAAACTTGCCGCGTGTTTTGGGTGCAGCTAGCATTTGAATATAAGAGAATACATATATACATATATAAAGTTCTACTGTTTTCGGTTTCTTTCAAATGTATAACAAAAAGCGTGACTAAGTGATATATAGTAGCTGCAAGAGAATTCGGATAATTATGACGATTGCATGGTTCACAGGCGCGCACAGTGCAGACGGACTGCCTATTGTGAATGGCAAAACTTCCGCAACAACAACAACAAGAAGAAGAGAAACAAGTACAAAGCATATAGCCGCTGCTATGACCTGTCACAAAAAAAAACAAAACAAAGTTTCGTTTAAAATTTGTATAGCAATTAGACGCACACCAAAGCCATTTACACACACAGACGGACATGTGTAGCAATAGAAAGGGTCTTTAATTCCGCCACAGCGCGCAGAAGTCGAAGAAAAAGAAGTTGTCTTATGTTAATTTTGCCTTTCTGCTTCGCTACGCTGATTCGCTTAATGAACAGGCAGCGGTTGCGGCTGCGGCAGCGACGTCGGCGTTGTCAGCAGCGCAGCAAGTGCAATATGTCAAATAGACAGACGAAGCAGCGAAAAGAAAGACGTTTTCCGCATGGGGGCCAAAAAGCCGCCGCATTGCATGTTGGTCAGCAGCAACAACAACAGCAAAAACAACAGCAACAAATCGCATTCGTTCACAATATAAACGCGTCAAGCGTAAAGCAATAAATGTGCAAGCGAAAAAGAGAATAAAATAACAAAAGCAGCGTTAAAGTCGCTTTGCGTGCATTATGAACTTTGCACGGGCGAGAGAGCAGGCAAGAAATGCGACCAACGCTTGTTACACATTTTCGGCAAAAAAATATACCAACAACAACAACAACAACAATAACGAATGGCGGCTGGCAGCGACGTTGCAGTCGACGTTCGCTGCGCACAGTGCTTAAAATTGTAACTAGTGGCAACGCGTTCCTGCAAAATTTCAATTATTGGCAGGCGACAACCGCGTCAATTCTGTTATCACATTTGTAAAACCAAACTTTATTGCCGTTCAATCAATGAGGTAAGTGCCTTTTTTTAATATCGAAAATCCAACCATAAAATCGCTTAATTGGCTGCATTTTATGAGCTTCTAATTGTCCACACCCTGAAAATCGTAAAGTTTAACGGCTACAAGTTCATCTAGCATATGCACATGTACTTACACACACACACACATGTACTCACACACACACACACACACACACACACACACACACACACACACACATGCGTGCGCCTGACCCGTGTCTTTGAACCGTTTTACGTTCATTCAGTTCGACTTTTACACCTGTTTTATGCTTCCACTGGCCCCAATGTGCGCCGGCCGCTGCCAACGCCGACGCAGCAGCGTTGCGCTCATCGCGTTGGGTGTAACATATTTTCTTTTTTCATTTTTCTGTGTTGGTTTTGTTTTTTTTTTATTTTTTTTTAGCAGCGTACGCCGCGTTTAAGCCCTCTGCTCACAAAAGCGACTTTTATTCGTTAATTAACCGTCGTGCGGCGCAGAAGTGCCGGCTGCGCAAAGCCCGCTTAACGGAAGTCCACAAAATCGAAGCTATTGCGGAAACTCGAAAGCGAGGGCGCAAAAACTGATTTCGATTCTCTCGACGATTGGGCACAAACCGTCACCAACTGTGGCAACACTGGCACCTGCTGTCGCCGTCGCTGTTGACGTTGACGTTCACGTCGACGCTTTTCACTCTTTTTCGTTTTCGGTGCGCGTCACAGTTGCATTTGAACGCGGCACGTGCGCCGTTGTCCAACCTCGACGCCGGCGCTGACTCCTGTTTGCAGTCTGCAGTCGCAGTCGACGCGGCGCCTGCGCAGAGACATTTGAGTTATTATAATTTTATGCATATTGCGCGGCTTTCAATTAATGCGTGTGTGTGTGTGTGTGTATGTGTTAAACGTTAACGCGATTTTGCAATAAGGCGACACCCGCATTCACAGCATAATCAAGTTGATCAGTTGATTTTGTCTTATCAGCAGCAGCATCGCAGCACCTGTAAAATGTTGCTTTGGAAGCGGCTTTGTCGACCCCAAGGCGAGCCGGCGGCGGCGGCAGCGCAGCGCACAGGTGAGTTTCTTTTCGTTTATAAAGAAATCTTAACAGCCACGCCCATTTGATTAGAAACGCCCACGCAGTTAAATATGTGCAAACAAAAATCATTTAAAAATCAAAAATTGTGAAAGAGAAAAATTGTTTTTTGGGACTGTTTTTTATTGTTGTACATGAAATCTGTGCGTCTCATTTGCATAATTTGCATCTTAAAATTGTTTCGGTTTCAGTTTCTGTTTTTATTGACTGGTTTATTGATTTCATTTTGTGATTTCGTTCGCAAGACCCAAAACCCAATCCTCAGTCCCCAATCCTCAGTCCCCGTCTCGGGCGCTTAATAAATTACCATCAAATTTTATCACCTACAAAAGTTGTGTATTCGCTGAGCAGACAAATGCGTGAAGCAGCTTTAATCCATTGAGTTAAATGAATAATATCTAGTATGTTAATACTGGCTTTTAGTTCTGAGCTCCATTCCTGAAGCCTCGGCTCTTTGCGCGCTCTTTGGGTGGGTTCCAGTCGGGTGTGGGGTGAGAATGTTGCCAAATAAGATTTATGAATGAGTTTGGCGTGTTTAACATAATCATGCATATCGCGCAGTCTGCCTAAGATTTAGATACGTCCACAAGATCAATCTATTAAACATGTGCGAGGGATTCGCTTAGAAGAGACTAGCAAATGCTCTATGGCCAGGTGAGCTGTGTGGCAAAAGGTGATTAGAGTGTCTTACTCCAAAAATATGAATATTAAATACATATTGAACGGAGGAGCTATAAAACTAGGTCCGATAAGTTAATTGTCTACATACCGAAATAATTTTAGATTGAAGAATATCTTAAATCATATTATAGAGAACAAGTTTTAACTTCCGAAGCTTAGCAATCGATATTTATCCAACTTGTCGGAAACTAGGGGCTCCTAAAAATCAAAATAACCAGGTGTACATATAAAAGAGATTTTTAATTCTTATATCTCTCAATCAATCGATATTTATCGGGAAAAAACGCTTAAGTAACCTGCCTAATATCGATCTTGTGGGAAACTGGGGCCGATGGGAAAATTAAGGTAGAAGCAGTTTTACAAATCGATATTTATCGGTGGGGAAAACTTTGGTAAACGGAGTTTTGCAAATCGATATTTATCGGTGGGGAAAACTAAGATAAAAGAAGTTTTATAAATCGATATTTATCGGTGGATAAAAACTCTTGTCTGCTACCTTTAGCTGTTACCTACATAAACACAACTTTATAAGAACCCTTTTAAACCTTACTGATTAAGTATAGAGTATTTTATGTTATAGCGTGTTTGGAGTTGGGACTGCTCAAGCTATTTATAACTCGTTGGCGTGGGATGTATGGAAATTTCCAGGCATAGTTTCAACGATTATCTAATCATAGTTACCTTTGACTAGCGTCTGGGCACGAGCTATGTCTAATTGTGGATGCGGCGAGGCGCAACTGTCAGTTCGCATTGCCACAAGCTGTGGCAAGTTGGAGACCACAGTGGCTCCCAGTGCCAGTTATTGTGGTTTTCATTTCGCTTCGTTTCGATTGCGACTCCTTTTCTTTTTGGCTGGGCTCTTATTTTGGTCAACATGACTTTGACTTGTGGTAATTTGATGTTAATGACACTCATCAGCAGCGACACACGAACAACAACAACAACAAGAACGGGCAGCGACATCGACACTGGCTTTGCCCCTGCCCCTCTCCCTGCCTCTGTCCCTGTCCCTGTCCCAAGCCTGGCAGCAAACGTCGCACACTTAACACGATTCTAGTAGATCGTTCCGCTGTCCAGCGACATTTTTATGTGCTTCCCAACCGCAGCGCACCTGCCCCTTCCCGTTCCTCGCCGAGTCGTGCGGCATAATCGGCTTAGGCTTGAGAGGAGAGTCTCTAGCCCATGCCTGGGCTTTATTATCACAGTCTCTCATTCTTTGGCTCCCTCCTATCGCTCTCTATGCGCTCCATTTGGGCATTCCTCGTTATTAGTTTGTGTCTTGAGTCTTCTGTTTTCGAAACGCCATCAAGTTGCATGTTTTATGCGCCTCGTAAAACTACGCTCTTCGATATGCGTATAAAAATGAGTTCAACATTTTGTTGTGACACTTTTATGGGTCGCTTTTTTTTCTTCTTTCTTATTTCTTGGCATATACTCTGGCAGCGGGTGTTATAAATATGTCCCGAAATGTGTGGCAAATTGAAGGAAAAGGACCATGCTCTTGATCAGTATGAGGAGTAAAATTATGTTCCCTTAAATTTGTCTGTCTATTTGTCTGTGAGTACGCGTACTTTGAAATAACAAAAGCTAGAGACTTAAAATATGGAAAATTTATATTGATTGGAGGTTGACTCCACGTCAAAGAGCGCAGACGTGTAAAACAATTGCCATGAAGAAACATATCCGTGAAAATTGAACAAAATTATGCTTCTTTTCTTGTCTTGAATAAAAACCCCGGGCCTCGAGTCAGCCAGACGTATATTTATAATATGGAAAGGTCGCCAAAACCAGGAAGATATTCTCCTAAACAATAAAGCTAAACAAATAGCAAAGCGAGTTTATACTTCGATATTTCCTTTCCTTTTGTATAATATCGATAAATATCTATTTTGAGACATGGCTCTTTAAGCATAACTAGAAGATTATAAGAGTTATATACACCAAATAAGTTATGTGGGTTCTCCTTGAGGTATATACGTATTAAGAATCTTTCACTTTTTAAATATCTCCTCCTTAACATAGGAACTATCGTTAAGAGCTTGAGTTTTTCTAAAGATTATCTAAAAACTCAGTTATTACTAGTTTTATAAAGCTCTACACTGTATAAAATAGAAGTAATGTGCAGATCTTTTAGAAAAAAGTTTTTAATTTTCATCAAACCGAACAAAGGCCTCTTCCATGTCGCACTCACAATCTAGCAAAAGATTTTGATCCATTGATCAATCATCTAATGGAAATTCTTAGCCATTTTGGTAACTGTCCCGTATCTTCAGAATCTCTTATGCCCAAGCTTTTACTGTCGAACAGAATCGTCTTTCCATCTGCACTGGCCGCACAAATTGCCCATAAATTACAAGCAGAAACCGTCGCAGCGCCTACACCATCATTATCAGCTTGTAAATAAAAAGACTTTATCAATTGTTTGGGCCCCGGGCAGCTGGCAACTTCAACTCCGGCCAAGCAGGCGGGCGGGCGGTACGCGGTATCCAGTGCGATTTGCGCCTGGAACCAACTCTCTCACCTAATAACATAAAAGTTATCGAAATGGCCAAAAAGAGGAGAGTCGCCGCAGTGCAGAGGCTGTGTCGAGGCTGAGTCTCGGCCTCGTCTCGGCCTCGTCTCGGGCTAAGTACAAATATTTTTTTATTTATGATTTTACAGATCAGCATATTGCTCAATAATTTTTAAAGGCCTTGCAACGTACACACTCGGCTCGGGCTCGCAACAAAATAACTTTCAAATTATGCTACCCCGCGCCGGGTGGAGCGCTTAAGTGCGCCAATTTTGAAATTATTGGCGGCTGCGTATGCAGATAATCGTGACCTGCTCCCCACACACACACTCACACAGGCACACACACACACACACACACACACAACAGGCACACACACAACTGGCACACACACGCTCAGATAAAGATGCAGGCGGGGCAGATGTAGATCGAGGTTCAGGCTCAGGTTCAGGTTCAGGACCAGGCACAGCAGCGCGGCCCATAACTCAGGTTGCGCTGAAATACAGTAGAATCTCGATAGGTTGGACAGCGTTCGTTATAAGAAATATATAATTTAAATTATAAAAAAATAATAATTGATAAATTAAAACGCGAAAGTAGGAATATCTGCAAGATTTTCAATACCCTTCTAAGAAATTTGCCTTCAGGTTTTGCAGATATTTGAGAATATCTATTGATGGAAATATTGATTGATAAAATATCTTGGTAAACAGAATATTTTGCTGTACAAAATCTCGTTTTATGACCGATTCTTCCTAAAGAGCTATATAATATAGTTTAGCATTGATATTTATAAGATTTGGCTTAAATGTAAGCTATATAAATTAACTAATAAGGCATGATATATGAATAAACAAAAAAGTTGACCATACAATCTACTTTTCGACCGATCGTTCCTATGGCAGCAATATGATATATACGATATACGCAACAGAAAGACAAACCTATGCAAAGTTTCGAGAAAATAGCTTTAAGACTGGGGGACTAGTTGGCAATGACGGACGGATAGACCGACGGACGGTCGGACGGACAGAAAGATAGACGTTTAGACGGACTCGACTGTTTATGCTGATCTAGAAGATATCTAGAGAATATCACGACGAAGATTTAATACCCTTGTGAAGATTTGCCTTACACTTACGGACAGGCAAAGAGACTACTTTGTCAACTCGACTCGATATATACTCTTTGAGCTGGGAGATGTCTTCTTCTATGCGTTGCATATTTCATGACATATTTGATACCCTTTTATAGAGTTTGTAATAAGAAAGAACTTGCACTTTTAGAGCTGTAGTAGACACCTTTTGCAGTTAGACTTGTCATGATCTCCTCTTTAATTAAATCGAACAGAGTATTGCGCAGTCAGCTGCATTTGACTGAACTTTCTTGCTTGTTCTTTCAAATATATTTCACTTTTTGGTTTTCCGAGCTTGCAAACTTTTCCACATTAACATGTTCCACTGTAGAAAGGCGAACCTGAGAGCAAATTGTTGTGCGAAAGTTGTTGGCTTTTTGCTTTGGGCTCAACATTTTTGCTAGCTATTTGTATATAGAACTCGTCTATCATGACACATTAATTTAATTACTCTATTTGGCATAGTTTTCCAACGTACAATTTTCCAGGCAACAAACCGAGCTGAGCCTACATTTGAGTTAATGCTGGTCAGCCGTATTTGGGGCAGCTTAATATTTTCCCATAAATAATGCGAGAGCTGGGGAGAAAATTACTTTAAAATTTATGGCATTTACCATTGGGGGAATCAGACGGGGACAACAACACAACCCTTCGTGTGTATCTTACACGCTGATTTTGGGCCTTTTTATTTTTGCAATTTATGGGCCTGAGAGCCAAAGAGATCCCGGCTGGAGCAGTTTCCCCCCCCCCACACACACACACCTTCGACTCCTCTAGAGTTTGTGCCTTGGCAAGTGATATTCACAAATAACGTGTTTTGGTTGGTTTTGGGGTTTTTTTTGTTTTTTTGGCAAGTGGGCGGGCCAATGGATCTTGAAAGTTCGCACGATTGATGATCCACTGATGGACCCACAGACAGGCGAACAGACAGACAGACGGACAGGCAGACAGACAGACGGACAGACTGTCAGGCGAACTGACAGTTGCGATGACGCCGACCTGTCACCGCACTGACATAGCCATTTATGTAATTACACGCGGCCCCGGCCATATCACAAAGCGATCGCGATCCGCAACGCACCACACCGCGAGCTTGTAATTATTTTCTACTTAATCTTCATCACATGTGCAACATGTCGAAAACTTAAGCGTATTGACGCGTTGCATCCAGCTTCAAAACCAAAAAAAAAAAAAAAACCTAAAAACAAAGTATGTGCTGGTACCCACACAGCGTGCATCGATGGGTCACACCTGGCGTAGGGTTGGGTTCGAACCCACACGATTTTCTGCTTGTTCGACAAAACTGTGACCTAACTCTTAAATGATTAAACTGAAGGTATCTAGCGGATACTTCAGTTACCTATACATGAAAAATCGTATAGCTGGGTTCGAACCCACAGGATTTCCTGCTTGTTCGACAAAACTGTGACCTAACTCTTAAATAATTATACTAAAATTATCTAGTAGATACTTCAGTTACCTATAAATGAAAAATCGAATAGCTGCTTTCTTTATAAAGTAACATTTTCTGACAAAGAAGTTTACGAAAAAGTACCAGAAAGTTCGAGGTTCAAGGTTCTCAATCTATATTTAAATTTGAATTTGCTTGGTTGTTTTCTCCCTGTATTTAAAAAAGAGTGGCTTCCAGATAAGTGACCTAACATCTACAAGGTCAAAACGAGAATAGGATCAAAACCTTGGTCTATAACTGATCTGATAGATAAACTCCCACAATGTCAAAAAGAGAACAGACTCCATGACTGAGTCTATAAAGAATAAAGAGACCGATAACTTAATTCTCAACTCAACTCCATCTATAAAGAAGTAATATTGTTTTATTCAAGAAATCGAGATATTTATTCTTCCAACAATGAAAGTTAAACATGATAAAACGTAGCGCATTTGTTTATGAACAATGCAAACTCAACAATGAAGTGAGAACGTGAACATAAACATATACAATCGCTAATAAAGTCACGTAATCAACAAATCACTGTGAAATATCACCGTTCGGTGATTTATCGGTTTTTTGCAGCCCTGCGGGGCAGCCAAAAGTGAAAATGAATTGGGCATCGGCTGTGCGTGCGATGTGCCATGCAAAACGATCTTCTACTGCAGGGTCCACCTGCGCCCAAGTTCAAGACTGGCCTCCAGCTTAAACCCTTGCCCTCTCTCTTGCCCCCGCTCCAGGTATATATCAGGTGTTTAAGGTTTCACAAAACAATCGCCGCATGCAGATGAAGCGCATGTGAACGTGCCTCGCTTATCTGTGGCAGTTGTTGCAACCATTTTTTTTTTTTTTTTGGGTTCTTGCTTTTTGTGCGCTCGGTCAACCTCTGACCGAATTTCCAGCGATAATTATCGGTTGGCGTGCAAATATGCGGAAAGAATTCCCCGTGGCTTGTTATTGTCTTTTGTCTTATGTTTTGACTGCTGCTCTTTGATTTTCGTTTTGAGCTTTAAATGGAACTAATTAAATTTAGCACAACGCGCATTAAATTTCCTTGTCCTGGCAACAGAGTTGCGCTTGTTTGCCGTCAAATCTGGCCTTTTTTCTTTGAGCTTTGCTTAGCGTTCAGCGAGCATTTATGGCTTTTTAAGTTGCCAGTTTTACAAAGCTTAAACTTGTTGCGTATACTTCAATTCTAAACTTACTAAAATAGCATGAAAATGAATTCATGAGACTTGCATAGTAAGGCAAATCTCGGCTTGCTTACACATACATACATACATGTATTCATACATATATACATACATACATACATACATACGTATATGCATACATATATACATACATACTTACATACATACATACATACATACATGCATACATGCATACATACATACATACATACATACATACATACATACATCTACATACATACATCTACATTCATACACCTACATACATACATCTACATACATACATACGTACATACATCTACATACATACATCTATATACATATCTACTTACCCCTTCAACCTCCTCCAGCGCCAACGCTCTACCTGCTCCACCGCCACAAGCTGCTCCTCCACAGGCCGTTTCCTGCCTTGTTGAATATCAGCAAGGCCCACTTGAATTATTGAGAATCGAGGAGGAGAGCAGTTGACAGAAATTCGTTTTATTTAAATTTGCAGCGAAAATAAGCTACGTTTGCGTTTGGTATTAGAAAATAAACAAGCATGCATATATATATGTATACATAAATGCATACATACGTACATGCATGCGTACATACATACATATATATTACACATACATACATACATATGTGTGGGCTGTGCGTTGATCAGTCTGCAAAGAGTTTTAAATGTAGATAAACTAAATATTTAAAATAGAGCACATTCCTTCTTCTTCTCTTAAATTTAGCTTCTTTTGCTGCTCGAAATAGCCGTTTTTCTTCTTCTTTCAAGCTGGCAACACTACGTGACACTCATACACACACGGACACGCACACACACACGCACAGACACGCACACAGAAATCAGCATAATTGGGGCTTGCAAATCATTTGGGTTCCGCCCATTCACACTCTAGCATCCAGCTACGCAATTTGGGGCACAGTCTTCCCTGTTGCCACACCCGTTGCCCCTGCTCTTGTCTCTGCCCCTGTCTCTGCCCGTGCCTCATGCCACACTGATTTAGTGTCATATAAAACCAGTAAGTGAAGATTATGTTACCAGAATTAATTGCAGCCAAGGTGAAGGTAACAACAGGGCCCACATCACACGGGCGAAATGGAAGTTCCCTTTTCTCCTGCCCCTCTGCCGAGCACGTGCTAAAGTTGAAGTTGTCTGCTCCTCTGGTTATTTTGATAATTTAATTGATAAAATGACAGGTTGAAGCCTTAAAAATTGCCGGCAATCGAACGTATATTGATTTTATGTGCACATTAGCGAGTCCCTGTCCCTGCTTTGTACTTTATTTAAGTGGCGTTTGGCTTGACACGCCCTCGACTCCTCTGCCAAGAGCTGACTGCAGGTGTTGGCTACAGAGATTTGGTGTCATCTTTTTGCCAACCTGGGGGTTGTTTCAGTTTATGAATATAAGTGCCTTGTGCCTTATTAAGGAAACGAAGTTGCAGGAAGTATTGATTTACCCATCAGGAAGTGCCAAAGAAAATAATGTGAATTTCATAAGGGAGACAAAGTTGGGCTCAACAAAGCTGTCAACGAGCTTAGAAGATTATATATAGGATATATTCATTATATAAAAGATATATCCAGAAGATTATATATAGAATACATTCATTATATAAAGGATATATCCAGAAGTTTATATATGGGATATATCCATTATATATAGGATATACCCAGAAGATTATATATAGAATATATTCATTATATAAAGGATATATCCAGAAGATAATACATAGAGATATATCCATTATATATGGGATATACGCAGAAGATTATATATAGAGTATATCCTTTGGGATTTTGATAACATTCAGTATCCAATCGTTATGGGGAATTATTTATTGGTTTAGGAAAATACTCTAGGGTCTCTAGCTTTTATAGTCTCTGAATTCGTCGTGTTTATTAGGAAAAATAGATGGATTATTGATAGACCATCTACACAAATTCTTTTAACTTAAAGACCATAAGAGTTGGAGTATGTTAAACATTTCGTCAAATAAACATAAATCAATAAAAATAAATCATCTTTTGACGAGCAGCTTCATATATTTACCTAAATATACCGCAAACATCTTTCAAGTCGAGCGTAATAAATTCTTTGGCAAATTATTTGCACAATTGACCGCTATTTAAATATGAATTTTGCCATCTTAGAAATGTTCTCAGTCTTTGATAAATGCGTTTCAAATGCAGCTTTACATGCTGGCAGCAAACGAGTACTCATACTCACACTCATATTCGCATTTGTATTCGTATTTGTGAGCCAGCTGCAACTAAAACCAAATTCAGCAAATATTTGCTTTTCGGTTCAATGTTGAGCTCTCTGACCAAAGAAAACAACTCAAACACGAATATGCCTGAAAAACGAATATGTTAAAGCTTAAATATTAAATTTAAATAAAAAGCAGTTGGGGCTAAAAAAATAAAGTTACCATTAAATGCTATGTCAAGTGAAAAACTGAACAAGTAAAAGTGCGCTAGGCGAGCAAGGCTCGAATAGAAGATGCCCTGTAACTAGAAAAAACTCATTCTGAAATAACTTTTGCACTTTTTGTGCGATTATTGTTAAGTTTTTGGGACATAAATATGACATTTTGATATACGTATATACCAAAAAATTAAGGACATAACTGTAAAATTTGTTGTACTAATGAGGTAGGTGGGAGAGGTATTCGAAATGAGAAATATATATGATATTCTTATACCAAACACCCTTCCCAACCCAAATAGGAAATCGATAGCTAACGACGCACTTAGGTTCATACATAAATTTCCTTAAATCGAATATACCCCCCTTTGCGCTGTTTACAGGGTATACAAATACAACTAGCAACATAGAAAACATAATATTGCCAAGCACCTGGCAGCAGCAGTCAATTTGCTTGAACAACTGAGTGTAGATTAACGCTTCAGGGATCTGGAGCACCCCTCTCAGCTCTCTCTCTCTCTCTCTCTCTCTCTCTCTCTCTCGATCTGCCACCCAATTGTGAATCCTTCATAATTATATACATGCAATTAGATGGCAGGCGGCTGCAGCAGCAACCCTTGCAGAACGTCGTGCAGTCCCCCCTCAAGTAAATGGCCAGTGGCCCAGGAGCTCTCTCGTTGAACGTGTCGTAAAAAACAATTACCAAGCACCACAAGCTGGTAGCATACGATTCCTGTTGCAAATACCCCTGGCCTCGTTTATGCCAACCCCCATCTCTGCCTCCTTACGTAATCCTTTGCGAGCAACCAGGCAAAGTTGTAAGCGCAAATTGTTTAGATTCCTTTTTGCAACATGCATTTTGTATGCCTCCATCTGTCGCTCTGTCCGTCTTTCTGTCGAGTTTCGTTGTCTCACTTTCTTGGGTTTTTATTTATTTTTTTTTTGATAATTTTCCTGTTGGATTTGTGCTTTTCTGAGTGCGATGCCAAGTAGGAAGACAGACGAGGCAGCGCAAAGCGGATTTCGTGGCATATTTTATGAGCACAGATGTGCGTTCTGCAACATGGAAAACAGAAACGCAGTCAGAGCTGACCCAATGGGTTGGTATTTATGAGAACAAGAAATTTGACTTATTTACACAGTGCCGAATACTAAAGACCCTTTAAAGAATGTGAAAATATAGGAAAAAATCATCAAGGCTGCTAGACTTGAAAAAAACATCGTTTCGAACCAGTGCTTTTTCTTTAAATTCAATTTGTTTTCAATAAATGAGCTAGAGACTTGTTTCCGTTAATCGATAACTTGCCCCGTTTCCAAGCAATCGATAAAATCGATATCGAAAAACAGTTTTTTGAGCAAATCTCGATAAGTTTTAAGAGCTAGAGCCACCAGAATTTAGAAACGTAGCTTCTGAATTAGTATACACAGATCAATTATTATTATTTTTAATAGATAACAAGGTAAAAGGTGTTGCTAAAAGAAGGTTCAGGGTATCCCCTAGTCGGACACTTTAGACTAGAACACCCTTACTTGTTTATTTACAGAATATAGTATAAATATCTCTTGTTTCTTCGTTTCAAACCTATTGAAAAACTTTCTAAAATTGTTGTGTTCTGTAAAGAGCTTTCTTATAAGTTCCATATGCAGTATTTTTTCCCTAAATACCCTGGAATCAAAGTCATAATTTTATTGCTACTTCGAACCACTTGAACTTTTACTTGTGACCTTCGATGGTTTTCGCTGTCAGGGGTTTTTTTTTGCTGTTGTTGCCTGAAATGTAAATGCCTGTGAGAGACCTTTGAAGTGGCATCTAATCATCCTGCCCGGCAGTCACCCCGCTCCTGTCATAACATGCTGCGCTGTCATACTCGCTGGCAAAAAAACAAAAGCGAAGGCGGATAAAAGAAACAAGCGCGTGCCTCGCTGCGGCTGGAGCTGCAAAAGATGATGAGAAACTTGAGCGTCAAGCAGGCAGAAGCTTTAAGCCGCTAAATTGTATCGGATTACAGCAAATTCCAAGCTAAAATTCCTTACCCATGGGCGGGCGCAGTTCCAAACCCGCCTCCGCCCCGCACACTGTTCCCCCCTGCAGCCGCTATGTTAATGAAGGTGCACCTTGTGGTGGGGTGAGGGGGCCGGGGGCGGGGGCGGAGTCGGGCGTAGTTGGTGGAAAGCCAAGTACAGGGGAGCTCGACGTCAGCGTGTTGGGTTTTTTTTGTTGTTGTCGTCCTGCTGTTGCTGCTCGACTAAAAATGGCTGCGGGGCATAGAATGCATTGGAATAGAGAGAGAGAGAGAGAGAGACGGGCGGACAGCCGCACGGAGAGAGAGACGCCCGGATGACACACAAGTGCTGAACCCGTGAACTCGCGTGGGCCCAACCAGAGCCAGGGCTCGAGTTCGAGCGCGAATCTTAACACAGTTACAGTTAACAACAACTCGAAACGAACCTTTTTAAAAACCAGCTCGCAAACGAGCAGAGACAATCAATCGCAATGGTTAAAGCCCCCCTCCACTCTCTCCAGCCCCCATTCATCCCCCTTTTGCCTAACGTTAAAACAAAAATGTGAGTTGAACGCGCACAAAAATTGCACACAATTTGCCTAATTCGCACCGCGCTGCCCCCCCCGCGCTCGCTCGAAAGAAAACAGGATGAGCCGCGGTGCTGAAATTGCTGCGGTTTTTATACCCTGTACTAAGTAATTGGGTAAAGGGATAGCGCACATTAGAAGATGGGTTGCCTTTCGTAGAAAAATCAAAAAAAATATCATAACTATTTCAAATCGAGCAAGATTGTCATTTTTGATGTCATTTTTGTCGTATCTTGTTTTCTAGATTAATTTCATATTCACCATTTATAGAAAAATATAGTGTAAATGGTATACTTAAAATTTGTTGTTGTTAATGTGCAAGTTACCAAAAAACAATATCTGACAAAGATTTGGTTTTTTTCGGTCAAAAATCATGCCAAAGAACCAAAAAATGCTGGCTTGTTAAGTTAGATAAGTTAAGGGAATGCCCCTACTAAACTTTAAACTTCCATAACTTTGCGAAAACTTAATCGATTTCGAAGATTGACAGTTTTTTGGACATGGCTTAGCCTATAGATCAATTCTGCATTCATAATAATATAATTATTGAGAGATATATTTTTTAGTTTTTTTTTGTTCAATTTTATTATGTGGCCCTCCCCTTACCATTTTTTTATTTTGTCTGAAGTTAAGAGATTTTATGTTTAATCGATTGTGTAAAAATAAGTCAAGAACGATATTTCTTATAAATGTCTGGCTGTTCCCATTTTTTTGAACTTTTTTTTAAATGGGGAATGCCCCTACTAAACTTAATTGGCAACATTTTAATCAGGACTTGTTATCTAGTTGAGTTGGGCATATTAATTCAAACATTTTTCTTTGGGGTATTGCGCTCTTTGTGGCTTTCATCAATTTTCTAAATTGTGCTGCAGGGTGACTTTTAGTCGAGCACTTTTGAGTATTGGGTATACTTGTTTTGTTTTCTTTTTCGGGCCATGGCAACTGCAATTATTGTTTGCGGCTTTTCAATTGCCTTGGCACAGCTTCAGCTTCAGCTTGAGCTGCAGCCCAGCTTTAGCTGCAAGTTCAGGCTCGGAGTCAGTCATCATAAGGTGAGAATATAATAGCGCAATCGTGAGATGCGTGACTGCAATTGCCCCTACGCCTGGCCGTTAACTATGCACACTGGGCCAGGACATCAATTGAGCTGAAAAAGAAGAAAGAAAGGAAAGCTATGCCAGCTAATATAAGCTAAGCTTAGCAACAGTCTGTAGCCAAAAAGCGTAAACTGTTTAATATTAGAGTCTAACGTTTGGATGATTTTGTCCCACTGTGCCTGGTTTGATGATCTGATCTGCGTCTGGCTTTAAGCTCTGGGCTCAGCTGATAAGCAGGCCCAAACAAACAAATAATAATGCACGATTTGTGGGCCGAGGCAGAAAATATTTTGGCCTTTGATTGAGCAACGCGCGCGGCTGCCTTTAACTAATTGAGCTTCATTGTGAGAAGGCGGGCTCCAAAGTTTTTCCTTGCCGCAGACACGTTTCCTGTTTGCTTCAAGCGAACCTCAGACAGGCAGCTCTCTCTCCCTTTCTCCCTCTCTCTCTGGCTTTCTCTATTTCTCGCAAGCTGGTCTTAGAGAAAGGGCCTGAAATCTGCGGTTGCCATTTAATTAAAAATGAAAAGTTCTTGCTAAGAAAAGGGTCTGCCGCCCGAGCATTTGCGGAAAATTAAAAGTTTTCGTTTCTATATACTTCACTTATATTTTTCTTTTATTTGTTGCTTGCCTGGGAAAATGTCACATGTGTGTGGCAACATTTTGAGCATTTGGCATTTTCGGCTGGGCCCCTCAACATAATTGTGTGCAAGTTTTTAAGTTTTAAATGAGTTTTACACACTTCCTACGAAGGCTCTGACAGCCGCCAGAGACGGCTTAAATTCCTTAAAAGGCAAGTTAAAATTTTGATAAAAATATGGTGAACTGTTAGGTCGATCATTTGTAATCATATAACATTGTTGTTTCGGCCATAAAATGTGTGTCCTTTTGGGGCCGCATTCTTGGCCAGAGCTTCAAAATGCAAAGCTTCAAAGCCATAAAATCAAAATAAAAACTTTGCTCAGACGCAGCAGGAGAAGAATGGAAAAAAAAGGGCAACAAAATCGTGCAATATTAAAGTGAAGTCTATTAAACTTTTTGCCACACACACACACACACACACACACGCGCACACCAAAAGTTGTGGGGTGAAACTTTTGGCATGTATAAAACATATGATTTTTGTTTGATGGCCCCGCGGGCCAATTTGCCTGTCGAGAACAAATGGCAATGACGCACAGTGGTCAAAAGTTGAAAAAAAAAATAGATAAATAAATTCAAACAAATTTAAAACATTTTTTGATTTGATATCGATTGCTGTTATCGATAAATGTGATTTAAAGGCTAGCTTTACAAGTTTTCCAACACTTGAACAGATATGAAATAGATTTCTAATACGACGAGCTTGAACCCTGATTGAAAAACTTTGAAGTGAATCGAAAGTATAAATTATAAATATTCAGAAGTCGCCAATTTTGGTCAGAGATCGAATGTAGCCTGCACGAGTTGGGATATTTTTAGCTAAAACGAACAAATTGTAAATAAGATATTTAATTTTTTTCAAAGATATTTTAACCTCAATGTTCAAAAATATGAAAGTTAGCTTTACGCATCGAACCTAAAGACATGGAGTTATTTTGAAGCTTAAACCTAACTTTAAATTGAATTTTGCTACAGACTCCAGATTTTTATAGATTTTCAACGAATTTAAGATTTTTGTTAACTTTTAACTAAAATTTTAAAAAACGTTTATCCAAATGGAGTGCAATTGCTTTCTCACCACTGTGCTTCGCTCGCGAAGGCAAACCGTAACCAGGACACAGGACGACCTTAGTCCAGA
The DNA here is from genome assembly GCA_035045725.1 of Drosophila ezoana. Classification (NCBI taxonomy): domain Eukaryota; kingdom Metazoa; phylum Arthropoda; class Insecta; order Diptera; family Drosophilidae; genus Drosophila; species Drosophila ezoana. Next base: position 23,011,468 of record JAWNOU010000177.1, on the reverse strand, counting down.
ATGATGTTGGCAAAAGACGTTTGTGCCGCTGCGCAGCGCGCTAATAAAATAAACCTGTGTAAACGTGCCGCAACTGCCGTTGCACGTCTTTCATTGCCACGACCCCCCCCAACCCCTCGCAGCTCTCCCAACCCCAGCGTTTGCCTGTAGCCTGTAAATTTGAACGCCTCGTGCAGACATAAATTGTGTGTTAAATACATTTTATGCGTTTGCCAAAACCAAGTCTAAGTCAGTCGACTGCAAAACGCAATCAAGGTCGCCGCCTGACGGTTGAGAAGCAGCTTCTACACTTAGAGAAAAACTTGGCCACGACTGGCATAAAATTTATAATTGGCTTGATTTTTCAATTACCATTTGCTTTTAAGACTAAGCATGCAATCAGAATATAACATTAATACTAAAAAAAAGTCTTTGATCAAGTTCAAGAAAAACTACTTTAAACAAAACTTTGCTGACTTGAACTAAGCCAATATAATTTCTCAATAAAAGTCAGCAGCTCTTAGATGCAGTATTCCATTTAAGTCTTGTGTTTTGGTACTTAGAGAGATTCGAAGACTTCAATTAAGTAGAAAACACATTAATATAAGATTTTGCATATAGAAACTTTTGATTAAAGAAGCTAGCCTTGAATTAAACATTCAATACTTATTGCAAGATTTTCCATGATTGAAATAAACCTTAAACCTGCTCAATGAGAGTACAAATTTTGAGCATGGATTATGAAATTTCCTCATATAAAAACTTAAGAAAAACTTGATTATATTTTGACAATTTTTGTGCTTGATTTCAATGTTAAGCTTTTGATATAAAGATAAACGTTAAACATACTTGTCAACGCTTTGACAAACAATTGAAATAAAGTTTTTTCTGAGTGTACGACGTCGTCTTCTTGTTGACGTTGCCCGGGGCCAAAAAGGCGCAGGACCTTTGTCTATGATGTATGGTGTGCACAATGTTGCGTATTAGAAACGCACGTATTACTGCCACAGCCAGAGTTCTTCCTCCTGCTCCTGCTGCTCCTCCTTCTCCTTCTCCTCCTCCTCCTCCTCCTTCTCTTCTTCTCTAGCTCGTGCTCTGCCTCATCCTTGTTTGTAATCCTTTGGCTGCTCCTTTTGTAGCTCTGGCACAGTCGATGGAGGCGGCAGCTGAGCATACACATGTTTATGTCACAATTGGACTACATATTCTACACTTTCTAGACAAGTGTGTGTGTGTGTGAGTGCGTGTGTGTGTGTGTGCGTGTGTGTGTGTGCGTGTGTGTGTTTGTGTCGACTGTGCGCTTGTGTTCACTTTACTCCTTGAGCTTGGCATTTCCTTTGTGAATTATAAAGAAATTTGTTGTGTGATTTTGTTGTTGTTGTTGTACGCAACGTTTTGTTCGGTGCGTGTGGGCGTATGGGGGTGGGGGGGCGTGTCTGCTGTTAGCAACGCTGCAAAAATTCATTGCATACTTTTTTGGTGCCCAGCGACAAGTCGCTTTTACTACACTTAAGCTGCAATAGCACCAGCTGTAAATTGTGTTTAAGCCTCAAATGAATAAAGAGCACAAATAGAGAGCCATAAGCAGCCTGTGGAGCTAAAAGCTGTGTTAGCTTTAGGCAAACAGTTTTTAAAGCAAATTATAATTTGTTTTCTTGAAGCTCGCTTAAAGCTCAAATAAGTAGCCTGTGGAGCTTGAAGCTGTGTTAGCTTTAGACAAGCAGTTTTTAAAGCAAATTATAGTTAAAGCTTTTAAAGCTCAAATAAACTAATGCATTCAATCTTACTTGCTGTGCTTGTCACAAATCTCATTATTTGGTTAGTCTTCTGTCAACGTTATTTTTAAAATCTAAAAGCTCAAAAGCTGACTTTCTTTTGGCTTTGTGGGCTTTTAAGTTATCTTTTTAAGTTTGTTTCAAGTTTGTTTCCAAAAGCTCAACTAGCAATTATCAAAGTTATATTAAAGCTTTAAGCCTGTTAGCTGAACAATTAAATAAATTTAAAAGCGGACACGTACATTTTAAAGCTAACTTAAATCGCAAAACAAAGCTCTAAGATAAGTTATGCGCCCACGTGCATATTAAAGCTAACTTAAAGCACAAAGCAAACATTTTCTTACATAATCCTTTCGTTCTAACTAGTCTTAAATTGTGCAATTCTTTTTCATTGCGGAAGCTAGAAAAAAAAACCAAAGCTTTAAGCAAATTTTAAGTCAAGCCTGAAAAAGGGCACTTGAAAGCTTAAATCTACTTCCATAAGGACATTGTATAAAGCTTTCATACCGCTTGAAGCTCACTTAAAGCACTAACAAATATTTAAACACGGGCTTTTCTCTCGTTTTTACCTATCTTATATATTTTAATGACTTGTTCAGCTTCCGTAGACTTAATTGTCTACTTTCAGATGGTGTCATCGTGCCTTTTTGACGCCTGCAAGAACAACAACGGAAGTTTGCTTTTAAGACGCAGCCAGCTTAAAGCAAGTCCCATTTCTATCCTCTCAGCTAACCCTGTTCTCTTCCTCTTGGTGGCTGGGACCAACACTTGTTTGCATTGTGCCCCGCCCACGCGTTGCCTGGCGGCATTTCATTCATTTTTCTTAAATTCCATTTAATTTGTTGCGAAATTCGCTTCAATTTTGGTTCTCTTGTTTTGCAAAGCTTGCAAAGCGCTTAATTACCAGCATTTCGATGGCTTCTGCTGCGGCAGCTGCTGCGGGTCCAGTTTGACGCAAAATAACGCACTTAAAATTAATTTGGACAATTTAGCTTGTATTTAGCTTGTTGAAAGCAATTTTTTGGGTATAACTTAAGCTTAGCAAAAATGGATGAACATAGCAAAAACTTTACCTGAAACTTAAAGTTTACAAAACTGCAACTTAATACTTATGTTAATTTCGACGGTTCCACTTAAAGCAAAAAAGTTGGAGCTTTAGGCATTACCTAAAGCTTTAGACGAAGCTTAAATGTTTCATATTCCTAAGAGGATTACATCATTGATAAACGTAAGCTTTAACTAAAGCTTAAAGCTTACATGAAAGTATACTATTTAGCTAAAGGTATATATACAGCAGCTTTAACTTAAGCTTGAACTGAAGCTTAAAGCTTTGGATGAACTTGTACTTTTTTATTCAAGAGAAGCCCAAGGTCTTAAATCCTTTGTAAGCTTTAGTTTAAAGTAAAGATTACATATATTTATAAGATAAAGATTCAGCTAAATTAAGCTTCAGCTTTAAATAAATAAACGTCGAAGAAACATAAAGCTTTAAGATTAAATAATTTTCCAATTATTTAGTTGCAAAAACCAATGAAAATTGTGATATTAACTAAATAATTTGCAAGTTAGTTTAAATCCATAAAACCGCAGCTCGATGTTTTTGCGTTTTCGCTGGTTCACATGCTTGAAATATTTTATTTAAATGCATTTCAATTTGCGGTTGTGCGTGCTGTAATTGCTTTAATGAAATATGCGTGAGCCTTATGAAAATTTAATTTGCAAATTTTGTATGGCCATTGTAGCGGACATTTTCCCAATAGCTGAATAGTTTTTCTCTTGTGCGTTTATAGAGTGGAAAATCGTTTGCAATGTTGGAGAACACACAAGCGGCTTATTGGCTAATCAGTTTGCGTAAATAATACATAATAAAACAATGCAAAGCTTTTAACAACTTTTAATATCAATTTCCACAATTTAATTGCTATCGAATGCAATTGTGAGGTAAGTGGAGGTAAAGTGGGAATCCAAATGAAAGAAACGCTTTGTGCGGAGCAATTGCGACTAACTCAAAGGCTTCTAACTACTTAACCTCGCGCTTTGTGTAACTATTGCAGCGCCCGCCAGCACCCCCTCGACTGAAACAACAACGAAATAATCGCTGCCTATAGATACAGATAGATAGTTGCATAGATACAAAAGTTAGATAGATGCCTTTGTGTCACTGCAATTGACAAAATAATCACTGCAACATGCAGCAGCGGTCTTGGCTTGTAGCTACACGCTCTTTACAACAGCGAAAACAACAACAACAAACACAGCGGCACACATATTTTCCCGCCTAAAAAAAAAAAGAAGTTAACAGCAAGCGCAGCAACAACAACAACAACAACAACATTGCGCGCTAGCAACAAAAACTAAGAACAGCAACAAGATGCTCAGCAACATTTTCTCATGCGCACGTTTCTGGCATGCAGCAACATTCCCCCATTGGCAACATTTGGATGCTGTTGCTAACATTGCTGTTACTGTTGTTCTTGTTGTTGCGGATACATTTGCTGCCGTTGTTGTTGTTGCTGATACATTTGCTGCTGTTGTTGTTGTTGCTGATACATTTGCTGCTGTTGTTGCTTATACACTTGCTGCTGTTGTTGTTGTTGTTGCTCGTTGGCTTCGGCTGTTGCTTCGCCCGCAACTTCGTGTGTTGCTGAGTTCGTGTTGCTGCTGCCGCTGTTTTCACAACATTTTCCTGTGTGTGAGATTTTTCAACAGTTTGCAAAAAGTTTTTTTGCACTCAGCGCCGCAGTCTGCGTTTGTTGTCGCTGGCGCTTGGTACGCAGCGCGCGCGTATCTCACAGATACAGTTACAGAATTTACGTAAAATATACGCTTTAAGCTTGAAAACGAACGTACGTTGAACTGCGACGCTTTGTTTAACATTACGCAAAACAAAAAATAATGATAATAATAATAAAAAGCGAGAGAAACCTAAGAAAAAATATTTATGGCAAAAAAATCAAATGAAATAAAAAAGTTGTAAAAAAAACGTAAAACGGCCGTTATCAACGTATTTTTTAGCCGGCTGCCAGTGAGTATATGTGTGTGAGTATGTGTGTGTGAGTGTGTGTGTGTGTGTAAAGCGGAAGTCACCGCAGCCGCCATTGTTGCCGGAGCAAAACGGAAGTGTGTTATTAGTGCGACGGAAAATTGTATTTACTTGAAATGTACTTGAAAAATTTATTAAGTAAAAAGTTCGTGTGCGCACACAAAAGTAAATCAAATTAATTCAAATTTATTGCAAGTCAGCTCAAAAATCTACATACGACTTGATGCTCTTTGTGCATGTGTGTGTGTGTGTGTGTGTGTGTGCGTGTGTGCGGCACGTTGTCAAAAGTTTTAATTGAGGAAAACTTATACGAGTAGCTGCAGCTACATAAATGTTCGTTATGCTAATTGAATAACAGAGAAACTCAGCAAAAAAGTAACAGGCAGTGAGAGAGAGAGAGGGAGAGAGAAGAGAAAGGGAGAGGGAGAAAGCAGCATTCAGAGAAGCGCCAAGTTGTTAAAAAGGTTTGTCAATTAAACACTTATTTTGGCTAACAACTTTATATACTGTCGGAAACAAAGTTCGGTTTGTCTGCGAAACACTCGAAAATGGCATATTATTAACTTCCACAAAAGTTGAAATTTGCGTTTTGATTAATGGTCGTTTATTTGTGGCAAGGTTTTGGGTTCTTAAGCCCATATACCGATTCACCCTTGTTTGCGTTCCAATTAGAGTTGTTTCTAAACGCATATGGCTTATATTTATTTTTAAATAGCATTTAATATCGTCTTGTTCAGCATATATCAATATATTATTAAGTTATTGTTGAATTCAGTGGTTAACTGGAGAGTATTTCAGCCTTTGCATACATACAATAAAGGATAGTACTATGTTCCTAAGTTCCTAAGTAGTGGAAAAATAATCTATCAAACATCTGACATCGTACCAGACCATTCCAAGGCGATCTCACGTATAATGTGATTAGCTTTTGTACATACTAGATTAACAAAGATCTTTCATGTACCTTTGTATTAAACAGCTTCTTAAGAAATTGTTTAACTGGAGAGGTAGCTTTTTTTGTATTACTTAAAGATCCAAATTTTCGTTCATCCTTTGCATACTTACAACAAAGGATAGTTCTGAGGGACTTTCGCAAAGGTAATCTATCAAACAACCGACATTTTACCAGACCTTTCCCAAGGCGATTAGATGGATATAGATTAAGAAAGATCTTTCATATACCTTTGCATTAAACAGCATCTTATAGATGTCGGAAGTAGGCCGACTCGATCGGAAGATTTTGAAGAAGTATCTTCATAGGCTTATTAGAGAAAGACCCCCAAGCGGGAATCCGAAGACAGATTAATGTTTAAAATATCACAGATTTCTACAAACTATAAACTTAATCTTGATTATGGCTCAACCTTGCCTAAGATAATACTTCATCTATACACTAACCTGGCATTCGAGCTAGGATCTTCCGCCCCAGCAAGATATTCCATATTGCTTGCTTTATTTTATTGCCACACAAAGTTCATTCTTTAAAACACATTCCATGGTTTCATTTCCCCCTTGAAATCCGAGTGCTCTTTGTTTTTCATCATTATTCATAACGTTTTTCATCGTTAATAACTTTTTGAATGCGCAAACTTTTACAATTCGTACAATATTAAATTCAATAATCACTTAAGCCTCATAAATATTTCAGCCCAATAAAAAACATTCAAAGCCTGCCCAACTCTAATCTCCCTTCTCCTGCTCCCTGCTCCCTCCTGTTGCCCAGTGCTCGTCCGTGTCCGGCTCGCCGTCTGTCAGGCTGTCAATGTCATTTCGATGATTAAAACTTCAACGCAAATAAAACGGGAAAAGTATGGCTAACCGGACCAGTGCCGCCTGTTAACCTCTCACCCCTGCCTCAGGCCCTCGTCCTCGTCCCTGTCCTAGGCCCTGTTCCCAGTCCCAGCAGCAGCTCAATCATCCACCGACGCACTTGCTCTTGTACCATCTCCTGTTTTTACTTCTCCTTTTATATATTTTTTTATTAATGAAAACATAAACATCTCTTTTTTTGCTTCTACCCCAAGTTCTCTATTTGCTTTTGTTAACCGGCTCGGCCTTTGTTTTCTTTTGGTCGTGGGTCGTAATAAATTTTTAATTTCGCTTAATTGAAAATGGGCCCGCCTGCCACATGCAATAAGCGTAATATATATATATAAAACAAATTTGCCGGCTGCTTTCCGAGATTCGCGGACTTATTGAAAATGTATTTTTCCGCGCGCGTTGCCAACTCGATTGCAGATAAACCAAACGCGGCCAATCAAATTCAAGAAGAAGCCGACGAAGCACGTGGGCTCCCACTGGGACTTGGCACTGTCTGGCAACGCCACTCGAGAAGAGGAAGCAGACGCGGTGAGGTGTGAAAAGCTGCTCACATATTTATCTAGCTGTCTCCCGGCCATATACAGCCAAGCGTTTAAGCAAACAACATCAGACGGAGCGGAGAGGAGGGGGGAGGTGCGACTGGTCGAAAAAATGGGTCACATACTTGTCTCATGAATGGGGCGCACAATGTTGTGGCGCCTCGGAGAGGCAAAGTGCCTGCCACTGAGTTACTGGGGGAACTGTCAAATAGGGCTGGGGACTGTGCCATAGACAGATCTCTACCATCTTCTGCTGCCATTGTCCCATTGTGTACGGTGGCAAACGACGGTTTAATTGCTGCCAAGATATGTCAAGTGTTTACAGACAGTTACGACCCACAATTCCACAACAATTTAAATACGTTACTCCAATGATTTATATCATGTTTACAGTTAATCGTTTCTTCTTCTTATAGAATTGCCATAAGGCTTTCAGACTTTTTTAATGCACTGAGTCATCAATATCTATTAATATAGTTTATGTACAGCAACTATGGCAATATATTCCCATGTGGGCTGCCATATCTTAACTTTTCGCACTGCTTACTTCTGTTTAGCTAAAATTGGGCAGCTCTGTCTGTGCCTTAATGGCGTTGCCATACGTCAGTTAAATAATATGTTATCTTTAACATGGCTGTACACCTAAAGAAAATGTTATTGTTCTATTCTAGCGTCAGAGTTGGAAACTTCTACGTTGTTGTTGGAATCTTGCTTTGCTTGCATTTAAGAAGTGTGATATCTTTATTGATGTTGCCTCTTAGTCGGACAATTTAGGTTATTCTCGGAATTAAATAATTGAGTTTTCATAAAGAATAAGAAGATATTGTGGGTTTTTATCAATTTTGATATTAATATAATTTTACTATGCAAATCATTTTCAATTTCAATTCCTGAATGGTATTTTTTTAAATACAGTTTCGGTTCAAGTTACATAAAAGAATGTTGATCCCAGGCTCAAACCACAAGTTAATAGTGGTTTGTGGACTTGCTTCTTAAAGTTTTTGGAGGCATAATCCCGAGTCTGTTTACCTTGATATATGAATGTTGAATATTGAAATATTGAAAAATATTTGAATAGCTTTTGGTATAATAAAAAGAAAAACCAAAGGCATAGCAGTTTTTTTATTATATTATTTTTATAGAACTCATTGCATGCCCGACTTGCGTTTCGTCTAATTAATGTTCAAATCGGCCCATGGTGACATGCGTCACATGATCCCCGCTCCGCTTGGCCCGCTTCTTTTCTACACTTCCTTATGAGGCTACTTGGCTCGTTAACATTTTTCCCACAGGCTGCCAGCAGCGAACCTGCTGCTGCTTCTCGCTTGGGTTTCTATTCAGATGCTGTGTTGGCTGTGCCCATGGCTGTGCCTGTGCCTGTGCCTGTGCCTGTTCCTGCATCTTATTTATTGCATATATAAAGCGACACCTTCAACCGGCTGTCCCCGAGGAGGAGCTGTCCTTCTCTCAAATGACGTCGTCAACGTCGCCTGAGCAACGTTTTGGCATAAATTAAAGGAAGGGCATTTGCTGTTTGCTGCTGCAACTGGACAATGCTCAGGGGCGGTGGGGAAGGGTGTCGGGTAAAAGGGTTTGTGGACTCCAGTTTCTCACATCTGCTGTTTGCATTGCATTTTGTCACACGTTGCTGAAAGCGACGCCAATTTGTCTGAAATGTTTTGAATTCTAAAGCGTTGATAATGGGAGAGGGGGAGCTTGGTTAAGGGGGGAACTAAGCGGAACTAGATGGCAACGTGCTGCACGTGCTGAATGCCGAATGCGGATATGATGCAACTCCTGCTGAAGCTGAGCTGTTTTCTGTTTGCACTCGGTGGGTCATTTGTTGAGTGGGTCGCCTGGCAACACCTTCAGCTATTTGGCCTGCTATTGTCTGCCCATGTGTGTGTGTGTGTGTGTGTGTGTGTTTGCCATTTGCCTCTTTCATATTCACACGAGCTGCTCACAGGCCGCACTTTGAGTCAATCAACAATTGCTGCGCCAGCCACATTCACAATCACATTCACATTCGCATCCATCGCCATGGACATCTGCCACGGCCACAGGCAGCCGTGTGAATTATGCGCCGATAAAGCTGCCCCGTTTTGGGGGCCAGCTCGTTACCCATATTGTGTTGCAGCCGCCGCCGCCTGAAAGCAAAACACCTGCTGCAGATGCCACAGTCTGTTTGTCCGTTTGTCCGTTTTGGCACAGCTCACACATTGATCTTATCGCAACGCGCGCACACACCCAAAATGAAAGAGTAAGGCCCAAAAAAACAAGAGGAAAAATTTGTGTTCTAATCGAGCGTGTTCGACTGGCTGATACCCTACCTTATTAGCTAGCCTGCTTTCCTCTGTGGAACAGACCTTTGAAGATCTACAAACTTGGACCTTGGAGATCTACAAATTGAATAGTTCATGTAATTGAGATGTGTTTAAAGCACACAGAGAATCGATAACAATCGAATGCAGGAAAACGGAGCGAGTTATCGATAGTTTAAAATAAACTCGATCTAGATATGATACATGAAACCCTGCTACATGGACACATCTAGCTCGTGTGGTCTAAAAGACAGCTGCAGCTCGTCTGGCCGGCTGATCAAGATACTATATACCTTCCACGCTCTGTGGTTACAGGGTATATATATATACACATATACAGAGAAAGAAGAACCAAGAGCATCAAAGGCAGAAGAACTCCTTTGAGCAGCGACTGCCGTGCTACGTAGCCTGCGTTTGGCGTTTCGAGTCCCGAGTTGAGTCTCTGCTTCTTATCTCTGTAGGCTCCATGGACTGGATGCCTGTGCCCGGCTGCTGCCTTGGCCTTGGGCCTTGGGCCTTGGCTTTAGCTTTGGCTGTCGTTTTTCTTGGCCATTTATTTACATACATTTCTGTGCGCTTGCAACTGGCCCGAGTCAAGGGCCGCAGCTCGCCTTATTGTCTGGCCACGACGATGCGGACGCGGATCCGGACACGATGTTGGCTGCTAATTTCGCCTTTTCACAGATTTCGCGTGGCTCCATTTGGTATTTTGTGTGGGTTGCGACTCAAGCAAAAATCTTTGCCAATCTTCGACTACACTTCCATATAATTGTCTATTGGCTAGCTAAAAAAAGGTTGGAAAATGTTTAAATTAAGACTGTTTAATAAATACATTTATAGCATATATCCAAGCAGATTTGTTAGGTTCCAATTTTGGCTAGAGTTCAAATCAAGCCCGTTTCTTGTAAATGAAAATATTTGGGAACAGCAGTAAATGGAAAATTGATTAAATTCATGACAAGGTTTGAAGCACAAGAAAAATTGGCTTCCTTAACCGAACTTAAAGGCAGGGAATTGGTTGGAATCGTGAGTATATATATATATATATGTATATGCTGGAGTTTGTAATAGTGTATTGAGTCTTCGTTTTGTCTTACTTTTTTTTTCATGCTGTTCCTCACGTCTTGACTTGTGGGAGGCTCATGAAAAATTGAGCAAGTGCCGCACTTGCAATTTCAACAGCTCATCTGCCGCTGCGCAAAACAATTTTGTTTCTTGGCAGCTGCCAGTTTGAGCCTCGCCTGTTTCGTGGCAATATCTGAAATCCGAGGATTTACTTTTTACTGCCTTTTTGGAATTTTCAAACGCGCTGCGCTTAATTTTCAGTTGTCAGCAACGTCAACAACTATTCTGTTAAGAAATTTCTTTTCATAATTAAACATTTTTATAAAGTTTCTATCGAAGAGAACAAAGAGTGCTCCTGCTTGGCTTTCTCCTTTTATGGAGGCGAGCCTAGGCTTTAAACAAGCGCAAGAAATAGTTAAACTATATCATATTTGTAAGGAGATGTAAGAGATAAACTATGCCATATGAATCAATAAAGCCACCCGACTGTTGAAAGTCCATGAAGGACCATTTCTGACAAGCTTACAAAAAGCAGAAGATATTTTAAAGGCATGTTTCTTTAATTCTATTGAGAGTATTTAACTATACTTTCAGCTAGATCTTTAATGACATGAACAATTCATAAGATTCTTAGACTTATACTTATACTATATTATGGTTCAAGTTTCCTTTAGTTAAATCCCAAGGAGGTTAAAGAGCTTTTAAAGCTGCTTTTGTTTATTTGAATTCTCCAAGTCTTTAAGTTGAAATATAGTCAGCTTTGTATACTTTTGTTAAATTTTCCAACTTTTGTCAAATATTTTGTTGTTTACTTTGGAATTTTCTTTGGAATTCTGTCAATTGCAAATTCCTCAATTCGACCAAACTTCAATCAATTGAGCCTTGGGTACAAATACCACAATACATCAGGCAATACAATTACTAAGCTCAGCTGGAGATTCAATATACCTCACGCCCCCTCTCTCTTCCTCTCCCTCCCTCTCTCCGTCTCTCTCCCCTGCTCCATTAGCATGTCAATGACCAGCTGCAAAGCTCCGAGTTCACCTGCGGCAGATAAAGCTCCCCAAGTGCGGCTGAGACTGAGCCTGTGGCATGAATTTTGCAGCTGATGTGCACTTTTTGATGCGGGCGGATAGGCTACATACCTTCGCCTACCCCACTCCCCCTCGTACACCCTCCCACCCAGTTGACAGTCTTTTGCACTTGCCCAGGCTCTACTTGCAGTTGTTGTTTTTGTCTGTTGAGCAGGAAAAACATACAAAAGCGATTCATAGATTTCCGTTTTGCTGCGCGCTACAAAACAATGGCATTTTCATGTTGCACGTAAAATGAAACAAGAACAACAATTCGTTGCACGATAGAACTTAAGTGCAATTTCATTTTTTCCCAATATTTTCTGCCATTGGCGCCCTTTTTAAGTGTACAAAAACAATGCTCAGGGAACACAAGAATTACGAGAAAATGCTAAAAAGAAAAAAAATCGGAAGAAAGGAAAAATCTACTGATAAGAGAGGCAGCCAAGTGCCTTAGGATAGCTATCACAAAACAATTTGTGATCTAATGGCATTGGAATGTTGCCACAAATATATATATATATATATAATTCTAGGCAGATAAGCAAACAATTTATTGTCCTGGGCGGGTATAAATAGTCGCTGTGTAGACTAATTGAGACACAGTTCTACTGAAGCTCTCAAGATGGTAAGTTGAGGAGGTCCACTTTCCAGCAAGAGAAGACTCTAATTGTTGTGTTCTCTTTCAAAGAATAAGCTACGACTTGTTGTTTTATTGGTTGCGGTGCTGAGCACTCAGGCAAGCATTATCAGAAAACCTGATGTGCAGCAGCAGCAAGCCAATGTGGTGTCCCAGTTGGCTGAGAATCCTGCGCAGCCGGTACGATCGATGGGAGAGCAAGCCAATGAGGTGATCCAGCTGGCTGAGAACTCTTTGCAACCGGAACAGTCGAAGGTAAAGCCAGTCAATGTGGTGTCCCAGGCGGTTGAAATTCCCGTGCAGCCGGAACAGTCGAAGGTTGAGCAGGCCAATGTTGTCTCTCAGGTTGGGATTCCTGTGCAGCCTATACGATCGACGGTAGAGCAAGCCAATGCAGTCTCCCAAGTAGCCGAGATTCCCGAGCAGCCGGTGCAGTCGAATGAAAAGCCAGTTAATGTGGTGCCCCAAGTGGCTGGGATTCCTGTGAAGCCAGAACAGTCGAAGGTAGAGCAAGTCAATGAGGTGACCCAGCTGACTGAGAATCCTGCGCAAGCATATGTGGTATCCCAGCTGGCTAAAAATCCTGTGCAGCCGATACGATCGACGAAAGAGGAAGCCGCGATTCCCGTTCAGCCGGTACAGTCGAAGGTAGAGCCAGTCAATGTGGTGTCTCAGGTGGTTGGAATTCCTGTGCAGCCGGAACAGTCGAAGGAAGAGCAAGCCAATGTTGTCTCCCAAGTAGCCGAGATTCCCGTGCAGCCGGTGCAGTCGAAGGTAGAGCAAGCAAATGTGGTGTCCCAGGTGGCTGACAAGCCTGCGCAAGCCAATGTAGTCTCCCCGGTGGTTGGGATTCCCCTTCAGCCGGTACGATCGAGGCTAGAGCAAGCCAATGAGGTGATCCATCTAGCTGAGAATCCTGTGCAGCCGGAACAGTCAAAAGTAGTGCAAGCCAATGTTGTCTCCCAGGTGGCTGAAAATCCTGTGCAGCCGGAACAGTCGAAGGTAGAGCAAGCTAATGAGGTGTCCCAGCTTTCTGAAAACCCTATCCAGTCGGTACAGACGGAGGTAAAGCAAGGCAATGTGGTGTCCCAGGCGGCTGAGAACCCTGCGCAGCCCATACGAACGACGATAGAGCAAGCCAACATAGTCTCCCAGGTGGCTGAAAACCCTATACAGTCGGTACAGTCGAAGGAAGAGCAAACCAATGAGGTGATCCAGCTGGCTGAGAATCCTGTGCAGCCCGAGCAGACGCAAGTTTCCAATGTATCTAATGTGATAGCCCACGATGTCCCGCAGATAGTGCAGCAGCAGAAACAGGAGGAACCCAAGCTGTCCCATGTGGTTGCCAAGGAAGTCAAGGCTCAGCAGTCGCAAGCGTCCAATGTGTTGCCCAGGGCAGCAGCTGTTCCAGTGCCACAAGAATTCCCCAAGATCGTGCAAGCCCAGGAGCCAGAAGTGGTGGTCACGGAGCAGCCCGAAGAGAAATCAGTTGCTAATAAGGAATCTAAGACAGCCACCAATGAGATCTCTAGGAACGAGATCCCGGAGCAAGTCGTAGACAAAGTGGAGGGCACTGGCAATCAGGTTGTGAATAAGGTTCAGGCTGAAGGACGCCACAAATTCGAAGTGGAAGATGGTGAACATTATCCGGAGGAGTTTTTCATTATCGATACGGATCCAGTTACCGCCAACAATACACACACAACTGCCCAGCCGCCGAACAACACGCACATCCACAACCATTCGCACGATCATCATTATATACATTACAAGCCGTCGCTGTTTCCTCTGCCGCCACCATTCTTCGGAGGTTTCGTGCCACAGGGTTCGGGCCAAACCGACAACAAATATGGCAGTTGGCCCAGTTATAACAACAGCCACGTCATCAACCCGGTGCCCCCTTATGGAGGTGGAAACGTTCATCAATCGTATGTTAAGCCCGCCGTCATATCTCTACCTCTGCTGCCTATTCCCTTCTGGAAGCCCCATGGCGGCGGTCAAGTTGTCAATTACACAGACACACATCAGTCGGAACAACTGTACAACAAAAAGCCCTACTATTACAATGGTGCTCCATATTACGATCCCGCGGAGTTCTATATACACGAGCGCCGCGCGCCCGAAGGTCAGGATCAACAACAACAAGGAGCACAAGGAGCACCCAATCAGCAGGCTCTTCAGCTAATTGGTCACATCTACATATACAAAACACCCGAGACTGCACCAGCCCAGCCTAACCCAAAGCCAGCCGTACCTGTAGCCAGTGATGACAATACGAAGAAGTCTGAAGGTTCTCCCGTTAAAGGCGACGAAAAAGTCGGCAACTCTCAGCTGCTGCTTCAGCCTGTTCTTTATGCTTCGACCAACAATAAGGAAGAGGGCGGCTTCAGTCCCAACCAGATCCATGAGATCTACCGGAGTCTCCACCTTGTGCAACCCTCCAGCCAGCAGCGCTCCAAGTCACCGGAGGCCAATGAGGATAGCTCTGTGCTCTTTGCCGTCGAGATACCCAAGCCAATCTATCGCTTCTTCAAGTCCATCGCTGGCGTCTTCACCTACTAAACATCCTCTCAATGACCCAAACGAAATCAACAACAACAAACATCAACAATCAAACCTATTTCTAGTTCTAAGTAGATTTTAAGTCAAGCACATCAGTAAAAACTTTCTGCTCACAGGAATAATTAAGTGTATTCAATGGGTTAAGGAGGAGATATATAGTTTATAAAATGTGGATTATTATAGGATAAATGAAAAGAAGAAACCTTATGCGAAAAATGAAGAAGGATAGCAGGGAAATTTGTTAACAAAAAGTTCGCCTTAGCGCTAGTCATCCAATCAATCTACACACATTTCAAGCTCAAGCCAGAGCCATGATGTGCTGCTGAATTTTGTAGATACTTTTCTGTTTATGCCCCTTTTACATATTTGCCACGAAATATGAAAATGTGTTTGTTAACATTTTAATCCAACCAAAAAATAAAAAAAAAACACGAATGCACAAACTGGTTTGGCATTATGCAAAATCATATCAAAATTGTAATTCAGCTGTCCTACCTGAAAGTTCATTTTGTGTATTTATTTTTTATGGTATCTCATAGGGTTGATGTGTTCCTGTTGGCATTTGCCATTTTAATGAATACATAATTAGTCTTTTTGCCAAGCATTCATCCTTGCACACACACACACACATGCACACATGCACACTCACCTGCAGCTGCTCTTGTGCACCTGCTCAAAATTCATTCATATATGAATTTTCATGCAACATGCAACAGCACGTTGTCAAAGTCTGGGGGAGGGGAAGAGGCTGCTTTCAGTTATCTGTGTCCGTTTGGAGGGCTCAACATTGCTTATTGGTTCATTTTATGCTCTTCTCATGCAATATTGAGATAATGTTTGCCCGGGCTCATAATTGCAAGGATTACGCTGGCTCATAATGTACGCCGGAGCCAGAGCCGTAGCCTGAGCTCTGTTCTGTTTGCATTTCACTTGAAACGACGTAGGATGAGTTGGGGGAGGGAGGGGTCGGAAAATTGCTATTTGCTGATAGCGTTTATTTAATATTTAATTGATTTTATGCCCAAGCGATTTTTCCATTAGCCTGACACACAATCCCAGTTCCGAGTGCCATACGGCTACCTGAACGGACGCTGGCCTCATACCTGTGCCTGTGTGCCTTTGTGTGTGTGTGTCTGTGAGGGTGTGTGTGGGCATGCGGCGGGGTTTATCTGATTACTTTGTTGATTGGCATAATTAATGCAGCAATTTTAATGCTGGGCAGCGGCTACAGCTTCAAACAGCTGAGTGAGATGCGTAAATGCATTAACAAACCACTTTTCATTATAATTCGCAAGCAGTTTAAGCGCATTTGGTATTAAGTTGGAAGTGAGAGGCTGGCTATAACATTTGCTGTGCTTATCTCTAATTATTTGTGTATTTTTATATAAACAATTCCTCGTCCTTCTCTTCCCTTCACTCCCATTGCCATAATCGAATAGAACAATGCATGCCACAGTTTTCATGTGGTCGCTGACCACATGAACCACTAAACAAGCGTCATGCCACATCATCAACAGCATCCTGATGGTCATCAACATTTGGTTGTTGTGCGCTGGCCAACAACACGTATACGCAATGTGCTCTTTGTGCTTTTCCTCAAGCGCCATCCTTTAAAGGGTATCTGAAGAGGAATTGTAGCTCGTAAGCCGCAGCCTTGCAGGACTTTTAAAGCAAAAAGTTTATTACCCCAAGGAGCTACGGAAGCAGCCCATAAATATATCATGAAATCAAAAACTTTGCCACAACTTTTGCCGCCGGAGCTCCTTTGACAGAGCGTGTGTTCCCTTTGATTGCTGGCACGCCCACAGCAGGAACCACATCTTCCACCCCTCCCCCTCCCCTCCACCTCTGCCAATAACTTGCGTGTAAACGTGCTGTGCAACAAGAACTGCTCGCCCGAAAGCTGAGTAATGCGCTTCCGTTTCCGTCTTGCCATTTGCCCGGCTCTCCACATGACGCTGTAGCCGAGCACTTCTCGACACAATTCGGGCTGCCTGCCCGCCTTTCGGAGTCTGGACTCAATTCAATAAAAGTTGTGTCCATTTAATTTAAAATTCTCTCCCACTCACTCGCACACTTCTCAAGTCCCAACTCTGGCCTGCTCCTTTGCAAATTAATGGCGTTAAAATTAGTGCCATAGACAAATTCCGCACTTGGCACCTGTCGGGTGAAAAGTTTACCTTTTCCTTTTCTTTATTTTGCTACCAGTTTATTTGGTTGTCACTTTGTGGCAAATTATGCCCAACCACCGCTGGGGGATGTTGTTGCGACACGTGTAACTGTAACTCGTAAGTGGCTGGGCAACCTTTCAGAAAACTTTTACATTGGGACCCCAACTTAAAGTTGTGCATTTTGCCACATTTTACAAAACTTATTTTTCGTATTTCTTATTTCCCGTTTTACAGCACTGCCCATTGGCACTCGGGAGCGTCGCTTTTTTGGCATTTTACGCGCTGGCAAACGCAAGGACGGTAAGTGGAAAATACAAAATACACCATAGAACCCTAATGAAACCAATTAGGCAAACAGCTAGCCATACAAATTGTGGCGCTGAGCATCACAAAATGAAATATCAAAGGGCTAGACAAAGGGTAAACAAGCAGCTGCACAGCTTCGGTATCCAATTCAATTACAAAATGTAGCAAATAACGAGAAAGCGATCCGAATTCAGCGAATTTTGCATGCTCTGCAGCTGTATTTGGGCAAAAGCAAACCCAGTGTTGAGTAATGCCGGAGATTTTGTTTATATAAATCTAGGCTGAAATATTCTGTAGATTTTTCTGTACAGTTGTTAGAGATGAGCATCTAAATATGCATGACAGTGTTGAGTAATGCACATGAATAAGGCTGGATAAGGCTTGGAAAAAAGCATGAATAGCCATTTCTATTCGTTGGTTTGCCTTTGCTAGTGTTGACTAATGAATATCAACTTTTTTTTGGAGGGCTTAACAAATTATTGAGCAAGTTTCAGACCTGAATCATCAGGAATATCGGGAATATGCGTATGAAACGAATAAAAACTGTAATAAATAGTGTTGCAAAATGACATAAAATAAAGAAATTCAAATTTTTGTGTTCCTTGCTAATTGAGATCTGTTCATCAATTTCATATATGTTCTTTATATGAATTTCCTCGAATGTAAATGCAAGTGTTGCAAATGGTCAGAAATACTACTTGAAACGCATCACAGAACTCTGAAATGAAGTTTTCTGAAGCCTGCAAGTTTCTCTACAAGTTTCGTAAGTCGCATCCATTTCTTGAGTTTTTTGAAGTGTTTGCCAGTTCGGTCAGCTCAACTGGACTCCCCTAAATGCTTCATCTGTCCAGGGTAAAACAAAATTTGAAGTAGTCAATTGAAATTGTGCCAGTTTGAAGGCAGGTGGGAGACAGGGCGGGCTTTGCCGAACACAAAAGCCATTTACCAAAATCAATAGATTTATTTTGGACCGCAGGCCAGGAAACTGAATGCGGAGTTCTGGACACAGTTCGAGGCCAACAACTGGCATACAAATTGGGGCTTAGCAGCTCAAAAGATACTTTTACATACGGAAATAAAAGCATTTTCCTGGCTACCTTCCTTTCCACCCTTCCTTCCTTCATCTGTCTTTCTCTCTTCCTCTAAGCTGGCCAGTTTGATTCGGCCAAATTGTTGTGCGCTTTGTGGCCAGAACAGAGGGAAATTTGTATACGCAAAGGCTTAAAATTTTTAATAACTGTTCGCATTGACGGACCAAGGCCCAGGCTCAACTCATCAGGGCGAGCGTCTCGCCGCCGTCTCGCCACGTGGAGCCGGCCTCTCCACG
The DNA here is from genome assembly GCA_035045725.1 of Drosophila ezoana. Taxonomy (NCBI): domain Eukaryota; kingdom Metazoa; phylum Arthropoda; class Insecta; order Diptera; family Drosophilidae; genus Drosophila; species Drosophila ezoana. The sequence continues at coordinate 22,992,846 of JAWNOU010000177.1, read as the reverse complement.
TGCCACGAGTGGATTATCGGGTTCTGTGGTTGGGCTTAGGCATCATTACAGGCTAAATGCCTTTAAATGGCCACATTCATATCAATTGCAGCTCAAGCTGGCGCCAGGCCCACCCGTGGAGCGCGCACATCTTGCCTGGTCCGGCAGACGCATTCATCATGCCGCAATCCTTTCCCCGCAATCCCCCCGCTCCGGACACCCCGTCGCCTTCAATTAAACGCAAATCATTCTGCGCTCAGCGAGCGGCACCTGTCCGGGTCGCCCATTTGGCCAGTGATCAATCCAACTTATGTCAGACGTGGCCAATGCTGCTTCTGCTGCTCCACTTCAAATTAAGTCCCCGGCCATCCGGCTGCTGACATTTTAAATTGATTATGGGTCATGTCCGGCGGGGCTAATGGGCATATTACACAGTAGCTAAACGTCAGGTTGCAAGTCAATTGATGTTGGTTAATCAGAAGGATTAACTTGCAAATTAAAGTCTAAACATGCTTCTGCAGTTAAAGGCTATTTTTAAGAGTATAAGCTGTCGTACTGTAACTAGATAACGTAACATAAGCACAATCGTATATTCCTTAGTTTATTCGTAATCTTATTAATCTTCCTATTTGAATTCCCAAATCGAATTCCTCATGTTATAACTTACCCTTACCCTTATCCTGTATGCCCTTTCGTATTCCGAATAGCAGTTTCTTATCAATATGCTAAAATTACTACTAATTTTCCATTTGATTATTTTCCATTTCTAATAGAACTCTGTTTCTTCTTCTTTAAACTCCCAATTTTAATTTAATGGTACTCCCCATTATTCTCCCAATTCTCTTCATGATCCTAATAGGACTACTAATTTAACTCCTAATTATTTTCATATCCCTAATAGTACAAGTAATTATTCTTCCAGTTCTTTTCGATTTTCTAATATTTAACTTCTAATTCTTTTAAAATTCCTAATAATACTCATTACTTCTTTTCATGTTCCTAATAGTACTCATTATTAAACTCCTAATTCATTTTCGAGTTCCGAAAAGTACTCCTAATTCTTATACTCCAAATACTACTTCTTATTCCGTATCGTATCTTCGAAGTACACCCAATTTAACTTCTTAGAGTATTCCTTTTCGTCTTCGCAGTCTTATTCATATTCTATTCATTGCCTTTTGTCACATTTAATTGTCCACTAAAATATGCCATGGTCTCGGCTCAAGTGGAAAGCTATGCAAATGCTTTAAGCTAAGGTTCAAGTGCGCGACTAAGTGTAGTCATGAGTGTCTTCCCCTACCCCCCTCTCCAGCCACCCAATACCCAGCGGTATCTCAAATTACAACAAAGAAAAGAAAGAAAAAAATAAACAAAAGGCACAGAAACAGACGCCAAATCCGAATCGGATTTCGATTTCGACGGCGACTACGAGACAACTTCATAGCTGGAATTTTTACCATTGCCCGACGAAGGCAACGTGACGAGGCAGGAGTTGGAGGAGGAGAACATGGTCGAGGATGTCGACATGGCTTCAACAATTTTGTAATTACTTTGAGCCGCATGCAAATGCAGCGACGACTTCTCAGTTGGTAGTTGGATAATTTCTCTGGGATTGGGATGGGTATTGGAATGGGGATGGGGATTTGGATGCTGAAGAGCAGGCTGTAAGCGGTGGGCGGCTGGAATTTTATAATTAATCGGCAACGTTTTTCACACGACTTTATTCACAACCAGGCATCCCTGACATCAATGAACTCGTCCCGCTCCTCCGCATAGTCGGTGGCCACCGCCTCCTCCTGGTCTTGGCGCGCATAGTGATTGAATAGCATGTCCCGATGCGATGGCATCAATTTGCCGCTCTCACAGCCATGCCGGTCCTCATACGTGATCTCGCCCAGGCCCATGCCGTGACTCTGGCCATGACCGTGACTGTGACTCTGGCCGTGACTGCCATGACCCATGCTGATGCCGCCGACGCCGCCGTGGCCGTGGCTGCCACCGCCTCCTTCGCCGGAGAAGCCCACCACCTTGTAGACGGTCTGCTTAATGCCGCCGGCGCTGCCGCCGCCAGAGCCGTGCAGCACCTTGTAGACGGTGTGGGTGTGATGATGAGTCTTCACCTTGACGGGCACGTGGATGACCAGCCGGCGACTGGTGATGCGACGCGCCTGCAGCATGGTGGCCGACAGCAGCAAGCAGAGCGAGAAAATTGCTCGCTTTCAAAGGCGGCGCGGCGAGCTGAGAAGAGAGAGAGAGAGAGAGAGAGAGAGAGAAATCAGAACTTAGAGAGTGAGATGAGGTGCAAAGAGAATCTTCCCAATTTGACAATTGAGCTGGTTGATTCTAGATTTAATAACGAATTCCACTGGCAGAATGTTGTCCACATTTCTGATATGATGATTGATTGAATATGTTTAATTGAATAATTATTCATTCATTATAATTCATCATCAATTATTGGAATTATTATTCAGAGCAATTGAAATGGTGACAGGAATGTTAGTGCTTGTCAGTGGAATCCGTGAATGTCATTCGTTCGACACTTTTATAGATCAAACACATTCAAAATGACAAGACAATTGGTCAATGGAATCAATGAATGACATTCACTGTAAACTCTATTAAGTGGATTGATTAAGTTTTCTTTCCGCTCATCATTCAAATTGACAGATATATTTATAATTCCACTGACTGAATGACATTCGCCTCATTTTGAATGTTTAAATTTGTTTTTACATGAATGTTAGTCAGTTTATCACATTTATATCTGTAAATCCTTTTAGATATACTTTGGCAATACTTTTCTGTTTATATTCAAGAGTTTGTTTTCTATTCACTCAAATCATTCACTGCACTCACTAATTATTCACACAACACTCACTTGTGTCATTTTGATTTTAGCTTGTGTTGTTGTTGTTGTTTAATCCTTGGCTGCGGGCTGCTTGCCACCGTTTGTGGCACGTTCGCTTTTCGCACTGTCTGGGCGGGCTGGCAACGGGCGAGCTTTTATATCGCCCGTGATTGGGCCCAGGTTCAGTGCACCGTGTTGTGGTGTGTTGTGGTGCAGCATGTGGTGCACAGCCAAGTTATTAACGAGTGTCGATTGCATTTGATGTGGCCGCGCGCTGCAGCAGCCTCCGTTGCCTGCCTGCCACATTTGCATGCCACACACACACACACACACACACGGGCGGGCGTCCCGCATTACGTGTATTTAATTATGATTAAACAAGTTGTTGCCGCGCTTGTTATCGGCCGGGGGAGTCGGGTGGGCGTGGCTGTTGCTGCTCACTCGTGCGCTCCACAAGGTGGCAACAATTGAACAATTTTCGCCACAGCTTCTCGCCTCGCCATCTGCGGCATGCAAAAACGGAAGCAGTCTCCACCAGGCGCCCCTTAAAGCAAATGCCAATCATTCAACCAAAAACAACTAAACCCATAGTCAAATATAAATATATTGTATGGCATCGACTCGCCAATCGTACAGCATGCAACATTTTTTTTATGCAACTGCGCGAAATGCGGAAAATGCGACACAGTTTTTCATTTCTTTGCCACTTTATTGTTGTCTTATAATTATAATGCTTAGCTGAAATTACATATCTCATATGATAAATGTAATCTTTAAGTGACAGGGTTTGATTGGTTTGATGATGATATTGTTATCATGTCATAAAGTTGTAAAATTTGGCAGCAGCTTTTTACTCCATTCTTCAATTAAAGCTTGATCAGATCAGATATATTGACTATGCTAGACAGAAGTGAAAACTCATCAAGATTCGGTGCTTAAAGTCCGATAATTTATAAGCCTTCAGATCGCCCAACTATGTGTTTATACAAAAGCAATCCTCACTTATCAGACAGACAGACGGACATATCTAGTTTTTCCTTCTGATCAAGAGTATATACTGTGAAGTCCGGCTCCTTAGAATCACAAGTTTTACCTTTGATGATTTATTGGAAGTAACTTATAAAGATTATGGTTATTAAGGGAAAAGGTGCTCAATATTGCAATTTAATTTTTCTCGATTTGCAATGCATTTTCAATCCAACGTTCCCTTTCTTCTCGATTCGCAACACAATCCGTGTGATCATCTAGTTTTATCTTCCATGCCTTATGTTATTTTATATGTCTATCGATAGTATATGTATTTATCATTTTGCAAATTCAAACTACAATTTTAAGCGTTAAATGCTAAACCTTTTCACATACCTCATAGAGTCAGAGGCGCTTCCATCTGAATGTCATTTACATTCCTGTTTTGCTGCCTTGTAAGAGTTAGATTCATCCATTGACTTGCTTTCTTGCTCCCACTTTGAACACGGCTGAATTTACCGTAAAGAAACTCTGAATTAAGCCTCATTTATTGGATTAATTAAAGTTTGAGCTCTATCAAAACTCTGGTATACTCAAGCATATCCCCAAAAACTGTCATTCTCATGCCTCCAACTTTCAGCTAAGTAGTTCCCTTCACATGCGCTGGTTTATGTGCATTTAATAACCCGGCTCAAGATGTGCGCGGTCATAAAAGTGAATATCCTTTGAGATATGCTTTGCCACCAAAATGCCAGCTAATGAAACGAAAGTTTTTCTCTATCTCTTTCTACTTATAAACTGCAGCACTTGGCAATAAGTAAACGCGAAATGCGTTCTGCAGAACGTGCCCCATTCATTCAATAACTTTATGGGCAATCAGCCGCACTCTAATTGTCCAACAACATGCACGGGGTCGGGGTTTAGCCTGCCTCAATGCCAAAATGTTTGTCCGGGCGTAGTTATAATTTTGATCAACTTTTATATCCGGGCCGGGGGGGAGGTGCAAAGGTGGAATATGCTGCATGTGGCAGCTAACAGCTGCACGAGTTGTAAGTTTGCCGTTGTTGTTGTTGTTGCCTGTGCCTAGTCATAAACTGCATGCGAAATTGCCAAAAAGCACACACTAAATACACACGCACACCCGCACACACTCCGGCGTAGGTGTACGGCAGCAAAAAGTTGCTCATTTACAGCACGAGACGCGTGTGGGCGTGGCAGGGGTCAGCGGGCGTCTAATAAAACGAGGCGCTGACAAGCCGCAGCGAAAAGTACAACCCCAAAAAGAGCCTAAAAGCCTAAAGCCCCTAACCGGGCCGTAAATCCAGGAGCTGCTCCGCATTTACTAGCAACTATTCCCCCCACCACACCGTACTCCTAAGTAGAGTCGTAAATTTTAGGAAATTACAACATGAAAGTGCCAGCCTCGACTCTAAATTAAATAAAAATGCGCCGGGCTGGGAGCTGGGCACGTTCGACCAGGTTTTGGCATTGTGTTGGGTCAAAAGTTTCTGCACCTGTTGGCCAATTGTTATAAGCTGGGGGAGGGGATAGGGAAAGGGGCTAGGGCAATCACAAGTTGGCGTTAATTAAAGCCATAACAAAAGCAGCCAAAAGCAGCTTCCATTTGGTTGCTCGCCAGGCTTACAGAGCAGAGCCTCGCTCTGGATCGGAAGACGCGCGCAGATTTGTGGGCAGCGAAAAGTTTTGCGCCCTGCGCTTCAGATTTATGCCAAACTAAAGCACTTGATGGCCAAGTAGTTGGCATTTAATGGCTCCATTATTGGAGTTTCGAAAAGTGCCGTAACAAATGGGCTACGCTTCATGCTCACGCTAGAAAAGAGAGTGTGGGACGGGAATTGGGAATAAAGTTCAGCCCAAATTTGCTGCAAAGTTGCAAGCAGAGTTGCAGGATTGGATTGATGCACAAATATGTACACAAATTCGATCCAATAATAATTTGCAAAGGGTTCTAGTTAGTTGAAAGATGAATTTGAATATAGTTGAAAAGGGTGTTAATAAGTCGGTGACTGGAAAAACTAGTTGTCTATAAATTATTTATATTTTTCCTTAAATATAAAACTGATCTTAAAATCAATCAATTAGAAAATCGTTTGTGTACCGCGCTGGTTCAAACCCCACGAAGTGCATGGTTCAAACACGATCAAGTGAAGTGGAAGGAAAATATACATTATAATTAAAATGATTAAACTCTAACTAAAACAAGGTTTATGCTTTCTTAATATGCTTTCTACGTTTTGATATATAAAGTATTCCAGTTAAATCTTTGATCTACGTGTTTTACCCAGAAGCTAAATCTTTATCTTTATCTCAGGCTCAGCTCTACTCTAGAGAGAGAGAGAGGGGGAGAGAGAGAGACAGAGCTTGGAATTCCCCTTCGCTGCCTGCAGTCAAATGTTGTGCACATCAGCTGCCCGTCAAAGCCACCTGCGTATAGCTTGGCCCACCTGGTGGCCAGCCGCCACCCAACCACAGCCAGAACCCACCTATCCACAATCTTGAAAGCGTGCCGTTGAATCTATCTGTCTGTGTGTGTGTGTGTGTGTGTGTCTGTGTGTTTGTGTGTCTGTGTGTGTTTGTGTGTGCTTCACAGTTTTTTGGCCTGAAGGTGCGCGGGCAATAAATTTCGATAGCATAATTTGTAAATTGTTATAACCCGGTGAAATTACCATGAAATCTTTCACAAAGGCATTACAAAATCTGCCACTTCGGACGCATCTCGAAGGAGATCGGGCAACCAGTTCCAGTTTCAGCTAACGCCCAGCTCCCTGCCCCGCCCCGCCCTGCTCCTCCAGGGCGCGCTTCATAAAGCTTTATGGTATTTGACTCTGTGCTTAGGATCTAACAATAATGCGCGTTGGTTTCGCCATGTTAGCCATGAAAGGAGGCTCCAAAATCGGCTTCAGCTTCTTCCTGCTTGGGTGGGCCTGGTGGGCCTGGTGGGCTGTTGGGCGAGGTGGGCGTGGCTCAGGTTACGCATCGTTGCATACTTGATTTTTTTTTTTTTGCTGTAATGCGGCGATTAGTTTTTATGCTCAACCATTTGAATTTTCCATTCGATATGCAACAAAAACAAAATGGAAAATGGAAAATTGCAAAATGAATTTCAAATGCCGCTCCTAATTATCAGTGCCACGCCCCCGTCCCCGCCCCGCCTCGGCAAATTGAAAGGCTCCGCTGCTTATCTAGCTTCTTATCATGGCTGTGGCCGCTGCCTCGTCTCGCGACCATAAATCAACAGCCAATTACAATAAAAATTTATCATGCACAATAAAAAATGCGTCCAAGACGTAGAAATAATTTACATGGCGCATTTTTCACATTTCTCAAGCGCTCCAATTGGAATTTATAACAATGTCCCCAAAGGGACGCCGTTCTCTTCTATCTTCTTCATTTTTTTTTTGGTCTATTCACCAACAATGAAATTTTAATAAAGCACGCCAAGACAGGGTCGTGGCTATGTGGCATTGTTATAGGGAATAGGTACAGACATAAATATCTATATAATAAGAATTAAGCATAAATTCTATGCGGAGCAATCCTCGCTGGATGCGTTGTCTGAGTAGGATCTGCACTAGAATCTCAGGCTAATGTATGGCTGAGCTTTTGTCTTAGCCTAAGTCCCGTGACCCCAAAAAGATAGCTTTTAACTATGTTCGACACTTGTAATAATAAGACTTCTATTTAGAATTGGAGTTCATGTTGACTCGTGTTAGCACAAACTTAACTCGTGCTCTTTCACTTAAGTTAGTTTTAGTTCGTTTCGAGCACATACTACCTCGTGTTAAGCTCGTGTTAAGTCTTGTTAACTCGTGTTAAACCCAGATTTGCAGCACGAACAGTTCGTGTTTGTTGCCTTTCTCTAGCACAAGCAATAGCTTAAGCTTACCTTGTGCTTAATCGTGTTAGCTCGTGTTAGCTCGTGCTGATCTCGTGTTAACTCGTGTTAAAATCAAAGTTGCAGCACGTACAGTTTGTGTTTGGTTGTGCACATTCGTCTCATTAAAGTTAACACGACTCGTGCCCATCTCTAGCCCGAGCAATAGGTTTGGGCGCGCGTGCTCTGCTGCGGCTGGCGCACGTTGAACGACACTTGAAGACATATTGGCTGAAGTAGCTAGAGTGCATTCTCGCCCCCTATCGCTCCCCCCTCCAGTCGCCATCCCCCCCCTGCCACTCTCAAGCAGTTGGCTCATCAGCTGGGCAGGAAATCAAATGCGTTTCCGTTTCCGTCGCATGCGCCTCATGTTGGGCTAGGTTCGGGCTTTGACATGCTTTTCTTTCGGGCTCCTGATGGCACATTTCAATTTACATGCCGCCCGCAGCTCTCGCTGCCTTTTGCTTTGATGTAGCATGCCTCCTTCCAACCCACACCCCCTCTATGCCAACTCCTCCCCGCTTCTTTTGCTTTTACCAGTTTTTCATTGGAATGTTTTGCTTTGCTTTCTGTGCGCTCGTATCTGCTTCTGTGCTTTGTTTTGCGACACAGGCTCCATGTCCTTTGACGCTTACCGTGCGCCCCTGCCTCCCCGACCTCCCCGTGCCTTTGCCAAGCCCTGCTCCTTCAGTCCTTCTGCCTTCTCGCAGCAGCCGCATTTGTCTTTTGTTAACTTGATTTTGGACTGCCTGCTCGCCTCTCGACCATATGTACGTGGAGTGTGTCGTCTTCCAAGTTGGCCATTGAGCTTTAAATACGCACTTGTCCGCCCGCTCTCGTTCGGCTCGTCCTGCCAAGGACCTCAACCTCCTTCTATTGTCCTCTACATTCGGCGTTTTCCTCAAAGAATAGACACACTTTTCGAGCTGGAGACAGTTTCTCTTGACCTCCATGACCATTTGTTTGCTGCGCAGTTTATTGCCGTAAAGTGGCTTCAGTCTATTTTAGCCCCAAGGAATTACGACTCCCAACAGATTAGGACTTGTCTTCAGCTCTTTATTGACTTGCGTTCAAATATTGTATTTTAAAATCAATTTGGGATCTAAATCTGGCAACATTATTCCTGGTCCATCATGTAAAAATGGTATCCTCAATAATCCTATGAAGAAAAAGGTCGATATTTCCCACTCCCATAACTCGATCATGTGCATACATGTTTGTTACTGTATATATGCAAGCATGCATGCATGCGTACATGTATGAATTCACAGATGCACACATACATACATACATGCATAAATACACACATACATACTTACATGCATACATTCAAAAACACATACATACATACATTTATCTACATACATATCTACTTACCCTCTTAACTTCCTCCTCCGCCTCCTGCTCCACCGCCACAAACTGCTCCTTCACGGGCCGTTTCCTGCCTTGTTAAATTTAAGCAAGGCCTACTTGAATTATTGAGAATCGAGGAGGAGAGCATAAGCTACAACTGCGTTTGGTATAAGAAAACAAACATGCATGCAGGCATATATACATAAATGCATGCTCTAACGCACACACACACAAACACACACACACACACACACACACACACACACACAAACACACACACGCACACACAAATACGCACACACACACACAAACACACACACACACACACAAACACACACACACAAATACGCATATATAATACTTATATTCCTTCGTACAAAATACTTGTTATACATATATATACAGCTCATTCAAATATTATTACATAATTAATGGAGAACATTTAAATAGTTGAAAATGTTTGTTTTGGGCAGCTTTAGAAATTGTTGCTTGTGAAATTAATTTGCCGCTGGCCATTTATTTAAACTTGGTCTAACTTTCTCGCAGCGCATTTACTTCTGTTAGGGTCTAAAAACTTGAACCCACAACATTTAAATTTATTAACGTCATAAAATCATATTTTTTGTGGTTTCGTTCGACGGGGGTGTGGAGGGGGGAATGGGGGAAGGGGGAAGGTAGCCACAAAATGGGCCCATAAATATTTAAAAGCGCTTAAAACACACACACACAAATATACACAACGTGGCGAATGGCACAAAGCAACGTTTAAATTTTATTGCCATGGCCAACAAGCAACTGCAACCTGCCAAGCTGCCCCTTCCAAGCTGCCCCTTCCAAGCTGCCCCTGCCACCAACTAGGCCAGCTCCTTGCCGCAGCTCAAATCGAGTCAATAAAAATTCAAATTGATTTTTGATCGCATTGGTAAATCGCACCTATTCAAAATTCTGTGACGGGCCACCCAAAACGCAGCACACATTAAATTCCCATAAAATTGGCTTAAGTAGTGATATCTTTCCCCGTGATATCTTGCCCCCCCCCGCTACCCGGAATGTAACCTGATGCGTGCTAATTGAAAAGCTAAAAAACTGAAATTTGTGTAAATTATTTTCTGCATAAATTTGCACACTTGATGACTGTTGCACAGGCATTGGGTAGGATTGAAGAGGTGTGCGGGGGCAAGTGCGGGTGTGTGGGGCTTATGGAGGGATATCTGGACTCGTGCCTGTTGGCCATGTCAACAGGGATTTTGGTCGCCGGCTGGCACCTACTGACAATCTCACAATCTGACAATCGAGCAACTTTATGACGATTTTTTATTAGTCAGAGCGCGAGACTTCTCATCGTTGTGGAGTTGTAGTTGTAATACCCTATCATGAAAATGATTAACAATGGGTATCATGAAATGAAATTATGCAAATGTGATAATAGACAGAATAAAGAGTCGCATAATATGTAAAGTATAGCCGTTCTTGATGCGAATGACGAGCTAAGCGGCAAACGCGTCAGCCTCAGAGACAATTGACTTTAGACTTAGGTAGGGGTAATATTGATGGCCATGAGCTCAGTTGTAGAGTACTTGGAATTTTCGATTTATATAACATTAAATGGATAAATATCGATACAAAGTCCTGATATAGTCGCTAAATATCAATGTAATGTACTAATAAAACCGATAAACATCGAAAAAAATGGCTGATTTATGCCTCTGTCTCTCTCTCTCTCTCTCTCTCTCTCTCTCTCTCTCTCTCTCTCTCTCTCTCTCTCTCTCTCTCTCTCTCTCTCTCTCTCTCTCTCTCTCTCTCTCTCTCTCTCTCTCTCGATAAACATTAATATAAAGTCCTGCTATAATCGATATATATCGATATAAGGTACTGCTAAAATCGATGAATACCGACATAAAAGCTTGATTAATGCCTCTTTCTCTCTATCGAGATAAATATCGATATAAAGTCCTGATAAATTTATAAATATCGATACAAACTCCAGATAAATTGTCAAAGTTTGATATTTTATCCTGATACACAAATAAATATCGATATATTGCCCTGTTAAATCGATACATATCGATATAGTCTTGGATTTCCAAGCCATAAGCTTGAGGAACTATACATTACCATATTCCAAAAAATCATTCTGGTAATATGTTTAAAGGTATAATGAGCCTACGAAAGTATGTTCCAGTAGTTTGCGGCTGGGAACAGGGTATTTGCCAGTCGAGCACACGCTTAGCTCTTGTTGCTGTAGGCTTAATGTTTATGTTCGATGGTCCGTCGTTAAATACTTGATGAGCCCCTGCAGCATTTTAATTTACTGCACAGCCAACAGGTGGGAGCGAGAAAGAGAGAAGGAGAAAGAGAAAGAGATAGAGGGGGACGACCTGTAGAAAGCGAGAGCATGGAATCAATTTTTCTTGACCAAATGTGAGTATTTCTAGTATTTACTTTTAGTATTTTCCAAATGCGAGCAATTCTCGTATTTCTTTTTATTTTATGTGAGTTGCTTTTTTTTATATATGTTTTGTTTTTTATGTGAGGCAACGCATCTTGGCCATTTTACAGTTGTTTGGCCTACAGCGCAAAGCGGCTAAGAGTGTGAGGCTGGGTCTGGGGCGGGGGCGGGGTCGGGGTCGGGTTTGGCTGGGCTAGCGGCCAGTCCATGTCGAGTTGCTGCAAATGCCATGTTTAGTTGCAATTAAAATGCTTTTATCTTATTAGCGCAATGGCATCGCAATGCCATTTGTTGGCCAAGTTAAGTCAGGTTGAGCCAGAGTTCATTTCCCACAACACACGGCTCTCTCGGGGAGTTCATGGCGAACAGCTTGGCCAGATGTGCAGCTCGTCTGGCTGGGCTAATCACATGCAGCTCCAATCAATTCCAAGCGCCTTTTATGCCAAATCACGGGCCCGTCCCGTTCCCATTTGCACGCTTCGACATTTCGCCGCGATTGAATTATTATCGCCGCCTGCCGCCGCACGGCCATATAAATGCTGGCCTGTTGTGTTGCAGTTGCAGTTGCAACTTGGCCAAAGACGCCTTTTTGCCAGAGCCGACGACAATGCCCCAGTGGCCATGTTATGTTGTGTGTGTGTGTGCCATGCCATGCCCATATTTGGGCGGCTTTGGGCGGCCAAACAAGTTGCAAAACAAATTTGTCAATGTTTTGTCCATTTGCGGGCGCCGCATGTCGCATGTCGCTTGTTTGGGCTTTGCTGTCGGTCTGTCTGTCTGTCTGTCTGTTTTTTTTCTCGCTCTTCTACGCGGCATTAGCTAATTTGGCAGCCCGTCTCCGTTTAATTAGAGGCTGCAACAACAACTGCATCAACTGAGGCAATATTTTGCTGCCTTGCAACACTTTCAATTTCTGTGCCCCGTCCGACGTGCCACGCCCACGCCTCAACTCAGCTCAGCTCACGTCGCAACCATTAAAGGCCGCTGCCTCACGATCTCACTGAATGACTCGCCCCGCCCCTCACTGCCCCGCCCCGCCCCTCCCCGCGATCCCTCTCGTCCCTGACCCTGTCGTCACACGCCCAATGTAATCCTCGCACGATCTGCCTGCTGCACTCGCAGCTCTTTTTTTGATTAGCTCTCTGCCGCGGCATACCCAAACTGACTGATTGACTGACTGACTGACTGATTGACTGATTGACTGACTGAGTGACTGACGGACTGGCTGGCAAAGGTCGTTAAAGCAACAGCCGCTGGCTTTGCAGCTATGCTTCGGGGTCTTATCCTTTCTGCGCCTTCATCATGCCTTAGTTATTGTGCATATAGGGGAGAAAGAGGTACATTAGCTAAAAAAGTGTTCATATTATGTCCAGATTAGTAAGGTTATGTTTATGGCAAAAATTTGAATGAAATTTCGAACGTAGGTCCTCCTAGTGCCCGCACAGTACAAGTTTACTGTATTGTGTATATAGTAGTGTAGTGTAGTGTAGTGTAGTGTAGTGTAGTGTAGTGTAGTGTAGTGTAGTGTAGTGTAGTGTAGTGTAGTGTAGTGTAGTGTAGTGTAGTGTAGTGTAGTGTAGTGTATATAGTACAATCTGATCATTGTCACCAAAAAGCTGTCTTCGTTTAAGAGAACATATATGAGCGTTAGTACTCCAAGTCCAACTTCTAGATTATACGATTAAAGGAAAGGGTATTAAAACGTCGTTAGCCCACATTTCAAAACGCTTTAAGCTGCCCATTTTTGAACATTGTGCGAATGTGAGCGCAAGAACGGCCCATTAAGAAAGAGGAACAGAGAGAGAGCGAGGTCTATAGAGAAATATATAAAGAGAGAGAGAGAGAGAGACAGGGAAACGAGAGGGTAAGGGAGGGGTATCCCGAGTAGAGGTAGCTGGGTATCATACAATATTTGGTATTTTTGTGAAATACCGTCACGTTTTAACATTTTACTACTCACTTCTGGCACGTTGTTGCCATTGAGCATATCAGTTTTGCAATTTTATTGGCCACGCTTTTTGCGTATCTCCCGCTGCTGCCTGCTTGCTGCTCCTTGTTGTTGTTGTTGTTGTTGTTGTTTTTGGCCTTTGCCATGCAGCTCGCGCTGATCTTGGCCTTGATAGCGCATATAAATGTGGCCAGAAACTGTGGCCAACTGCAACTGCAACTGAGACTGAGACTGAGACTGGGTCTGTGTCTGAGGCTCTGTCCTGGGTCTCAGAGCTCAGAGGTTGACGTTTATATTGGCAAATATTTTAAATTTTCCTTGTGGGGGTGTTGGTACTGTTTAATATACCCTGTGCCCAGTTTAAATGCCCAGTTGGGGTTAATCTTTGTTTGATTATGTATGTAACAGGCAGCTTGGATGGCTTCTGTGAACTTACACAGACACTCGACCATTAATAAATAAATAAAATAAAATAAATTAAGCAACAGCTTTAGATAAAACGGAGCTATGAATAAGGCTTACAGGGTATCTGCCAGTCGGGCACGCTCGATTTGATTTACTTTCTTGCCTTCTTCTGCTTCTCATCTTGATTCCCTTTGATGCTCTGCTTGCTCTGAGACCCACAGCTGCCTCATGCAGCTTACAGGGTATCTGTCAGTTAGGCACGCTCGACTCGATTTACTCTCTTGCCTTCTTCTTCTCCTCATCTTGATTCCCTTTGCTGCTCTCCCACAGCTGCCTCAGTTCCGCCCACATATCGCCAACATGCAGCAGAGGACGCTGCGGCAGCTGCGCCACACTCCACGCGCAGTCTAGACCAGTCGCAGTCGCAGTTGCAGTCGCAGCCGACGCACGCGCATGCGCAGCAGAACGATTACGTTCTAGAGGAGACAAATCGACGTCTGCGCGCACCGCCGCCGCCGCCTTTTTATTGCCCACTACCGCTAACACCGCCTCCGGGCTATACAGAGCGAGCCGCACCCCCGCCGCCGGCGCCGCAGCCAGCGGCAGAGCATGCATCAGCCGCAGCATCAGCAGCAGCAGCAGCAGCGCGTCAGCAAGCACGACGCCGACGTCGTCTACGTGAACTCCAGCAGCAGCAGCAGCAGCAGCAGCTGCAGCAAAGATTCGCAGCCAGCACCAACAGCAGCAGCAGCAGCAGCCCGAGCAGAGCAGCGCCAGCGATTGCGACGGCGAGCTAGGCGGCGCAGTCAGACGCCAGCGTCGGCGCAGACGCAGCTCTCGTGGACTGAGAGGTAAGTCAAGGGACGCCGAAGAATTCTTATTAGTACAGTAAAAGTTCTCTACAGTGGAACTGTAGCTGACAGAGAACTGTTGCTGTTGTAGGATAAATTTAATAAGCTTTTATACTCTGTTTAGAAAGGTGAAAAAGGGTATGCTGAGTTTATGTAATATGCATCTAGCTGTCCGTTTGTTCGTCTGAGACTTCAAATATATATATATATATATGTATATTTATGTTAATATATGTATATGTATTTCGGAGGTAGATAAATTGTTATGCTTTAATATGCATTAGCAGGCGGGTATAGATCTCATATCTCCCTAGGGCTAGAAGCACTCGATATATACATCATAAAGTATTATATCTCTGTATATAAAACTATTAGTCCTGACTGATGGACTGACTGACTGACTGATTGATGATCAACACACAGACCATAAAGTAAGAGGTTAGGTAGCTGAAATATTCACTGTTGTTACCTTATGTGATGAAGGGAGGGAAGGAAGGAGGTTTCGGGAAATTCCACCCCATCGATATATTTTTTGTTTTTAAGCTCAGGGTTTTTAAAGCATATCTCGAATATTACAAGTCACCCAATTTTGTGTTTAATGTACAAACAATCTAAGAACAATTCACATTTTGGATAGCTCTAATGCATTTCTTGTATATACGCACACCTATTTATGTCATATTTTGGCCCTGAAACTTTCATTAAGATCGGACTCTAAGAACCGAAGATGTTTAAGAAGGTAGGAAGAAGAAGCACACCCACTTGCAAGTCGTAAAAGTGTGTGTAAAGAAAACAAGTTCGAATGCAGGGTATTTCCTAGTCGAGCACTCACTCTCGCTTTTAGCTGCATATTTATCGTTTCTCCTTTTTATGCAGATGCCTATTGTCCGGATTTGTTGCACGCCTGCGCCTTGATTCTCCACCACCAGCAGCAGCAGCATCCCGGCAGCAGCGACAGTTCCGTAGGCAATTTTACGGCCACGCCCCCGCCTCCGCCCCCACCGAATCGTCAGTCAAGTGGCGTTGAGTACAGCTCGGACTATGTGGAGATTGATGAGCTGGCGTTGCCGCCTTTAGGCGCTGGCCGGGCCAAGAGCACACCACAACTGCAGCATGCTGTAGGCTTGGACACACTAGCGATGGGTCAGAATCTGAGCCTGCGACGGCCGCGCATCTCACTGACCTGGGTGCTGCGGGAGCAGCACCAGTCCCCGTCCCAGCCCCAGCCCCAATCCCAGCCACAAACCAATGAGCCGTCCGAGACGGAGACAGCTGCCCAGACCAAGGAGAAGGAGTCGCTCAGCAATGGACATGTTCCGGCCGCTGGCGATGCCTCCAACTCCTTGCCGCCTCAGCGCACGGAGCCGGTGCCCACGCAGCTGGATGTGGGCAAGAAACGGTATCGAATCAAGCAGCTGCCCGGCGGCGGCACCGAGCCGCTTACGGGTTACGCCACCACGCCCACCGCCCATCAGGCGCCGGGCAACGGGCAGCTGGCGAGCCAAAAGTTCTTCAGCAATCAGAATCTGCTGGAGTACAAGGACAAGGGCACGCGCAGCGCACCGCTCGGCGCGCCCGTGGCCGCCGCCACCACCAAAGAGCTGCTCTTCGTCTGCACGCCGCAGCGTGCTCCTCGCAGCGATGTGCACCACGAGGCGCTGCTGTTGGCGCGCAAGCGCAACGAGATCCGTAAGAAGCTGGCCAGCCGGCTGCAGCAGGCGAGGGCCGCCGGCGTGGGAGCTCCCGCCGGAGCAGCCGCTGCTACGACGACGACGACAGCGGATGCACTGAAGTGCACATACTCGGAGCCCAGTTTGGTTGCCGTCTCCGAAGGAGGAGCACCTGGCGCACAGCAGCCGCCGCGTCGCCATCGGCATCGCAAGCGTCGGGAGCGAGAACGCAATCGTGTCCAACGTTTCGGCTACGAGATACACAACGTGGATGAGTTTCTGTCGCGCTGCTCGCTGTCGGCGCCCGGCAATATACCCGTTGTCCTGGCCACGGCCAGCACGCTCTATCAGACCCGGCCCGGCGGCTATCAGCTGGAGATACCGCTGCCGCTGGGCATGGTCGTCAATGCGGTGTTCAAGAACCAGAATTGGCTCTATGTGCAGACGCCGCACGCCGAGGAGGGCTACGTCGGCTATGCCAGCTGCCTGCCGCTGGGCATATTGCCCACGGGCGGGGGTTCCAGAACCAAGCCGACGCCCTGCTGGGAGTCCAATGCGGACATCTTTCCGCGACCCTGCGGCAACATGACCGACTCCGAGAAGGAGATACGTCTGCGCGGCGGCACACGCTCCGATGGGGCACGCACGCCGCGCAGCTCCAAGCCCGTAGGAGGAGCAGCTGCCGAGGAGCACAACAACAACAACAACAATAACAACACGAGCAAGAGTCTGGTATCGCATGGCGGCAGCCTGGCGGGCTCCTTGTACGGGGAGCAGCACGTGGACAAGCTATATTTGCGTGCCGCCTCTCAGCCAAAGCTCGTGGAGAAGGCCTACGCACAGTTGCGCTCCACCAAGCAGCTGGGCTCCGGCTCCGCCTCGGTGCGCAGCGCATCCAACGACGAATATGTCACCCTTCAGCAGCAGCAGAGGATGACCAGGCAGAAGCATCTGCATGCGCAGCAACAGTCACAGCCCGTGCGGCGTTTGTCGAACGTTTCGTACATAACCAATGGCCACAACGGTCAGCATCTGCATCCAAAGAGCACTCCCCTCCAGCAGCCGCAGCAGCAGCAGCAGCAGCAGATCACGCAACAGCCTCCGCCGGCGGCGGCGGGCGCCATGTTGAGCGTGCTGCGGCGGCAACAGCAGAACGGACTGCGCCAAACTCTAGTCGCCATCAACGCGGACTTCATCACGGAGAGCATTGTCGTCCACAAGGGCGAGATTGTGACGCTCTGCGAGTGCCGCGAGTCCAAGGATCAGCGCCAATGGTTCTACGTGAAGACGCGAGACGGACGCGAGGGCTTCATTCCAGCCGAGGTGGCCGGCCATGGCTATCTGTAGGCGGACAGACGGACGGACAGACGGACAGACTGACAGCTCCAACCGCACGCGAAACATGGAAAAGTAGAAAGCTAACTCGGCACGCCGAAGATTAAATACCCTTGCAGACTAGAAAGTGTCTCATAGAAAAATCAAAATCAATTTCCAATGGAAGCTACTTAAAATACTTACTAGTCCGAGTTTATTTAGATCCATGCGATCCTTCCTTTAAAAGCTGCGTAATGCAGCTACATAATAAGAAGTATCCATTCAAAATTTCATCAAGATATATCTCGACCTGATCAATCAATCATATATATATAATTTATATAACACATTTCGTGATTAGCCTCTGCAAGGGTATTAACTGTAAGCCCCCCCACAAAAGTCATGCGTATTACCACATAATATTCCATTAAGTAATACAAATTAGCAATATCGTGTGTAATTTAAAAACTCTTTGTTCTGCGTACGCTTCTAGAATCTACATAGATGTAATCTGTGCTATGGGTGTATATGTATTTATCTAGCATTTAGTCTATGCAATATTTAACTTGCAACATAAATCAAAGACACACACAAATCACACACACTCACACAATGACACATGGAAAACGAAACTATTTATACAATTATTGTACTTGATGCTTCTACTAAATAATTGAAATAAATAAACATATTAAACAAACTGACTTTATTTATTTTCTTATTTTCACATTTTTCATAAATATGTAAAATGCCGTTCAAAATCTGCGATTTACAAGCATCTAGCTGACCGCCCCAATTACCAGGCGAACAGCAATCAATAGCAGGTTGCTCTGTTTTGAAAACTTTTCTGTATGTGCAACTTTCAGTTTGCAACTGTTACAGTTGAAAGCCCTGCACTGTTGTCCTAGCTGTGCGGCAGGTCCGCAGCAAGCGCTCAGTCAGTCGCTGTTGTGTGACGTCATCAAAAAACAAAAGTCGTTTTGCAGCCGAGTCGGAGTCCAAAAACTGCTAATCTACCAGGCGATCATAAATCAGCAGAAGGTTGCTGCACTAGAATAATAATAAAAAGTGCGGCATACTTTCGGGCTGGCATTTTAAATGCATCAGTGCTGCCCAGCACTGAATTACAGCTGGGCGATGGGCAGCACTGCTATTTAACGCTGGGCAGCACTGATAGGCGTTGGGTAGCACTTGACACAAATTTAAATGGCCCCCCGAAAGTATGCCGCACTTTTATTGTAATTTTAATGCAGCAACCTGTTGCTGATTTATGTTCGCCTGGTATTTTAGCAGTTTTTGGGATCAGATGTGGCAGCAAAATAATTTGTGCCTTGATGACTCAGCAAAACAGCCATCGCCGTGCGTTGAGTTTTTCTTTTATTTGAGTTAATTTGTATTAATGGAGATGCCCGGTTTTGGGATGGGTAAACTTGATTATTTATTTGCATTTTCAAAGGTCAATGTTTTAGGTAAATAGAATTGTATAATAAATAACAAACAATTTTGCAAGTCTCCAATATTTCAACTACAAAAATTTGAGCTACATTTTTGCTGATAATTATTATTTTGGCATTCGATAAATTACAATTATTATAATTTGACATTTTTTCATTCAATTATTGGGAAATCTTTGATCTTTACCTTCATTGCGTTTTTTTTTTATACAATTAACTTACGAAAATATAAATATCATATGCTTAAATATTTGATATGAAAATATGTTTATGTAGGTTATCGTTATCCCCGCCGATGCGGCTCTAAAAAGGTAATGCTAATGTCCGGCGCCTCCCTGAGACGCCAACGCTTCACAATTTCTATACAATAATCAACAGCACAATTCATTACTGAGAGGGAAGAGCTGTTGCTACTATATATGCAATGAATTAGGTGTACGATGTCTAAAATGAGCAACTTAATAGAAAATAACACATTTACAAGAGTGGGGACCATTACGACGACGACGACGACGACGACGACGACGACTGTCGCCAGTTGCCTGTTGCCTATTTGCGCAGCTCCGGACTGGAGCTGGGGGACGCGGTTGAGGCATTATCTAGGTTGTTATTGTCGAAGCTCTCGTGCTGTGGCTCCGGTTCCGTTGGCGGCTTCGGCTTCTCCAGCAGCACAGTCAGATTCTTCACATTGGTCGGCTTCTCCTCGTCTTGGTTGATGTTCAGTACGGTGTTGTTCATGCGATGATAGTGCGGCTTCTGCGATGTGCTGGGTCGTGAGTAGTCCAGATGGTCGTATTCATCTGGGGAAATGAGATAAAACACTTGATTAGCGAATCTCGAGCATGAAAGTTGACGAACACATAGAACAGCTGGGGCAGGGCACAGTGATGACTAGCTACAATGGACACTGAACAATTGCTGCTTACCCTCCGGAAATAGGATTTTGCTATAAACTTTCACTGTTTTATGGCAAGTATGTGTGCATTGCAAGTAAGGAATATAGCATGTTTATAGATTGAGAAGCGTTAAATGGCAAACTGAAGCACTTACCGGGATCCTTGTAGCCCTCCTTCTGCTTGATCTCATCGTAGACATGCTCCTCCTTGAGCGATTCGCCAATGCCGTTGTACACAATCGGATTGGTCAGGTCCGCATTCATATTCTTGTTCAGCAGATCGTGATTATAGTTGACGGAGTAGCTGCCCACTGCAAAATAGAAAGGTTGATTAACAAAGGGAAACTATTTGTGCTTGATTCAGACGCACCTTTGCTGCTGGCATTGGAATCGTCGCCGTAGTCGGTGCACAGCGATCCATTGCGGTCAAAGTTGTTCATCTTGGGGCGCAGGTGGTTGGGCAAGAGACGCGTGTCCGGCTGCATGCCGTAGACGGGATTGTCAAAGTTGTGATTGGCTGGCGGCCAGGCAGATCCGTTCGTCTCGTGCGTGTAATGGACATGCGCAATCTCCGTCTTCAGATTGGAGACACGCCGGCGATAGTAAAGGAATATGGCGCATATAATTGCAGCAAAGAGGCTCAACAAGACCATGCTGATGGCCACGCCCGCATTACTCGCTGTGGAAGAAAGGGAAGATTAGTGACTGTGATCTACTTCCGACCGAATGCTACCTACATTCTTTGTGCTCGGCCACGCGCTGCGAGGCGATCAGCGTGTCGCAATTGTCGCCGGTGTAGCCGCTGCGGCAGACGCAGCCATCGGCGGGATGGCACTGGAAATTGGAGGAGGGGCAGGCGCAGGGATTCATGCAGTATTCGCCGTAGAAGCCCTCGGGGCACACTTCCAGGCACTGATCACCCATCCAGCCGGGCAGGCAAATGCAGTGTCCGTCGTTCTTCCGGCAGTTGCGATGATGATGGCAGCGACAGCGCTGCGTGCAGCCCTGGCCGTAGGTGTCCTGCGGACACGACTGGTTGCAATTGGATCCCGTCCAGCCGGGCAGGCAGACGCATTGGCCGTTCTCATGGTTGCACTCGCCGCCGTGCTCACAGTTGCACTTCAGCCGGCAGCTGGGTCCGTACAGGCCCGGCGGACAGGCGTGCTCACAGGTGAGGCCCAAGTAACCAGGACGGCAGACAATCTCGCCCGTAATATGGTCGCAGGTGGCATTGCCTGACAGAAGAGAGAGAGAGAGAGGAAGAGTTGGGTTAATTGGTAATCCGGCTAAGGAAAGTATTTTTCTTACCGTGCATAGTTTCCGGGCAGCGCTCCTTGCACTCCATGCCATAGAATCCCTCGGGACAGGGCTCGACACAGTCCTCGCCGGTCCAGCCGGGCGCACAGATGCAGTTGCCAGTATCCGAGTCGCACGAGGAGTTGTTCAGGCATCTGCAAACTTCATCACAATTTTCACCATAGAAACCGCTCGGACAATTCGTCTCACAATGAACGCCTTGGGTTCGGGTTCGGGTTCGGATTAATTTGTGGGGCACGGACACGGAATAGAAAATAAACAAACGAGTGCAAAACGAGAAAACACAAATTAAAGTTAAAACAAATAGAAACAGACAAACATAAATGAGGCGATAATGATAATGGAGGAGGCAGGCAGGCAGAAAGGTAAAAATAGATCTGAGATGGAACGAAATATGTAAATAATATGTATATATAAATGCAAGTGTGCGAGTGTGCGTGTGTGTGAGTGTGAGTCTGTGTGTGAGTATTTGGAGCAGGTGTCTTTGGGAGCTGGGATTGGAGTATTTGAGCGATGAGCTTTGGATTCTGGGAGTTGATAATGAAGGAGGCGGCAGGCAGAAAGATAAAGATAGATCGGAGATGGAACGAACTATATATATGATATATATAAATGCAAGTGTGCGACTGTGTGTGTCAGTCTGTGTGTGTGAATGTGTGAAGAAGGTGTCTGGGATTGAAGAACATGAGCGATGAGTGTTCGACTCTGGGAGTCAATAATGAAGGAGGAGGCAGGCAGAAAGATAAAGATAGATCGGAGATGGAACGAACTATATATATGGCATATATAAAGGCAAGTGTGCGAGTGTGTGCGAGTGTCTGTATGTGTGGAGAAGGTGTATTGTGAGCTGGGCTGGGAGCACATGAGCGATGAGCGATGAGCGATGAGTGTTGGAGGATTGGATTGTTGGAGTCGGTACCTCGCCAGCCCTGCTTGCAGATGCAGCGACCAGTTGTCGCCTCGCAGGCGATCGTATTGTACGGATCGCATTGGCACTTGTGGGCGCAGTCCAGTCCGAAGGTGTTCGGCTCGCACTTCTGGTCGCAGCGTTCGCCCTGCCAGCCTGGGGAGCAGGTGCAGTTGCCGTCGACAGGATTGCAGGAGGCGTTGTTCTGGCACTGGCAGCTGTGCCGGCAGCCATCGCCGTAATTGTTGAGCACACAGGGTCGGTCGCATTTGTTGTTGCGCCAGCCCGGGGCGCAGAGGCATTGGCCCGTCTCCGGGGCGCACTTGGCGCCGTTCTGGCAGTCGCACTGGAAGGCGCAGCCCTGGCCGTAGGTGCCCGCCGGGCAGCTCAGTTCGCACTTCTCGCCCGTAAATCCCGGCGCACAGAGGCAGGTGCCATTAATTGGCGAGCACTTTGCTCCATTCCGGCAATCGCAGTTCAGATCACAGTTGGGGCCGTACTTGAGGAACGGGCAGGGTCGCTTGCAGTCCACGCTGCTCCAGCCAATGCTGCAATGGCAGCGACCCGTCTCCGGGTGGCAGAGGTCCGTGTGCTCCATGCCGCATTCGCAGGTCTTGCTGCAGTCGGCGCCGTATTTGTTGGCCGGACAAATGCGCTGCTCGCAGCGCTCGCCCTGCCAGCCGGGCGCACACTCACACTTGCCCGTGGGACTGCAGGCGGCATCATTGAGGCAGTCGCACTTCTCCGTGCAGTTGCGTCCGTACGTGTTTAGCGGGCACTCGTCCATGCACACCTCGCCCATATAGCCGGGCGGGCACTCGCAGCGTCCGGTTATGTGATGGCACGGCGCATCGTTGTAGCACTCGCAGGAGAGCTCACAGTTGAGGCCGTGGCTGCCCGTGGGGCATTTGTTGGCGCAGACATCGCCCGACCAGCCGGCGGTGCACTCGCAGGCGCCGTTCTGTGGATCGCATTTGCCGTCGTTCTGGCAGCGACAGTCCTCCTCGCACTGGGCGCCATGCTTGCCATCCGGGCAGCGCATATCGCATCTGATTGAAGCGGAGCGTGGAATTAGTTACGGATTTGGGAGAAGATTCAATTGTTGGTCCACTTACAGGGGACCCGTAAAGCCGGGCGCGCACGTACACCTGCCGGACACATGGTCACAGCTGCCGCCGTTCTCACAGCGACACGCCTCCGCGCACTTCTCGCCGTAGGTTTGGGCCGGACAGATCTCGGCGCATCTCTC
Source organism: Drosophila ezoana (assembly GCA_035045725.1). Lineage (NCBI taxonomy): Eukaryota > Metazoa > Arthropoda > Insecta > Diptera > Drosophilidae > Drosophila > Drosophila ezoana. The sequence goes on along the minus strand of JAWNOU010000177.1, from coordinate 22,969,343 downwards.
GCCCGCATAGCCCTTGGCGCACTCGCACTCACCCGTAAAGGGCTCGCAGGTGGCGTTGTTCAGACAATCGCACTTCAGCTTGCAGTCGATGCCGTACAGGCCCGGCGAACAATCTGCCGGAGAGCGTTACGGATACGGATTACGATTACGATAACGTTAACGATTACGGCTTAAACGGGGTGCTTTAACGGTTAGTCGCGTCTACAAATTGCTGTGATTAAATAAGCACGGAAATATACATATCCTTCGGCCGTTGTGTGGGGGTGAAAGCTGTTCCTTAAGGCCCGGTTATTAAGAGAGAGTAGGGTATGTGTGTGTGTGTGTGTTAGGTGGGGGGGTATGCGTGTGTGTGTGTGCGTGTGTTGGTGCTCTTGGCAGCATTGCAAATCAAAAGGTTATTAACATAAAGCTCAAAGAAATCATTTAACAAAAAACAGAAATGTGCTAACCGAACAAAAAAAAAACATCGGCATGCCGAAGCGAAAATACCCTTGCTGAGCCAAAAATATTTGAGAACTATGTTTCTGCATTAATCTAATGTTATATATTTTACAAGAGAATTTCGGACGCTTTAAGAACTTTTTAACTATTCTTATCTGTTGCAAGCTTTGAGATGCCTTTTCCTGTTTTGCAGCTCTGCGGCAACTGATAAGCAACTAAATTACTCATAGATCGAGCTATAAATATATATTTATTTATATTCTATATTTTAAAAATTAATTTTACATATTTTTGCAATCATTTTCAACTGATAAGCAGCCAGCTTAGTCATAGATCGAGCTACAAATTATATATTTATTTATATATTCAAAATATGAATTTTAAATATTTTTTCAATAATTTGCAGCTTTTGTTCTTTATAAATCTGATTTTGTGATTGCCAGCCTAGTCGGAATTATATTTCTATTCAGCTCTTTAGATTAAGTCAAATAGTCAAGTCTTCTCTATTAATCCATTTTTAAATATTTTTGCAATCATCTTTAGCTTTTCTTGTTTTTAAATCTCATTTTTTGATTGTCAGCCCTGTCGAAATTAATTTTATTTTTTCTCAGATCTTCAGGTTAAGTTAAATAAATTCTATCCTTATCTTAAACACAGCTCTCTATACTCTATACTCTATACTCTATACTCTATCCTCTATACTCTATACTCTATACTCTATACTCTATACTCTATACTCTATACTCTATACTCTATCCTCTATACTCTATACTCTATACTCTATACTCTATACTCTATACTCTATACTCTATACTCAATTCTCTATACTCTATACTCTATACTCTATACTCTATACTCAATACTCTATACTCTATGCTCTACGCTTGGGTATTTGAGCTCTGCAAGGATATCCCAGTTTTAGTTGTTAGACACACAGAAGATAAGAGTTTAGGCAAAAGCCCTTAAGCAGGGCTCAAGCGCTGGAGAAGTCTCTTTTTGGGACCCATCCACGCCCCCTTAACCCAAGGCGTTTCATTGTGGTTAATTCAGCACACATAGAGAGACACACACAAAGGCACAAAGACTAAATATCCTACAAACTTATTCATATATATATCTATAAAGTTGAAACGAACTTATGTTGCAGGCGGGTCCTCCGTAGCCCTCGGTGCACTTGCACTTCTCGGGCGCAATGCATCTGCCGTGCTGGCAGGGCTCGGTGCAGTGCGGGACGCACTCGTTGCCGCTGCGCACGTAGCCATCTGCAAGAGAGAGAGAGAGAGAGAGAGTATTCGTATTCGCATTAGCAGGAGTTGCAGATCGTATAGGGTATATAGAGGATCACTCACCACAACAGTCGCGCACGATGCGCGCCTTGGTCAGCGTTTGGGTCTTGTTCACGACGCGATGCCGGATGCGATAGGTGGGACAGGTGGGCGGTATGCTCAGGCACCAGGTGGATCCGCGCTCCTGGAACGACTGCAGCTCCGTGATGACCACCTCGACGTTGTAGCTGCGTGGACAAACAGACATATAATCAACTCCACATTCCCTCTCTTTCCCTCTTCCTGCTACTTACTTTTCGCGCTTTTTGCACACATTGGGTCCTTCGGGCGCATCATTGGTCAGCTCCGTGATCTCCGCCTGCACCAGCGCCAGCAACGCCAGCAGCAGCGCCAGTCCACATCTCCAGCTCATGCTCTGCAACCCGTCTCCGACTCTGGCAGTGTTTGTCTTCTCTCAACAGTTGTTCCCTATCTTGTTACTAGAAATGCGGCTGCAGGCTCAACGCATCACATTGAACTGAGGCGCTGGTCCACTCCGCAGCGAGAATAAATATACGAATGTGAATGTGGATAATACTAAGCTGGACACGATATGGACGTGACTCAATGGCAGCTTAATCAGCTACAGTCAGCGACAAATGCGTATGAGCAACTGGAACAAAAAGATATATACGAAATCCGCGTTAGTAACTCATTTTAAATACGTACTATATATTTTAAATAAGTACGATATGTATAAAGCATACATAAATGTACATACATACATACGCTTAATTTCAATTGTATTCCTATTATGATAAGTGCAAGGAATTTGGTGGGTTTTTTTTAGAGCTCAGTTTGCATTCTGGAAGCTTTTGAAGAACCATATCTTATAGTTAAAATATAGCTCTGCTTATTATTAACATCAGCATCGAATGTATTTATCAACAAACAACATAACTTTTGAAATAACAGAAGAACTCAGCTAAAGGTTAGCTTATGCATATCCCTAACAACCTTTAAGGCTATAACAATCTAGTTGAGCTCTTAAGTACATCCAGATTTGGAGTTTTTCTTATAATAACTACAAGAGCTTTTAGCTAGATCAAAAAAGGGAGTTTTTAGGCATAGTTCGATATAGGTCGAAAAGTAAGTCTATAAACTATTCCAAATAGAAGTTAAGCTGTAATAGCAAAGGGTCAAACCCGTCTTGGGTTCGAACCAGCTTTCTGCTCCTTTAGTTCTCCAAGAAAACGTTAACTTAGACAGCTAAGCTACCAATTTGGGATTAGTTTCCTATAGGTTGGTCGCTTGAGAATTACAAAAGATTTAAGCTATATCAAATAACGGAATTCTTTAGCTTAGATCGATTGAGAAAGGTGACTCTATAAGAATTTAAGATGTCATAGCCCAGCCTTGGATTCGAAGCAGCTACCTACTCCTTCACTTCTTTCTATGAAACCTTACCATAGAAAGCTCAGCTAGCAATTTGAGTTCAGTTTCCCTTGGGTTGGTCACTTGGTTATACCAAGCATCCGGATTGGGGAGGTTCCATTTGATAGGCGATAGGCCCTGGAATCAGTGTCAGGCGTGGAATGTGGAATGTGGAATACCAGTTACCAGTTACCAGTTGGGCAGAGACAACAGTAGGCACTGCATTTGTTTCACTAATAAACGAGAGCTCCTCACCGAAGTCAAAACTCAAAAAGTAGCTAAATTCCAACACAGCCGTACAGCTGTTTTCCGAGCCGAAATAATACCCAATTTATAATAACGATAAACAAGGCCGCGCAAGAAGGCCTTCTGAGAGACGCGTACACCCAAAAAAATAATAAAACAGACAGCAAAAAAAAACAACAACAAGAATTTAACGGGAGCAACAGCCATACGGACATAGAGATCAGATGATGCAAAAACAACGTTCACCCTACACCGGAGGTGGGTTCAATCTGCAGCAGCTGAAGGCGACCACCTTCGCCAAGAACGACAGCCTGAGTGGAATGCCATTTCTGGTGCAGTTGGCGCATCAGGTGCAGGTCCAGCAGCGACCCATGGGCAGCCACTTGTCCAGGTGAGTAGCTGACCAGGTGAGATACCCTTCATACTCCATAATAACTGGATGCACCTGCACACACAGCGCACTGCTGGGCAATAAGAATGCCGGACTGGAGCGTGGCATGCGCAGCGGCACGCCCCGCAGCTATTTGAGCCAAAACCACAGCCCCGGCTATAATGGCAGCTACGAGGGCGACATGCCGCCCTTGTGCCTGGGCCAAACGAACAACAATCCGCCGCTGGCCGACGACTGTCTGCACATGGGAGGCTACACGGACAACATGGACAACAACAACAACATGAATAGTGTAGGCCACATGGGGCACATGGACAGCATGGGCCACATGGACAACATGGACAACATGGACAACATGGACAACATGGGACAACATGGGCCACATGGGCCACATGGGCCACATGGACAACAGCATGAGCAACATGAGCTTAAACAGCAATATGAGCCTAAGCGGCATGAATAGCCTGGGCGGCGGCATGATTAACAACAACATGGTTGGCCAGATGGGCGGCCACTTGGGCCACTTGGGGCAGCCGGACACAATGCTGAGCAGCAACAGCAGCAACAATATTAATAAGGCATATCAGAGCGATACCGATTCGGAGACCGAGTATTGTCAGCATATGCAGAACTTTGATGCTGTCGCAGCCACGCAGACTTCGCGCTGGCGTCGAGTCTTTGATTATTTGAAGTCCGGGATGCCGCCACAGCGGCAGGAGCGCATGGAGGCTGCACTGCAGCGTTGCTGCGAAAATACGTTCTTCAACCATGTGCTCCTGGTGCTGCAGCTGTTTAGCATCCTGATCGGCGGCGTTGTCATGCAGAGCCTGCGACTGGGCATCAATTTAACCCAGATCAGCTTTCGCCTCTGGCGCTGCAAGTTCCAGCTGCGCAGCATCCTGCGCCAGCTGCTCTGGCGCATGGCCAATGCCAAGGGCAATGATGCTCTACTCTTTCTGGGCGTAATGCTAATCTCGCCATGGCTATTTCTCATTAGCCTCGTCGGATTTGCCATTGCGTTTATGTTCCATTTCAAGGAAGGATTGGGCGCCACCCTACGCCAGGTGCGTCTTCAGATGCTCAACTAACTAACTAATCAACTACTTTAAATAACGCTGCGAAACGGACTGAGGGAGGGAGCGAGGCACAGGGAATTAGAGACAGATAGAGATAGAGCTAGAGAGAGAGAGAGGGTCAAACACAGGGAGAGAGTAAGAGAGAGAGAGACACACACACACACACAGGGAGAGGGAGAGAGAGAAATTTAAATTCCAAAAGCAACAACAATAAAACTTGTTCAGCACGCTTCACAGAGAACTCCACACACAATGCACCCACACTTCCCACACACACACACACACACACACACACACACACAGTTCGATACAAATATATTTTATGTTGCGGCAATGAATAAATAAATGCTATAAAAATGTAAAAACTGATCCTAGACAGGATTTTGGGTCTAAATGAGTTTTAGTATGTCAACATATTCTGTTTTCCGAGTTAAAATATCCAAAAGGGTATTAAATCTTCGGCGTACCGCAGATATCCTTTTATGCTCGAATGAATTCTTATCTCGGGCCGTTGCCGTTTTTCTGTCGTCTTTCTTATCGGACCACTATATAATATAGCCGAAATAGGAACGATCGATTGAAGACTAGGATCAAGCGACAAATTATCTCTTAAAATTTAAAATATTACTGTCTAATCTGTTTGCAAAGACAACTTTTGTAAATTGATTTGCAACTGTATTAAACCTTCTGCTTTTGTTTTCTACTGGCTTGTAATTCGCAACTGATTCAAGCTGTGTCTTTTTACCATCCCCCACCAAAAATTTATAAACAAAAAATTTTTATCTCCCCCCCCCCCCCCTCTCCCTCCCCCTACCCCTTCTTTTTTCTCTTCACATTGCTCGCACGCAGAATTGCAATGGAAACGCATCTGCAATTAAATTGTGTACTACAAGCTTAGTATATATATATAAATGTGTGTACTCTGTTGACTTTATGATAAATATGCGAAGCAATAAAAGCATTTCCGTCGCTCATCATCATCATCATCATCATCATCATCATCATCATCGTCAACAATATATCATGAGGAGAGGCAGTGGAAACTATGCCCCACATCGGGTGCCCCGCGTCCATTCATTTCACTTTCAATTGCGTTGCACTTTAGAACCCCAACCATTCGAATGTATATATATACATATATACTCGTATATACGTAAACATGCCTGGACTATATTAATATATATTGTGCGTCATTTATTCATTCCAAAAAATCTGCTTTATGCTAATTGGATTCATGCCCAAAGTTTAGTGTATTATTGTATTGCCGAATACATAGAAAACAGCAGCAATTTTGGAGCTTTACTTGCTCAGCAATTCTCGGAGCAAAACTCTGCTAAACAAAGTTTCTTTTTTTTTGCTGCAAGGCTGAAGCAGTCGAATGGGTAGATAAGCTCGAAGGGTGCCGCCCCGAAATCGGTTCAGTTTTCTTTGTTTAGACTATATAGAATCGTGGAAATATGAGCTATAAAATCGATTAGAAGCGCAATAAAGAACACACATTAAATATGTCAAGACTACGTGAGAAATGACTTTTGTGAATGCAACGATCAGAGTTCAATTACAATGACCCAATGGTCAAAGTATTACACAACAAGAACAAATTTGAGCGCTACATGCAATAGGAACTGGAACTGAGATATGCATTTCAGCAGAGGAAATACATTTGGATTACTACCCAAAATGTTTAAGTGGACAGTTTTGAACATGCTTTCAATCTTAAGCATATCACATCAGTACAGAGATGTTTCTATCTCTCTTTCCCTCTATGTCTATCTCTATCTCTATATCTCTATCTCTATCTCTATCTCTATCTCTATCTCTATCTCTATCTCTATCTCTATCTCTATCTCTATCTCTATCTCTATCTCTATCTCTATCTCTATCTCTATCTCTATCTCTATCTCTATCTCTATCTCTATCTCTATCTCTATCTCTATCTCTATCTCTATCTCTATCTCTATCTCTATCTCTATCTCTATCTCTATCTCTATCTCTATCTCTATCTCTGTCTCTGTCTCTGTCTCATATTGCAACGTGTTGATTGATGAGAGTCTATTTAAATTTCAGAAAAAATTCCAGGCTCTTCCTTTCATTCAGCAAATGAAAAATAACTATAAAGAGAGATGAAATTACTATAAATGATTTCAAAAACCAATTTTCCGAGCTTCAAAACTTCCATATTCAAAGCTGTTTTCTTAATTTTATTAGCAGATTTTTCTCGTTTTGCAAAAGAAGTTTTAAGTTACCTGCCAGATATGGAAATACCTTAGCTCTTAAAGCTATTTTGAATATGACATAAAGTTAAATAAATAACGTGTATCAAACATATTATCAAGCCATTAATTTCATACATCAGCCATTATTTGTATACAGTCAAACTGGGCACTTTTAAATGCAGCTCCCATATTATTATTACAGTCGAATTGGCATGAAACATGCGGCAGGTATGTCCATTGTTCCTCCTCCCTTGAAAAATGCCCGTAATTATAGTTGAGTACGTGACTCGGTTGCGGGCTCATCCATAAACACAGAGCTCTACACATGTCTACTTATATATATTTATGAGTTATTCCCTAATTGCAGACAACGGTTGAAAAATCCATTTAGTGCTTTATCCAGTGTGAAATCTGTATTACATTATTGAATGATAAATGCTTTTAATGATCGCGTGCTAAGCTCGGAAATGTAATAAGCTGGCGCTATAAAACGCAAGGAAAATCAGAAAGCACGTGCTGAAAACTTGATGAAAGAATAAGAAAGCAAATAGAGTTATGAGTGGGAGGAGGAAATTCCACAGCCTTGAAAACTGAAAGAACAACAGCACACATCCGATAAGCCAAGCCAAGCTGAGTGCTTCATAAAATCCGAAAGAAACTCAAATAAACCCAGCAGAGTCCACAGATAAACAGGCACATTACAAGATACAAAGGCAACACCCAGATAAATTACATACATATGTATGTGCGTTAAGTAAGGCTTAACAAGGCGGAAAGAACAGCTGCCCAAGGCAAGCCGAATATTCAATGCCCTTGCTAGACATATGCGCTGTATATTTCAATGGAATATGACAGGTATATATATATATATTTATTAAATAAATGGAAGTCCCCTTGCTGATTAGATTTTGTACATTTGTTAGTGGTTAACAAGACGATATCCTGATTCAATAGCTTTAAAAAATCATAAATATATATTTCTATATTGCCTCATTCACAAGTACAATAGTTACTCCCTCCTACCTTCTCTAACTCTTGCACTCTCTCCGTCGTGTTTCTATTTCCTTTGCTTAAGATAAGCCAATATCTTGCATTATGACCGACAATAAATGACTGATAACAAGCGCTGAGTAATCTATAATCTTATATAGATAGCGCCATATCAATAACCATAAAACATATATTTGAGATAGTTAGAAGTAAAAAGAAAATTAGCCACTCGTTTTTGCTCGGAGAGGAGCCTTTTGCTTTGTGTGACCGAAGACCATCATTGACTTTTGTCTCACTCGCACTACCGAAACTGCTTTGGCTTACGCTCAATGCTCTCTCATTAATGTCTGCATATCGCTTAAATGCATGTGTGTGTGTGTGTTCTGCCCAATTGAATCTCTCTCTCTCTCTCTCTCTCTCTCTCTCTCTCTCAAGTTCCGTTCACATTTCTGCCCTATCGAAAGGTCGACGAATATGAAATATGAATGGGTTTGCGTCGTCAATGCATATATGCTGCATTTTATAGTAGTAATAGTTGGTAAGGGTATCTAAGCGTTAGCATGTGTGACATTGTAATTTTTCTTCTTTTCTGGCCATGCACGCACACTTACACAAGTTTGTATGTGTATACAAGCATTTATTTCGCAGCCTATCCGATTTTAATTTAAACAGATTTAAAGTTTTTATGATTTTTTGAAATTTCAGCTCTAGTTATAGCTGTTCCATCATCTATGTATATTCATCAGCTATAAACTATACTTATAAATATATTGTATAATTTATCTTCATCACGGCACATATTTATTTTGTCTTTGTCTTTGGCATTTGTATTTGTACAACACGCATACAGCGCCGGAGATGCTTATTCCGGTCATGGAACACTTTGTCATGGCTGATCAACACCACGTACCATGCGTTGCCGTCAATTGGCCCAGTCGCTAAATCATATAATTTATGGGAAAAATTAAATAAACGAACCGAGATTTCAATAAAAGGTCAGCGTGCGGTCAGCGAGACAGCGCTATGAGCTACAAAAACTATGAGATAAGAGAGAAAGAGGGAGACGAGAGAGAGAGAGAGAGAGAGAGAGGCGACAGAGAGAGAGAGAGAGAGAGAGAGAGAGAGAGAGACGACAGAGAGAGAGAGAGAGAGAGAGAGAGAGAGAGAAAGGGAGGGACAGAGCGAGAGCGAGAAAGAGAGAGAGAGAGAGAAAGAGAGAGAGAAAGACCGATAGAGAGACGAGAGAAACTCTAAGCGATAACATTCAATTAAAATATCTTAAATAAGAGCGGATTTAAAGAATAATATTTATTAGATAAAAGCAAAAAGAACGAAAATTTAACTTAAAATTAACTTTATTTATGTTTATGTCCAAATAAATACAAGCCATAGGCAATAAAATAAAGAAAGAAAAGCGAGAAATAAATAACTCAAAGATATACACATATGTATCTTTGCTCACTTTGCCTAGTTGTATGTCTTCAAGAAATTTGATATATTTGCAACTTAATTTGAGTTTAAATTACTCAAGTTAATCATGAATTTTCAGAAAACGTACAAGTAGGGTGTAAACAAAGCCGTGGCGTGCAAAATAAATTAGTCTCTCCCCCTCTCCCTCTCTCTGTCAGTCTCTTTGTTATTGTTGACTTTTAAAGTTGTTTTCCTGGTCTCCATATTGACTATACACATATATATATATGTATATAAGGTCTTTATGGCATTTTATGCACATTTGTGTTAATTTTATAAGCTAAATGAAAATGTTGATGGATGAGTCAGCGGCGACGAGCGAAAACTAGCCGGCAAAGCAAAACTATTTACTAATGTATCTGCAAGTGTATTTGTATCTGTATCTGTATCTGCACCTCAATATATATCTATATCTGTAGTTGTAAATGTATCTATAGCGAGTTTTTTTTTTTTTTCAATGGAAAATTGACTCATTCACATTCATTCAATAGCTGCAACATCTGGTTTTGTAATTAATGTGCGTAGCGTGTTTCCATTCATGAAATACATAATTTTATTAACTAAAATACACAATTGCACTAAGGCCCGATAAGTTCCTGCGGTTTCTCGCTGATTCAGCAAGTGTTCCGCCCGGTTGCCAACCCGTGTCTCAATGTGGAGCTCGCTCCCAGTTGCAATTTGTTTACATCGCGGCGCTTATCAGTTTGCAGAGCAAACATAAATAAAAGAAATCGGAAATAATCGCAGGGTTCTGTGCAATTTGTTGTTTGAATGACCCACAGCTAAAATGATTACAAATATATGGTATTTCTTGATCCCTTGGCCCCAGTTAAAGTCATTTGAAGAATACAAAAATGATAACCTGACAGGCACTTAATCAATTCTCAGAAATATCTCATCATGTTTAGAAATGAGCGCATAAACCAACACATGACAGTTTGTAACATAGGAAAACATCATATACATAAATATTATAACTATCAGAAGGAGGGATAAGCAAGTGATATGAAACGAAGGGATGGGGGGGTGAATAGAGGTATCAAAAAATGGAAAAAATGCCCTATCTTTATACTATTCGAGAATCTACTCTCTCTTACTGAACCAACCAACCCCCTAAAGAGTTTCTTATCAATATTAATAGAAATGATGAACAAACTCTCGCTTCGAAAAAAGGTCATCATCTGTAAGGTTATCCTTGACGCTGCGTTAACACTTTAACAAAGTTCACATCATCCAGGCCAAGACTGCGTTATTTTTCTGGAGCCAAACATTACATTTTGTTCACATGATATCGCAAAAGAGCTTAAGGTACCAAAGTTAGGATAGCTTTGTCAACAGATAAGCAGCGAGCTACCTATCTAAGTTTCAAAAGCTTCCCAACATCCTGGCAAGAAACCAGTTAAGAAGCCGGAGAAGAAGGCGACTTTAAAGGAACTACAGATCTCGTCTATCGTTGACTTTAATGTTAGCATGCAGATGCTCAGCTAAACCAACAAGAACCAAGACTAGACTAAACAAAAAGGAACGTATACTAACATATTTATATCTCCTTCTAACTGAACATATCTAAACCATTGTTAAACAATAAACCACTCAATTCCCAGTCTGATAAAAGTTGCTAGATAAACAAACGTTCTTGTTTCAATATCTTTATTCATTTTGAATTCAATTTAACCTAATTTCAGACATCATTTGGGAATATTTATTAGAGAATGAATTATACACAAAGTTTGGCGAACAACACATTTTTAATTCTACAACAAAATTTATCAAAATTTCTAATAAAGCCCATAAAATGTGACTAATGCCAGGAAACGAAGCCAACAAGCGTGCACTGGACAGACTTAAGAAGAAAGAAACTGAATCGAAACTTAAGTGCCAGCAATTGTTTGGCGCAGAAAATAGATTTCTGGAAATAGATCGTCAAGTGTTTGTACAGCCGATTCCCTCTGATTTGCTTTGGGAATTTTGTATAATTTCTGTTTCTGGTTTTCTGTTTAATATAGTTGAAACTGCAAATGAAGATTAAGTTTTATAATTTAGCTTTTGTGTATTAGATTAAACTTCCATATAACTCAATTCATATACGTCAAACTAAAATTTTTGTGCTCTTTCCAGAATTTATTTTTATGCCCTGAACCCACTGAAAAAGGGGTAAAAAGGGTTTAATGTATTTGAGCAAATGTATGTAACAGGGAGAAGGAAGCATCTCCGACTCCATAAAGTATGTATATTCTTGGTCAGATCTCGGATACGATCTCAGAACATATAAGAGCTAGAAACGTAAATCCTTCAAGTGTCCGCTCTTTGATTGTTTGTTTTCGATAATAGATAACTTTTCCCGTTTCCAAGCAATCGATAAAAATCTATATCGAATTTATGTTTTTTGAGCAAATCTCTTAGGTTTTAAGAGCTAGAGCCAGCAAATTTGACATGTAGCTCCTAGAATAATATACACAGATGAAGTATCTTTTATTTTCTTGAACCCCTCCACCCCTATGCTAGAAGAAGGTGAAGGGTATCCCCTAGTCGGGCACTTTTAACTATAGCTCTCTAAATTGTTTTTTCACAAACAGCTTTTCGATTACTTTAAATGTACTCTGAGAATTGCCACACGTCTAATTCTCTAGACTTCTGTAGTATTATCATAATCATGTACTCGACTTCTTGTAAATACGAATATACTCATAATCATTTCATTATAATATAAATTATATACATATGATATACAATTCCATGAAATGGCGCAGTTGTCGCCAAACAAAGGCTTGTGTTTAAGTAAATGAAAACATGTTGGAGGCACTTTCGATAACCGAATCAAAGTCTGAAGCGCAAATGTTGCGCATCCAGTTGGAAAATTTCAAGCTCAAAATGCCGTATGATAAACATTTATTCAAAACTGCAATAAAATAATATACAATTTGAAACGAAAGCAAATATTTCGACAAGTTACGTGATCAGCGAAAAATTGAAAAAACAAATGGCAATTCTTCGCACCATTTGCAAGCGAAAAGTTCGATAGATCGTTCAGGACTTGAAGATACCCTGTATCCAGCTGTGAATCATTAGATATAATTCATTTCTTAATAACTTTTGTGTTTATCGTGCTATTGTTTTAAAAATTCATTAGATCTCCAGAATTAGAATAAACTTAGTCTATGTTACTCAAAAGAAAGCATATTTTCCATATTTGTTGTCCCTAGCTCTCAGATGTTTTAGGAATTTAATAGGGAGTTATTAGATATAATAAACCTGAACAATCTAGGTTAAAAAGGAAAAAGAGTTATTTCTCAAGTTTTGCAACTAGCTTTGTAGATAAACTTGGTTAAAATAACTCGCCTATTGATGCTAATCAAGAATATATTCTCTTAATGAGATTCCGGCTACGACTTCTACCTGTTGCATACATTGTCCCAGCCCCAATATACCCCTTTTTAAGTATTTTTCAGGAGTATAGTCCAAATTTAACAAACATTCAGCTATTTGTAAGTTTATTAAGGCATGAAATAAAGTCTAAAAATATTCTTTTGTGATTATGTAAAAGAACTTCTCAGCTAATTCTCTGTATCAGCAACTAATTTCATAACTTTTCCCTTTGTGTATTACCTGCTGAAGTTTTTTCTTCTTCTTTCGACCACATGCATTTGGGAACTGGATTTTGATGATGTGTTCATGTGGAGGAGCGTGCCCTGCACACGGTGCAAAGTTCCAAGTCTTTTTGTCTCTTTGCGCTGACGTCAGCTCAATGCAAAATGTGTGAAATGATATTCGACTTGTCATCAGATACCTGCAAAGCGCTCTGAAACTCAAATTTTGTATAACAATCACAAATATTTCAAAACAGAAGTTTCTGTGGCTATTTTCAAAGAATGCAATCGCGTTTAAAGCTAAGCACACTCAACAGAGGCGGGCTAAGTTTTGGGGGGGAAAATGGGGGAAAAATGGGAGAAAAGCATGTAATGAGCCATAAAACAAAGAACAAAAACTGTTGGCAACATAATGAGACAAACAACAAACAACAGGCTGTAGAAGGTACAGTGAATGCTTTCTAGTGTGAACAACAGACTGAACTAGGTACAGTGAGAACTCTCTAAAGCGAACAACAGGCTGAACTAGGTACAGTAAGAGCTCCGTTGAGCGAACGTGGTGCCAGCTTAATGTAGAGCTTAAGATTTTGGTAAAAAAAAACAAAAAGGGTTGTTCATCATTTCTTTTAAAACTTAGTGAGGTTTTTCTTTCTATTCCAAGCTTAAACATGTTTCCATTTAAGTTTATGATAACTAGAAATAAAGGATTAAGGTACAATTATCATTTCCACCATTGGGATTCGCTGCGTAGCAAAAGAGTTTAAGAGTTTTTGTCTAATTCTGTAGATTTCTGTGTTATCATAATCATGTATTCGACTTCTCTCTCTCTCTCTCTCTCTCTGTGTTGGAGGAGCTGTCCGCTAGTAGAGCCTTCACTGTAGCTTGGCAGCTTGCCAAGAGCTCCTGCTGCCCCCTCACTGTGGAGTATGTCTCCCTGATGCTGATGACAATCTTCTCGTTGTTTGTTAATGGAAATCTTGTCTAGCTGCTGGGGCGTGCTCTTCGCCCCGCCCACACGCCGCACGCCCCACCCCGTTCTATTTGGGGAGTGCATTGTACATCCATAAAGTATACACGACAGTTGTTCGTGATTAATGCTTAATCAGGTAAACAGAAGGTTAACAAGGGCGTGTGCGTTGTGCAAGAACTCGATTCAACTTCGGCTGAGTTTGCGACTCTTGAACGCATAAACTAGGTGTGTTATGGGCAAATAAAGGAGTATATATGAGTATTTTACTTGCATTATCAGCGGAAGGTGTTTTGGGGCCACGTGCTAATGAGTTATTGTTGCTATTTGCCTGTTGCACTTAGTTGCAGTGCATTGCACCTTATCGCGTCCAATGTCAGTTGGGAAAACAATTTGGGAAAGTGAAAAAAGAATGCGGGAAGTGAGAAAAGTCTGTTACTAAAATAAATGAAATTCTTATATTTAAAAGATTTTTTTTTGTGTATTTAAACACTGCAAATAGGAAAAAAAAGATTGAGAAATAAATATCAACTTTTGTCTGGCAAAATAGGGCTTCCTGAAGGGCAAACTTGGAGAAACAATCTTGAAAAACAATGTGGCAAATTTAGCGTGAAATTTTAATAAACATATGGAGAAAACAAAAAACAAAACAATTGGCAAGTTTAAAAGGCATGAGTAACCGCTTAAACATATGTTTACAGGCAGCTTTATATATTAATATATACATAGTATATTTTATAATATATTATTTAGCAATAGTAATAAACAATAAATTGTATACATATGCAGCATTCAATGAGAAGCGGCCAATATACATATGTACATACATATATTCATATTCAGGTGTATTGCTTGAGCGAATGTTAAAAACAGGTTTTGCTGCTCATTGAAATCATTTTAAAATGCTGACGTCACAGACAAAAAAACCTCTCTCTCTCACTCTCTCTCTCTGTATATCTCTCTTTGTACAAGTGCGTATCTGCCTAAGAACATTTTGAATATTTTGCGGTAAAGCACAAATCTTCAAATTGTTTAGAACAGCGAACGTAAACACATGAATATGCACAGCAGCAAGTGCGAATGTACACACACATGTACACACATATATACATCTTCTATATGTATGCACATTTGTATGTACATACATAAATATGTACATATGTATGTCGGCATTTCTCATATTTAAACAGTTGCGAATGTGCGAAAACTTCGACGGGCGACTGCAAAGCGAAGCAAATTGCCAGTAAATGGAAAATGAGAGAATAAATCTCACACATACCACGGACTAACGGACAGACATTGCCCGTATAATTTAAACTAAGCGCTGCTGTTGTAGTCTAACAAAAGGCAGCTGCTAATAATTCTAAGAGTTAAACCCACCCCCTGCCGAACCCGCCCAGTGTTCTGTGCATGCACAGACATGCATAAACACACACATGTACATGTGTGCACACACTTGCATGCAGATGTATGTATGTGCGTATTTAATATTTGCAAGCTTGATTAAAATGAGCCGACAAATGGCAAAGGCAAAAAGAGTAACTAGACTACTATATACCCTGTATAAAGTTTTGAGCTGTTGTAATAAACATTCTAACTTCCGCCTTATGTATATGTATATACTTATGCATACATACACAAACACATTGTTTATTTTAATCCAGACGGACGGACATAGATCAACTCGGCTGTTGATGCTGATCATGAATATGCATATACCCTATAAGGTAGGAAGTGCCGCCTTCTGCCTCTTACATAAACACGCACAAACCAATATAACCCTCTTTTGGAGCCATTTTCAATGAGCACAGGATATATTTAAAAGGTTGCCTTCCACATGGCAGATGCTGCAGCTCTGCTGGCAGCCAGACAGTCAGTCAGACAGTTAGCCAGACAGTCAGTCAGCCAATTGTCAATTGAGTTTATAAACAGTTTTTTCTCACATAAAGAGCTGCCGCTGTTGCTAATGCGAGACAGATGATGCTTTTATATGCGGGCGTATGGGCTGGGCGAGGAAGGGGAAGAAGACTTAAAGAGAAGGAAAGTCGCAATTTTAACAGCGTTTTGCCAAAACGAGATATTTGCATCTTTAAGCTGCTTTCTACGCTGTCGCATTGAGTGGGCGCGGAGAGAAAAGAACAGGGCGAAAGAAACAGTAAAAAAAGCGTAAAAGTGAAAGACGAAACTCAAGCCCATAAACAGGTTTTGAACTGTCTTTATACAGCGCACGACGCTCAAAATAAGAACGTTAATTGACACGCACACAAACACAGACGAGCCATAAACAAAAACAGACGCACACACACACACACATATTGAGTGACAATGTACTCGAAAGCGCAAAGCTAACTGGAACTTTCGTAAAGCAACAACAACAACAGGCACAAAGCACTATTACGAAAACAAAGCAACGCATTTTGCGCTGTTTGCTATTTTTGGCCAACTAAATGTAGGAAATTCCATTTATTTGCACTCGGTATTACCTTTAATTTTCCAGTTAATGAATTCTTGAATTGTTCTCACTTAAAATAACTTGGTTGAATGCACTCAATTTACACTCGAACTACTGCATTTGGTTTCTATTGCTTCGCATTTATTTTAATATATTTTTTTTAAGCACTTTGCACTCAAACTCGTTTTGGCACCAAATTTTTTGTGGAATACACACATACACAAGATAACACTTTTAAAACTTAAATAACCGTAACGCTTAACGAATTAAAAGTCAATTAATTATGCTGCAATTGCTGGTACGCAGCAATATTTATATTTTGTTGCTAGACTATACAAGACACGCCGTACCGTTCCCCAATCCTCTTTGAGCACAACTGTTGGTTAACAGCGTGATAATAAGGTGAGGGAGGGATAGCATTTTATTTGAGCAAAAACAGCCACTTAACAGTTCAGTTGAGCATAGCAGAAAAATACCGAAATCAGCGCTGTTGGCAAAACTATTAACTTAAGGAATTACACCACTGCTTAACGAAATTAACTCCGCCAAAAATCAACTTAACATATGTAATTAACATAACTGCTGCCACAAACAGGCAATATTACAACTTATTCAATGCATGTGATCAGGTCTTAAAACAAAACCAAAACGATGCACAATTGGCATGCTAAATCACAGATTTCAGTCGGTCAACAGTTAATAGCCAGAATATATTGTCTATGTGTATATTTTGCTTTCGTCAATGTCTAATTTAATTGTGAATACCCTAAATGTTATGTTGCTTTTAACGAAGGAAGTATGTATACAAAAAAAAAAACATCGCCAACTAACAGAAGACTCCTCACTAAGCAGAACCACTCCTCTTTTTAACAGAAGCTCCACCAAAAACTCACCTTAACATAAACAGTGCTGCCACAACTTGGAAATATTACAGTGTCTTCGACAGTTGTGCCCAGGAATTGTTGCAAAAGCTAAATGCTACACAACTAGCAACGCCAAGACTTCCCACAAAGTGCGGGCTGATTTGAATTTGAATTGATTAAATTAATTACTTACGCCGAGCTGTATGATATATGTTGACCACCGGAACAATAGATAAGATTATTAGTCGGATCCTTATTTTGTTACATTTTTACACTTTATTGAATGTTTATTTGTATAATTATTGTTTTATTATTGCTTTGCACATTGTTATCAAGCATTTCAGTTAGAATTTAAGCAAACAACAAAAAAAAACTGTCTCTCAAATATGGCAGCATTCCAATACTCTTTCTGTATCTTTTCTCGTATCTATATCTTTATGTATATATCTCTCACTTTATGATTAAGAACATACAAACTAGCAAGCAGCTTGCAGCAGGTACGTTGAGGCCTTGTTAATAAACCGTTTAAGACTATTATCTAGTTATTTAAGTTATAGACATGCGCCAGGTTTTTCTTTTTCTTATTCTTTTCGTTTTAATGTTGTGCGTACGAGGGCGCTGGCTAATAAGTATTTGTGCCAAGTGCCATCTCTAGCACCATATCGATTAAAATATCGATCGATAAGGCGGTGCCTGGCAATTTTAACAGCTGGTTGTAAAGCACAGCTCTTATCCTATTCAACTACTTATCGGTCGGCCCTCGCTTCAGTAATTAGTTGTATCTGTTTGCCATGTGAGTTTCATAGATATTCCAAGATATTCCCCCTCCTCCTGCCCCTCCTCAGTAGCGCTGACTCTCGCGATCCGAGTACTTGCCGCTCAGCTTGCTGACCGAATAGCGATCCGAGTAGGCATCGTATTTGTCCGCCTTATAGTTGATCTCCTGCGGCGTATAGCCAATGTTCTTCTGCCAGTGTCGCGTCCAATATAGATCCTCGTTGCGCACCTGCGATGGGGTCTTGGCGTCCCGGCACACGTACACGCAGTAGATCATGCAGCCGATCAGCGTGAGAAAGCCAAAGATGAGGAATATGATTCCCAATATCCTGCAAGATATACAACTACATCATAATATGTCCAATTTTGGGAATCCATCGAGACTCACCAGACATAGACGGGCTCGTAGAACTGCACCACAATCACGAAGCCGAGGGTGACCAGTATGAGCCCGAGATTGAGTAGAAGCATCAGACAGCAGACGCCCTTGACATTCGGGCAGAACGGATTTGGCGCCGACATCGTCTCGATCTTGGCGCCACGTTTCGTTGTCGAGCGACCGCTGCGGCCCGTCTTCGCCGTGCTGGCCACCGAGTAAACGCTGCGCGGTGCTCCGCGCGACACCGGACGCTGGCTGTACCGGCTGCAAGAATTGGACTCCAAACATTAGAAGCTTCACGAATTCCTGTGCTCCAGTCGGGAGTACCCAACTTTGAGGTAACCTCAGCTCAGCCCAACTCAACTTAGCTCTAAGCTGCTTAAACTCATACTCTAATACCAGGGCTGCAAAACCAATCAAAGGCTGGAACTTACTCCCTACTCCATGGTTCATATATAAGACTGTTTGTCCTGATTGACTGATTGATTGGTGATCAATCCCTCATCTTATGTGATGAAGGTGCACATTTAGACGGGATTTCGTTTAAATTCCACCCGCTTGGGTGGAAAAATAGCGAAAAACGTTTGTGTGAAACTTTTTTGTTTACCATCCGATCAGCCTGAAACGTATGTTCAAAGATCCTTGTTCAAATTCATTTGGCGGGTGTTTCTCACATTTCGGAAAATCCATTCCTCTTTATTTTCTAAGGTCTACATAAGCACCTTGTGAATACGTGTTTCGGCGATTTGGCAAATTCCACCCGCAACAGTGGTAAATTGGCGGAAAACGGTTGCATGAAAGCTTTTTTTTGTTTACCATCCGATCGGTGTCAATCTCATTCTATTCTTGAATAACTTCTGTGCTATCCTAATATTACTTTCAGCTAGCTCGTACCCGAGATAAATTAAAAAGAAACCTAAGCTTAACATCGATACTTATCGATTTTGGGGAAAGGCAGCAAACGGGAGATTGACAGACGGACGGAACCAAGTCGACTCAGCTGTGGCTGCTCATCAGTAATATATTGTAGATAATTGGATTTACGGGATTTTTGACTCACCTGATCTCGGAGGGCGCCTTGTAGGCGGCACTGGTCACATAGATATCGCTGCCCGCATCGCCGGCCTGGTCGTAGCTCAGGGCGGAGGGGGCGCGCGGCGGCTGGCGCGTGGGCGGCGGACCGCTCAGCGATCGGGGCCCGCCGTTGTCCGGCGTGCTGGAGAGGCCCATCTGGCTGTGGCTGTAGCCGTGCTGCAGGTGTTGCTGTCCGTTCGTGGCGCGCGCCTTGCGCGATGAATTATAATGACCCTGCGACTGCGACTGCGGCGAGATGCGCTCGTGGGCCAGCGTGTACTCCGAGTGTGCCCGATGCGAATGCGAGTCGTCGCCGTCCGTCGAATAGCCGCGATTCGAGTGCACATACGGCGGATCGGGCGTCAGCCGGCCATGTGTGGCCACATAATGCCCGCCCTTCAGTCTGTCGAGAGGTTAACAAATTATTCAAATGTTCATCATGTTTTCTTTAACACTCTTGCGTAGGGAAATTGTTCGTAAGCATGTTTCTCTCGGACCCTGTGCGTCTGTTTTCTTACTCTCTCTCTCTCTCTCTCTCTCTATTACCAGCCCTTTTCTCTCTCTGTCTCAATCTATAACCTGCCTTTAATATAGATATCTTTGTCTGCCTTCCTCTCTCTTTTTATATTATATCTCTCTCTTTCTTCGAATGAAATCTCTCTCTCTCTCTTTCTATTTCTCTCCCTTTACCTGTGTATCTTTGTCAGTCTCTTTTCTTTTCTCAATGATTCTAAATCATATTTTCATTAACTCCCTTTCTCTCTCTTACTCTCTCTCTCTCTCTCTCTCTCTTTCTACTTTTCTCTCTTTTTCACCATCTCTCTTTCTCTCTTGGAACATAATAGTTCAATCCCCATCTCTCTCTCTCTCTCTCTTTCTTCTTGCCTTCGTAGTCTGCTCTCTCCTCATCTATATATTTTCATCTCACTAGTTGTCTCGCTTACACCCCCAACTATGTTTTACTCCCTCTCGCACTCTCTCTATCCCTTTCTCCCATACTTATAGCACATCAGAATCTGTTAGCTAGTACTTCTATTCTACCATGCATACCGTATAGGGTATTGCATTTTCGACATATCGGATGAGTTAATAGTTATTTCTTTGTTGTTCTTACTTCTTGACGCGTCTCTCGTGCATTTTGCTAAAACTGCGCCCTGCTCTGCCTGACGCTTTATCTGCTGCTTGGCTCCGTCTTCGTCTCCGTCTCCGGCTTCGGCTTCGGCTCTGGGTCTGACTTTGGCTCCGGCTGCTGCTGTTCTGTGGGTCTGTTCAGTTTTGGGTAGCTCTGTGGACCGTTGTTGTCTCTAGAAAGTCCCACGATAGCTGCGGCTGCCTGCAAAACAATAAAAAAAAAACAAACAAAAACACGTTGAGATTTGTTGCAATTAACTGGCGTTTGGCTGGGTGCAAATTAGTAGCCAGTTTTCAACTTTTAATTAGTGTGCAAATGTTATGACTGCGTTTTATGCTCATGTGAGCGTGTGTGTATGTGTGTGTGTGTGTGTGTGTGTGTGTGTGTGTGTGTGTGTGTGTGTGTGTGTGTGTGTGTGTGTGTGTGTGTGTGTGTGTGTGTGTGTGTGTGTGTGTGTGTGTGTGTGTGTGTGTGTGTGTGTGTGTGTGTGTGTGTGTTGCCAAACTACATTTAACAAGCGTTAGCCGGAATTCTGATTTCAATTTGGGCAGCTGAGCGAGTCAAAAGATAACAAAATTCGAGGTTATGTTTCACAATCAGATGTGCGAGGCAAAAGTTTGGCAAATTTGAGGTTATGTTCAACAAACAGCTGTGCGAATAATGAGGTTATGTTTCACGCTTTAAGCTTTAAGATTCGTTATTTAATCATTTTTTCAAATAAATATATTTTAACAACATTATAAAAGAAGGAACATTCGACTAGGGCATACCCAGAATCTTCATCTAAAAAAACCAGATTTGAAGACTCTAGATCATAAAACTTAAGAAATACGCTTAAAATGGCTGTTGATATCGATTCTTATCGATTGCTTGGCAACAGGCTATCGATGATCGCAAATAATTTCCTACTGAGCGGGAACTAGAAGGATCTTCGTTCAATGTTTTCAGTCCCAAGCTCAAATAAATAAATAACTAACATTCAAAATGTGACTTATGTGAACCTCTAGAGTTCTCTAGAAATGTTTTCAGAGCTGTTCCGTTCAGTCAATGGGCGTGTTATTCTGCAGTCAGCACAAAAGAACTGTAAACATATACAAATATGAGGATAAGCGATCGGCTGGCAAAAGGCACTTCGGTCGGCCAATAACTTCACCACTTGACAAAGCCGAACACGCCCCACGACTTAAATGTCAGCTTTCATTTTTTATTATTTTGATTACTCTTTTGTATACCCTGTACGCACTGCAAATTGAGGGTATTATGGTTTGTAACAGGCAGAAGGCGACTAGTACAACATTATAGTATATACAAATATTCTTTTCCGGCTGCCCATAAAAATAAGTCTTAGATACTTAAAGAGCTAAAGGCTTTTAATTGGAAATATAAGATCTCGATATTTTGTCCAAGTCGATAGTTATCGATTTTGAGCCTAGGCTTTTATGAGTGTATCTCAAAGATTTTAAGAGATACAAACAGAAAATTTTGTATGTAGGCTATCGCAAGGTATAAAGAACTCCAGAAAATTGAACTTCTCCGTTTATTCCACTAAATATACCAGAAATAAAAATGTTGGGAGTTGCAGCATTGTGCTTTCGGATATACACAGAAAAATATATTATATAAATTTCCTGAATATTGCATAAAGATCAAGCTTCGAGTGCTCGAGTTATTTGGGACTGAATTTTCTAATTTTCTAACTTTGTGGACAGCTCGAAGTGGGATACAGGGTATTTCGTAGTCATTCAAGCCTTGACTAGAAATTTTATGCTGGAATTGGCTTTAAATGCGTTGTTTGGAGCGCTGCATAATTTATTTCAGCTGCGTTTACACAGAGTCGATTGGAGCTGAAGCTGCACCCAATGTGCACGCACACAATCCCATTGGGCGTGCAGTTCGTTGCACTGTGCCGAGGCACATCCGGACGCTGGCAGATTGGCACGCATGCCGCACCCCACTTGAATATCTGTCAAGTTCATGGCATCGAAATTGTAGCCGCTGTCGTTACAGTTGCCAGCAATTTGTCACTTGGTCACGTAGCTTTAGCTTTAGCTTTAGCTCTGGCTTTACATTTTACCTTTCCGCCTGGACGGCACTCGAGCCAAGACAGCAGGAGCACACTCCACGCTCCACATTCATGGACGACCCCAGCCCAGAACTAAAAAATATCAAATACCAAACAACCCACCCGACCCCACGCTCAGTTTCAGTTTCAGCTGTAGCTTCGACTAACTCAGTTACTCAGTTACTCAGTTCGACTTACTCGGAGTATAATAATATTCAAATAGTTTATCTGACTTCCCATTATATATTAATACTAGGAGAAAGAAGGGGTCCAGGTCTGAATTGCTTTCACATATAAATATTACATGCATGCAAATGTGTTTTAGTTTGAGAGAGAATGACTTTTTCATAAACACATCTCTAAAAGAATAAGAAGTTTGGGGTGCGGCTCAGAGTAACAGCAGGCGAAAGAGAAAGGAATATACATATGCGAGAGACAGAGAGAGGAAGAGAGAGACAGAGAGAGAGAGAAAGACAGAGAGGGAAAGAGGAGCGCAAGAAAGTAAATTATACTTAATAAAATGCAGACCAACATACATGCACATGCATATTTACATGCATGCATATACATATATGTTCATGTTCATATCAACATACATACATGTAACATACATATATATATGTGTAAGTACATACATGTATACATGCATACATCAAACATCGCTTTTCCGCAGGTTTCTCAATCAAATTTATAAACACATTGGATAATGCTGGAATAGTTGGAATCGGACTTCTCTAGCTTGTTGTTGCCGATAAGAAATTGAGTAATTGTTGCGGTTAATTCAATTAAAGGGTTTCCAGCCGAAGTTGGAGCAGTTGTTGGGGCAGGTCTGGATATAAAGCCTCGTGTAGAGGGTATTATAAAATTGTCAAGAAGTGTGTCGAAGAAAACGTCTCGAGCTCCATAAAGTACTATATATGTTCTTGATCAGTATCAAAAGCAGAATCAATTAAAGCTGTTGTCAGAAGACTTAGAAAACTTTCTATTGTAGACTGAAGACAAGTCGGAGTCTAATTATAATTTTTGTTATAGAAAACTTTTCTGTTTATTCAGGTTATCTTAAACAATTTCACCAATTATAAGCTCCATTGTTCTAATGAATCAAGTTCCTATAGGAGCTAATGCCTTGCATAATAGTATTTCAAAGTGTATTTAGTCTTCGGCGTGTCGAAGTCACGAGTTTTTACTTAATTTTTGTTTTGTGTGCTGCAATGCACTTTTGTTTTTTCTTCTTCTTTTTTTTTTGCCTGGCGGTGAATCGCGATACAATTGTGAGTTGGGGTTTGGGTCTGGGCCAAGCTAAAGTTTCAAGTTCGTTGCGAAGATTTTAGCGCCTAGGGAGAGCACACACACACGCACAAACACACACTGTGGCACACACACGCACACTAGCGACAGCTGGCTGGGACATCATTTATGGTGTGGGCGTCGCCTTCATTGTCAAATGAAAAATCGAACTGCGGCCCTTGGCAGGCGTGTGTGGTCCATGCTCATTATCATGAACATCATCATCATGTTTGGGAACCAAAACTAGCTGATGGCGTCTGGTCGGAGTCGGAGTCTGAGTCTGAGTCCGAGCCTGGCTCTGGGTCGGTCCGTGTCCATTTCTATCACTTGGCGGGCATCAAAAGCCTTTTGCAACTCCCATGCGTGGCATTTGAACATTTCTTGATTTGTTTATGCGGTTTGTTGTGGCTCTCTTCTCATCTCATTTCTTGTTTTTTTGCGTTCGGTTTGTTTTCTTAGGTTTGCATTCACGTCTGGCCTGGGGCAATGCGTCGTCCAATGTAAATATAGATGGAATGCCATTAAAATGTGTTTGCTTTCATATTTACCTTGGCGCGCATAAAGCCCCGGCATGTGTTATAGCCTTTAACGCTGCATAAACAGCATAAATAAGCCGTAAAGAGTACACAAGGAGTTTATGCTCCTGCTCCAACATATACATATATGTGCATTTGCACCTGGCCGGGACACGGGCACAGTTTGGCTTATGGCTCGTAAAATACCTGGGCATTTGCCCGCTTACAACATGATTTATCCATTTGGCGCTTCTTTGACGAATTTCACAACTTTCGCTCTCGAAAACGGCACTTGGTCTTCCGGCCGTGTGGGCGCCGTGTGGGCCAACAATGGGTTAAAGCCGCACAAAAAACAAAAACAAAGTGAAACAACGGAAGTCGTTACGAAAAGCCAAACGAATCGAGACGAAACTAGTTGGAAACGGATTGTTAATTTGCTGCCATTTGCATTGTGCGGCAGGTGAGAAAAAGCCAAACCGCGTCAAGAATGCAGTCCACAGTTTTTGGCCATTTCATTCAGCTCAGTTTTGTGGTCAAGTGAAGAGACAAAGAAAAACAACACAAAAATTGCGCCGCGGCGCCACAGTTTAGAAAGTCATGCCCACCTTAACCCCCCTCCCCCCCCCTGCAGCAGCACCCAAAGCCCTCCCCCCGCCCTCACCGTGCGCCATTGAACACGCCCCTTTTGGCGCTGCGCTGTTACCAATTTATGGGCGGCCCAGTTAACCCACATAAGCATAAACTGGTGCAAGGCATTCACTCCAGAACCGCCGATCGCCTTTCACATGCCAACACGAAACTTGGCCAAAATGCAAAGGCCCAACACTGCAGTTGACCCAAAAAATGGTAAAAAGTAAATAAATAATGCACCAAATAATCATTGATGGCTCTTATAATAACTGCAGATTAATCTTAGTCATAACTCCAAGCTGAAGTGCAGCAAGGAGTGCAGAAGTTCTTGGCAAAGTATTTATTGGGTCTGCAATTCAGAGAAACTTTTTTTTTAATATATATATATTCATAATTTGTTGAAGAGCTTAATTTCCTTGAAAATTCTTTAACTTCTATAATAACAAAAGATTTATTCATAAAACAGCTATGGAACAAACGGAATGAAACACTATAAATAAGCATTTCTTTATCTATGTGTGATCTTTAACAAAGATTTCATTTCCATTTCAATTGTTTTTACTTCTATTATTAAAGCTTCCTTAAAAGCTTCCTTAAAAGCTTCCTTTTTATTGCATTTGCCAAAAATGTCACACTCTAACTATTTCTGAAGCTTTTGATTTACTTTTAATACAGCAAAGAAATACTTAAAAGCTCTAGAACAGAATATCTTGCATTTCGTTTATGCCAGAATTCGTTTCGGAAAGTTTCGAATAGTTCTTAAGATAATTGCCAGAAAACTTGGAGTTACAGATGGAAGACCACAAAACCAAGCTACTCTTTTGCAGACTCTGAACAGGGTACAAAAGAAAAGTTATTATAAAGTGTTGAAAAGCAAAGAGGAGCTTCTTCAGGAATCAAACGAATATGAAACTCATCAAAACATTTAAATGTTGGAACGCATGGAAATGCAACCAGGAAAAGCACTAAAAATTCAAACGGATCGCAAGAGTCTGGAATCGAAAATCTAGACTATCGCATAGTAAATTTTCATTAGAGAACTCGGCTTTTCTGGTTTTTATGTCTTGTCAATAATCAGCATAAAATTTGATGGCGCACTCCGAACGCGCTTCTGGCTAATAGAAAAGCACAGCGAGGCTTAATCTTTGGCTTGATTCGGTTGCTCGACTTGGGGGCCATTAAAGAGTCGATCCTAAAAATAAAAAAATAAAAAAGAAGCTAAAGACGTTAAGTAGCTGAACGCGCGTTAATCGCTTTTAATTGCTAAATTACGCGCTGCATGTCCAGGGCCCCGGGTTCAGGTCCCGGCATAGGTTCCGACTAGCTTTTGTTTGGCGACATGGACGCAATCTTTGCCTGAAACTGGGGCGGGGTGGCGCGGGGGGGGCAAGACGGCGAGTCGGGCAATGCAGACTGTGGTACTCTGGATCGGCTTGGCCGACACTAATGCGTGTAATTAGCCGCAAAAAAGCGGCAAGACCACTTAACTGATTTATTAAAACGTTTTTCCATTAAATTTTTAACCCTGCTGGCTATTAAAAACACTCACACAGCCCAGCACACACACTAACACACACACACACACACACACACACACACACACACACACACACACACACACACACACACACACACACACACACACACACACACACACACACGCACACACACACATACAAGCACACACGCACACACAACTCTTGCACACATATTGGGGCAAAGCGGCCGCAACTTTGAAAAATGAGCAGCATTTAAAATTGTTCTGACCACCGCACCGTGGTGCAAGGTCTGTGTAAAATGTTGCTACAAAATATATTTTAATTTTCGTTTAATTAAGCTCAAGAGAAGAAGGCATATTTGATCCCATAAAGTATATATATTCATAAACAGCAGACGTGAATATATATAACATATACATATATTCGTCTGTTTGCGAGTTGGAAACTCTGCACATGCCTTTCTTTTTGAGCTACGCATTTCATATGTCGGATGCTGCCAGATCAGATTACTATACCATATAGCTGCCATAGGACGGACTTATTAGGTTCTTCGTACCTTTAATTTGTTGGCATTTACGAGTTTTACACATGAGCGAAATCTTATCTTTTATTAAAATATTATATCATTTAACTCTACACGAAGAATCTGACACAAAGTGAGTTTTTAAATGGAAAGTTTTTTCATTATTTTCAAGATAACTTTGCAAGCTTCATTATTCTCCCACTTTAGACTACTATATCATATGACTCCAATAGGAAAAATTGGACGTAAATAAAGCTTTTATATAAAAGCCAATTGAAGCCTTATGTCTGGCAGGGTATTTACTCTTCGGTATGCTCTATTTAGCTAAATTTTTTTGTTTTCTATTATTTCGAAATATGTTTGCCGAAAATTGAGCAGCATTTTTTGGCAGTTGGCGACACTGTGCAAAAGTTTTCGCCGACTGGCCAACTGTCCCAGAGCCATGTCAAGCTCTGATGGCGCTTTCAAACATTCAAATGGGCGGTCAGTTGGCAAAACATTATGACAACAACAACAACAACAGCAACAACAACAACAGCAACAACAACAACAACCACAACAAGAACGACAACAACAACAGGAATACAACACTTTCTAGCCATAAATGCTAGCTCACGTCTCCGTTGTTGTCGCTAATCTATTTGGGCAAGCAAAATGGCTAAAAACAAAAAAACAAAACAAAACAGAAAAAAAAACGGCTAACGGTAACGGCTACAAAATTAATAAACGCCAAGTGCGCCAAAAAGCAGCCAAAAGGGCGATGAAAGTGCGATTTGAAAGATATACACAGATAAAATAAATATGTTGTTGTTGTTGTTGTTGTTTATTTTTGGCGGTTTTCTTTATGATTGTTAGCCATTAAAATCAATGTTTGGTCAAAAACGAAGAATTGGGCAAGCAAAAAGCGGTTCACAATTGCCATTTGTTGTTGTTGTTGTTGTTGTTGTGGGTAAACAATATTAAATCTCAACACTCGTGCAGAGAAAGTTGGCTTTACCGGCCAAAAGCCGCAGTCTGCTTACCCTATACTCCCCCCCCCCCTCCGCTCTCCACCGGCCAACCGTCCACATTTTTAGTTACCTTTTCCCTTTTTATTTTATTTTTATTTATTTGTTGTTTTTTGCAAATTCACTTCGAGCTTAAAAACAAGTAAGAACGTCTGTCTTCGACACGCCGAAGTTAAAATACTCTTGCTTTAAATTGCTTTTCTTATACGAATGCTGTATCTACGACGGATTGTTCAGATATGAGCTATGTAACAGATATGGCAGATATGTATGGAGAATAATGAAGGAGAACAACATTCCATTCAAATACACATTTGGCATCCGATTCTACCTATAGCTATATGATTTAGGAGTTCGATGATATAGTAGCCAAATTGGTCTTAAAAACCAGAAAGATTTTAAAACAATAACTGATCATTCCTATGACAGCTATATAGTCTTTCGATTCGGCTGATAGCGACATATTAATTGATCACAACAAAAAGACAGATAATCCTATGCTAAGTTTCATGTGGATAGCCTTAATCGCTTTATCAACTACTTTATCTATCCTTATTGACGACATTTTTGTAGACAAAACTAGTATATCCTCCAAGTAGGGCATAAAGAAGCAACAACAACTTGGGGCAGCAACGGATTTAGTTTCCATTTGGCCGGGGTTCTACTTACAACTGTGGCAACTAGCCAAAATGAAGCCGTTGACAGCTGCCGCAGCCGTTGTGCGGCCACAGATACAGATAAACGTACTCAAAGATACACAATACACAGTACATATACACATATGTATGATGTAGTCAGGTTTTTTTTTCAATTTGGGGAAAGGGCGCCTCACGCTTGCCACATTAATTTCAATCAACATGCGCGCTTGGACCAAAAATGTAAACCGAGTCTGGGCCAAAAACATCAAAGACTTCAAGACCCTCGACTAGGCCACGTTACGGCCCCAAAAACTGACCACAATAGAAAAAAAAAAGAGATCCCATTTGCCACGGGCATGAACAATATGCAGAATCAACAGGCGAGGCACAAAAATTAAAGCTAAACCAACATGAGTTGGGCACTAAAATTGATAGATAATAAATAATCATCACATGGGGCACGCTTATGGGATGTAAGCGGAAGAAGCAAGCTGTAAGTTAAGATTAAAGTTATTGGAAAAAAATGCAGTTAAGAAATATTGTAAATTGGTTGCAAAATAAAGCTGCAAGCCGAAGAGAAAATATCTTGTAGTTCAGTTCACACTTCGAGCTAGTTCCTGCCTTTCGGTTCGGTTCGGGAAACTGGTTCCAATAACTTAGGCTTGGTTCAAAGAGTGCAAAGGCTTTTTGTAGTTCAGTTCTCACTTCGAGCTAGTTCCTGCCTTTCGGTTCGGTTCGGGAAACTAGTTTCAAGAACGTAGATTTGTTGAAATTGCAAATTTTTAATTAAAGAATTGTTTTTACTTTTATTTAAACTATTTTGTTGTCAGGCCTAGGTTTGACAGTTTTTTGGCTCGACTAAAAATATATATATGTATATACTTTATATAGCCATTTCTGGCTATAATTCTCAGTTTTACAGCTATAATGGCATAGGTTAACCTGCCAGATCGGATTACTATCATCATATATCTGCTATGGGGGAACTATCCATTGCCAACACACTCAGTTTTCATTGGAAATACTTGACTTTTGTATAGTTTAATAATTCCTCCACTTGAGCCGCACAACAATTACAATCTCCAGAGATTTCCGATAAGACAGATCTTTCGAGTGTTTCACTTAGCTGCACTAGTCTAACGGTAATTGTCGGCAAACGGTTTCGAGTACTCGCGCCACACGGTCTAAATGGCAACCGGCAACCCAAAAACCCCTTACTAAAGTGTTGCGGAGCGGGGCGTTAGAGGGGGCGAGAGGGAGGGGAGGGAAGGGGGAGCTGCACGTAAACCTGTTCGCAGTCGAAGCTTCGGCATATTTATGGCCAGTCGCTGTCTGTGGCATGGCAAGCAGCGTGTGTGGCATAGTGTGGGCGGTGTGCGTGTGTGTGTGTTGGGTGAGCTAGTGTGTGTGTTGGATGAAGTGGTGAGGGGCGAGAGGGGAGCTGGTTCTAGTGGCAAGACCGTTATAACTTTTGTTTTTCAACAGCGAGTAACACAGCATTGAGTACAAGTGTTTATGGGGCTACCAAATACAAATGTGTGCTAGTGTGTGTGTGTGTGTGTGTGAATATGTATTTATGTATGCATGTTTGCCTATATCCAAGCAAACATGCATAAATATATATACACATGCATACATATGTATGCAGGCATGCACAAAAAAAATAGATTTAGGCATGTCTTAAATATGTGCACATATTTGAAGCGCCGAATCAACCACAAAGCTAAAAGCCTTTTGGAAGCGATTTGAATTCCATATCGCTTTTTTATCACCCTGGTGAGAAAAGGACGTTAAGAAAGCGATAGAAAGGCGATAGCTCTAATTGTGTGCAGTGCATTTATGTACGAATATATTTATGTACAGTAATAGCTCCTTTAAGTGGAAAGGGCATCAGAGGGATGGAAGGAATAATAATATGATAAAATAATACCAAATAGTAAAACCTAAAATACCTATGTTTAGCGAACTTTCCCAAACTTCAACCCATTTAATGAAAATCAGTTATTTGATAGATTTCCTATTTGAGTTTTTCCGATATCCTTTCCATTTCAAAAGTTGGTCGATATTTTAATTGCAAGCTCTAACGGCATATTGACAAGTGGCAACATTGCCAACATTTTGCACTTGACGCCAGTTAAAAACAAAAATAAGACCCAAATAAAAACCTCGAATAGCCAAGAATAGACTAGAGGCCAAAACCGAATGGCAGGCGCTGCACAGTTATGCAAACTCATGCTGCATGCCGCAAGACCTGTGTCCCGTCGGCCAGCCAGCCAGTCAGTCAGACAGACAGACAGACAGACAGACAGACAGACAGACAGTTAGCCAGCCGGCTTGGCCAATTGCAATTTGCGTTAGCAAGTGGCGGCCACGACGAGCGTTTCCCACGCTCCATGACAGCGACTTTGCAGCTGCTCGGCCAGAATGTTGCCCAGTTGGAAGCCGTTACAAGTACATATTCTAATCCGGCCGAGGTGCCGATCAATTAATAAATATTGCAAGCCGTTTAGTTTTCCAAAATATGTCTCAGCTTTTCATCTGAGCTGAAGTGGTTAAATCAACAGTATATTATTGAGTCTTTATTGAATTGAATTTTGCTCGCTATTTGTTTGTTTAAGAAAATGTTCATCAAATACAAATCAGCGTTCAAATGAACGATGAATCATGTTTAGTTTCAAGATAAGCTGCGCGACTCGGTGCAACCCTGTATTCGATAACGAAAAACAGGATGATATATGAAAACGTGGCCACCCCATCAAATCGAACTTCAGTTTCCTAAGGAGACTTTCCTTTAGCAATTGGCAGATCATTCGATCTTCGAAGTGTGACGCAATTGGTTGTTTGTTCCGTCGCAGGAGAACTATTAACATTCAAAATGGGATCATTGAATAAGTTTTTACAAGAGTTTTCGTTTGATTACACTTATCGAAACTATACGAAAAGAAAGGAACCGATATATTTTATAGCGGATAGAATTAAAAAATTACGATACCTAGAAGTTATAGGTAAGCATTCAAGGTGAAAAATATAATTCGTACACATATGTGCACAACAATTTCTTAGATAAGTGCATACGAGATTATAAAGATTATCATAAAGCTGTACATTTTTCAGGCAGGCCAGAGGAGAGTATAAAACAAATAAGTGACAACGAATTTGACATATATATGAAAGTAAACATTCCTATTAACGTGAAACCTTTGAGAGTTGATCGGTTTCCAGGATTTGTGATGCTTTTTGCTGGCGTTCATCATAAAGCCGTAGTGGGTGGTTATGTAAACCGCAAAGCCCTCGAAGACTGGCTTAAAGTTGAAAACGGAGGCTCTTTGAAAATTCACGAATTTATAAATGAGGAAGAAATTACTTTTAATATCAAGCCAGTTTTTGAATTTAACTACAGCGATTGGATTTGGCCAGAGCCCTCGGGATTGCCAGATATTATCTATAAAACGCAGCCGTGGTATGCTTTACCGCAGCCGGTTGTACCTTTCGATTCCCGTAAATTTTTGATATGGATGCCGCACTGGGAAAATATGCTAATGCGTATAAACAATTCCCAAAATGTATTGGATATAATGAGGGGATTGTGTAACGTCAAATGTATGTCAGAGCTATCAGACGAGGTCCTAAAGACAGTCATATTAAAGGAATTACCGCTGAAATCTTCATGCACTTTGGATGATTTCGTGATAAATATGTGGAGCAAATTATGCCAATATTTGAAGGAAGCCAACTTGCCACACTTTGTATTCCAAAATTTAAACCAATTTCGACATCTGAAGGAAGAAACCATTGAGGCTTATCTACATGAAGCACTTAATATTTTGGCAACACTCGAAAAATGTAAGGCTGGTTCTTGTCAAGCTCTCGAAAATTTATTGAATATAAAAAAATAAAATAAATATATTCAATAAAAACACATACATACATACGTATGTATTCAGACAGCACTAGAATTATATGTAAATGATTAATCAAAGAATGGATAAAAAGAGCGCACATGCATATACACATGTATACGTATATATGTATGTACATATACACATGTATTTGTATGCATGTAGGAATCTTTCGCAAATAAACTGTTCAGCTTTATCAAGCGTCTATGGTTTTTATTTCCGGGAAACCCCAATAATAAACACAGGCAATGTATGTACATGCAAAATGTATGTACATATGTACATTTAAATACATGTGTAGCGTAAACATGTACATATATGCAAGGAATGTATGCTTACATTTATTCAATGTGCATACATACATACACTATGTTTCTTAACTGGCGCTCAGAGAGAGATTTCCCATACATTCACTCACATACATGAGTAAAATACGTACGTCATGTGTATGATCAAATTTGCAGAGTAAGTTTAAGTACATACATTCATGTGTGTATCCATACATACATACAAACATACATATGTATGTCGCCGGCCTAATATTTCCACAGCTTATTCATATCAATAATCTGAACATATGTATCTACATATAACAAATTATTGAGTCTTTTTTGGATTGAATTATCATAAAGCCATTGATATTGCTCGCCATTTGTTCGTTGCCATTTTTAAATAGAAAATTGTATATCTGAAAGAAAACGAATCTGATTTCGTGAAACGAGAAATCGTTCAAATGAACGAAATGAATCATGTTTAGTTTCAAGATTAGCTCAATCGAACTTGGTCTGCGCGATGCGGTGCAACCCTGTCTTCGATAACAATTGCAAACCAATATCAAAATCACGATGATATATGAAAACGTGGCCACCCCATAAAATCGAAGTTCATTTTCCTTTTGCAATTGGCAGATCATTCGCTCTTGGAAGTGTAAAGCAAGTGGACGTGTCTACTGTTTTGAAAGAACCATTAACATTCAAAATGGAATCATTAAATGCGGCTTTAGAAGATTTTTCGCTTGATGTTAACTATGGCAATTATACGAAAAGACACCAACCGGTATCTTTTGAACTGACACCATTACGATACCTGGAAGTTATAGGTAAGCATTCAAGGCGAAAAACGAATTTTATATCTACATACATATGTATATGTATACATATATACTTATATGTTAGATAAGTGCATTAGAGATTATTTATATAGGCCTTTATAAAAATACATTTTTCAGGAGGGCCAGAGGAGAGTGTAAAACAAATAAGTGTCAACGAATTTGACATTTATATGAAAGTAAAAATTTCTTTCAATGTGAAGCCAATGAGAGATGATCAGTATCCAGGATTTGTGATGCTTTTTGCAGGCGATGGAGTTCAGCACAAAGCCGTAGTGGACGGTTATGTTAACCGCAAAGCTTTGGCAGACTGGATTCTAGATGAAAACAAAGGCTCTTTGCAAATTGTAGAAACTATAGATGGGGAAGAAACTACTTTTAATATTAAGCCAGTTTTTGAATTTAACTACAACGATTGGGTTTTGCCTGAGCCTGGATTTCCAGATATTATCTATAAAACGCAGCCGTGGTATGCTTTACCGCAGGCGGTTGTACCTTTCGATTCGCGAACTTTCTTGGTATGGATGCCGCACTGGGAAAACATGCTCATGCGTCTAAACAATTCGCAAAGTGTGTTGGATATAATGAAGAAGTTTTGTGACTACAGCAATATGTCGGAGCTATCAGACAAAAACCTAAGGACAGTCATATTAAAGGAATTACCGCTGAAATCTTCATGCACTTTGGATGATTTCGTTATAGATATGTGGAGGAAATTATGACATTATTTGAAGGAAGCCAATCTGCCCAATTTCGTGCTCAACAATTTAAACCAATTTCGGCATCTGAAGGAAGAAACCATTGAGGCTTATCTACATAAAGCACTTAATATTTTGGCAATACTCGAAAAATGTAAGGCTGGATCCCGTGACGCTGTCGGATATGTAAGAAATGCGTTAAAAAAAGAAATAATGTTGGTTTTTAAATAAGATTTAAAAGCACATGTTCTTGAAAATGTTCATTATAATTTCTTTTTAATTTAAATAAAAATGCCTATTACTGGTATACATTACATAACATACATACATATATGTAGTATATCAGAATGTTTTTATACCCTTTTAAAGCTATTTACATACATACATACATCAGTGGAGAGTTTCGTGGATCGGTCACTTCGACATACTATCACACCGGAAAAACTGATTGCTTTACAGCATTCATGTGTATATTACACATGTACGAATGTATTTACGAGCTGCACTATGTAAAGTTAAGCAAAAGTTCGTCAACTTTGAACCGCAACATCATATGTACATATGTATGTTTATGCATGTTCATAAGCTGGTAATATATGTATGTATGTTTTAAATATTAGATCGAAAGTATAGCTTTTCTCTGAAAACGTACATATGTATATGTACATATACTACAGTTGTGTGTAAGCCTGCGAGTATTTGATCTTTGTATGTATGTACACACAAACGTACATATATATGTCTGTATGTATTCAGACAGCTCTAGAAATTCACTCTATTTCGCTGAAATGGCGAGTTCTATGAAAAGTCAAAGAATGGATGAAAAGAGCGCACATGCATATGTATACTTTGTATGCGTGTTGGAATTTTGTTTCAAATAATCTGTTCAGCTTTGGCGGCTTTATCAAGCGTCTCTGGTTTTTAATTCCGGGAAACCCCAATAATAAACACAGGCAATATGAACATGCAAGATGTATGTATGTATGCACATACATATAGACATATGAATGTATGTATTAGAATACATGTATTGTGTAAACATGTACATACATACTTACATATATCTTAAATGGCGCTCAGAACAAGAATTTCCAGATACGTATGTACATATGTACATAAATATGTATGTGTACACACATTCACCCATATGTATGATCAAATTTGCAGAGTAAGTCCAAGTAAACATACACACCAACATACATACATATGTACAACCATACATTCATACATACTTATGAACATATGCATGTACATATGTATGTATGTAGATACATACATATGTATGTCGCCGCCCTACAACTTCAAGAGCTTATTCATATCAATAATCTGAGCACTGTATATACATACATACATATGTATGTAAATATGTATGTATGTGTTTTGTATGCAGAGTATTTTGTAGTGAAGCATTATTTATGTTTGTTTACTCTTCGCTGTTTTTATTCATTCATTTTTTTTCTCGCCGTTTTCAAGGCCTTTCGGCGGCTAAGTCATTTGTTGTTGTTGTTATTGTATGATATAATTCTGTACACACCCACAATCACAATCACTTACGGAAATACATATACATATTTACATACAATATACATATGTACATATGTATGTACATACGCATGTACATCATCATTTCACGCATCATGTCGACAATTCTTCAGCTATGGCTCTGTGGGCGTAGATTTAGAGTTGAGCTAATGTCAATTGTGGTGCACAGAGTTGTCAGGTTTTGCAAGGCATTCAACCTGTTTCATCTGCCTCAATTACATCACAATTTAAACAATGGGTGAAGGGCGAGGGGCAAGGGGCGTGGGTTGTCGGGAGCGTCTCTTAAGAGGGCATTGAATTGTGGGCATAGCCGTACATGTATGTATGTACATACATATACATATGTATGTATTGCCAGAATTGCACGCACATACATATGTATGTATGTTTGTATGTATGTATTTCAAGTTTTATTAGACGCTAACATATACATATGTATATATATTTTTTTCTTCACTTAAGAAATACCTGATTGACTCGATGCGGTGATTAGCGGGGATTGATTTAAGTTTTTTTATTTTTATTTGTTTTAATTTTATTTTATTTGGATGTTAGCGCATTTGCGTACACTCTGGCGTTTGCTGTTCGTGTTAAACTTATGATAATGCGCATACGCAGTGTTGTACAGTTGCAAAAGTATCTGTTGCAAACTTGTCTTAAATAGCCACAACAACAACAACAACAACAATAAAGACAACTACATGCCGTACTATTACGCAACTTTCGCTGTCAATTGGCATTGTTGTTGTTGTTTCTGTTGCGTCTGCAGCTTGTGAAGTTCGAAATGAAGTCGACTTGTCGCAAAAGATGGACATAAGCTGTAACTAGATAACCGACTGCAGAATACACTATCTAAGATTTGCAGCTTTGTGATCGACGGGCACAATTACTATTTCGACTTGACCTCAAAATAATAAAAGCTAAAAATTATTATGTACACTATCAAAACATTGTCATCAGCAAAATAAAATACTTGGCCGTTGGCGTTGATTTTATATTTCTGGTTGTTTTTGTTGTTGTTATACCCTGTAAACATTGCAAATGGATGCCAAACAGGGTGTAATGATTATACGTACACCTATTTATATGTGTGTATATCATATATGTACATACATATATGCATAGGACTGTGAGTATTGGTATTTTGCCTTTTTTCATCAATTCGGTCAGAACCTTAGCTTTTTTCTTAGCATTTTTCTGAGGTATGAAAGACGTGCCGGCAGTTCGTCTTTTGGTACAGGGCATCGCCAAGTCGGGCCCGCTGTTGGCTTCCCTTAGTTTTATTGGTCGGCGAATGGGGCATGGGCCACGGGGCACGGGGCATGGGGCATGGCGTGCGCCAAGCATCGCTGACTATCATAAACATTTCCAGCGGCTCCGGTTGCGGCTCTGGCTGAGACTCTACTCCAAAAATCGAAAAGCCAGTTCTGTTATGCACACTGGGCCCGCCGTGGGGAAGTGAAAAGCTAGCTGAGCAACACTGGGCCAACTGTCTGAGAGCTGCGACAACTACAACAATAGCGGCAACAACAACAACAAAAACAACCTCTTGATGTATGTAGATTCGTGATGCGTCCATTGTTTTGCAGATGAGACATAAGATTATGATAATATCTTAAGTAAGAGCTCGTATTTTTGGATAAATTTAGGAGTTTTTTCGCTTTTGTTTTATTATAAATAGATTAGTTAAAATACGACGGCATTCCATGCTTTTTAACTGCCCATAACTTCTTATTATTCTATTGATTAAATTGGGGTAGAAAATATCATTTGGATTCCTTTCACTTGAATTTATTTTTTGTTGGAATGGAAATATTCCAAATCTGAAAGCTATTTCGATACGGATTACCATTTTGGGTAACAAAAGATATGCGGGCATGCACAAATCAGATGGAAATTTTGCAGCTATTATTTCATTTCCATTTTAATTGAGAAAACTGAAAAGCAGCTAATAGACATTAGCTAAGATTTCATATATGAGCATGTCAACTTGGGCTTAGCCAATTAATTTCCTCTTATGCATTTATTTGGCAATGGTATTTGTGCAGTTGGGTTTCTTTTTATGGATAGCTGGGAAAACCATGCGATAATTATCGATAAGCAAATGGCCGGGGCCAGCTATCTAAATGGCCAAAGCGACCTGTGTGCCAAATGCGTTGACCAACACTTAACATTTCCTGAACATTTCCTGCACTTAACCCAACTTTGGCTGTGTATTATTGCACGAGCAGCTGTGCTTGGACTTCCGCTGCGCTGACAAATCGCTGCCAAATGACATAAGCACTGGGCCAACTCAGTAAAAAACCGAATCATGCTCATAAAAGGCAACAACTTGGGCTTTAGCAACCGCTTCCAGTTTGGATTTTCACGGTCAATCGCCGCGCTTTAACCAAATGCGAGAATTCGGTTTCAGTTTCAGTTTTTGTCGCTCATTTTTAACCCAGCACCCACGCCACGTACATTTTTGCAGTTCGGAGTTCAAGAGCTGCGAAATCGAGCAGCCGCATCATGACCTTATACTATGAAGTGTGTATCTTATAGATTGTTTATCTCATAGTTAAATAAGTGCGATCACGAGCTCCCATTTTTGAGTGTGAATTTTATAAAATATTAAAGATCTTGTATCTGATAGGAAGTGCAAGTTATAGAAAGTGTATCTTATTGAGTGTGTATCTTGTTGATCATAATTCTTAGCTATTACTTTATCTGATAGATTGTGCAATTCATATTGTTTGTATCTTATAGATGGCTACTTTAATTAAATGTGTATCTTATAAATGCATTGATTGATTGATACATCTCATCGATTATTTTACTTGAGTTGGAATTTGATCACCACGTCAATTTCTAACTGATGAGTTCTAAAGATCGTGTACCTTATAGAACGTGTATTCGTGGAAGCATGTATCTCATGGATCGTCTATACTATAGGACGTACAGCTTGTATCTAAATCATTAAATTTGTATCTCTCATATTTTGTTACTTGTATAATGTTTATCTCAAGCTGCCTATATGTTATTTATAGTGAAACCCTTTGACACTTGCACCTAATTTGAAGTATGTTTGCTCATGACCTTAGCTTTTAAAGCATGTATCTCATAGAACGCGCATCTTATAGATACATGCGTATATATGTATATATATGGTGTAGCCCATTGACACATGCATTAATTTAAAGTTTAAGCCAAATAAAATTAATGGCGAAAAATGCGCATATGCTTAAACGTGTGCGAATTGTTTGTCTGGGTCTGTGTGTGTGTGTGTGTGTGTGAGTGTGTGTGTTTGTTGTATGTGTGTATAAATGTATACCAATGCACGATTGTGGGCTAAAAAAACTGGCTTACCTTCTCTGCTCATTGTTGTTCAGTCAACTGTTGTTGTTGTTATTGTTGCTGCTGTTGCTATTGTTTCGCTTATTTATTGTTAACGCTTTGCCAGCGACAACGACAGGTTGTTAGTATTTCGATATTGTTGCTGTTGCTGCTGCTGCTGTTGTTGTTGTTGTTGTTGTTGTTATTGCTGTTGCACACATTTCATTGCACTGTCACTTCACTGCGGCGAAAATGCAAATATACATATATAGATACACATATATGTACAGATAGAGATACAAGCAAGTGTATGCTCGAGATATATTTTTTTGTCATCCGTGGGAAAATTATAATTTAATCGTACTATCCTGAACAAACCACTTTTCAAGCAGTCGAATATTTAAAAAGTGTGATATGCAACCGTTTTCCACTTATTTTTCACGCTTGCGAGTAAAATTCACAGCTTAACTATGCAGTATGCAGCTTTCAAGCTTTCAAGCTTTGGGTTCTGCGTTAACTATCAATCAGACAAAACAGTCAATCAATCAGTCATTCAGTCAACGCATACAGCTTAATGTATATATGTTTATATAGCTTTATATATATAGATAAATATGCATTAAAAATGTATCAATGACGTCTTTATTTAAGCAAATGCGTTGGTGTTGTCTGTCTGGGCGTGTGTGTGTGTTTGTGTGTGGAATCGTTGGCTTACTGGTTCTGGCCAAAACGATTGCCAACACACACACACACACACACACGCACACTCAACAGACACACACATGTGTGTGATATAATCGCTTGGCATGAATGAAAGGCGTTGCAGATTTTCACACAACATTTACAGGGAGCCAGCGGGGCAGGGCGGGGGCTGCGAGAGCTGTCAGCCAACAATGGGCAAAGAGAGCCGAATTCATTTTTTTTTCCATTTTTTTTTCAGCCAAATCGGCCATAATCTTGGCTATGGCTAATAATAGCAGCAGGTTTTTGGCTTGACTCAAGCTGAGTTATGCGCCTACACACACAAACACACACACACACACACACACACACACACACACGCCCACAAAGGGCAGCGCTTGTTAGAAGCATTTGCTGTACAGTGTACGCTATTTAACACATTTTTGGTTTTTTTTTTTCGCTCGACACTCGCTCAAACGCTCAAATGGCCAAATTCGTATGACACTCACGTAATACGCTAAAAATAGTTGAATATATATGTATATATATATGTTTTTTTTCGAGTTTTTTTAATTTAATTTCTTGTTATTGTATTGGTGTGTTTTTTTTGTATTTGTATTCGTCGTGTGTTTGAAGCGCGGCTGCGAGGCGCACGCGTCGCGATTTCAGCTCGAACTGATCCAGCGCTGAGCGAAGCGCACCTGCGTTTGGTCTAAACTGGTCGAAATTGGTCTAAAAATGTAGCCAAAACCTGTTTTAGAGCAGCGATCAGCTTACCTGAGAGAGAGGCAGGCAGAGCGTCAGAGCGAGAGAGAGAGAGAGGAGAGAGGGAGTGGGAGAGAGATTGAGTGCGCGTCGTTGGGTCTGCACTTTGCACTTTGCTGCCACATTTTGTTGTCAAACTGCATTTAATAACCGTTAACCGAAAGTTCTGCAACACGTGCACCCGGTGGCAGATGGGGACGGGGAGGGGCGGTGGGCGGTACTCGTAACGGGGCAGTGCTCACCTTTCACGCCCGGGCACAAGCCGGAACACGGGCCACTTCATTAGACGCTCTGGTTGTCAGCGTGCAACACTCGACCAGCTGCCGCACGTGACTTGCAATGCGACGCAACGGAGGGGTGGGGAGAGGGGGGTGAGGCGGTTGTGGCAAAGGGTGTTGCTGGCTGCAGCTGGGTGGAAAAGCGTTGTCAGGCTTAACGTCTAATTTGCATCGCGGCGGCTGCCTGGCCAAAGTCATTACGAAAAATGCCAGCGGATGGCAACGACAATGAGCACAGCCCCCCCTCCCCCCTCGCTCATCCATCTCTGTGTGTGTGTGTATTTGTTTGTGTGTGTAAATATTGACCACACTTGCAGCAGCTTAATGCAGCATCAGTGAGACTACCCCACAAGCTAGCTGCAGGCATGTAAATAAAAATTCCCATTCAAATTTATGCGAACAGCTCGCGGGCAAAACCGCAAAAAAAAAAAAACTGAGAAAAAGCGGTAGACGGAGAGACGGATGGGGGGACGGACGGACAAATGGTGGTTAAAATAATATGGCGTAGTTTATAGTTCCGGCTGCACTGGGCAAAATAAAGTTAAAACAAGTAAGAGGTTCTAGTCGGGAGCTCCCGACTAGGGGATACCCTGAACCCTCATATTCCAACACCAAATGCAGCGCGCGCTTATAGATAGAGAGTAGCGGAGAGGTGGCGATAGGTATAAAATGAAAGATAATCGATATATATATACTTTTCTAGAAGCAACATGTCAAGTTTGGTAACTCTAGCTCTTATTATTTACCAAAATTGCTTAAAAAACAGGATATCGATATACATTTTTATCGATTACTTGGAAACGGGGCAAGTTATCGATTATCGGAAACAAACTCGATCTGCGTAGGAACTAGGAGCATCTACATCTAAAATTTCAAGTCTCTAGCTCTTATAGGTTCTGAGATCCTTGCGTTCATACATACGGACGGACGGACGGACGGACGGACGGACGGACGGACGGACGGACGGACGGACGGACGGACGGACGGACGGACGGACGGACGGACAGACAGACGGACATGGCTAGATCGACTCGGCTATTAATGCTGATCAAGAATATATATACTTTATGGGGTCGGAGATGCTTCCTTCTGCCTGTTACATACATTTGGATTTTGCACAAAAACATAATACCCCTTTTACCCATTTTTAATGGGTTCAGGGTATAAAAACTGAGAAAAAGCGGTAGGACAAATGGTGGTTAAAATAATATGGCGTAGTTTATAGTTCCGGCTGCACTGGGCAAAATAAAGTTAAAAAAAAGCAGGAAAAGAGCTGTAATATAGACAAATGTGTAGATAGTTAAAAGAAAATAGTTATTTTCGCTGGATGAAATGTTTGAAGTGGCCTTGGGCTCCCTTCTGGACATACTCGAGTACATATACATATATTTTGAGTCTTCAGTCTTATTCATATGGACAGAGAGACTGACAAAGTCCATTTACTCTTCACTTTCACTATCTGAACAGATCAGAGCTAGAACAGATGCATCTGAGATGAAGGTGTACGCAAGGACGGGGGTTATTGGGTAATTCCACCTTCAAGGGTGGAAAAATCGGGAAAAATGGGAATAAACATTTTCAGCTTCTTTTGGCCTTTAAGCTAGTGCAAGCGAGCTTTAATGCTCGTTTTCTTTCAGTGTAGCCAATTTATCTTTTCGACTATTCTCCTCTTCCTCCTCCTTCTCTTGCTCTCTTTTACTCCGATTTAATGCAGCGAAAAAAATATGCATAACTATAACTTAAATTGCAGCTTTTATTTGTGGCTTAGGCAAAAGTTGTTGCGTCGGCAAGGTTGCCACAACGTCAATGCCACAATTTGCCGTGGGCTGTGCGTGCGTGTGTGTGTGAGTGTGTGTGTGTGAGAGTGTGTGTGAGTGTGTGTGTGCGTGGGCAATTGCCATTGTCACAGCGACAGCTGCGTGTGCAATGACATAGCTGGGGACAAGTCCGCGTCCGCGTCCGCGTCCGAGTCCGAACGACGCCCAAGGTACATGTGTGGCATGCCTCAAGTGGCAAGCACTTGTACATATTTTGCCAGGTCAGAAGTTTGTGAGCTTTTCGCTGTTTATCTGTTGTTGTGTTTTTTTTCTTTTGATT
The DNA here is from genome assembly GCA_035045725.1 of Drosophila ezoana. NCBI lineage: Eukaryota > Metazoa > Arthropoda > Insecta > Diptera > Drosophilidae > Drosophila > Drosophila ezoana. The sequence goes on along the minus strand of JAWNOU010000177.1, from coordinate 22,926,042 downwards.
TTACTCTCTTTGTCGCTTAAAGAAAGTCGTAAAAACTTTTGCTGCTGCGGCTGCTGTCATAAAAGTTGCATAAAACTACATAGATTTTTCTCTTGAACAATGTGTTGCACACAGTGCGGCATGTATGTATATATACATATATGTATATGTATATGGATACTTGCAACTTTAAGACTGGGCTGCGCATTAACTTTTTAGCTTTGACGACGCGTCAAATGGCAAATCATTTGCACGTCATGTGTAGGCGGCAATCAGAGAGGGAGAGCGGGGAGAGAGAGGGAGGGGGGAGGGGCTGCGACGTGAACTTGCCGCTTGGCATGTGTCTCGGCCTGGATTTAATTTAGATAAAAGCTTTGCAACCACCCTCAGACCACGACCACAGATAATGCACTGGAAATCAATTCCATAAACACTTGCCACAACCTTTGCCAGCGACGACAATTTATTTTCATGCAATCTCCCCATATACACACACACACACACACACACACACACACACACACACACACACACACTCACACACACACACACACACACACACACTCCCCTTACCCTCATTAAACCCATTGAGATTGAGGCAAGTGGTTTACAATTTTGGTTAGTATCAAGCTAATTTCATTGCAGTAAAGCCTGATTTTTATATGCTTATAATCAAGCCCAGAAAAAAACCCTTATTATTATTTTGTTAGAATATGTAATTAAATATATACATATATATATTTACTAGCGGGTATAGACCGGCCTTGCCCGTGGCACGTATGTAATAAAATCAAAGTTCTCAAAAAGCTTTAAAAGTTTTCCGCCCTTTTACCACTGTTGCAAGTGGAATTTCCCAAATCGCTGAAACACGTATTCATCATATTATTAGGTAGAGCTTTGAAAATAAGTTTGATGCAAATCGGACAAAACTTAAAATTCACCAAAAACATCTTTAAAATGCACTTTCCACCGAAGGAGCTTAGATTTTACGAAATATGTGAAACACGTCTTCAAATGATTTCTTATGTAGATTCTTAGAAATGAATTTGAGGGCGAAACGACATCCACCAAATCTGTGACCCCCATTTCCACCAAGGGGGAATACGTTTTTGGAAAAGTGTGAAACACCCCTCAAATGAATTTTGAACAAAGAACTTTGAAATTGAGTTTGAGGCCAATCGGATGGTAAACAAAAAAGTTTCATACAAACGTTTTTCGCAATTTTTTCATCCTTGCGGATGGAATTTCCCGAAAACCCGTCTTAACGTGCACCTTTATCACATAAGGAAACTACAGAGAAAATTTCAGCTTCCACCAATCCGTCAGTTAGTCAATCTGTCAGTCAGTCAGTCAGGACGAACAGTTTGATATATAAAGATATACTTACCCTACTTGATTAGCTACGCATAAATTTTGTTGGAAAGTTCTAAAAAAATGCTCAATTCTTTTGATGGTAAATGAAAAAGCATTTAAATATTCATTGACATTTATTGATTGAATTTGATAAGGTTTGTTTGTTTGTTTGTTTTTTTTTTGTTGCTGCAGCATGGTTTTTTTTTTTTTGTTTGTTTTGTTTTTCGTTTTGCACATACATTAATGATGTATTTAAGTTAAATTTTAAATTGATTTTCTTTTGCTTGATTTGCTTTGATTATGCTGTTGTTGTTGTTGTTGCTGCTGCTGTTGATGTTACTTTTAAAACTGTTGCACACACACTTATCGTTAGTTAAGAGTTGTGGAATTTTGCGCTATTTAGTTAAAATTTTAAATATTACATATATTTAATTGGAGCTTAGGAACCTGTTTTGTGGCTCTTTAGGAGTTTTCTCATACACATAAAGCACACATTTAAAAATGATATAGTATCTCTTTAACTGTCGCTAGGTTTTGTTTTATATTATTATCTCGGCGGTAAACGTTTGCTTTTGTCTTTGGCTTATAAGTAAAATATTTGTATAAACCATAAAATAAATAACATTTTTATAATATGTCTGAGATTGTGTGTGTGTGTGTGTGTGTGTGTGTATAATTTGTATAGGTAAATCAGAACTGAATGCTCGGTAAATAATCAAAAATAGTTTTCTATACAAGTTTGCCTTCATTGTTTGTTGTCATCTTGTTTGTTGCTTGTATATAGCATTCATATGTTTGTTTTTTTTGTATAAGTTTTATTTGTAGTATAATTTTGTAGGAGGGCTTATTGTAGTTTTTTGTTGCATTTGTAACCAGCTTAACATTTCTATATTTCATATTTTTCCACATCATTTTCCTTCAACATTTCTTTTGGCCTTGGCTTAGCATATTTGCATACTATTTAATATGTGCTCGGTTCTGATCTCTTTTATCATTTTTTTATCTTTGTAAATGCCTTTGGTCTCTTGTGTTTTGGCCAATTTTTGCATTTCTTTTTTTTTTTAAGGTTTATTTTGCTTTTGTATTTGTTTTTCGGGCTTTTGCAATAAATTGTTATCTAGTGCTCGTTATTTTATGTAATATGCATAATTTGATTTGATTTATTCTTGTTGTGTGTTTGTGTTACTTTATACGATATAGGATTTTATTATAGATAGGTACACATATCATCAACACAGTAGTTGGTTACTTTACTTAGTATGGCAAACATGTTTGCCTATTTATTGTTTATATGCATATATTTACTTAGATATACGTTTCTTTAATTAACTATTTGTTACTGAGGACTGGAAGAGAGCAGTTTTGCAGTTGACTCCAAGGGAGGAGAACTGCGAGTGGAACAGCGGAAAGTGGTACAGCTGAAGGTGAATCTGTTGCAAGTGAAGCAGCTGGGAATGAAGCAATTGCAAGCGAAACGGCTGGAAATGAGACTATTGTAAACGAAAGTGAAAGTGAAACACTCAAAGTGGACCACTCAAAGTGGAATACTGAAAGTGAAACACTCAAAGTGGAACACTGAAAGTGAAACACTCAAAGTGGACCACTGAAAGTGAAACACTCAAAGTGGAACACTGAATATGTAACAGCTGAATGTGCAACAGCTCCTTGGGGGAAAGTTGGAAGTTGAACCATCAAAATGGAACAACTGGAACTGGAACAGCAGAAAGAAACACAGCGAAATGGCGGAAAGCACTGAGTGGAACAGTCAAAGTGAATCGGTGAAACAACTGAAACAGCTGAACATCGAATAAAAATAAGTGAAACAAATGAAAGTTTGAAACAGTTGAAAATAGTTAAAGTTAGAGCATATGAAAAGTAACAACAGCAGTTGGAACAGAATGAAATAGAACAGAATGAAAGCACTAAAGAGAAAATAGATTTTGCAATCGTAACCAATGAAAAGTGGAAAAATAAATAGCATAAGATCAAGGGTATCACATATCAAGCCTTTCTATCGCACCTTGAATTCTACCTAAAGGTTTAGGCAGCTTTGGATTACATTTCGATGTACCATGCGGCAATTCTAAGATCAGCCAGGGTTGTCATTTAATATTGTTGATGTGTGTCAACCCTAAGTATTTAACTGAATCTGAATGTTTATAGATGAAAGTCGAAAAAGATTGTGCAAAGCGGCCAACAAAAAAAAATATATATTAGCTTATAGACTAAATATTTTGCATTATTCATATAGTTTATATATGTATGTATATATAGTACATATTTATGTTTTTAATATAATACTCATTCATTTTGTTATTAATATTAATGAAATTGTAGCGCATTCTCGAGTCGAGATTTTGGTGTAAATATTAAAAATATTTCATTTTTTTTAATGTAATTTGACTTGGATTTTGTTTTTTTTTTGTGCTTTTAATTAAATGTTGCTTGTGTTGTTTTTTTTTTCAGTGTTGCGCCTCATTTAAAACTGGTTCTCTGTTGCCTTGCGAAAGGTATAAAAAGTTTGCTACAGTTTACAGTTAAGAATTATAGTTTCAACACAATTCTTACTATCCATTAACATATATGATATATATGTTTATATATATATATATATGTATAGCTAGGTGAGTGTATATAGAGAGCATTGTATATAGTACAAAATTTACATTAGAAGCGAAAACTTCTTTAAGGTTTCGAAATCAAAAGATTGGTTTAAAAGCTAAAAATGTGTCTAGGATGGTTTACAGGAATTGTTTGTTTGTTTGTTTGTTTGTTTGAAGAAGCCTCAAGTTATGTGTGTTTAAAAAAGCAAACAGCTGAAGGCTACTTTAGGCACTCACTGTGCCCACAGTGCTGTGTGCAAGCGTGTGTCCCATAAATTTATACAAAATCTGTGCTCAGAAAATAGTTTACAAATATTCTATAGACTTAGTTACACTGTCCTTTGGGCGTGATATATATTCATTGTATACATTCATATGAAGTTTATTCTTTTTTCTTTTTGGTTTTTTTTTCTTTCTAGTTATTTATTTATCTTTTGTTTTTTTGTTTTTTTTTTTGTAAATAGCTTTGTGTGTGTGTGTTGAGTGTGAAGTTTGTTTGTTTTAAAGAAGCTCGGAGTTACGCATATTTTGATTGTTTTTAGGGTTTTTTTCACTGGCGTTTCATAGAAAATGTTTTAAATAGTTTTGCATTGAAATTTCTTTTATGATTTATCGATTTTCGATATTCAGCTATAGCTTAAATTGACCCAAAAGAATTTGTGTATTCTGCAATATTTACTTGCAAGTCCAAGACTCTGTGATTGAATTTAGTTTTCGACAGATTATAGCGGAATTTGTTTTAAGATCGGACCGAGGCATCGAATTTTGAATGCACGAGCTCCTTTTCGCCTCTTCAAGGCTTTAACTTGTTGAGAATTGCAAGCATCAAGCAGCGATAAAAGCAAATAAGAGGAACAGACTTTGTCGTAGCTCAGCTTGGAATTGAAAATGATTTTTGGATAGAGAACTGCTGGAAATTAAATGGACTCTGCAAGTCGTAGCTTCGGTTAACCGAAACTGTCTTTATTTCAATTATTTTACGTGTTTTATAAGTCGGTAAAGTCTTTAAAACGCAGCTGGGTGCTAGAGTCTGTGTCTGTGTTTAATAAATTCTATATGTGATGCAAGATTTGTCTGCTCAATTGTGAGAATTTCAGCAAACTCTACATAGGATAGTCCCTAAAAGGTGTGAGTGTGTGTGTGTGTGAGTGTGTGTGGTTGTGTTTGTATTGGTTTCGTAGCAACGTAAAGTCTAGAACAATTGGGTACGAGTTTCGGGTATGCACCCATGCCCCGTCAATTATTAGTTATGCACCATTTGAATTTCAATTTGCTAAACATTTACAAACAGATTGGGCTTACCGTCAAACAACTACATTACATAAATACATAACATACATAAATAGTTACATACGCGATTGTTTTGTTTACATTATACATTTCTAGTTCGGGGCCAGAAAACAAGAAGCGAACAACAAAAATGTGTCTATCGTTTATCATTGAATCATTGAATGCAATTTGATTGCATGCTGACAATTTTGAGATACGTTTTTCAAACGATGCTCACCTGGGGACTCAACTAATTAGAATCAATTGATGAAGCGTGCCTTCTGTTTGCGCACAAAGTCCTGCGCCTGTTTGTCATTAACGCGCAGCTCCAGTATTTGCAAAATGGGATTGCCTGCAAGTATAAAGGGTTTGTCAAAGGTGAGCCAAGTTGAGATTCAAAAGCGAACCGGTTCATGTTCAGAAATTAAAAGTCTTGTTTACTTTGTACAGAAACGGAAGAGTTGTCGGAAAGTAATTCAATTTCCTGCAAATGGAAATCGGTAGTTTAATCCTGATTTGAAAAATTTTGAATACCATGAATTGAACCTTGAACCGGTTCAGAAATGGGACTTCAAACCAGACAGAAATATCGGACGGAATATTGTCCAAAAGGCAAAGCCATTTCTTGTATGGAAGTAGAAAACTGGTATTTGATCCCGGTTCGAATTTGGGAGCTACAGTTTTATGTAACCAAGAACTAAACCTTGAACTGGATCAGGCGGAGATTAAGTCAAAGGGTTATTTAATCCCGTTACGTATTTGGGAATTACAATTTATGATTATCATGAACCGAACCTGGAACCGGATCAGTTACCTAAAAAGCAATTGGATTTCAACTCGTCAATCGATTAGGATGTCTAAAAAGCTTACAAAAATTGTGATTTCTGGTTAAAATCAGCCTGGAGCTTAAACGGAATCAGCTTAAACTCGAAAATTCAACCAGCACTTTTTCATATGAACCGAAATTTAACAAAACAAACAAAATTGGACTTCCGCTTCCGACCGGAATTAAAGAAACGTTTTTCGGTTTTAGACCGGAAATTCAATTGGTTTTTAGAAAACGAACCAAATTGTTATCCGTTTCAGCTCTATTAATATTTGCATATAATAAAGTCGTATTTTCTAAAAAAAACCAAATAACTTTCCAATATTGAGTTCAAGCCTAAATCTCTGCCTAAGCATGTGATAAACCAGGTTCACCTGGTTTCGAGCCATTGATTTAAATTGTGAACCCCATCATACCGGCTTTAGATACTCACATTTATCCTTTTGCTGCATTAGCGGCAACTCGATTTGCTTGAGCCCGTGAAAGTTATCCACGCTGGTGCTGTAATCGGCAACGCCGGGTATATTGCCCAGGGCCAGATACGCCTCGCCGCCAAAATCATTTGCCGTGAGCACATCATGGTCCATGACCGTGAAACAAATCATGGCGCCGTCGGTGAGGCACTGTTCCAGCGTCACCGAAAACTCGAAGCACTCATCGAAAATGGGATTCAAAGTGCGCTGCAATTGGAAATCATGTTTAAATCAGGAAACTCCCTTCTGTTAAGCTCTTCACATTACGCACCTTGTGCACATTGGTTTGCTGTTCCATGCAGTGCAGAAAGACGCGGCGGGGCAGCAGCTCGATGACGACAAATGGATCACTGAAGCCATTCGGATCCAGAGGCACCACGTCCCGGGCATGCAGCACCTCCACGCACAGCGAGTCGTGATTGAAGTAGGCGCGCACGGCCAAGGAGCCATAGGGACCCGGACTGACGGCCATCAGTTGCTCACGCAAGCGATTCAAGTAGAACATGTCAATCAGGCGATCCGTATCCGTTTTGTGGAACTGCAGACGCTGCTCGATGCGCCAGAAGTCGTCCGTGTGCAGGCACTCGAGGAGCAGACCCTGGCCCTCGGCATGAAAGAAGTCGACGAGCAGCTGCAGCGCCTCGTACAGACGCTTGTGAAAGTGTGTCGGTTTATCCGTCTCGTCGCCGGTCTCCATTTGGCGCGACATCTCGCCGAGGACCGTCTTCCAAATGAAGCGCAGCGAGCGATTAAAATTCTTGGTGAGCAGCGCGCTATTCAGCGCAGCCAGATGACAGTCCAGGTACTCGAGCAGCGGCACGATGGCCTGATTGGCGGGCAGGGAGTCCGGCGACCAGGCCAAATGGAATACGGCCTTCTGCAGGGACATTTGCATGAGCGGCGCCAGCTTGGACAAAATGCGCTCGCAGCGATTCTCCATGTGCGTTAAGCTGGACTCGAGCAGATTGTCAGCGGACTCTTCCAGCGGTTGCTCATCCGAACGAAATTCGGCCAGAGTGCGACGCACATACTCCACATTGTTGACCGTAACGCACATATCATCGGAGCAACGGAATGGACCCTGCTGCTCATAATAGCCGCTGTCCGCCAGCGTTGTGTGTATCAGATCGCAATAGTGCATCGCGGCCGAGCAGACGACATCGATCAGCTGCGATTCGAGCATTATGGCCGTATCCTCGTCGGGCCAGTTGATTACCTTCCAGAACTCCTTGATGTTCAACAGCGTGCTGGCCGTGTCCACCGAAGAGCTGCTGTAGCGCACAATGCGCTCGCCCTCGCAGATGGCATCCATTCGAATGGCAGCTCGGATGCGCTGCAACGCCTTCGCTTTGCTAATCATCATCCAGCGCTCGAAGGTGGGTATGAACCATTCGTGGCTGTTGCTCAATGCCAGCGGCTTCTCCGGCGGCTGTGGCTGGGCGGACAGATGCCTCTTTAGCTGACAGAATTCCTGCAATGCCAGAAACAGTTCGAATGGCTTTGTATCCACCGGCTCCGCGTCGCCCTCCAGCACCGCGTACTGCGAGAGATTCATTCGCACGCCGGGCACCTGCCCGGCAGCCATCCGTGTGTACACCTCCTCGCCGACCATTGCATCGTACTGCTTGTAGATAATGCTAAAGTACTGAATGCCATTCGTGCTGCGAACAAAACAGAATACCACAGAAATAAATCAGATAAATGGGCGAACACATGTTGGAGCTAGGTACAGTGGGAGCTCTACTGACGGATCAATCTTTTTTCTTACTGCCAAATTTAGACGCCAAATTGATCTAATGGCCAAGCCATGAACAAAGACTTAAATCTCGTTAAAATCGGATGAGATTTGACCGAGTTATGGGGGAGGGAAATTTTTACCTATGTCTATATAGGATATTTGAGGCAACCATTTACACATAAAATTTGCCAAATAATCCCTATTCTTTGATCTAGAGGCCAAACCATGGACAAAAAGTTAAATGCCTTGAAAATCGGATGAGATTTGAGATTTGATGGGGGTGGGACATTTTGACCTAGTATGTATGTTTATGTAGGATATTTGAGGGTACCATTTATGTTGGGATATTTTGAACTATGGATAATGTATTTTTAAGATTGCTATTTAATACGTCATGTTTGCCTTGTTAATTTGTTTTTTTTTGTGTATGTAATAGAGAATACTTCTCTCTCCAACATTTCCCAAAGCAGAAAAGATAAGAAAAAATGAATCTTCCTTGTCCCCTCAAGGGACCTTTCACTGTAGTTGATGGCCAGTTGCTTAGCAAACCTCGCAGTTAAGCTGAAAATCGATAGAGCTCGAAAAAGGAACTACAAGTTTCGCCTTCTACCCAATTTTAAAGACTGCAATTAGCTTTTTGGGAATTGCTTCAGCTAAATTTGCTAATGCCACACTCAACACTTTCGCTGGACAGGAGATGTGAAAATGCAAGCCACTCGCTGGGGACACGCCCATTTTAAATGGCCCATCAAGAGATGCCAGTTTGTCCGTCTTTGGGGCAGGAACGTGAGCGTATTTTTATGACAGCGCAATTAATTTGAGGCTTATGTGTTGTAAGCCACTTGATGTGGTCATTAGGAACCTTTTATGGCCACGCTAACTAACAAATATGCGACTGATTAGATGGGTTGCGACTTATTTATTTTCTTCTTTCGACAATGCTGTTCAGTGTTGTACAACGTGAGGCACAGTGTGTGAACCAGTTAGCGCTCAAGTCAATCAGGCTGACAGTGGGCTTTAAATAACAATCGATAAATCGATTACAATTACGTATGCCAGAGTAGTGTTGTGCAATGGCAGAGTGTAAAATGTTAACTTGTACGAACTTGCATGAAACAGGCTGACAGATTAATATAACAATGGGAAGTCAGTCAAAAGTAGTGTTGTGCAATGTGAAACTAATACAAATAACAATCGATAAATGGATTGCAATCGTATTAAAGGTCTCAGCTTAAAGTAGATATGAAACGACGAAAAATGCCTTGATAGACATATTGGAATTAAAAGTAATGGTTGCATTCCTTCTAGTATTCAAATAAGCTATAAGAATTTTATTTCTATTACTTCAAAGTCAGAATCAGTTTCAGCCCATTCTATAAGTAGTATAATATTAAAAGGATTGGCAACAGATGAGAAACACTATCAACATATTGTGATATTGAAGTTTCCCTAGAAACGACATGTTCCAATTCGAGAGCGTCTACTGTATCGATCTAGAGCACAGCTAGCTATATTATTTTAAGCACAGTTCCAATAACAAGTTTTGTTACTAATTAATGAACTTTATAGCTGCGATAACAACTAACTAACTAACCAACTGATTAGTGGGAACTATAAACTTGAACCACAACAGCTTCAAGCGCAGAAAAATAAATATAGTTGAATTTCATTCGATTGCAACGGGTTTGTAGCTGAGGGAGCTTGATTTTATACTGTGTAACTATTGTAACTAGGTAATAGGGTATTTTAGGTTATTTTTTTTTGCTATACGATTGTGTGAAACAGCGTTTCTTTATACGCGCCCCTCTCAGTGATTATAAAGGACTAACGCTTAGGTCAGGCCTATCTCAAATTATCGATAACTGTCCCTACTTTCATAAAATCGATTTCATTTAATCGATGTCAAACTGCTGTGTTTCAGCTCTCTTTTATAGAGCTGGAGACACCAAATTTTAAAGCTAGGACCTTTTATTTAATTTATTTCAAATCATCGATAGGTTATTTTGTCTCTATGTAATCGATAAGTACCGATTTTCAAATCAGATTTCAGACCACATAGTATAATCTGGCAAGTGTGTGTAGGTATATGTAGAAGGAAGCTAGAATGTTTACAAAGGCAGCTCGTCGCTGTGTAGAGGGTATCTCTTAGTCGGGCATTGCCGAGTAATGAAATTTTTTTTTTTTTTTTTTGGGTTAAATGCGTGGCTCGTCTCGTTTGTTTTTCTTAAACTGTTTGTGAATTTTATGTGTCCAGGCAACTGGCTGGAACCGAAAACTGGAGGTAGGAGCTTCTGAGGAGAAGGGGCGGGGGTGGGGGTGGCAGCCCCTTGAAGCGTGTTTTATATGCGACACGTGCCGCACATATTTAATGCAATGTCGGACAAAGGTGGCAATAAGATTGAGAACATGTCTGTAATCCATGGCTCGTTTACTCACTTGTCGAATAGGGCATGATAGTAGGTCTGGCCCAGCTGGATGTCGGCGGTTAATGTTGTTACAAAATTCGATAATGGATTGGGCAAGCATTGCGATTCGCGTAGAACATTCTGGCCCCACATAATGGAGCCCTTGCGCAACGCATTTACCACCTCACCGCGCACGCCCTTATTAAAGGGGCAGACGGCGCGAAAGGCGCGCATCGAGCCGAGCAGACCCAGACATCGCAGCAGAAATTCCAAGCGTATGAGCGAGGGCGGATTCAGTGCCGGAAAGATGTCACGATGACGTCGTATCTGATTTAACGAACGCTCCACAAAGCCATTCATTGCCTCCGCCAGCCATTGCTCCAGATCGCGTGTCAGCGCCTCCTGATTGGGCTGATTCCATTGCTTCTCCACATCGCTCAGCAGGCGATGCAGGAATTTCGGATCCAGCGGCGTTGAGCGATTCAGTCGAGCGGCGGCCACATATCTGTCGAATACCATTTTCAAGGGACACTTGAGTGTGTGCTGCCTTCAGGCTGGAATTCGCGACTTACCTGGCCATGGCGCAGTGCAAATCGGTGAGCTCCGACTGTACGGCCAGCTGATGGAGTATGGTGAGCGCCGGGCCGGGCAGATCACCGCACCAGGTCCAGCTGGGCTCGTGTGTGGTCACCTCGTGCTGCATGAAGACCAACTGCAGCTGCTCGACCTTGCGCAGCTGCTGCTCATTGTTCTCCTCGGCAACGTTGCCGCGATCCTCGCGCGTCGATAGCCACAGCTTGAGCCGTATGCGACCCTGCACAGTGCTGCGATGACTGCGCGCCTCCAGCTTGAACCAGGCATCCAGCCCCGTTGAGGGTATATCCGCTATGGGTATATTCACGGAGCCCAGGAAATCGTCCTGCGAGCCCTGACGCGCCGACTGGCAGACCTGCTTGAAGAAACGACCCAGGCCGCGTACACCGCGCACCTCGTTCAGGCGCGACACGGCGTCCAGGACGCAGCTCTCGTCGTCGTGGTCCCAAATGTCCAAGTGAAAGGTGTCCGTGTTGATGTCATCGATGTCGCTGCGTGCGAATGGTGGGAGAACATAATTAATTTACTTTTAGTTTTTATTTGATTTATTTTCGGGGGGCGATTCATCAGCCGAACCGATTCGAGCTCGTTAATTTGTCTAATTAGCCGGCGCGCTAATAAGTAGGCTATACTTTTAGAATGTGTCTTTAAGAGCTCTGATTAAATAAAAACAACTCTTAAACTGGCCACAATTCTAGCCATTCGCAGCTGCTGCTTTTTCTGCTTCTTTTATGCGCAGTGCTTAAATTTTATATTTATGAACAGACATGAAATAAAACAACGGCTACCACATGAGATTTACGAGCAGGTTAAAAGATATCGCTGCAGCTTGTTAGATGATTTAAGCTTTAAGACTTTTTCTTTGTTAGCACAATAAAATATACCTTAAAAAATAATTATATTGCTCTTTGCTGTAGTCAAATCAATTAAAACAAAGAATATTACATTGAATACATATAAATATTAAAACTCAGGGAAGTTTCAATATTTGACTGTCCCTTGTAACTTAATGTCTATTCTATAATGTTCATGATAAAAATTTAATTAAGCTTTCAAGTTTCATTTCCCTTTTGCATTTCTTATGTGATTTTAAGCAACTGTCACAAGTTATATCAGTCAGTTTATCTACAGGATAAATGTTAAGAGTTGCCACCTGACAGTTGATTGATCCGAGAGCAGAGAGAGAGACAGTGTTGGTAAACATTGAAATGCCAACGTTGCATACCCTACTACAGGTTGCTTAGAAAACTGCATTGCATTTTTAAACGATTCTCGTTTCAATCAAAATGCAGCACACAGATTTTGTCTGTCAGTTTAATATTTAAGAAGATGTCATGGCAGTGCTGCCAGCTTGTCGCATAGAGTTGGACATATAAAAATCAACTTTACATTTTCCCAAGACCTGTTGTTGTTAATGTTTCGAACGCAGTCCCATTGCGCACAATTTTAACACGAAGTTAACAAGAGGAAAAGCAGAACGCAGAGCAACTTAAGTGCTTGTCAGCTAAAGAGATTTAAGAGTTGTAATACAATTTAAAGCAAGGAATTGCAACATTTTGTTGCTTATATCGATGGCAAATGCAACATAAATTTTAATAGCAATTGCAATTGTTATTGTTAAATGTATTGTCGATTTTATGGCACAATTAAATGTTGCTGTTCCCCTCAGCTCGTAAATAACGAGCAGTTGTTTTTCTTTGCCAGAGATCGCAGCTAAATGATAAATGCGTTTAGCCGTGGGGGAGACACGCGGCGTATGCGCAACATTTGTCATGCGGCGAGGCGTAAATGAAGTGTCTCCAGGCACCGACAAATCGAATCGCAAAGTGCTTTTGCTTCCTGGACTAAATTTAGCAAAAGCGTCGAGCCGTAATTGAATAATTTTGGAAATAAATCCGCCATTGAGCAGCGAAATTTGAGTGGGATAATGGACACGTGATTGAATTTAAATGCCCGCATAATGGTGGAGAGGGGAGGAAAGTGAGGGGGTGTAATCATATAATGCACACTTACAATTTAAATTTCTCATTCCATTTGGGGCTGAGCGTGTGCGGCTTTATGCTGGTCGCCTTGATTAGCTTGGCCGGAACCGGGCCGCCCAGCGAGTCGCGCTGCTCCCGTCGACCGGCCTCGCGCCGCTTAAAGCTCAAACGGAAGCTGTGCTTGCGATGCGGCGGCGAGTCCGTGGCACTGTTATCAAAGCCACCGCTCATCTCCGCCGAAAGGGCGCGCGGCGTCGGCGGCAGCGGCAGCGGCGACACGGGCGGACCGCCGTCCGGCTGTATGCCCAGCATGCAATACGGATCCGAGAAGCCTGCAAAGAGAAGCCAGAAAGAGAGACGGTAAGTGAGAAAATGAGAAAATGAGATTCGCTTTGATATAACATTAATGAAAAGCGTGCGACATTAAATGGCAATTAATGACAGCCGCCTGCAGGCAGCTGCGTGTCAGCTGGCAACAGACGCTGCTGGTCACACCGGGCGTATGATTAACATTTCATTTGCATAAAGTGCCGCTCAATTATTAAGTGCCACTGATTTACACACACACACACACACAGCGAAAAAGAGAGAGAGAGAGAGGGAGGGAAAGAAAGAGAGAGAGAGAGAGAGTGCGACAAGCATTGCTGCTGCTGAGCAACGGGCAACTCAATGGAGAGATAATAATCGATTAAATGGCTTCAATGGGCTATACGAATTTAATTCAAACTCCGCCAATGCGCATTGCTTCAATGCGTCAATCAGAGATGAGCGCGTGACACGACTGCATTAAATATAGCAGAAAATTGCGATATTTGCAACTTAAAAGATAAACAGTTTACAAATTGAGCAAGGGAGAGGAGAGGGAGAGGACCAGACACTTTTCTTTAAGGGTGCAAACCTTTTTATTTTCCAATATGCTCAATCGAAATCGACTTAGTTTTGGGCCAAATTATGCAAGTAGGAAGCGAATCGAACTTAAGAAGAAACTCAGTCTTCACAAAGTTATGCGACTTTGCACTTTTATATCTATTTCTCATTTAAAAAAGTCGTGTCAGGGAGTTGGACACGCTTCCATCTCTAGCTGGGCATATTAGGAAACTAGTCAACTGCGAGCTGGTGTATTTTTTTTTGTGTTATGCTTGAACTGAAATAGTAACGATTGCTGCTAATGAAAACTGAACCTGATGCCAGGCATCAGATCTGGCAACAGCAACGACTACAGCCAATTGCGGATGGCCAAACAAAAGCGACTCCACTCATCAGCCACGTTTCAATGGCAACGAGTTGGTCTTGTTCCCATTGTTGTTGTTGCTATTGGCAGCAGGAAGCATCTATGCGCAACCCGCATGCACCCGCAGCCAGCCAGACGTTAGCCATCAGCAGTACATTTAGCAGATGCCAAGAGAGAGATGAAGAGAGAGCGAGAGAGAGAGAGAGGGGCGAAGTAGAAGATGTTGAGGCTAGCAGCGGGAGCACTCAACGTATTCCTTACACATCCTTGAGCACATTAAAATGCGAAATTGCGTTGCCTTCGAAGGCATCGACGGCATCGACGGCATCGTCGTCGTTCGGCTGCCGCTGCTCTTGGAGCATAATGAACAAAATGGGTAGCATTAAATTGCAAATTTATTGAACGAGCTGCGGAACAGAGTCGATGACTTGCCATTGGCTCCCGGGTGCCCTGGCTGGCTCTGGCTGTGAAGGTCCGCTTGGGTTCGCTATGCCAGCTGTAACTGTGACATGGCTAAAACAAGTGGGCGGGCTCCACTTGAGAGTAGCCGACTTGAAGGATACCCAACACATAAAACCACTTGGCTTTAATAAGGCTTCCCTATATCTATCTATCTATCTATTATCTGTTTATCTATCTGTCTATATCTTTTTATATATATCTATACCATAAATCATAAGCTTGCCTATCGATATTTATCGATTTTGGGCCATTGATTTCCCGAATGCTCGATAAATTACATCCTAAATATTGTGCCTTTACATAATGCATATATTCTACGAACTTGTCATCATTTCGCTTATCCAAACGCAGTTTGCTTTTCGCTGCCTATGCTCAAAATCATTATACCCGCATGAACTGCACTCATATCACAATGGGTATTGAGCATAATAAAAATGTGGCAAAAACGTTAAATATGCGTACATGCCGCATATGGCACACAGTTTATTGATGACTCGTTTGGCTTTTTGATGCGCCCAATCATGAACACACACACACACGCAAACACACACACAGGGGCACACATTCGCAACACACACGCACACAAAATTCATAATGCAATTATTGAAGCAGCCGCAATTCAATTTGCAAACTAAAAATATTTATGCAGCACACAGAAATTGACAGATTGTTGTGTTAAGGGCCGGGGAAGGGGGGAGGGGGGAGGGTGTGCAACCGTGTGCTTACCATTGGCATCCTTTGCCTCGAGACCGTCAGCTTCAATGACGACCGCAGAGAGGACGATTATCTTTGGTTTATCCTCGGCGGAGGCGTGCAGCAGGCGATAATGACGATCCGGATTTACACCAAAGGCGCGCTGTGCATGCAGATACATTTCGTCCTTGTAATGCGCAAACTGTAGAAAGAGAGAGACAGGAAGAGAGAGAGAGAGAGAGAGAGAGGAGGTTAGTTACATGCACACACATGTCAGCCAAATATTGCGCATACGCCGCGTGCGGCGGCAATTAAATTTAACTTCATTTAATTATTTTGTCATTTATTTGTAAATATTTTGCAGCAAATTTTGTAATATCAACAACAAAGAGAAGAAGAACAAGAACATTAATTTGCATATTTTTGTCGCAAAAGCAACGACATTTCAATACCCTGTACACGTTGAGGGTGCTTAAGAAAGGGTGTTATATAAGCTTGTCTACGGACTTCGGTCTGTTTGTCTCATTTTATAAATATGTTTACCAAAAGGGGGGGAAAATTTGTACCGTGCAGAGCATTACTTTACTCGAAAATTCACCCTTTTAGCTAAAATCGATAAATATCGATTTGAAATATATTTTTTTGTATAATATTTTGTATAATTCCTCCACTTCAACTAAAATAATAAGAAATATTTATAGTATGTGAACGCATTTAAATACCCTACTTATACCCTGTAATTTCTATAAAGATACACACATATTTATTTTAAACGTGCGTGTGTTAGTAAGAGAAGAAGAAGCACAGTCTCTTTACAAAGCAGAAAGTTCATGTTTTTATAGATAAACAGAGTATCTTCCAGCTGGTCAAACTACACTAGACCGCTCTTGGCTGTTTTATATTGGCTTCCGTTTGTTTTTTTGTTTGCTTTCCGCGCGACCCCATATCAAACAGTTTTTCATTTTTGTTTTTTTTTCCTGCTTATTTTCTTTTATATTCTCTGATATTTTTGCATATTGATTTATCCTGTCGAATTTATTAGCTCCCCGTCTGACTTGATGATTTGCACACGCTTCAAACGGCGCTTTCATCACCTCCTGCCCCCGCCCCTGTTTTTTGGCTATGCCGAGGTATTCTTTTAATTTGATTGCTTTGACTGCAGTCGCCTTGGCAGCGTCCATCCAAATTATTAAGAATTTTATTTTAAGAGCAATCAAATTCCCTTCAAGCCCCCCTTTCGGCCCTCCCACGCTCTGCTCCATTCACTTGTCGACTAGGCAAAGTCTAAGATTCATTTGTTGGCCTTATTTGTGCTCATCTTAACAAATAAAAATAGCTGCGAATGTTCTTGATTGAGGCCACTTTGCAATTACCCTGTAATTAGTTGCGAAAAATCTGAAATTATTTTTTAAATAGTCAGGTTTCTTAATCTGGTATATAAAGTGTTCTTATTTCCTAATGTAAACTATATTTTTTGGGGTTACAAAACCCAATAACCCTTCAGAGCTGTAAAAAAACGTTAAGCTGACGCTGATTTAAAGTACTCTATAATATATTTTGAGTACCTTTTGAGTAGTTTATTAATTTGATTAAATTGTCAAAAAAATAAGCCTAGGCTAAAGTGTAGGGTATACGAGTGTGCTTTAGAATATCAAATGAATGCTCAGCTCAGCTCTTGAAGTACTCTCCATGTTGCAACTATCTATGAGTACTTATAGTGGCAAATATTAGAATATTTAAATTCCAAAAAACACTTCATATGCATATGACATATAAGAGAGTGCATACCCCCTTCAAAGGGGGAGGGAAGTGGGTGTAATTGGAATAAAAACACATACCAGAATACAAATACCCCACACAGCTGTACAAAAGGGTCTTATGTTGTAGCTGATTTAAAGTAGATTATAATATATTTCGAGTACTTTTTGAGTAGTTTGTTAAATTTTTTAAAATTGTCAAACAACTCAAGCGTAGGGTATTCAAGTAGCTAACATACCTTCTGTCGTGCTTTAGAAAAGCAAACGAATGCTCAGCTCAGCTCTTGAAGCACTCTTTATGTTGCAACTATCTTTGAGTACTTTTAGTGGAAAATATTAGAATATTTAAATGCCAAAAAACACTTCATATGCATATGTCATACAAGAGACGGCATAACCACTTTTAAAGTGGGAGGGAAGTGGAATAAAAATACATAGAAATTACGGTTAACTTTTTGAAGTACTCGGTATTACGCTTTGAATACTTTTGAGTAGTTTTGTGTTGCGAATAATTTTAAATGTATTTAATATTTGTAATTTGAGTGCTGCTCTTGCACGCATATGCAAAGGTTAAAAAAGAAAACTGTTAATTTCTAAGAACTTATCTGGCAAGTGAAGGCCGAAGTTTTCGTCCGTGAAACCTATTGAAAAGCAACTTGTTTAAATACATAAAGTTCTTGGCGCACCCACAAAAATTCGACCCAGGCAAGGATCAAGCAAGTTTTTTAAACACTTATTTTTGGCCGGTAAAAAGTTTCTAAGACCAAAAGTTTGCTTTAAGTATAAGCTGTCTAGTTTTAAGAAAACGCAATTCTCGGAACGTCCCTATTGTCGAAATTTCTCTTAAAGCTTCGCTTTGGAAGCGAGTAAATTCTCAAGTGTAGTTCGACATTTTCCGTTTTGTCGGAACATTATCGTAGCATATATTTATTTAACCATTAGTTAGCATTAAAATCACTAACCCAGTTGCAGCTGTACACATTTATTTGTAATTATTTTCCATTAAATGGAAAAAGTGTCCGGATTGGATGGGAAATGCCGCCCCGCTGTGCTGTGACTCGACTTGGGCTCGAGTCGAGGCCCCGCGAGAGTTGTCCAGCTTCAACTCAATCACAGCAGGACTTTAACGTTATTTTCCTGCTGAAAGTTTTATTACGCTCTGCCATAACCCAACGCCTCCGCAACAGAATGAACTAAGTTTTGCAGCCCCCCTCCCGTTCAATCCCCTTTTTAGGTCGCCTTCTGCTCTCCTAGGTACAGTCAGCTTCAAGTTTCATTAGTTGTGCAATTTTCTCACTGTTAAATTAAAAACGATAATTGAAAAATGTTGCCGGCTTGGCCATATTTCCTTCTCCACCTTCCCACACGATTACTTGTGCCAGGCGACTTGTGAGAATATTGGAAAATTACTTACAAAACGGCAATCGAAATGAAAGTCTAGTTCAACTTTTTATACACTGAACGAAACCCATGGGAAATGGGCAAAAGGGGTATCATGTTTTTCGTGCAAGTGCATGAGACAGAAGAAGAAGCATCTAAGATGCCACAAGGGTTATATATTCCTGATCAGACCGACGAGTTTAACTACAAAAGCTATAGAAAATATATCAGCTTGTATGCATAACAATTATACAATTCCCAATTCCACAAGATCGATAAATATCGATTTTTAGACAGGTATAGCGTAAAGATTATAAGAGCTGGATATAACAAACCTGGTACATGTAAGTTTTAATATAGTATACACAGATTAAGATTCTTAATCGGAATCGGAAGATAAATTCATTTTAAGGGAACCTTGAGAGCCTCGTGCTTTGATTAACACACACGCATTTCATTAAGATCGGACAATAAATGCCGATTTTTGTCAAGCACGCCTCTAGCCTGAGGGCTGAGGGTCGCTCTAAATGCTGGGTATCTTGCAGTCGAGCATTTGCGACTGCAGTTCTCTTACTTGCTTTTTTTTTGCGCATAGCAACACTTTTATAATTGAATTTTGTGACCACATAATAGGTGAAAGGGAAAAGCATTTCCTCCCCTACCAATCAACCACCAGACCCCATTTAGGGGCTGAAGCACTTTGGCCTTGTGGCATTAATCATTTAAATTGCAAAACATTTTGGCCTAAATGTCTGTGATTAACTAACGGTACGGTAAGGGTTCAATCATCTATCATCTTGCTAACCGCTCGTTAATTTCACCGGCTAAAATATATTCTGTGCTATTTGCATAAGTTTTCAGCTCAATCAAAAATTCATAGAAAGTTTGAGGCTCTTCATATATTTGAGTGTTTATCTTTTATTCTTTATTTTTTTTTTTTGCTGATGCACTCACCTGTCCGCCGGGCGCCGGTGCGCCCACCGTATTGGCAATGGTATGCAGGACCTCGACATAGAGCTTCTCCTTGTCGTCGTGCCGGTCAATGGACTCCTCGGGCGCTGGCGGATCACGTTCATTTTCGGGATTAGCCTCGGCACGTGATTCGGCCGCACGCGTTGCCGACATGCGACGATTTTCCCGCTTCCAGCCGAGCGATGTAAAGTTCTCAAAATACGACCCATCCGTTTCCTGTACCCTGTGTATGTGTATGTGTAGAGATTGGGCGAGAGAGTTAGGCTAGGATTGGGTTTCATGTGAGTGCACTTGATGTGCTATCAAAGAATTTTCGCATATTGACTCGCTGGCCGTGTCAGCCAGCTCCAGTTCTAATTGGCACTGTCAATATGCTCGACATAAGTATTAAGTATTCCATTTGCATAGCGCGCGGCGTGCTTGTCAGACCTATTTCAAACATTGATAAGGGTCGACATTCGGCCATATGCTTGTTGCTTCTACTGTCTTCTGTCGCTAATTGTATACAAATATATATACACAAACCCCAGCGTGTATATATATATAAATATATATACATATTTGCCAGTTAGTTTTCATATTAATCATACGCCCGGTGCGCCTGTTAACAGATTTTTAACTCAGTCAAGGTTTGAAGTAGAGGATGATGTTGATGATGAGGTTGTTGCTGATGATGCGCCTAATCATTTGATTTGCATGACAAACACACACACACACACCACACACACATCGATATACTCAGCAGCTGTGTCTTTAAATTGAGCTACAAAACTTTTCACACTCAGCACAAAATGGGCAGCGGCTAAGCGCCTAAGCGGCTTAACTTTGTTGCCAGCATTTTGAGTATTTTTTACGTTTATGATGCGGCTCCTAGCGGCAACAAGTTAGACCTGACTGGCACATACCCTGTACCCAGATTTAAAGTGTACTTTGGAGGAGCAGGTTGATTTATCGAAAGTTAAATTTGTAGCTCATATTAAATTATATATATTTCTAGCTTCTATGAAAGTTACCGTTGGATATATGGAAGAAATGCTAAATGGAAAACCGATTTTTATCGGGTGGAACGACAAAAGTTATCGATAAGTTAATATAACCTCGATTTACATATGATATAACAAATAGAAACTTAGAAACTTTGACGGTTCTACCTCTCAACACATTCGATAACATTTATAAGTTAAAATCCCAGGAAAAAGAAAAGTTATCGAAATCCGATTGTGTTGTTTTAATTGATTTTATGGAAATCAAAATAAAATGAAAACCTGACTTAGATATGGCAACTCCCACAACATTCGATAACAGCTATAAGTTAATGTGAAGCCAAATGCCGAAAATAAACTCGAAATAAGTTCGATTTTTTCTTATCGATTTCAAGTAACAAAATGTTATCGATAAAAGCTCTAAGATAAATGTCTCTAAGATCGAAGCCCACACACACATTTGAATATACAGACAGACTGTTGGAAAAGACCTCATTGAGCCGACTTATCGTCCTGATTAAGAGTACATTAGCTTAAGGGAATCGAAGTTAGCTGCTGCCGCCTGTAACAAGCATCTACACAGCTTTATTAAACCCTTTTTTAATTTGATTACAGGGTATGCTCAAAATTTATAAACTGTGCTGTAAAATTTCATTTTCGGCAGGCTCGAAAAAATTGTTGACCAACACTTTTTGTCGACGCTTTTATATTTATTTTTTTTTGTGCGCGCGGCGAAAATCTGCGCCGCAAATTCGGAACAGGGCAGGGCTTGAGGAGGACGGACTTTGACTTACAGTGCATTGTTTGCAAGTTTTATTTTTTTATGGCGTTCTTTTTCTGCAGTAAAAATTTAATTTTAAACTTTCTGGCGCAGTTGTTTCGTTTGCTTTGTGATTTTGTCAACGAGCACTCAATTTCAGCTTAAAGTTCTTGGCGTATTCTTTGCGAAAGTCTCCTCTTAACTTTGCCCTGATTCCGGCACTTTGTTTTCTTTTCCCGGCTAGTTTCTTGTCGCTGTTATTATTTATTTATTTGGTATTTATTCTGTCGCAAAAATATTTTCTTGCAGTGTTGGTAAACAGTTGCTGAACTTTGCCTTAGTTTGGCAATTATTCATGATTTTGTGTGTGTGTTTGCGTGTTTTTTTTTCCATTTTATATTTTACATATCTTTTGTTTCAATTTCCTGCGGCAAAATAAATGGGAATTTAATGAGTGAAATTTTGTTTACTTTTTGTGGCATTCAATTAATCTACGTATTTTCGCGCATTTGTTAACGATTCATAATGAATTATTTATATTTACCTTCTATAATTGAATGTTAATGCAAGCGCGGAGCGCGCTTTCTGACAAATAAATTTGGTGCGCTTTATGCAGATAACTAATTAATATTCAAATATTGTCATTGGAGTGAGGGATTTTTGGTATTCAGTTGCAAATATGTTTTACGTTTAACAGCACTGTTAAGTTGATATCTTACAAAATATATAAAGGTATTTTATGCATTTCAATAAGTTACAGCTAGGCAAAGGTTGCTTTACGCTTGCTAGTTTATCATTTTAATTATATTCGTGTGACAGCCCTTCTCGGCGCTTCTCATGCCGGCAAGCAACACCTGGTTAAATCTCATTTCATGCCTAATTAAATGTTACCTCAAGACCAAACTCTCATTATGCGCACATTTTCAGGCTAAGTTGCAGCCGCATTATGCTAAGCAGACGCTGGCTTTGAGGCCAGCCAGGCTGCAGCATGTTGCAACCTTGCTTGTAAGCAGCCAAGCTCATTCCCCCGCCCACTTTGCTCCTCCAGCCCTAATGCTGCAAAGATATCGCCTTATCTGTGGCCGTGTGCGTGCGCAAGTTGGGCTAAAAGTTTGAGCTGCTCAAAAGGTTGGGCCCGCATTTGAAACTGCCAATGTTGCATAGACTTAGGCGCCAGGGCCAAAGTTTCTTTTGGGAATTACAGCGCACAGTGCTGGGAAAAAAAAGAAAAAAAAGAGGAAGAAGCAACACCCAACACACAAGGACAAAAGTTTTGTAATTACATAATTATGAAGGTCGGACTTGAAAGTTATAGAGCATTTGAGAACAAACGTAAAACACAACAGCAATTGAAGTACATTAATTAATTGGTAAATAATTCATTTTATTTCTGTGCTCATGCTCAATGGACTTGCCCAGATTCAAGCTTTCGGGAACGTTCATAATTTATGTAGAAAATCCCAACAAAGACGCTCATTAGGAGCAGGCTTCATTATACCCTGAACCCATTAAAAATGGGTAAAAGGGGTATTATGATTTTGTGCAAAATGCAAATGTATGTAACAGGCAGAAGGAAGCATCTCCGACCCCATAAAGTATATATATTCTTGATCAGCATTAATAGCCGAGTCGATCTAGCCATGTCCGTCTGTCTATCTGTCCGTCCGTCCGTCCGTCCGTCCGTCCGTCCGTCCGTCCGTCCGTCCGTCCGTCCGTCCGTATGTATGAACGCAAGGATCTCAGAACCTATAAGAGCTAGAGACTTGAAATTTTAGCTGTAGGTCCTCCTGGTGCCCGCGAAGATCGAATTTATTTCCGATAACGATAAAAATGTATATCGAAATCCCGTTTTTTAAGCAAATTTGGTAAATAATAAGAGCTAGAGTCACCAAACTTGACATGTAGCTTCTAGAATAGTATATATATATCGAGTATCTTTCATTTTATACCTATCGCCACCTCCCCGCTTCTCTCTATCTATAAGCGCGCGCTGCATTTGGTGTTGGAATAAGAGGGTTCAGGGTATCCCCTAGTCGGGAGCTCCCGACTAGAACCTCTTACTTGTTTAATTTATGCATTGCTGCTTAAAATGCATAAACATATGGCATATGGCATATGTCTGTCCCGCCCGTCTGTCTAGTTAATTATGAGGAGCGCCAGGACAAGTCGAGGGATTTCCAAAAAAATTAATTTTTCATTTGCGGCTTTTTTGCCGCATCATCAACTATGCATTAGGGTTATTCCCCCCAACCGCTCAACACTTACCCAGAATTCGAGCGCGGATCGACCTCGGGCCAACTGAGGCGTCGCTTGCAAAATGCCAACGGTGGTCGCGGCGGCGGATCCGGCTGATGCAGTGGCGAATTCCGGCTACGAAATGAACCGGTGCGCGGCGGTGCCAAACACTCCAGGGCACGCGATTGACGACGCGAATTGATGGGCGTGCTCCCGGCGGATGAACAGTTGCCCCCCGCTCCGCCGCTGCCCTTGGGATAGCCTGCGGAGAGAGAGAGGAATGTATATATAAGATATATATAGTTTTTTATGTATGATTTGTAGTGTGTTTAACTGCCTCACTTTCTGCCTAGGTAGGCTTGAAAACTGGGGCAGTTATTTTAAACGTGCAATTCAATTAAAAATCTTATATTTTAACTTGGATTTTATTTAAAATATATTGGTTTTTTTACCTCGCATTTGTTTACTGTAAATTGTATTTATGTTGTATTTCTATGGATAAGTTTTTCTTTTGTGCTGTTTATTTCGTAGTATGAATCTTTAATTCCCAGAATTAGCAGTATTTTAATGGCATCAACGACTTTAGTTGTTGGTTTCAAAAGGGACTTAAACTAATCACCCTTTAGCTAAAATTACAAACTGAGCAATCAAACCAAAAGAGTCAAGGCTAAAGTGCTTAATACTAATGCTAATACTTTGCATAGGAACCTGAATCTCTTAGCAAAAAGTGAATATAATGGGGCAGCTTTATTTGTTGTACACATTTTTATGTACATAAGCAAAAGCGAGTCAATTTTAGACCAAAGCCTCATTTCCCACCCACTTCTATAGATGCAATATGATGTGGTTTATGATGTAGAACATAAATATAATAGGTGGGAAATAAAGATATTATCTAAAAGCACTTCTAAACCAAGTAAGAAGCATTCACTGAGCATCATCTAGATTTATTTGGTTATATCTTGAGAGCAGCTCATCAAAAGTCTGCATTCCAAGTCAGATTAATCTAGTTCTATAACTTAGGAACACATAGCTTAATCCGTCCTACCACACACCCAGTTGGCGCTGCCATAAAATCTCAATCCAAAGATTATCTGAGGATATACACGATTATATATTCCATACATCAAGTCTCTGATCAGTCCATATCAATTGTGGCCAGAGAAAGTCTCGATTTGTTGCATAGTGTAAGCCAAGCAATATTTGGATTTAACCTTGAGTTTTAAGCTTTGGAGCTTAGCATAAATAAAATTGAAAGACAAATTACGTTTTCATGTTTGTTTTCTGTATCATTTGCACTTGCCTCCCACACACGCTACGCTTCAATTTTTTATGCCCGAGCCTGAGAACTTGTGCAATTGTGAGACACAACTAGACGCTCGTAACTTCTAATACAATGGGGAGTACTTAGCAATGAAGCGAATGTTAATGGATTAGGGGTTGCCGGGGGCGGGGCCGGAGATGTGTTGCAGTTTAGAGCGGGCAACAGGCGGCACGGCGGGCAGGAAGGAAAACGGAAGGAAACAAGCCAGTCGACCAGCCCGTCGGCCAAGCCCCAGTCAAGTCAATGCGATGCGGTCAATGCGGCACTGACTAGTTGGTTGGGTCGGGAGAGGGGGGATTGGGGGGTGTGGGATGTGGAATGTGGCGAAACGTTGTTCAGGGCAACATAACCGCAACCTTGACATGCATCTGTGTGGCTGCTGCTGCTGCTGCTAGTCCTGCTGCTGCTAGTCCTGGCAGCGACAAGGACAATGGGAAAACTGGCTGCAGACTCAACGTGAATGCTGTTGCCACTCTACCACTCTGCCACTCTGCCACTTCATTTGTCTAACCATTGCTGCGGCTTCGTCACGAAAGCTTTCTGGACTTCAGACTGCCTCCTGCTGGCTGCTGCTTATGCAAAAGCCCCAAAAAGCAGATACATATACATATACATAATATACACTTTCAGTTGCTCGGCGCAAAGCGTAAAGTCAAAGTTTGCCAAAAAAAACCGATCCACACACAGGCGTAGGGAAATAGAAAAAGCCACACACACGTACACAGCCAAACACACACACACACACATACACACACATGCAAGCACACTCGCTGGCAACAACTGCGCTTACACGTTGGCGGTTTTTTAGATGCCACGCCTGCTGCTGCCTCTTCATGCCGAGTGCTGCCAGCTTAGCTTGTTTCCCGTTAAAACTAGCTGCTTATGACCTGAACCCAGTGAGGAGAAAGTATATATGTATATGAATATTCCCAATCTAAGTCGTTTTATCCTATTTCTTCCGGCCTTCTGTCGCGTCGATCTCGGAAACTACAAAAGCTTAAGACCTGAAATTTGATATATATATCATTGTATAGCACACGCAGAACGAGCTTTATCACTTTGTATACACATATATTGAGATATATAGATATGGATATGTCTTCACATTTTTATATTGGTACATATCGATATCGAAAACTCATTTAAAGACCTATTTTCCTGGGCTTTGGGATGCATGCATACTTATGGATGTCATATTTAAGCCCTGCAATTTTCATAAAGATCGGACCATACACATCTTAGTTAATCTACTCCCCAAAAAACAGGAATGGGGAAAGGGGAGAAGCCGCCCCGGCCCTGGAAAACCGGCGGGCCCGCCCCCCTTTCCTTTTTTTTTTTTTTTTTTTTTAAAAGAAAACTAAAATGTCTCTGACTATAGCTTGGCATGGAGATCAACAGGGTAACTCCTAGTCGGGTACTCCCGACAAGACGTTTTGGTTACTTCTGTTACTTCTTGTCCACTTACTAGACCTTTATTCGTCTCAACTCTGTTGAATGCTTTTTCGCTCCCTATCAGCTCTTTTTTCTAAATAAAATGTAGCTTTTTTTAAAGCTACACTTCCGGCTGGAACAAGCATCTTTTAGCTTCTCTAGCCCTACTGTCTGCTCTGTTGTCGTTGTCGTCGTTATCGTGTGACCAAAAACCGCTCGTTCGTGGCGCGTGCAACAAGATAAGCCAATTTCAATTTGATTCAAATGCTGTAGACGTTTGTAAATCAAAAGCCAAGCACAAGCCGAGCAACAGAACTTGCAACAGAACAACGGAGCAGCGGTTTTTGTGGCAGCCAATGCGGCATCCGCTGCGCTGTGTCTTGACTTTGCAACCAGCTACAACAACTACAATACTTAGCTTTCGATTTGCCCAGAGGCAGACGAGTTCTGGCAGCCCAAAAGGAGCAACAAGAGGAGCCCAAAAGGAGCTCATATGCATGTTGATTGCCTTGGCAGGGATCCGAGCATAGTTTTGTCTCTGTTGCATTTCTTGTTGCGGATTTGTTTGTGCTTATCCCCAAGACTTTTCACCCGAAAAAAAAAGAAAGAGAAGAAGGAAGCGGATCTTAAAAACTTTGCGTCACATTCGGCGCACTCGTTGAAATTTTCTTGTTACATTTGCTTAGCGATTGGAAAACATGACGCCCGGATAAATTCAATAAACTTTTCCCATTTGCTGTTTGCATTTTTGCGGCTTGCCCGAATAAAAACTATCGATTACGCATTGATTCTTGTTTCTGGTTTCATGTTTGCCAATTTTTTTTTCATTTTCTTTTTGTTTATTTATGGCTTTTGTGCAACAGCAGCAGCAGCTGCTGCGACATTTGCATTTCAGAATCTGCACCACATGGCGTATGTGTAATGCGAAATTGGACAAATATTCCATGGAAAATTTTGTTGTGTAACTGAAAACTTTTGTTAATATTAACAATAAATGGACAAACAGGGATCTATTCTTTGACATCGCATATTTAAATGTGTTTAGAATTAAACAGAAAATCACATTTGAATAGAATTCGGTTTCCATTCATATTTATATTGCAAATATTTCCTTTTAAAGTGAATTCATGAGTTGAATTTAACAGGAACTATTGTAGTTTTAGGAATTTATGGTTTTTGTTCAGGTTGGGATATGTTTAAAGCATTATTTAAAGAACTGTTAATATCTATACACAAAAGTAGAGCAGCAGCCCTTTTGTCCTATACAAAGAATATATAATACTAATTTTCTCATTTTCACTTGCAAATTCATTTCACGCCATCGAGTGGAAATGTTGCATAAGCAGAGCCAAGTCGCTGTTATAATAACGAAAATGAAAACCTCGAAAACAAACTTCATTTAAACTA
Organism: Drosophila ezoana; assembly: GCA_035045725.1. Classification (NCBI taxonomy): domain Eukaryota; kingdom Metazoa; phylum Arthropoda; class Insecta; order Diptera; family Drosophilidae; genus Drosophila; species Drosophila ezoana. The sequence continues at coordinate 22,898,185 of JAWNOU010000177.1, read as the reverse complement.
ATTCAAAACAATTCGACTTCCTTTTACTCGCCACTTCCACCTTTAATACTCATTCGTATTAATTCCACACATATGTGTGAAAATTTCGCATTTAAATATATGGAAATTAAATAAGCGCAGAGCCTAGTTAAGGTTAATGTATAAAAGAGTAAGCTCAAGTCTTCATCTAATCTCTATTACTTATAGTTTTGTTTTCACTTATCATTGAATTTCACGAAAATGCGTGAAATTGACATGCAAATCAAAAGTCAAGCTATTAATGTATATCATGAGAAGCTAAAGTCAAGCCAAACTATGACTTAAATATATATCCAACTAGTTTTATGTTCAGCCTTCGATTATTTCGACACAGAAAATTTGCTGAGTATACTTTTTAGGAATAGTCAATAAATTAAATGAAAGTACAGTTTCGCATTTTCGAAGTATGCTATAAATTTAAATGTGAAATAATAATGGAATAAAAACATGATAATGTGTCTATCTAAATGGACTTCTGGTTTTTGTTCTTCATCAAAATTAATTACATTTTATAGCCTTGTAGAGGGTATTGTAGTTTTCTTACAAAGTGCGTAACGTATAGAAGGAAGGATGACTCCAAACCCATAAAGTATCTATACTCCTGACAAGTATCTATAGACTAGTTGAAATTTCCTTAACATATCTGCAAAATCGCACTTAATCTGACACCTACATATATCGTATACAATTTCTATTGTATAGTTCCTAATGTAAAAACTCCTTTTTAAGGGTATTTAATCTTCGCCTTGTTGCGTGACTTCGTTTTAGCTTATTTTTGTTTCCATTCAGGAAGCATTCGTAACGATATTATTTTGCCTAAGCATACATCAAATGAAATAATACGTATATTTAGTTTGTCCTGGATATTCATTAATCTTGACACACTTTGGCAGAGAGAGGGATGGGTCGCTTTTTGGGGGGCAGGACATTTATCACTTTGAATGAAAGATGGAACTCACCTAGTAATGGATTAGTGGCATTCGGATTGCCAATGACAACGCCGCCGGCGGGATAATTGCTGCCGGCAACGTTGGCGGCGCAGCCCGCGGTCGGCTGTGTGGGCGGGCCATAAGGGCTGCCGCCGCCGACGCCGCCCAGACAGCTGCCAATGCTCGTCTGTTGCTGCAGCGGCGGATGTTGCAGCTGCTGCTGCTGCTGCAACTGTTGCTGATGGTGCAGCTGCTGCTGTTGCTGATGTGACAGCAACTGTTGCTGTGGGCTCAAGGCGCCGCCTGCTGCAGCCGCGCCCTGCTGCTGCTCGCTGGACTCCTGGCGCGACAGCGAGAAGCGGCGATTGCCGAGGCCCAAGCTGGATATGCCACTTGTTACATATTGTTGCATGGAGCTGAGGAAACTCATGGCGGCATTTGCTGTGCTAACGCTTTAGCTGGGTTATTGTTGTTCTTGTTGTTCTTGTTGTTGTCGCTTAATTGGCTTAAATCGCTGTCGTTGGCCCCAGTTTGTTGTGGTTCTTGTTCTTGTTGTTGTTGTTGATATTGTGAAATTAATCACTTGGAAACTTGGCGCATACAAAGCTCGGGGGATTTGCTTTCAAATTCGTTATGTTTTCTAATTATAAAATGTGCGTCTCCAGCTCCTTTTGCTCCTTTAATTGCTTCAATAGGATCCGGACCAGACCAAATTCTGTAAGCAAAAGCAGACATATACATTATTTTTTTATTATTAGGCAAGCCCTAAGATTTGTGCTCTTGTTATTTTTGGTTTTAATTGAAATTTTTGGCCAAGGCTTAAATCGATGCCAAGCATAAATGAGGGTATGTATGTATATATAGAAATGTTGAATATGTTTTACCTGAGCTCAAGATTACAACCAATTAGCTAACACACACACACAGACACACACACACACACACAGACATACACACACACAGACAGACACAACTTAGGTGCCTGCCAAGTCTTTAGTTCTCTCTAGCTATTTGTGTAGCATTTATTTGCATTTGGCTTAAATTGTAGATTTAAATTTCAAATCTTTTTCACCTGAGCTGTAGATAAGCCCGCAGACAATTTGTTTTCTATGACTGCAGGCTAATTTGGCGATGTACAAGAGGCAAATTCATGAAAAACTCAGCAAATGGGCGAACAAACTCTTTACCTTGCACATTTTTCTTAACTCTAAACCCTTCTTCCTAAATTTATCTTAAATTTACCTTTATCCTCAATTTAAATTACGCTACAGTTGCACTTTAAATTAAGCAAAGCAAGAAACAAGGTTTGTTACATTTCCTGGTCTCATTTATGCACGGTTTGAAAAGAACTGGATTTGTTGGAGTCTGCTGACGAGAGTTTTCACTGTACACCGTTAACAATAACATATATAACTATATAAACGATATACACTTGTAGAGGGTCATTTTCGACTCCAAGAATTAATATAGCTTTTATAGATCAGCATCAACAGCCGAGTTGATAAAGCCGTCTCTTCGACTGTCACGAAACAGGTTTTAATCTATCATCTTGAACCTTTGCATAGGTCCATCTTTCTGTTACAGGAAGTATTAAACATATTGCGGAGCTGGCCGAATCGGACCTCTATATTATATAACTGCCATTGGATTAATCGGTCGAAAAGTAGATTCGTGTGAGAAAACTTTTTTGTTTCTTCAGATATCCTTGACAAAACTTGGCATTTACTAGCTTTTTTTTGCTCCTCACATATATGCAAAATCTTATCAGCATCACACCAATATATCATATACCCTATCAAGATATCTTGACCAAACCACAGCATTTACTCTTTTTGCTATGCTGTTTATATATGTGCCAAATCTAATCAAGATCGCACTATAATACTCTACAACTCTATAGGAAGAAACGTTCGAAAAATGAGTTTGTGTATGGAAAAATATGATATTTTCAAAGAAATTTTCATCAAACTTAGCATTTACGCGCTTCACTATGTCAAATGCCTAGAAGGGTATTGAATCTTCGTTGTGCCAAAGATATCCACACACTCTCGTAAGTTGAGCCCAGCCAAAACTTTGCGACAGCATAAAAATTGTTTAATATGTGCTAAAAATATTCGTTTATGTTAACACAAAATAGTGAGTAAGGAAAGAGAAAAAAATAATTTAATTTTCCAAATATTTGTGTTATTTATTTTCTCATCCAGGATCTCAACGATTAGCCCTAGCAGACATTCTTTGCTCAATGTCAGCTGCAAAGCTTGGCAATCATGCGATGTCTCGCTATTTGTTTGGGAAATATTTTGTAGCATACCTTTCGGCGCGCAGTTAAATTAATTTGTTAGATTTTTTGAAGGCTCCAACCCCAATTGCTGCCAAGCTTATTTGCGTCTGATTGAGTTATTGGCCTGTTGTTTGTGTTGACTCATTGCCAGCTGTTTGTGCAAGCAATTTGCGCAAACACACAGACAAAAACAAAAAAAATGCCAAGTGCAGCTCAACGTTGATTTCAAGTATCGATTGATATATTTTTTCTCTCTCTCTGGATGTTTTCTTTTGGCATCGCTGTTAATTAATTTTGCTTTGATTGACAAGCCGAAGGGGGGGCAAAAGGAAAATGGAACCGATTTGGGAAGAGCAACAGTAACAGGACCTGTTCTATCTGTTATCCACCTATTTAGGGGTTTGCCGTAATTAACGTTTAATCAGCTGAGCTCAGTGAAGCAGTCTGCGGCTCTTGGCTAATGCGTCTAATCGATCTGCATGAGTAATTGGCCCAGAGCCAAGCACCTTGCCGTACGATTCTCCTGCTTTTTTTTTGGTCATTCGCCACAAGCCTTGGCCATAAATTAAGGCCAGCAGCTGCGACAGGCGCAACACTAATCGCAATTATTGTTGTTCGGCATTAATAAATGCAACACAAAGCGCTAATTAGTTAATTAATTGTCCACAACTGGAAACAACGCAAATCGAACGCAATTTTCGTAAGGCTCAAAGTACACGAAACGTGACTGGATTTGCTTTTGTGCTAACTAGATAAGCATTAAAGCCTATAATGATAATACTACGCAAATTAATTTAAATTAAATAGATATAACGTGCAGTTTATGTGGTAAAAATAATAATAAAATTATATTTAGTTATATTTCAGATAGATATTAAACTGATTTAAGATTTTGCTTCACAAGTAAATAACTGTTGTAGGAAGTATATTGGAACTTTAAAAGACATGTCCATTCTACAAAAACAAGAAAAAATTGTTGTTTAATTCGCTTCCAAAAATGTAGATATATTCATCATATATTTTTATACACAACAAAGTTTCCTTAGATGAACATAATATTCCTCCAACTGATCCTATGCGAGCTACAAATATGAAATAAGTATTCCAATGTTGAAAGCCTTTTTGCTGAACCTTTAAAGGCCTGTTAAAGCCCATCAAAGAGTAGGATATCTTTCAAACGAAAAAATTTAAGATATATTCGGCGCACAGAAGATTTAGTATTATTTTTGGTAAAGAACTAACCTTTAAGAACCTGCTTTTCGACCGATGGCCGTTATATGATGGTGTTAGTTATATGAGTGGACCGATTTGGACATACGACAGCTTTAATTCGGAGATATAAAGAAACAAACATAGAAACAGACACTTACGGCGGACAGACGGTTATGGCTATATCAACACGGCTGTTCAGGAATATATATACCTTATGGGGTCGGAGATGTCTCCTTCTAAATAACCCTCCACATGGTGTACCCTTATAGTAGTATTTTATATAAGAACTGAATTTTTAAGCGTTTGTTCCTATGGGAGCTATATAACATAATGTACTGAAAATGTACTTGAAAATGTTTCAGCACAAATTGCAATAATATACAAGTTCTCGCTGCGAGCATTTATGAAATTATTATTTTGCCAGCAACAAATCAAAAATGCAAATATTGCAATGCTGCTAATCAAAGTTAAGCAGACAAAAACTAACATACAAAATTATTGAAAATAGAAAAAAATTATAATCAAAAACTGCCAACGCATAAATATTAGAAATATATATTGCTAGTTTCGGGCAAATTGTTAATTTGCGCTGTTTGTAAATGTTGCGCATAACAAAAAGTTAATTGTTATTCGACGTGCTCGCAACTTGTGAACTGGCGACAATAGTTGGCATTTAATATCCTGTTGATTGCCCTTAAATGGAATACAAGCATGTCCTGCGTGCAGATTAGCGATGCGGCAGCAGTTGCTGTGGCAGCAGCAGCAGGAGCAGCAACTGTTGCAACTGTTGCAACAACAGCAGCTAAACAAAGGAGCGGCAACAATGGCTGACATTTCTATGCAGTTGTGTGCGTGTGGCAAGTGTGTGTGTGTGTGTGCGTGCTGCAAGTGTGTGTAATCAGCGCATATTACATTGCATGCCTGGTCGGGTCAGCGAGGCAAGCAATTTACTGTTGCTGCTGCTTTTGCCGCTGCTGTTGCCCCTTGCAACCGATTGTTGCATAATTAGCGGCTTTGGACAAAGCTGTAAATAAAAAGCATTTGCCGCGCATTTTGTTTATCAATTCGTGTGGGTTGCGTTTCGTAAATGCTAAAAATAAATCGCCGAGCGCAAAGTTGATTTATGCGACGCACGTAAATTCGCCATTAGGCAGCAGACAAATGTATTACAATTAAATGAAATGGAAGCGAAGGGGCAGGCGCCACGAAGGGGCAGCAGCGGCAGCAACAGCTGCTGACGCCCGCGGACACGCCCACACATATGCGAGAGTTGAGCTGGCAACGTGCACAGGACTTTAATTAAGATTAATTGGGCGCTGGCCAAGCCCAGCGGGTATCATGTAAGCATGCATAAGTCAAATGTATCCGACTAGTAGATACTCTGCACGCAGCACAGACAGACACACACACTCTTTCCTTCAGCCCAGACACCATGAAAACTTCATTCGGTACTTATCGATATAAAAGAAAGAATGAGAAGAGAATAGAATCTAAGAAAACTGTCTGTTGCAAAATCTTCCAATACTTATACAAACAGCCAGACAGCACAGGGCTGGCATTCCAATCAAGAATATTTACTTTATAAACCTTAAAAGCTCGCAGAGGTCTTCTTAAGGTCTCACATGACTCTCTCACCAAACCCTTTAACCCCTTCTTCCTCAAGTACAGGGTATACAAAGCTAACACATAAGGCAGAAGGGCTAAGCGGAAACTTTAAGAAAGTCGCTTGCGAGTTTTATGGGGGTGTGCGTATGTGTTTGCATGTGTGTGCTTGTATGTGTGTGTGTGTGTGTGTGTGTGAGGGTAGTGGGTGCTAATGAATGCCATTAACTAGCTACAGAAGCAACAGCCACGAGACTGGCTTCAATCTATTTAGTTTTTATTAATGATTATGCATGCGACATGTGGCATGCGACGCCTCAACAGGAAAAACCAAATACTTTCCACAACTAAATGAAACGCGCATTTCGCATTTGTGTGGCTTCCACGGGAAACTCTTCCTATTTCATATTAGGCAAATGTAATTTACTTGTCACTATATGAAAACAGCTGCCAGCAGGTACAACTAGGTAAATGAGCGCAGAGTTTCATTTTTTTGTTGTTGTTTCTTTCGGCTTCACTTTTTGCTGTTAAGTCAATTTTCATTTTCGCACATTTTCCGGTTTGGCACTTTGTGTGCATATCTTGGCAAACAAACATATGAGGTGCCGGGGACGAGAGCAAATGCCTGTTGATAAGACTGAGTGCCAGTCATAAAAAAAGGAAAGCAGTCTAGGCCAAGTCGACGCGTTGATACACTTAAATGTCAAGTTAATGGAGGTATATTAACTTTACGGTAACAGTAACAGCAGCTGCAACATTAACACCAAGGGTAACAGTAACATTGCGAGTGTAAGTTATAGTAGCAGTAACAGTAGCATTAAGTAGCTTAAGTAAAATTTACAATCGCATTCAGACACAGAAGCCATAAGGGTAATTGCAGCAGTAAAACCAGCAGTAACAGCAACAGTATTATTAACAGAAACATTACTGCTAGTAAAATCAATTGTTTGAAATAGTTGCAGGTAAGTACCTAACAAATAACAGTTACTGTGGAAATAAGTAGTTGCAATAGCAGTAACACAGCAGTAGCAGTAAGAACCGCAGTAACCGTAGCAGTGTCACGGCCAAAAGTCGCAACAGTGAGAAAGGCAGTAAACATTAACAGTGACAGTAACAGTAGAAGTAACATTCTCATTAGCAGTAGCCGTAAGAGCAGCATTTAACAGTAACAGTGGCAGTAACAGAACCAAAACTGTGACTATTGTGAAACCAAATGCACTAAAAAGTCGAAAATACCTACTTGTAGAGTGCAAATGTAGCGCATAAAAAAGGAATGTTTTTCAAGCGGCAAAGCTAAAAATAAGCGCGTCCTGCAAGCGCAGGGGTGCCTTTGGGTTGGGGGAATCAAATCCCAGAGCGCCACAAAAAAAAGGCAATTGTAAGGCAATTTCAAAGGCGAAATTATTATGTCGCTTTATGTCATTTTTTGTTCCGTTGTTGTGTGTGCCAAGTTTTTCGTTTTTCGTTTTTTTTTACTAGAAGATGACTGAGAAATGGGGAGGCGTGGCTCGTTTGTATTTGAAGGCGGTTTGGTTTGGGGGCGTGTACGTGAAAATGACAAAGCAGCTGCGTCAAGGGCAACGCATGCTGCGGCATCAAATTTATTTTCACTGCTGTCCCGACTTGACATGTGGCTTTAAACTGATACCAAGAAAAAATGCGGCAAAATTTGTGGCAGACATTTCAGATTCGACATTTTACAGAACGAAAAAAATAACCAACCGAAATAAAATAGGAAAAAAAAAGCAACAAATAAACAAACTGGCAGAAAAGCGAGTTAAACAAATGTGCGGCCTTTAAATGTCTTATTTAGTCGCCGTGTGTGCACGTGTGTGTACCTGTGTGTGTGTGTGCGACAGGCAGTTCAAATGGGCGTGGCAATACATAAATTACTTTACGCACGAGCTGTCTGATGGCGGGCAAAGAAAAACGAGCCGCGATAACAGTCGGCAGTTGTGGTTAATATGATTAAGTTAAGGCGACAGCACTGGAAATTGCAGTAAAAAGGTAAGAGCAGCAGTAGCAGTAGCATCAGTCACAGTACTCAGAAGCAGTAGCAGTTGAAGTAACGGCGGAAGTGTCAGCAACAGAGGCTTTTACGAATCAGCGAAGCAGCAGAAATCCGTCAACTGTGGCAGTAACAACAATCACAGTAATAAAAGCAATTGGTGCAGTAACAGTAACAGCTGTATAAGTAGACGCAGTAGCAGTAGAAGTAGAAAAAATAGCAGTAATGGGTACGGTTGCAGTTACAGTAACTATTCTAGTGACTGCAACTAAAGTAGTTAAAGTAAATGTTGCGAAAAGGCAACTGTAGCAGCAAGAATCAATGTAATTGTAGCAGTAAAATCAAACCAGTTGCAGCTTCAGTAACTATTGCAGTTAGTGACACTGTAGCAGTTACAGTGATTGTGGAACTGTAGAAGTGAGAATCACTAACAGTATTAGTTACTGTGGCAGTAACAACAATCACAGTAGTGAAAGCAACTGATGCAGAAACAGTAATAGAAGTATTAGTAGAAGGAACTAGTGCAGTAACAGAAAATATTGACAATAATAAGAGATACTGCAGTAACAGATAACTTCACTAGTAACTGCAACTAAAGTAGTTAAAGTAACTGTTGCGAAAAGACAACAGTACTTAAATAGTATTGGTTACTGAAGTAGTTAAAGTTACACTTACTATCGCAGTTACTCCAACTGTAGCAGTTAAAGTTATTGTGAAAAGGTTGCAGTGTTACAGTATTAGTTACTGTAGCAGTAACAACAAACCAGTTGCAGCTGTAGTAACTGGCAGTTACTGCAACAACAGTAATAGTTAAAGTAATCGATGCGAAAAATCAACTGTTGCGGGTAAGACTGACTGTGACAGTATTGGGCTTCTGTAGCGGTAGTTATTGCAACTCTAGCAGCTAAAGTAACTGTTGAGAAAGAGCAACTGTAGCAGTAAGAACGACTGTAGCAGTAACAGTCGAAGTAATCTCACATATGTTGCATTTTAGGCAACTAACAGTAGCGTTCACAATAATATCAGCAATACTAACATTTACAGTAGTGGCAACAATTAAAAGTACTTCACAACAGCATCAACGACTATTGTCATAACTAAATTTTGCACTGCAACTGCACTCCTTCCCCAGATAATAGTTAAATTAACAGAAACGCCCTCAGAAAGGCTTCCCTGGTGCAGCTACTGGTTCCAGCATACTGCCTCAATGCCAGCAGCTGCAATATCAGGCCATTATCATCATCATCATAAATCACCAACTGCAGCACATGCATCACTTTCCACACTTTTCATGCAGCTGCCTTTGTTTGCGCTGGCAATTTTGTAGTCAGTGGTTGAGGTGGCTCGTAACGAGGAGGCGTTGAAGAAGGAGCAGGAGGAGTCGAACGGCAGGCGGTCCACTAGGCTACTGTCGAATGCAATAAAACAGAGCCAAGAACAGATCCTTTTGTGTAGCACTAGACTAGATGACAGAACAACAACAACAACAAGAAAATGTGTTCAAGTGCAGGACGGCCAACTTGAAGATACCCTGTAACCAGCTCTGAACTAGTAAATGGGGTGTATCTTGCTTTTATTAAGTTCTGTTTTTGAAAAAACCGAGGGTTAAAATCGATATTGCGTCAAATCGATATGAATCGATATTGAGTAGACTCGGTACTTTTCGATAATAAGCAAAATCAATATTAATCGATATTGATAAAATCGATATTGTAAAACCCCGATACTTATCGATATTGAACCAAATCCGCACTATAGATTTACCGATATTGAGCAGAATCGATTTTTATTGATACTGCGCAAAGTCTTTAATTATCGATACTTAGGAATATAAATATTTATCAATACTGTGAAAAATCTACATATATATTGATATTTATCAATACAAATAATCGTTTATTATTGATATTAATACTTAACGCTATTAAGAAAATATGGAAAGATCCTATTTCACAGTTAAAGATCGACTTGCATATCTTCCTGATAAGGAATATATAGTTGGTTGCTTACATATGTCACAAACATACATACATGCATCACATATATGCCCTCGTAAACACATTTTATTAGTTACAGAGTATAACAATGAGGCAAGGAGTCAAGGATTCAAGGAACCATGAATAATGTGGCTTGGCCATGCAAAGTGCCGAACCAAAGTCCTCTTTGATAAATGCGCTCAAGAGTCACCTGACTGCCGCAGTAGCAGAAGCGGCAGCAGATGCACAGCAAATTGCTTAATTTGTTAAGGCCACATGCCACATGCCACACACACACACGTACAAACACACACACACACACACGGGCAGCATAAACGGCGTATGTGGAATTTGTGCAAATGCAACAGAAATTCAATTAACTTGCCCTGTGAGCTAACTCAACTGCAGGTGCGGCTGCATCTGCTGCGATTAATTACAAAAGAAAATGTCAAAAGCTACGCACAACTCAACCCCTCCTCTCCCTCTCTGTGTGTTTGTGGCAGAGGGGTATTTGTTTGTGTGCGTTGCAAATCTGCTTTGATAAACTTCCCGCACTCGACATAAACTGAGAGGGGGAAAAACGCTTCTAATTAGCCGTTGGCAATGCAAAAGGAATGCCAAGAAAACTCATGGAAACTCGAGAAAACTGCAGAAAACTCAACGTGCATTCAACATTTCCGCAAACAAAACTTTGACTTCACTGCAGAGCGCTTATATCAAAAGCATTTTCCATAGATTATGGATTATAATAAGCGAAACTTTTGCCATGCACACATTAATAGGTTAGACATCATACATGCTGTCCTTTATGTGAAGTATGTGAACATAGAATGTATGGGCTCTACGGTATCTGCTTTATGGTCAATGCTCTATGTTATTTCAAGTCTTGCATATAATATTTTTATGTAACATTCAGATTTATGTATGGGCTTAACTTAGGCTGTAGCATCTAGACCTTATATGCTGCAATGCTCTATGGCTATTATCTGAGGTTTTGCATATTCTATTTTATACTGTATTCCAAATTCTAAGTTAAATGTTTTCCACTCCGCATCGTAATTTGCATTCTCGTTCTTTGGCCTTAGGCTCTACGATATCATTTATTATTCTGTTATTAACTTTACTTCTGTTATACTCGAGGTTCGATGTTGCATATTCTATTTTATACTGTATTCCAAATGTTTGTCTAAGTTATATTATGTTTATCCAGTCATCTGAAGAATCGTATGTAATACCTGTCATTCTTCTATGTTGATTTTTCTTTGTTGATCGTATTCTGAATTCCTTCTCTTTATTCTACGATATCTTTTTTTACATTCTATGTTCTTTGTTATTTGAAGTCTTGAAAATTCTGCTTCTATGTATTCCTCATTCCTCATTCCACGTTCTATTTTTTATATTCCGCATCGTATCTTCTATGTAATATATTTTGTATTCTGCAGCATCTGTTTTCTATGTTAAGTATTGCAAGTTCGATGTATTTTACACACTCCAAAATCTGGATTAATTAAAAGAATAGGTCAGATTTTAAAATAACATAGAGCATAAATCGCAGAGCAAATACTGTAATTAGATATGTCTAGTTCTATGTTTTTGTTCGTAATATCACCGTTTTTCACTATTTTTTTACTTTATACATTTGACATTCTGTTTGCCAATTATATGGCGCCATTTAATTAAATACGAAGCACATTTTAATCAAATTTCGGTGGCACAAGCGAATGCCAATTAAAACTATCAAGTTACGCAACGTTTGGGGAGGGCTAATTACGTGCGGTCCTTGCAAGGCATATGGCTCAAATAACCAGACCCAATGGATATGTGTGTGCTGCGAGTGTGTGTGTGTGTGTGCTGCGAGTTTGTCTGTCTTTTGAATGTATATTTGCGGTGCGCCAAAAAAATGCTTTGGCATTGAGTGGCGTGTGTGTCACAGGAAATTGGAGAATTTCGTTGGGCGTCAGAGCAAACCAAAAACACACACACACACACAGTTTACACACACACACACACACACACAAGCGTACACACACTCAAGCACACGCATGCATAATTAATGTACTGTGCGGCCTAATTGTCAAGCATGCGAGACCACAGATACACGAGCCGTGTGCGAGCGACCCGAGCTGGTGGCACATTTAATTGTTGCCTTTGACATTGCAACAATCTCGAATATCTTGCGGCAACTGGCCGGATCCGGTTGCTATTGGCCCAAAGGCATTAATTGCAAATGCCAGACATGCTTTTGAGCCCACAGTATCGATGGGCTATTTAGCAGTTGCTTAAGCTTTGCTTATGGCCAACAATATGCCTCATAAAGGGGCAATTTTCAAGGCTCATAAAGGAGTTTTTACAGCATTTTCACTGGTTTCCGTGAATGACCGACTAGTTGATTGATCAACCGAATGACTGACTAACTGATTGACTGACAAACCGATTAACTGTCTAACTATATGTTGACTGTCTAAATAACTGATTGATGACTGATTGATTGAGATTTTACCCAACAGAAAGTCACACAGATTGATTGACTAACTGATTGATTGATCTAGACAACTCTTAAATTATATATCTATTTATATAAAAGAGTGTGTCTTTGCTGACAGATTGATTGACTAACTAAGAAACTGATTAACTGTCAAATTATGTTACTAATTTATTGACTGACTGGATTATTGATTATATACTAACTGATTGAATTTGAGACAGCTGTTAATCTATGTATAGAATATTGTTTGACCTACTGATTGATTGACTAACTTATAGGCAAACTGATTGATTACTGATTGACTGACCAGCTGATTGACTTTCAGACTAGGTTATTACCTAATTATTGACTAAGTCACTGGCTGATGACTTATTGACTAACTGATTTATTGACTGATTGATTGCCTAACTGATTGATTGATCTTAAGAAAGCTCTTAATTAATATATCTATATAACAAATTTAATTTGCTGACAGCTCTCAATCAAAATATATATACATATATTTTTTACTTGCTGATTGATTACCTGACTGACTAAGAAACAAACTGACTGATTGATTGACCGACTTACTGATTAGCTGACGAGCTGACTGGCTGATTGATATTCAGACAGCTCAGTCAAAATATAAATATATTATCGGTGTTTCACATTTATCTAAAAATCCACTCACACGGAAAGTAGTGGTGATAAAAAGTTGGTCTGGGCAAAGCCGAATAATATCCGACATTATACACATATAAACCCATTTACCCCTCATTGGGTTAACCCCTCTCACGATGGCAGTTAACATCTTGCTTTGAACTTGAAAGTCACCTTGCGTTTTGATGCGTTTCTTGACGCCAATCAAGCGATGGGACGTCTCTCTGGTATGCGACGCCCGTTAAGGGGTTCACCCAGATGGGGCTGCCAGATTGTCGACCAGGGGGCTGGGGGCTGGCGGGTGGCGCTTTGTTTGGCTTTATCATGTCAAACAACAAAGATGGCAAGAGACCTTGTCGTTGTCGTTGTCGTCAACAACATGCAGTCTCTGAACATTGTTGCAAATTACAAGAAAAATTCGAAAACGGCTGAATGCACACGGCTCGATGGGAGAGGGAGGCGGAGGGGAGGGGAGTATGGATAACCGAACTCCTGACGTTGCCAGACGTTCAGACATTTCCAAGCGGTTGACTGCGCTTAAAGTTCATTTCACTGACTTTTCCAAGGGCCATAATAAAAATTCGTTTTTCAGTCTTTTCTCTCCGTTTACTCTTTCATTTGGCTTTGGCATTGGCCTTTACGATGGCCAAGTTAATTGTTTGCATTCACGGCGCTTTGGCCAAGGACCTGGGAGCTTATTTGCCAGCCACAACAACGCACACACGCACACACACACACACACTTGCACACAGCAACTGATGAATGCATTTTGCCGCGCATCGCAATTAAAAATGCATTTTTTTTGTGGTGCATTTTTTCCCCATTTCAAGCTTTTGTTGGCTTAAATGTATGCTAATTAAAAATCAGGTGGGCAACTAAAATCTATGCTTTGAGCACAAAATGCACAAGGAGCTACTTAAATCGCATAGCTGAACATATGAAACGAGGGTAATGCAGCGAAATATATTTATATATGGCTAATACAACTGCGCGAATGTTAAATAGAACTTGGAAAACATTTTCTAGGTAAAAGGCTTCAATAATACTTTATGGAAACCTAGGAACAGTCGTTCATGGATTGTTCATGGATCATGGATTGTTTTTTATATGAAAGCCAACTTTTTGCTAGGCCGGAAACTCGTTTCTATATCAATACAAGAGTTGTGAACGGAGAAAAAAGTAGGTATTGGTTCGATTCAGGGCTCGAACCAACTTACGGGCATTAGACACGATTTATAAAGCTGCCTTTTTTCAGTTTCTGATTTAAGTCTTGGCTTCTATCAATATTTCAATATATGAATTTTAATTTTCAAATTCGCATTGCCTGGTCTTTTAAAAATTGGACAGTCTCTACCTAATTAGCAGCTATCCTTCCGCAAAAGTCTTTGCTTTAAGCCAAAGTATTTAGGAAGAAATAAATTCAGTTTGAAAATTTGTTGGACTGTTGGACTTGGCTTTTAATATTGATCAAGAATTGATGTATATATATTTGAGGCTTCAAATTACTTTCGCGTGTGCATTACATACTTTCTAACATATTAACAATACCCTTGGCAAGAGTATATATAATATGTATAGCTGCTAGATTTGCAGCTTATTGTAAGTAGCCCCGCAGCAGAAACCTGAGCGCGACGCCTTTTATGCTCTCCTTTATCAAGTAGGTATTTATATACATATAGCACACATATAAGTATACAGACATCTATATAGATATACATATATACTTAACATTTTCTCTTCAGTTGAATAACTGCGGCGACCGCGTTGTCAACAATACGTTAAGCAGGATTAGAGCCCCACGCATTGCGCTTTTTGCTTAGACGTCGCGGCAACAACAATTACGCGAGTGTCGACAACAGCAACAAGGTGGCAACAGCAACAAAAAGAACAATAACAACGACGGCGCGTATAGCTTTAGATCTTTGCGTACTTTGCATATGTCTTTAATAAGGGCTTAAGAGCGTAAAAATGGCAAAAGTCGAAGGCTAAGACAAAAGGCGCAGGCCTGTTGCTGCGGGCTGAGTGCTGTGCAGGGGGAGGGGGGAGGGGGTGGGTGTGTGGCACACAGTTGGCTGCTTATGAGCATGTTGTAAGTAGATACAAGTAGCTCTCGTCTTGACAGCTTTGTTTTCGCACATTCTGTTGTGGCAGGCGGCGATGCTGGCCCCGCAGGCAACTTGAGCGAGAGAGTAGGGCGGCGGTGGGAGAGACGGGGATGGGGGCGGGAGCGGGGACGGTTGGCACACTTGGCATTGTCAGCTGCGCAAAGTTTTTAATTAAAATAACCGAGCAATAAAACAGCGCAACAAAAATGCTGCACAAAAATAATGGCGGCGGCAGCAGCAGCAGCAAATATTGCCGCCAGCAAATTGGCAATGACAATTTCTTATATGGGAGCAACACATCACGTATACGCCGCGTGCAACAGTGTGGCCCAGTAGCAATGTCCCTGTTAATGGCATTTGGCTTAAAAAGGGCGAAGCAATTAAAATTTTACAGCACTTCAGCTGTAAACTCGAACGACCTGCTCCCAAAAGCAGTTGCCGTTGTTGCTGGTCAAACGCAATGGCCATGAACTTTGCCCTGTGCGATGGGCAATGGCAAGGGTTTGGTTATTCGCAAAGGTCGCTGAATATTTATTTAAGACTTACGCTCGAATTGACAATCGTTTTTGAGACTCAAACAATGACTCAGCAGCGGCAACAGCGACAGCAGCAGCAAACAGCATGACGCTAGCAAAAACAGAAGCAACAACAACAGCAGCAGCAGCAGCAAAAGGAGCAGCAACAGCAACAGCAACAATGTTGTTGTCAATGGGTAAACAACAGCAACACCTCTAGCAGCAGCACTCCCAGCAGCAGTAACTGTATCGATAGGAAGCTGAAAAGGAAACCCAACGGGGCAGCAACAGTTCGAGTTGATGCAGCAGCAGCAAAGTCTACAAAAGCACAACAATAGCAGTAGCAAAAGTAGCAGCAATAGTAGGAAGAGTATCAGCAGTAATCAGCAGGAATAAATACCGCAGCAATAACAACAACAGTTGCGGCAGCAGGAATTATATCGATAGCAACTTTAAGGAAGGAAACCCAACGACAACAGCAACAGCTTAAGCAGACACAGCAGCAGCAGCAATGTCTTCAAACGCAAGAGCAACAGCAGCAAAAGTTTCTGTAAACGAGCAACAGCAATAGTTGCTGTAACTGCAACAGCAACAGCAACAGCTCTAACAGCAGTAACTATATCGATAGCAGCTTTAGGGAGCTAAAAAGGAAACTTAACGGCAACAGCAACAGTTTTAACAGACGCAGCAGCAATGTCTTCAAACGCAACAGCAGCAAAAGTTTCTGTAAAAGGGCAACAGCAATAGTTGCTGCAACTGCAACAGCAGCAGCAGCAGCTCTAACAGCAGTAACTATAGCGATAGCAGCTTTAGGGAGCTAAAAAGGAAACCCAACGGCAACAGCAACAACAACAGCAGCAGCAATGTCTTCAAACGCAACAGCAACTGTAGCAGCAGCAACATTGCCAGCAACAGCAGCCAACGCCGCCAACAACAACAGCAACAGCTCATTAAAAAACCATAAATCAAATTGCAAGCTGCATAATGAACAATTTTTTGCTTTACTTTCATTTTTTTGTATTTGTATAAAAGTTATTAAAAACGCGACTAAAGAAATTTCACAGCTTGTCGGAGAATGCGTAAAAAATGATGCGACGAGCTGCTGGCCGAGAGCTGAGCTGAGCTGTGCTGTGCTGAGCTTTACATCAAGATTGATTGATGACACGACGCGTCGCCTCAGCGCCTCAAAAGTATGCAAAGCTGAAATTGTGCATGTGAGGCGGCAGAACAAGGGCCCCAAAAAATGTGGGCGTCATTGGTGGGCGTGTCATGACCGGGCCCACAGTTGTAAGGACAATGAAAAAGGCATTAAAATGCGGTCACTCGAGAGGGAAAATGGTGAGAGCTGTGAGCTGAGTTGTTGTATTGTGGTTTTGTGTGTGGGCTCTGCGTGGGTGTGTCATGTGTGTGTGTGTGTGTATATGTGTGTAGCTCCTGCCCAAGGGTCTCTCCCAGTGGCACAGCAGCAGCAACAACAACAACAACAGGCGAGAGCTTGAATAACAAATAGCATTTTTGATATGAATAGATGACTAAATTTGTCATAGTTGATTGACCGAAAAATTGTGCAGGGTATATGCCAAAGAAATGCCAAGGCATGAATTGAAAATTTCAATTGAAATTTTTTCTATGAATAGCGCTAATTTGGTATGTAAGAGCTGAGAATACGTTTAAGAACTTGTTCTTTTGAATGTCAAGAATCAAGAATTGAATCAAGCAACTATTTTGGCTATGATTCGATTTGAAACGGGTTCTCGTATGCCCTGATTGATGCTATTTATAAGCTAAATTAGCCAGTGTTGCAAAACTGTAAATGACTCTTACGATAGTTTTTTTAGGAGGCCCCGCGGGATGTTGCCCTTTCATTTGTGTAGTTTCTGGAGCTCTTCTCTACGTGTCTGGAATTTTAATGTCTACTTTTCGATCAATCGTTTCAATGGCAACTATATGATATAGAAGTCCGATCCGGCCATTTACGATATACATATGTACTGCCAGTAACAGAAAAACTCACCTATGCAAAGTTTCGAGACAAAAGCTTCAAAACTGAGAGATTAGTTCGCATAGAAACAGGCAGACGGACAGAAGGATAATATTATTATAATAACTCGGATTCTGATGATGGCGATCTAGAATATATTTACTTTATGGAGAAAGCATATGTTTTTCCACATTTCCTCAAAGAGTGTGCCAGCAATATGAGAAGAATCTTAATCTCTATTCCAACTTCAAAAGGATTATTTTATATTGAACGAATTTTAATAGATTCTTTAAATTAAATCATTTTAAGCTACGAGAGTTTTTGCTTTCTTGATATGCCCAAAAAATTGTTATCTATAGTTGTTAAAGATCTTTGTCAGAATATTTGGACTCAAGTGTTTCTTGGTCTTGATTGTGTTTTATGTTGACAGCTGCTGAAAAATTAATGAAACTCGCTACATTTTTTTAACTGCCGGGCACACGTAGCGTGCTGCATGATAAATGAAAGTTGTTGTTGTTCTTTTTGTTGTTGTCGCTGTTGTCGCTGTTGTTGTTGTTGTTGTTGTTGCTGTCGGGGTGCGGCATATGAATTATGCATAATTGTTGTCACTTTCAGCCCCCAAAAGAGCTGCTGACCAAACGAACACAAAAACATTTCCGGCTGCCTACAAGCGTGTGTGTGTGTGTGTGTGTGTGTGAAAATATATACATGTGCATGTGTGTGTGTGTGTGTTTTGGTGCTAAATATTTGCTGTGAATTGCGACACTTTCGACAGAAAAGAATTTATGCAAAGTTGTTAAGTTTGAGGCATATTCGACGCCGTTTGCAATTTTCATACGCACCACAAAAGCCGCGCCAACAATTTGATGGCACCCCATTTACGGGGGGCAAGGTGTGCGGAGGGGGGGGCTGGGGCCTGGCGTTAAGCTCCTTCAGTTGTGCCAAGGTTTCTGATCCTGTAGCTAGGCTACATGCTTCACTGTTGCCATATGCGGGGCACGTATCGCTTGACGGCAACTGCAAGAGATAAAAGCGAGATGTATAAAAAAAAAAAATATATATATATATTAAATATCTATATATATATATATAAATCGCGCTAGGCAATTACGTTCGAGTGATGCTTTTCTAATTTAGAGCTTAATTTGTGCGGATTTAAGGTACTCGAGCTAGAAAAATGTTTAGAGTCTAGCTAGCTGGGCAGGTGGGCAACAGCAACAACAATTTGCAACACTTTAAGCGCGCCGAGTCACGTTACGTATACGCCCCCGGTTGGCGTGCACATAAATTTAATGCTCCACGTCTAAGCTGTCTCTGTGTGTGTGTGTGTGTGTTTTTTTTGGATCTTTATGTGCGCTATATATATATATATATATATATATTTTTAGCCAGACAACAAACCAGCCACAGTCGCAGTTACCGTCGCAGTTGTCGTTTTAACATTTCCGCCCAACTTGCATGAGTTTCCGTTTCCGTTTTGCTGATTTTACGCACTTAAGTTCACCCGCAGCTGTGTCCACTGTAACTGTGTGTGTGTGTGTGTTTTTTTTTTTTTTGCTTTTTATGCCATTAATTGCCCCGACTTTTGGGGCAAGCAACTGTGCCCCAGGCTGCCCACGCCTGATTGCCCGCCCCTTAAGCAGGTGAATTGCGTATTTTTTCTCTTTATTTATTTACTTCTTTTTTTTTTGGCTGATTTTGGGTCATTTGACTACATTTAATGTGAGCTACAAATTGATTTCGGGGGCCATTGGGGAATCAAAGAAATCAAAACTTCGGCTTAATAAAAAGGGCGCCATGTTCTGCAAAGTTCCAGGCAAAAGAAAAAAATATCTGTTAGCTAACGTTTACAATGACATTTTGAAAACTTTTGATTAAATTAATATCATTTTTCGTTTGTCTTTTGATTTCGCTGCCTAATCTTTGATTATTTGGCAACATCATTAATCTTCTTCAGTCCAGCTGAGATATACTTTAAAATAATTGAAGTGATTAAATGATATAACATGTAATATAATATTGAAAAATAATTTGATAAAATCATAACAAGGTGAAGGTATGCAAAATATAAAATTTTGTGGATCTGTGTATACTAAAAAGAAGCTTCTTTCTACTTGACGACAGCAATATCTTTCTCTAGAACTTAAGCTAAGCTCGAGCAAAGCTTTAAGTCCAATTTGGGTATGTTATAATGTAACCCTATTTAGTATTACATACATTTATCCTATATTGATACTACCTTCTGCAAACATTTTCAATGAGTATAAGAGATATGTAAGAGTATTTTAGAGGATTCCTTGTTAAAATTAATTAAAATACACCTTACTTTTTAATGAAAGTCAAAGTGCGGTTCATAAATGTTAACTGAAACATAGATATGCACAAGTACGATGTCTCTTTAGTCTGGTTTTGTAGCTCAGCTGGAGACAAGCTTTGAATTGACAGCACACAAAGTCCGTTGAAAGCCACAGAAGCAGCTGCAGCAATGCCCTGTCAACAGTTGTTGTTGTCGTTGTTGTTGTTGTTGTTGTTGTTGTTGCTGTTGCATATGCCACAGCGAATATGCGGCATGGTCAAGAGACAAGAGCCCAACAGAGCAAGAAGCAAGTGCAGCAGCTGCTCGCTTGCTGTCAGTGGCAAGTGCAGCAACAATGCAAATGGAAATGTGCAGCAAGTGCACAAGTGTGTGTGGGTGTGTTTGTGTGTTTGTGTGAGTTTGGGTGAAGTGCTCGTGGGCGGGCGAGTGGGTGTGGCACAAAGTGAAGCCTGAAATGACAAAACTGTCAAAGTGTCGACTCAACGGGCAACGTTCGCTTGCCTTTGGTCAGATTGCCCAGCGACTGGCGACTGGCGACTGCCACCTGCCAGCTACACATGCAATGTCTCCCCCTCCCTCCCGCCTCCACCCCTCCCCCCTCTCCCTCCCTTCCTTCTCTATTCGTGGCTCACTTGGCTGACCAGCTAAATGCCATTTTTAGCTGTATTTGTGCTAAAAGCTTTGTTAATGGCAGCGTCAATATTTTCCAGGCTTTAATAAAAAACAAGTGAGAGGTTCTAGTCGGGAGCTCCCGACTAGGGGATACCCTGAACCCTCATATTCCTACACCAAATGCAGCGCGCGCTTATAGATAGAGAGTAGCGGGGAGGTGGCGATAGGTATAAAATGAAAGATAATCGATATATATATACTTTTCTAGAAGCTACATGTCAAGTTTGGTAACTCTAGCTCTTATTATTTACCAAAATTGCTTAAAAAACAGGATATCGATATACATTTTTATCGATTACTTGGAAACGGGGCAAGTTATCGATTATCGGAAACAAACTCGATCTGCGTAGGACCTAGGAGCACCTACATCTAAAATTTCAAGTCTCTAGCTCTTATAGGTTCTGAGATCCTTGCGTTCATACATACGGACGGACGGACGGACGGACGGACGGACGGACGGACAGACAGACGGACATGCATGGCTAGATCGACTCGGCTATTAATGCTGATCAAGAATATATATACTTTATGGGGTCGGAGATGCTTCCTTCTGCCTGTTACATACATTTGGATTTTGCACAAAAACATAATACCCCTTTTACCCATTTTTAATGGGTTCAGGGTATAAAAAGCTGAACGAAAAAAAAAGGACGAAAATTTGGTAAGGGAAATGAGAAAAACGTTGCGGCAAATAAATGCGAATACATTGTGTGCATTTTGAAGAATGAAATTGAATATACAGGGCACACACACAAACACACACTCACACACATATGCATAAATGATATGTGGCCAAAAGCTACATAAATTCATTTGCCACAAGCCAAGAGCTAGACAGAGAGAGAAGAGAGAGAGAGAGAAAGACGGACAGAGACTAAATGAAATAGTAACCCTTTTTTCGAAACTGACAAACGTAGACAAGTCGAGCCCCCTGAATACCTCTGCCCGCCCTCCCCCTCCCCATCCCCATGCTACACAGTGCAAAAAGTTTTGGTTTTAATTCAGGCGCATTGTGTTATTAAATGAGCCAAAATGGAAAAAATGAATAACTGGGCTAATGACTTTGCTTACAGGTGAGTTCTCGTAATTTGTGAAGCCTTTCATTTTATTGCCTGTGGTCAAGTTATCTTGAATAAAAGTAGAAAAGTTGTTCATACAAAAACTAGTTTTACGACCACTTCTTCCTATAGAGTATATGGCTCTATATATACATATAGAAGTACGATCTTGATTAGATTTGGTTTATATGTTAGACTGATCAAGACATTTTGCATATATATAAGAAGAATAGCCACACTCTGATAGAGCTATATGATATAGAGGTTTGAACCAGCTGATCACAAGATATGCATTCCCTGCAAATAATATACAGATCTATGTAACGTTTTTTGACTAAGAGAATAGTTTTCATAGACAGAGACAGACATACAAATATGGTTGTTGATGCTGATGAGGAGTTTATTTGCAGACGGATATGGCTATTAATGCTCATTAGGAATATATATACTTTAGGAAGTTGAAATATGTCAACAATTGATAGAATTTTAGCCTCGTTATGCTCTCAATTTTTGGCCAGATTCGAATAACATTGTAAGCAACATGTTTTCTCTTAATATTCTACTTAAAACAAAAAGTGTGAAATGTTCAACTTTTTAAATTAGTTTAAGCACAACAAATAGAGCAACATTTCTTATTGTGTAAAACAACAACTCAGCGGCAACTACGTGGCAGATTCTAGAGTTAAGTTCTTGCTAGTCCTGTTGACTGTTCGCTGTTGCCTTTTGCTCGCATTTGCACAATATAATTTTACACGTGTGTGTGCGCGTGTGTGTGTGTGCGCGCGTGTGTGTGTGCCGTATTTTTGGTATTTCGAGCACGTAAAACATCAACGCATAAATACAAAGCATGCAACGTGTAGGGGCAGAAATCGAAGATGCGCGTAGCAAGAGCAGCATTAAAGCTGCCACAGAGAGCTAAATTGTTGCGACTGCATGATTGATTGATTGATTGATTGATTGACTGACTGATTGATTGAGCCAGTCTCACAACTGTTTAATCCCAAACATTTCGAATGGTCTTCCAAACAGATTTAAGCTGCATTTTAATTAAAAGTTCATCAACAGTTTTCCAGTTAAATGCTTAACACGAATTTTTATGCAGGCGACTTTTATTCACAGAATTTTCAAAAAAATAAATGATGTAATTGCTGGCGAAAAAAACGAGCATAAATGCAATCATAAACTAAAAGTGAAATGTTCTGCTTTCGCAAAATATTAAAATCAAAATGCCAAGCTCTTAAGAGCATGTCATAATGACATCATAAATACTTTAAAATTTGCTTTGTTTCCACAAATTTCAGTTCTAAAGGCTTTCTCTTTCTCAATTTCATTAATAAATGACTTAGGGCAGCAAATAAATCTTTGAAAGTCATAAGAGCACGTTTATAAATTCAAGAATAAATGTCTATTTTGGCCAAAAACTACTCAAATTATAAGTTTATTCAAGCATTTAGTCGCTCTTTCAAACTAAAATTTGAGAAAATTTATATTTTGAGTCATATTTGCATTAGGAACTAGCTCAATGATTTAAGCAATAAATTGTTTTGCATTGAATTAGTCAATTGTTTGTTTTTTTCTACATGTTAAAAACCAATTGAGAGTAGGTTAAAATAAAAACAGTCTTGAAGTTCCGACTCTTGAGCACTTTAAGCCCGCTTTAAGAACTCGTAGCTGTTAGAAAAGGTTGCCCCTGCCCAGTTATATAACATTTTTTTTTATTGGTTTTTCTGACGCTTTCGGCCGCCTTTTGCATATGTGAAAATTCAATTTGTTATAATTTGAAAATTTCGTTTTACATTATGGAAATGCGTACGATAAGCCGCAGACGACTGCCGAAACAGAGAAGCTAAAACCAAGGGGGGAGGGAAGGGGGCGTGGCAGGGGGCGCGATGAAAAGCAATTTGTGGCAGCTTAAATGTCAATACGAGCTAGGGGAAACGGTTGAGCATTAGTTGTTCTTGTTGAAGTTGTTTTTAGTGTTATAGTGTCCATATGCTAAGCGCCAGGTGAGGTCTATAAATAGCCAAAACACGTCTTGGCCATTTTTAGACGTTGGCCACATTTCCTGGAGGCGTGTCCCCGTGCTGGGGCACACACACAGACTCGCACGCATAAAAATAAAGTTCTGTTTGTGCAGCTAAAAACAAATTGCAAACAATAAACAGAGCTGCCAACCTACGCCAAAATACACATGTATGCCATAAATATACACAAGCACACACACACAAACTCACACACACACACATACACGCCCAGCTGCCGGAGGACATTTGCCTGTGCCGCAGTCAGGTGGCAAGAAAAATGGGCGGACCAAGTTGAACCTGCCGCCTACGCAAAATTTGTCAATGAAAATGTCCTGTGCGGTCCTGTTCGGGTTGCGTTCCTGTGGGCTGTCAGTTTGGCTATACCCTGTTACCATTAAAAAAAAGGGGCAGAAGAGGGCATGTCTGACTGCAAGCAAGTTCATGTAACACGCAAAAGAAAGCTGAGGTATAAATATGCTTAGACAGAAAGATACTAGAGAGAGTCATGAGATTTAGTTGTATATTATCGATAGCTGCTTCTATCAAAATCGATAAATATCGATTATTGGCATTAGTATTTTGTGCATAGCTCGATAATAACAAAATATATAGACTATAAGAGCCGCCTATTAAACAGATTAATATGCTCTGCTTCGGAGTTAAGCTGTGCGCACCAGCTACAGGGTATATCCTAGTCGAGCACTGCCATAACTCAAGTACTGTGACTTGTTTTTAGCTTCGTGTGTTCCATTCAGCTTGTCTCTGTCTTTATTTGCTTTTGTTAATAGCTGTTGCTGCTGATATTTGGCCATTGATCCAATCAACTGGCCAAGTTCTCGAGTTCTCCAGCATTTCAATTGTTGCTGGCTGCCTCTGTCTCTGTCTCTGTCTGTCTGCCTCCTCTCGTTCATTTATTGAAATTTCATTTTATTTTGTGCAATATTCTGTCAAATAAGCGTCAAGTTATGCTGTCTCACCTTATCACAACTGTTTATCATAACTGTCAAAATCCAGTTCAGAGGCAAAACAATGCGTCGCGTTTGATATTTCGAGTGCAACATGGCGTATGATTAATACGCGTAAATCCTATTAAATCCTTTCAGTCTACAACTAAGCCAATTTCTGCGCTATTGTAGAGTGCGAGTTTTTTTTCTGCTGACTTATGTTTTTATATACCCTTCGGTGGGGTAGTTAAACTAAAGCATATATATTCGTGATCTGTGTAAACTGATGAAGCGATCACACTTTTTATAAGCAAAACTTGGCAAAAGTTTGTATACATCTTTTCTTTTGCTGCCTGATCAGACTTCTTTATCATATAGCTCTCGCAGGAACTTTCAGCCGAAATTTGCTTTAATCTATGAAGAACTTTCTTGTTTTTAAAGATAGTTCACACTCTTCAATCCCAAGCCTTACTATCATTATCATAAGAGTTAAAATCTTAATAGAAAATAATTGATTTTTTTATATAAACTCTATTTTCTGTTCGACTAAAAATATATTTGACATCTTTAAGGGAATTATAGCTTCGGCAACCCAAAAAAAATAAATCTCTCTTTCTTGTTATTATTATTTGTTATTATTATGTGTTTTTATGATGTGTTTTTATGATGTCCAACAATAAGAAACAACAATGAATGAGCAGCTCAATAACTCAATCAGTTCTCGACGCAGACAACATGAATTGATGCATTTGGTGGGGAGCAAAGCGAAAATATCCAATAAAATGTTATTTTCTATGTTACAAGCCCACACACACACACACACACACACACACACACATCGACACGTATTTGTTACAAAATCGATGAATCAGAGTAAATTACCAGAAATAAATGAGATAAAATATGTGTATGCGATGAGCTGGATACCTGAACACACGCTGCCACAACAGCTTACACTCGACTACGTATATATTAGCAAAGAGGGCGGGGAGGCGTGGCTGAATGTGGAGGGCGCGGGCTTAGCTTTGATTTAGCCAAGATAAGCGGGCGAACAAGCGGCGGCAACTACTTAGACATTGACCTGAAAAACAACAGCAACAAAGGGAAAAAACTAGTTTTTGCCATTATGAATGCCGCTTGGTAGCCACTAAAAATGGCACACGCCCAGACACGTACCACACACACACACACACACAGACACACTCACACACACTCACACACACACACACACACAACACACTCACACACACTACACACACACACACACCCTATACAGGAAATTGAAAAAGTTTGTATATGCCAGACATCCGTTTCAGCTGCGCATCGCGTTGAGTGCGCCAACTAATTTAATAAAGCAGCGCGACATGGCCACTTTTTACAGCACACACACACACACATACGCACACTACACACACACACACACGCACACCTTCTTCCACACGTCGCACTCAATATAACACATGTGCGCCAGCGCCCAAAAATGTTGCTGTTCGGCCCTTTGTTTGGCCATTTTCAAAAAAAACTTTTTTTTCTGTCTAAGTAATCATATAAATATTTCTTTGTAATGTTTGTGTGTCTGTGTGTGTCTGTCTGTGTGTGTGTATGTGTGTGTGTGTGTATGTTAGTGTGTGTGTCCAATTGTGTTAGCCAAAAAGAAACTTAGGCGCGTTGCGTGTTTATTAAAAACTTGGCCGCTTTTATTTACTGCTTTTGGGCCAATGCGTCGTATACGCAATATTTTGCCTTTGTTTGTCTGAACGTTGCAAAGAAAAATGAAAATTCATGTGTGTGCGACGTCATTTTAATATGTCTTATAAATTTTATACATATCCATATATTTTATAGAATCTGTTGAGAATTATGAGCTTAAAAAAAAAATAAAAAGCTAAGATTACGTATAAGGGAAATTCGATAAAAATTGCAAAAAAAATACTTTCAATTGCTTCAACGAGCGTATAATAAAACATATGAGGGCTATAGTTGGGAGTGCCCGACTGGGGGATACCCTGCACCTTCTTCT
This sequence comes from Drosophila ezoana, assembly GCA_035045725.1. Taxonomy (NCBI): domain Eukaryota; kingdom Metazoa; phylum Arthropoda; class Insecta; order Diptera; family Drosophilidae; genus Drosophila; species Drosophila ezoana. Next base: position 22,871,399 of record JAWNOU010000177.1, on the reverse strand, counting down.
TCCAACAACAAAAGCAACTCCTGCTAGGGCTGATGGGGGGGACGGCAGTAGCTATAAAATGAAAGATACTTGATCTGTATATACTATGCTAAAAGCTCAAGTTAATGCTCGGTCTTGCTCTTAAAATCTAAGAGATATCGGTATCGATTTTAATCGATTGCTTGGAAACGGGGAAAGTTATCGATTATCGGAAATAACCTTGCAGGAACTACTTCTCTAACTCTTATAGGTTTTTAGACAGACGGACGGACAGATGGAATACCAGATAGCCAGACCTTGCTAGATCTAACCGTCCATTGATGCTGCTCAAGAATATATATACTTATATATATACTGTTACATACATTTCTACAAACCTATTTATACCCTCTTCAAACATTTTCAAATAGTTCATGGTATAAAAACCACATTTAACTTAACCTATAGTTCCCATAAACAACTGTTCTTTAAAGACCATTAAAGCATAACTTGTAATTCCCAAAACGTTTAAAAAACATTCACTTTAATTACTTAAAGTTGAATTCAAGTCAAGTTCAGACATTTCAAGCGCTATATATTGCTGAGTGCATGTCCCAGTGTTTGCTTTATTCTCGCAGCCACGCCCACTGTGCCCACTACTTAAAAGACAGGTGTGCTTATATTGGTCTCTGTGTAGAGTCGGGTGCAATCCACTTATGCACACATCATTATTGTCAGCAGCACTTGTGAGCAGCTCGACGCAGACGATGGATTGCGACGGCCCCTTTGGCTGTTTAATTTATCGCACAGCCGGCAAATATGTTTACTTTTGTGCTGAGCCCCGCCCTCAAGTAGTTGTCCCTGCTGTTATTGCGATAATAAACCCATTAAATTGCCGCGCCAACCAAGCCAACCAGGCCACCAAGCCACCCGGCCAACAAGCCGCCAGGGCAAGCTGGCAAAAAACTGTCAGCGGCAATGTGGCCACGTCTGCTTACGTGGTCGTTTGCCTTGACGGCTATTGTGGTTTTGCATACGCAGCAGCAACTGGAAGAGTAAGAGAGTGCTCGACTCGGAGATACCCAGCAATTCAATGTAGTGTGCTCGAGTAGGAGATACCAAGAACCTCCGTGTAGATTCCCAATTGCTTTATATACCCTCTAAAAGACAGGCACAGCTTTAAGCAAGGGCTGTGATGACTTTTTCTCTAATTTTATTTCTGTTAGCCGAATTTATACTTCTTTCAGGGCCCCCAAATTAATATTTGTATACTATACTTTATCTCTAAAAGTTATTAAAAAGGGAAGTAAAATAATTAAGATCTCTGTTAACTTTAACCCAAACACTTGAATGCCCAGCGCAACATACCCTATCTTTCTTTTTTTACACAGTTTGCAGGACATGAAAACAACAAGCCCAATCCCTGCACACACGAGTTTACTCTTTCGGGCAACTCTGTCGCATAACCACCACAGCAGCTAAAAGGTTTTTTACTTTTATGCCAGCTGTTTGCTTGTTTACCTACCCCACCCAGCCCCGCCCCAACTGCCATCCCACACCTGTCGCCCCAGCTGGCGTCGAAGTGGGTCAATGTGCGTTGAACTGATTAGCGCCTGGCTTTTACCTTGGCTGGCCAAGGTGCGCGTAATTATGCCGCACAGCTTTAAATGCCACGCAAGGTTTGAACCTCTTCCAAGGCAAAAACAAAAAAAGAAAACAAATAAAATGCAATAACAAACAAAAATGAAAGCCGCAACGAACTTCGCTTAAAGCCATATGTTGCCGAAAATGGTCCGAGCAAATCGATAATATAAAAAGCTGCCCACCGCGGCGTATACGTAATGCACACATATTTTCATATACATATATTTTTGCCTTTCCCCGGGTTGGTTTTGCTTGTCGGAATCGTAATTTATGCCACGCCCCTGCCATAACTGGGCCAATAATATAGGAAATTATTAGCACAAATATTCGTATCAGACTCACATTTTCGTTTCTGATTTCTCAGCTGCCCCCCGCCCACTTTTATGCCTTATGCTTACTGTTTGGCTGGCTTTTATTTATGTTGTATTTGTGTGTGTGTTCGTATGTCCTTGGGCAGCAAAGTTTTATGTCCTTTAGCGTCAAGGTTTTCATAAATTTTGAATGAAAATGTTTATGTTTATATTCATATTTATGGCCCCGCCCGTAGGCTCATTAGTAAGCCAAACTTGATGTCTTTATCTGCAGCAACAGTCGCAGCAGCAGCATTAAAAATGTCAGCACAATCTACTGTAAATCCGACTGTCGAATACTCTATTCCCTTGTGTTGATTGAGGTGTCAGATTTTGGGCGTGGCAGCAATAATATCGCTTGCTTGTGCCACAAAGTCATTATTGATCTACCAAGAGGTCATAGGTGACTCTCAAACTGCCATTTTTGAACTGTGGCTTCAAAACTATGAACTGTTGCAATTGAACTTTGGGTCTACGACAGTGACTCTATAACTGTGACAATAAAACGGTGACTATAAAGGCAAGACTGTGATTTTGAAACTGTCACCCTTAACCTGTGACTCTAAAACTGAAGCATTCAAACTGTAGGTCTACAATTGTGACTCCAAAACTATATGTTCTGAAAGAGTAACTCTAAAGCAGGAATTCTAAAACTGGGTCTATTAAGCTTTGACTATAAATCAGTTACTTTCGACTCTGAAACTGTAGAGTCATGAATTTAAAAGTATATAGCCAAAAGATGCACATGCGATTTGATAGTTTAGCTAACGACATCTTAAAAATCATTTGGGGACCCTAAAACTGTTGCTTTAAACCTGTTTCTACTGACAGTCTAAACTATTTTATTCTCTCACCGTCAAACCTGGCGCCAAAGTAAATATATCCTTGCCCTTTGTTGATTGCTGGGCACATTAATGTTTGCAAATGTTATGTTTGTTTTCAACTGTCATTTTCAATGGTTGCTTATTTTTATTTTGTTTTATTTTACAGATTTTTCGCGCATTTTTGCATGTCAAGCTGGCAACTTCATTTGGCGTTTATTGACAGCGACAAGAGGCAAACAATGGCGAGCCAAACGGTAACGACAACAGGCAACAACACCAGCGGCAACAACAGACAACAACAGCAACAACAACAGCAACAACAACAGCAGCAAAAAGCTGTAACTTTTTATCAAGTTATTAACTTATCTAATTCGATTATGGGCGCCTGCGCCTGCGGAGCCGACCTGGCCAGGCTTTCGGGATGTCGGGCTGGCGTTGGCGTTTACATAGCAAGCAATTCAATTAGAGTTGTGCCGCAACAGCAACAACAACAACAACAGACAACAACAGACAACAACAAGGACAACAACAAGGACAACAACAGAAACAAAATGGCCGCCCAGACAGATAAAGACAGACAGGCAAATAGACAGGCAGACAGCGCGCAGTCTATCAAAAACATGAAGGCAACAACAGCGGCAGGACATTAAGCGACTCGAGTGCTCCAAATGGCAATGCACGACGCGTAGATACCCTAGCAAGCAGCTGCATAAGAAGCACAGCAGCCAGCTGCAGACTTAAAAGGCTTTAAAGAGTTATTCTGAGATAACTTCTGTGGGTTCAATTTCGTAAGGTTGCCTGGGCATAAAGTTGTTGGCATTAATAATATGTGTGCATATACCAAAAATTGGCCTAAATTCTCTTAAGAACTTTCTTAACTTTCAACTTAAAATAAGACAACCTTATTATACAAAACATACACCCAAATAGATGTACCTAAGCAGACCAAGAACATAAATATATTTTGAGCTGTCGCAGCTGTTCTCTACTGCTTGATATACCCTCTTACAACCATTGGAATCGATCTATAAATAGTCTCAACACTGTCTGTCAAAAAAACCCACGCTCTTTAGTTGCGATTATGCAAAGTCGAAGGGAATATCATGTTCCATAATGTCAGCTTGCACAAAAGATCTAAAAATTGTAAAATGTTTCGCTTTGATATTTGTTTATTGCTTTACTTTCACTTTTACTTATTTTTATTTATATCCATATACTATATGGGCTTTGCACTTTCCGCTCTCATATTTTGCCTTTTTATAGTTTTTAAATAGCACAATAACATTTCCGTTTCCGTTTCTGTTTCTGTTTCCCTTTTGCTGTCTTTTCAGCGCCGCTTTTGCCTTTCGCTTCTTTGCCAGTTAAATTCTTTTTATGCCTATCGTTTTTATCAAAAACTTCGCGTTGTTTCGCCCGCGGCTTGACCTAAAAAACAAATTTTCTGTCGATTTTGTTAGTTTCCGCATGTAAAGCTCTTAGCCTTTATAGGGTATAATTTTGTTGTCGCCGCCGCTGCTTTTGCTGCGTTGCGTGACTTGCAGCTTGACGTTAAACACATTTAAAGTAGGGTAGTCATAGTAATACCCTACTCAGACAAATTATAGCAGATATACGACAAAGAGGAACAATAAATACTCTTTCCAGACTTCAAACTAACTTAACCTCAACTTAATGTGTACTCTTAAAATAATATATCATAACTTTGTCAAAACTGAAACGAATTTTTTCATATTTTCTTCTTTAAATGCATTTGGAATTTCATTTGGATTAGTCTTCTTTTATTGAAGTTTCCTAATTAATGAGTATTTGGTAGTCGCGCATTCTCTACGCGCGCATTTCGAATTGATTTTTGCATATTTGATATAATTTTTATTTGTTCAGGCATTGTTTGATAATTGATTTGCAAAATGAAAGCAAAATGCGAAGAACAACAAAATGTTATGATAGCAAAATGAGATGCTGACCAGTCCCCTACCTCCCCCCCCCACACTACCCGGCTGCCCCGGCTACTCCTCATCGATACCCTGTTTGCCTGCTGAGTTTTCCAATCAAAGTTGTCGTTGTTCGTCGTTATTGAAAGGAGCTTAATGCCCAAATAAGCTGTCCATTATTCAGAAGCATGTACGAGTGCTCGACTGTGAGAGCAGCACAAGGTACCCACACACGAACACAAACACACACAAAACACACACACACACACACACACACACACAAACAAACACACAGAAAACTTTTTTCATTGTGCCATGAAAAGCTGACATTCAAATGCGCACAAAATGCAGAGGCGTAGCTGACTGCAGACTCTAAGCCGTTGGGAGGGGGTGGGGGGAGCGGGAACTTGTCGAGGGGTGAGGTGGGAGGTGGGAGGGCTCTGCTGGCTGCTCTCATGCATTATGCGCATTGTTTGTCAACAGACAAAAGCAACTTTTTATGTGTTTTCTTGTTGCCTAAAAAATGTTTTCGTTATCTTTTTGAAAAAAGCAATAGAAATCATGTGAACAGGTCCCGAGCTCGGCGGGGCGCCCGAGAAAACGGGAGCGAATAAATCACGTAGGAGCCCATGTGGAGGAGCCCTTGAAAGTGGGCAGCTTTGGGACTCTGTTTTTGGGTGCTTCTAAACAGGGCGTGGCAGTACGTGTAGTTGCATAAGCGGGATCGATACGCCCAGCGAGTTGTGTGCTAATTTTCATGCAATAACAACACCAATTACCATTCGGGCTGCAACAGAGCCGGCGGACGGGGGCGGGGGGGGGGGGGGGGTGTGCACAGGTGCTGGGCAGCTAAATGAAGTTGCCACAGCACCAAAACACATACACTCAGAGAAAAGCGCAGTTAAGCTTAGTTTTGCATAGCTTTAAACTTAAGAAAGTATCTTTTGTTCTTCAAAATTCTTAAGCTAAGTGTAAATTGACTTAATTTAAGCACAAAATACTTACAATATTTTTTTTGCAAGATTTAATTACATTATTGCAATATATTCCTAATTAAAATAATCTTTATCTTTATATTTAAAGAACTTTTAACTTACAAAATTTAGGAATTTTAGGAATTTAAGCTTAAAATATTAAAAGCTCATTTGCTTTAAGCTATTTTCTTGTTTATTCATTTCCTTGTGAAGCACAGCTGACAACAATGAAATCAAGAATTTCTTTGGTAAACTTGAAGAAAACTTGAAGGCAGGTAACTGTCAGGCAAGCAGACCGAGGGGGGGTAACACCCAGGGAGGGGGGCTGGCGGGGGCTTGAGGTTTGAAGGACTGCCTGAAGGAGCCCCCATTTTGATGTTTGTTAATATAATTAAGCGATTTGAAGTGGGCCCGCAATATGCTTAAGGATTTTTAATTAATTTCGGTTTGTTTATTTTTGTTGAATTCGAATATAACGCATACGCACAGTGTGCCAGAGCTTAAAGCTGATAAAAGCGAATGTGTGTAGGGTTGAGGGTGTTTAGATGGGTGTAGAAGGGTGTGTGTGAATGAGTGTGTGCTGCCAGAGCTCATGCAAAATGCAGTCAAAAGACTGAACAAGTTAGAAACAAATTTAAAGGAAACCTTTGCGAATGCGATTGTCTCTTGAGGAACTCAACTTTAACTGACTGACTGGCTGACTGACTGACTGACTGACTGACTGACTGACTGACTGACTGACAGTGGCAAGGACAGAGCGTCAAGAGTTAACTAAGCGCTTGACAGTTGCAACAAGCGCACCAAGCCCTTCCCCCAAGCTCAAAGTCAAGATGAAAGCCTGGAATACACCCTAGGCAAAAACAAGTGCAGGCGTAGGGCAGTGGAAGGGTGTTAACGACCAAGCAAATACTCTGTACATAGTTTAATTAAGAGAGGCAAAAAGCTAGAAAAGCAGTTTTCGAATGTGGACTCTAAAACTGTAAGCAGAAGTCTTCAAACTGTATATTTTTAAAGGGTTGTGGAAGGTGTCGTGGAGTGGGAGAGAATGTGGTTTTCATAATGTTGGTTACATGTTTGTGTTCTTTGTGACTCTCAAACTGTATGCCCAAGACTTTCAAACTGAAGCTTTGTATTATATGGATTTTTGTAAGTTGTGGCATTTGAAAATTCAGCTCAATTGAAAGAAGGCAACAGTCTAAAAGTATTGTGTATTGTCCCTAAAGATATTCCCTTGTAGTCCATTTGCCAAAACTTGGTAAATCCAGCGCCCAAGCTGGTTTCTCCTTCCCCCAGTGGGCGTGGCAGTCAACCCCTTATCAAACACACACACACACTAGCATATATGCTCATGTGTATAGTCAAAGCTTGTTGCCAATGAATTGTGTTATACAAAACCAATATGCCCTCTTCCTGTAGGCGAACAGGCCATGAAGACGGGCAACAGTCGCGTTGCGACGTTTTCCGTCTCCGTTGCCTGCTTAAAAGTTTTGCCACGCTGTCGCTGACAGCCGCTGCGCAACTTGAAGCTGCCTGTCGCATCCGCCTCTTTGTCGGCGCCTCGGCCTCTGCTCCGCCTTCTGCTCGTGGCTTTGACTGTGTCCTCTGTTGCCTTATATCCGTTGCCGCAGCACTTCCTGTTTACAATTTAAACTAATAAGCAGCCCAATCTTTGACATCATCGTTCGCATCGTTTTCAATCTTCATTTAAGCGCCATTTTGCCATATTCAATAAATCGCAGTCGATAGACAAACTTATAAAGTCACATATATATATATAAAATGTCCGCATATACATAATATGCAAATATTGGCTGGCCTGGTAAACAGCAGCGGGACGGAGCGGGGACGGGGCATAAATATTTACCAACAACTGTCGCAGGAGGAAGTTCCATTTGTTTGCACAACGCAAAGTGTCAATAAAACACGTCACATATTATGCAATTAGGCAGTAGATTAAAGCCATAAGAAAACCTTCATCGTTCTATGTATGAAATGTGGTTAATGCCAAAAATTTTGAAAGGAATTGAGCCTCATAATTTGCTAGATATTAGCTATATATTTACTCAAGTAATTGTGAGACCTTTTCTCTCTACTAACTTCACAGTAAAATTGTTAGCTAAAACGTTTTTAAATATCTGCATAGTAAGTACCCATTAGCTTATAGACATTCTTTTGCTGCCTTGCTGAGATACCCTCTAGAGATTTCAACAGATTTTGCAGCTATTTGAATGTTGCTTTGAGCTGCTTTAAACAAATGCCACTTGTTGGAAACTCAATTAAGTTGCAAAATTGTCAGAGTAAACGTGAAAAGGATGCGCCTAAATATTTACAGATACTCAAATGTGAAGAGCCACTCCAAGAAGAAGAAGAAGAAGCAGCAGCAGTAGAAAAGCGCAATCAAAATGTCAGCATAACAATAAATTAAAGCCAAAGCAGAGAAAGTTGCCAGCTAACAAGCCAAAAAGTAAGCAATAATAATTTGCAACCCCTTTTTCTTTTATTATTTGGTTGGAATGCTACAAGAACTTGCGCTCACGTTATTTTTAATAATTATTATGCGAGGGGCAAAAACAACTGTCAGACACTGTGTATGTGTGTGTGTGTGTGTGTGTGTGTGTGTGTGTGTGTGTGTGTGTGTGTGTGTGTGTGTGTGTGTGTGTGTGTGTGTGTGTGTGTGTGTGTGTGTGTGTGTGTGTGTGTGTGTGTGTGTGTGTGTGTGTGTGTGTGTGTGTGTGTGTGTGTGTGTGGGTGTGTGTAGGAGCTGTGCGCCGCGCAATGTTTGCTTTATCTCATTTAACACTTGAGAAACTTTTTACAGACACACACACACACACCCTCGTGCGTGTCTGCTGTGGCGTTTGTGTTGTTTTAAGTGGAACACCTACAAACACCTCCCACTCCCCCGACATCCTCTCGTCCCCTCACAATCCCAACTGTTTGGCTGTCTGGCTGTCTGTCCATCTGTCTGCCTCGCCAGGCGCTGTCCAAGCGTGCATTTGCACATTACCTGTGTGAAAAATTATGATTGAGCTATAAAACAGTCAGCTGCGCCCGGCCGAAACGCACCTGGGCTGTGGTTAAAGGTGGAAGAACAAGTATTAGAGTTCTAGCGGAGCGTGTGCTCGACTAGCAGATACCCACTTAGTTATATAATAACTTGCAAGCAAACAAACTCATTCGGGCACAAAATTCTTTCCCTCAGCTTCTAACAAAAATTCATTTTTACATAAATTCTCTTTTTAATCTCTGATCAATATGAAATTTCGAAGGCTTAAATATAAAACCGCAAATATTTATAGACAAACATATTCTTATCTATTAAAAAACATGATAAAAGAGCTGCTAAAATAAACAAGTAAGAGGTTCTAGTCGGGAGCTCCCGACTAGGGGATACCCTGAACCCTCATATTCCTACACCAAATGCAGCGCGCGCTTATAGATAGAGAGTAGCGGGGAGGTGGCGATAGGTATAAAATGAAAGATAATCGATATATATATACTTTTCTAGAAGCTACATGTCAAGTTTGGTAACTCTAGCTCTTATTATTTACCAAAATTGCTTAAAAAACAGGATATCGATATACATTTTTATCGATTACTTGGAAACGGGGCAAGTTATCGATTATCGGAAACAAACTCGATCTGCGTAGGACCTAGGAGCACCTACATCTAAAATTTCAAGTCTCTAGCTCTTATAGGTTCTGAGATCCTTGCGTTCATACATACGGACGGACGGACGGACGGACGGACGGACGGACGGACGGACGGACGGACGGACGGACAGACAGACGGACATGGCTAGATCGACTCGGCTATTAATGCTGATCAAGAATATATATACTTTATGGGGTCGGAGATGCTTCCTTCTGCCTGTTACATACATTTGGATTTTGCACAAAAACATAATACCCCTTTTACCCATTTTTAATGGGTTCAGGGTATAAAAAAGAATGGCTTTATTTGCATATCAAGGAACAGAGATAGATAGACGGATACTGTAATGGTTACAGGGTATAAAAAGCGACAGCAGACAGGCTGCTAGTTTAGCTAAGGGCGGCACGCAGACACACATATGTGGTGTATGTGAGTGTGAGAAAGAGTATGTGGAAAAAGTTTTTGGCAAGCGTACTGTGCAGGATGTGCCTGTAGGGCGGCTTTAAGTAACTTAGGACAAGGCACCCGGACAGAAGGACAGACACACACAGACACACACTACACACACACACAGACACACACCAGACACACACTACACACACAGACATAAAGACAGACACACGCACGCACAACAAAAGGGAAATTTGCACTTTGTCTTTGCTTCCGCTGACGCAAAACTTTAACAGCTGCCGCCGTTGGCAACTAATGAGCCTCGATTTGAGTCCCAAGTGCATGCGAGCAAAACCCACAATGTTAACCAGAGCATGCCAGACGCCGCGCTGACATCCCAAGAGGGACACAATTAGGCAAGCTGCATGGCAGAAGGAGGGGTAGGCGTGGGGCTGGGGCTGGGGGTTAATGTGTGGGCCATACACCCGGCATGTGTATCAATAATAAATGAGCTCGGGGCAGCTGCAGTCGCGGGCGGTTCATTTCAATTGACTTGTTGGCCATTAATAATGAATGTCGCCCTATAAATCAATCATGCGACAAGCCGATAAACATCACACGGCAAACAAATCCAAATGCACTCGAAGAAAAAACTTGTCAGCTAATCAAAAATTATGCCAAAGTTCAGCACAAGATTGGAATTGTTCAAGATGCAAGCGAAATTCTTACTTCAAGCAATTTTAAGTATAGATATCCCTAAATGCAATCTAAAATATTTCATTGAGAAAGATTTAGACTTGTTTAAAGTATGCAGTTTCTTGAAATAGTAAATTTATGCTTCATTCAAGAATAGTTTTCTTAATTCTAAATTCTTGAAAATTAATTAAATACCCATTTAAACATATTTTGTAATTCGATCCAGAAAGTCTAGTATATTTTTATTTATCTTAATCTTCATTCTTAAATACAAGCCTTTAACATATTACTCATTTGAAACTCTTGTTTTTCATTCATAAACTCTGTTGACCAATTTAAGTATGCAAATTCTTGAAATAAGTATTTATAAGTATTCAAACTCGTTAACACTTTAACAAAGTATGCACAGGCTTGTAATAAGAATTTTATGCTTAATCTTAGCCTTGTTTTCCTACTTTAAGCAAATGGCTTACAGCTTAAAAAGTTGTGCAGTGAAATTCCACAAAAGTATTTCAGAAAAGATAAAGAATTCAAAAGGAAGCACAACATTTTTCTTCGAGTGTACGCATTTACCATATCTATATAGAATCCAGCACATGCGCCAGCTCATAAATACGTTAAAGACAATAAGCGCTGCGCAATTTGTGCGCTGCTTTGGGAGCATTTATTGGCTTTTATGCTGGCTAAAGTTAAAGCTGCCGGCTATTTATAGACACGAAGGAACACCTTGGATCAGCCCAGCCCCAGGTTGACACCCTGGAACTCAGGTCCACAGCACAATTGTAAGTGCAGCTATTTATAGACAATGAGCTGCGTGAAAGCTGAGCCGAGAGCTGTTGAGAGACATTCGTATTCGTACATGCTGCTTGTTGCATGCAACATGCTGCATGTTGCAACATGCTCAAGTGCTGCACAAGTGTATCCTGGTACTTAAAAAGATTTCCTTCTATTTCTTTACTTCTTATATTTTGTTGCTGACTTTGCGAAAATTTGCTTAACTCCACTTATTTATTCATTTATAAAACCCAATGGAAATTTTGGAGCAGAGTTTGCAGTAAACCATCCAAATTGGGACTTTTGTGCACATTTAATAAATATATATATTTTATTAAAGCACAAATTGATGGCAAGCAACAAATGCAACGATTGCTTTTTGTGGCAGCACATTTTTCCCCAAGGGATGCGATTTTATTGTTCAGCCAGACGGAAGCATTTTCTTGTATTTCTACGAATAGTTGTGGTTATATACCCTATCAAAACTGTTGGCAGAGCATGATGGACTACGAGCCGTATGCAGAACTGTGAATCAAGTAATAAATTAGCTAACTAACAAATTATATATATGACGAAGGCATAATATATGTGTGTATGTGTTTGTGTGTGAGTATGTAACTGTGTATAGATGCATGTATGTCTGCATTTATGCATATATGTCTGCATGCATGTTTGTTTTCTAATACCAAACGGACACCAAGCTAATTTGTGGCTGTGCTGCAAATTTAAATAAAACGAATTTCTACCAAGTGCTCTTCTCCTCGATTCTCAAAAATTCAAGTAGGCCTTGCTGAAATTCAACAAGGCAGCAAACGTGGACTCCAACGGCCTGTGCAGAAGCAGCTTGATGCCGCAGGAGGGGTTAGAGAGGGTAAGTATATATGTATGTAGATGTATGTATGTATATTTATGTATGTAGATGTATGTATGTACATATGCATGTTTGTATGTATGTACGGATGTATGTATGTATGTATGTATGTATGTATGTATGTATGTATGTATGTATGTATGTATGTATGTATGTATGTATGTATGTATGTATGTATGTATCTATGTATGTATGTATGTTTGTATGTATGTATGTATGTATGTATGTATGTTCGTAGGTATGTATGTATGTAAGTACTACGTACGTTTGTATGTACGTATACGTATATGTATGTACGTATACGTGTTTGTATGTACGTATTTATGTATGTATGTACATATATTGGCATATATACAAACAAACATGCATACATATACATATATAAAAATATGCTTACATCCACACAAGCATATATGTATGCATGCATGCATATATTTAAATATGTAATAATGTGCATGTATGTACATATATATGTATGTATGATTGTTAAGTTTTTCTCTGGATGCGAACGATCTGAATTCATGATATCCTACACAGACTTGTAGCCTGTAAGCTTTTCCATATTCAACCATCATCAAAGAGTCGCATTTCTTTGATTTTCATTGTAAAATAAATATTTGTTTAAAAGCAATTTAATTTCCAATACGAGCACTAGAAAATCTTGCACATCATAAGCAGACATCATGTCAAAATTCAAAAACTCAATAAGCATTTGCAACTTTGCCATTCAAATTTTGGCAAAATCAAGCACACAAAGGAATATTTTCTTCATTTAAATCCAAACCAATTCAAAAAGTCTTTTCACTCTTGTTGCAACACATTTCTATAGCATACATTTTAGCTTATTGTTTTGAGTGGAATTTTTGTTGTTTTCTGCTCAGTGAAGCTATGCGAAAAGGATTCTTTTACATTTTCATTTTGTACTTTTTTCTGGGCATTATTAAGCCCTTGCGGAGGGTATCATAGTTTTGCCATGAAATGTGTAACGCATAAAAGAAGACATCTTCGAGATCAGAAAGTATAGATTTTCTCGACAGTTGATATATCCGATTCTTTGTCTTTCCGTAACTGTAAGGCAAAGCTTCACAAGGGTATTAAAACTTCGTCGTGATATCCCAACATTCTCGTCTTTTTTCTCGAGCCAGCTTGCAGCTGTCAACCTACTTAGATATGGTTCAAAGAATACGCTTTGCATCTTTTGGCTCAGATTGTTGAATTTTAATTGCTCAGCCTTCCATTCGCCCTTTCGCATTCACATTTATGGCTTAATGTGAAATAAAAATATATAAAAAAAAACAAGAAGGGAATGCCTTTAGCATTTCAATTGTTTGACCCACCGAACCCGAAACACATCAACCAAGTGCTAACATAACCCATTTCGTCGCCTGTTTTTGCGCACAATTACGCAACGACAAGTACAACCATAAAATATACAGCTGAATAAATGGTTTGTTGGACTAAATGATACCCTGCAGGCAGTTCTAACTATATGTATTTTTAAAAGTTTATATACATATTAAATATTCCCAGGGTATCTCTTGTAGTTCCTGAGTTCAATGGGTATAGGAACTACCGCTTACTTTCGAAATACTCTGTTATAGACTTTCAACTATTCAGTAATAAGTTCTAATTGCATTTTTTCCCTCATATCTATTTACATATTAAATTTTTCCAGTCTAACCCTTATAGTTCCGGGGTTCAATGGGTTTGGAACAAGACTTAAGAACTGCTAAGGAAAGTATTTAAAAATCTAGATATACGCAGCTTTTACAACTTATTGACTATGCATGTTATTAACAACTGTCACCTACTTTTGCTTAACACACCCCTTTCCGCTACCTTCATCTTTACGGGGTATTTAAAAGAAGGAATGATGCAAAAGCGTTTGCCGTAATCAGAAAGACGTAAAAATGTTCTACAAGCAGGTAACGAAAATATTTGAAATTGCTTCTTGCTTTTCCCACAACCTTTCACTTGCTTTCCACTTGCCACTTTGCCTGTCCCTCCCTACCCCCCCCCCTCCTCCTCCCCCTTCCCTATCGTGCCAACAATTTGCCGCATGCCCCATCGCTTTGCATTTTGCTTTGGCATTCCGTCTGCTCTAATGGCATAAATTCTGGCAAAGCGTCGCTTCGCTTGTATTTTTAGGTTATTTCGCCCTCAGCTCTTGACGACAAAGTAGACTACAACGCGCGGCTCTTAAGTTATTTTTCTTCATTTCTTTTAATACCCTGACAGAGAGTATTGTAATTTTGTGATGAATTATGCAATGCAAAGAAGGACCTTAAAGTATAAATATCCGTAGAGGTTTTCTTCTTTAAATACATATAAGAACGATTAAATCCCACACAACCGATATAATTGAATTCTTGAGAATCGCATAGAAAGGTCTTTCTTAAAAAATAATTTCAGCTCAGCGGGAAGTAAACTTGTTTTGCGTTTGATCGCAAAACAAAATATTTTTACGTACACACTCAGCAAGGGTATTCGCACAGCTGTTTTCTACTTAATTTTATTTGATTTCGTTTTCTGTGTAACGCGGCACGTTACTTGATAAGGTTAATTGCCCGATTCTTTGGTTGTTTGGTAAATTTTTGCTTGTTATTCACGATTTCGTTAGCCTTTTCTTTTTTGTGAGCGTGAGTGAGTGGGAGGTCACATATCGAATTCTGATTTGATGCGCCACATCAGTGGCACATTACTCGCACATTTTTTTTTCAGCAGCACACAACAGGCGACAAGGACATGGACATGGACAAGGATATGGACATGGACATGTGACACAGGTCAGCGCAGCGGGAAATACTAAATATAACAGCGAGAACAACAAAAAAGCAGAGAAGAAGTGAAAAACTTGTTGTCAATGGCAGCACAAACGCATGTTGGGGAAATATATTCTGTGACAATGCATATTCAATTTCATCTCATTATGCGACTGCTTATGGCCATCTTTTTTCTATACATATATAAGTAAGCATATAATGGACTCAGCCCTGAATACACTTAACTTAAGCTCTAAAATAGCTCTGCAGATTACAAAACAACTTCTGTTGCTCTGGCATGCGAGAGCTATTCGCTTATAGCCTTTCTTATAATTAAGTTTTGTTAATCATCCAAGTGAATTACTCAAAAGTTTCACTTCATTTTCTTTGTTCTTATTGTGTGATGGTGCGTCTGCGGGCGGAATGTCTAGGATCTTTGGCTGACTCTTTTTTTTGCTCTTGGACTAAATTCCGTAACTTAAACATTTAGGATTTTCTTATCCTGATAATGAATTTTGACCAAGAATAGGGTTGCCATGAACAAAAATCCAAACCTCGTGAAAATCGGATGAGATTTGACCGAGTCATTGAGGTGGGAAACTTTGACGTATGTCTATATAGGATATTTGAGGGTACCATTTTCACATGAATTTTGACCAAGAATGGGGTTGCCAGATTAAGATGCCAAATTGATCTAGAGGCAAAACCATGAAAAAAGAGCCAAGCCCCCTGAAAATCAGATGAAGTTTGAATTTGTCGCTATCTCTCTCTCTTGCTCTCTCCCATTCTCTTTCTCTCTCCCAGTATCTTTTTCTCTCAATTTTTGCCTCAATTTTTGCCTGTCCTTCTCACTTAATACCTCTTCCTTTTTGAGAAAAAATCTTCGTGTAAATCTGTATTTTTTTAAATGAAATTATATTAATAAACATATACATATGATAATAATAATGTATAACAAATATAACAATATATGTAGGACATGGGCAAAAAGTCAAACCGCAAGTATTCACTTTCTTTTTGGTTTTAACAACTAACTTGGCTCAAACGTGTCTTGAAGTTTGCACCTTTTATTTTGGAGCTGAACTTTTTTTAAACTTCTTTAAAATGCTTGCTTCTTTGATATTTATACATAGTTTTAACCATAATTGTATTTTTATTTCCTTCTTAAAGTCTCAAACACAGTTAATTTACTTTTAACACCTTCAATAATCTCTAACTTTGTACACTTCATGTCCATCTCTTGGTGTCTATATGAACACAATCTGACTCTTTGCAACATTTGGACAAAACTTCCAACAATTTGGTGCGTAACACCTAAGGGCAAAAGTTTTAACAATAAAACTATTTCTACTTATTTTCATTGTTGTTACTGCACACATATACATATGTATGTATATGTATATGTATGTGTGTATATGTACATACTTATTTACGTGTGTGGTTGCGAGTGTTTTTGTCGTCCCTGCAGCTGACCGCAAAAGCCACAACAAACAAATGCAATAAAAATAAATATACAAATAATTATGAATAGAAAAGTTGGCAGCCGAGAGAAAAAAAAAGCAACAACATTCACAGGCGTCTATCACATTTTTTGGGCTCCCCAGGCTTCAAAAAATTTTTTCTTGCTTTTGTTTATGATCTTAACTCAAATTAGAAATACAATTTGTAGCAGCCGCAACAAAAGTCGCCGACGACAAGGGGCGACACTTGAAAGTGGTTTTAATGAAATGTCTATGCCGAGGCGACTTTGAAGCGGCCCGGAAAAGCAGGTCGAGCAACAAAACACACACACACACACACACAAGTGGGGCCGAGAAACGGAAGCAAAACGAATATTATGATAAGGAGACCACAATTAAGAACGCTCAAGTCGGGAGTGCACGACTAGGGGATACCCTGAACCATCTTACTCATCTGTATATACCATTCTAGAAGCTACATGTCAAGTTTGGTTTCTTTAGCTCTTATTTTTTTACCAAAATTGCTCAAAAACAGGATTTTGATATCGATTTATCGATTACTTGGAAACGGGTCAAGTTATCGATTATCGGAAACAAACTCGATCTGCACAGGCACAAGGAGGACCTACAGCAAGGACCTATATCATGTCTCTAGCTCTTATAGGTTCTGAGATCCTTGCGTTCATACATAGGGACGGGCGGACGGTCAGGCGGACGGACGGACGGACAGACCGACGGACGGACAGACCGACGGACGGACAGACCGACGGACGGACAGACAGACAGACGGACATGGCTAGATCGACTCGGCTATAGATGCTGATCAAGAATATATATACTTTATGGGATAGGAGATGCTTCCTTCTGTTACATACAAATGCACAAATACAATATGCCCTTTTTACCCATTCAGGTTGAGGGTATAAAAAAAAGAAACGGAAGGGCAGCAAGAGGAACGCGCCGCATTGAAGTGCGGCTTCACATCGAGTGGATTGTGGACAGTCATTAAAATGGAACTCGCGCAAATTATGCAGTCCGAAAAAATGATGATAAAGAAAAACAAAAAAAGAAAGCTGAAGAACTGACAAGACAAGGGTTGTAGTTGGGCGGGGAGGAGGGGTTGGGTCTGGCAGGTTGAAGGTCGAGGGTTGAGGGTTGCGGGTTGAGGGTCGCGGGCAGGCAGCCAAAATATGTCGCCGATGTTAAGTGCTTCATTTAATTAACAAAGTTGACATGAAAGCGTGGCGCGCGCTCCTTTGGGGAAAACCCATCCGCACCCTTGCACCCAGCCACAACCCAACCCCCCCCCCTACCCCACCCTCTTCTTTTTTTCTGCCCCTCAGTTGTTTGCGCTGCTTTTCTTTGACTATTAATTGTTTGGACAGGCAACACGTGGCGTATACGCATTGCCCTATATTACTCATACGCCAGGTGTGTTTGTGAGTTCTTTATACTTTGCTTAATTTGATTAGAAATTCGTATGTTATAACTTTCGATTTTGACTCCTCTCGCATTGTATTCGACAGCATTTAATTACAAAAGAACAACACACGGGCAACAGATCAAAAGGTCGCATATTGTACACAGTACGCAGTTTAATTAATTGCCGAATAGCCACGCCCACTCCCACGGCCCAACCGCCCACGGCTCTTGTTTGTCTGTCTGCGTATCTTGCAGTTACAATCTGTGGCTATTATTGAACAACAGCTGCGCATTTCTCAGAGCCTGGCCATAAAAAGTGCGAATGATATCGGTTTAACAAAATGTGCGTATTATTATTACTATTATTATTATTATGATATTTAGTATGCTTTTATTTATTTGCTATCTGGTATCTCGGGGCATTCATAAACAACGCTCATATTTGGTTTTCATCAGTTGCACAAATATTCGAGCTTGATTTTTAATAATATTGACATACAAAATATATCAGCAAAAAATATAGCACAATTTAATTTGCTTAAGTGTGCATGTAAATGAAATAAATAAGGTAAAGGTCGTAAGTTTCAAGGCTGAAAACTTTTTTTTTTTAACTATTTACCATGAAAAATGGGTTTGAATAGAAATGTTGGCTTTTAAACTGAGTTTGGGGTGGAATTGTAGAAGGCTTCCAAAAAGTGAAATATTTGCAATCTGTGTGAGCTACTTTTTTGTATCTAGCTCTGATAATTTTGGAGCTATACATTTCTATTGCTTGTATGCAAGTAGAAGATACAAATACATATGGTTCAGATGAATATATATTTAAACATTCAAAGAGCTGGACTCCCTCAGCTTTTAAGATCGACCTCAAACACTGCTGAAGTGCACTCAGTTCTTTCTCATGCAGAAAATATATACTTCGTGAAGTCGGAGATGCTTCTTGTGCCTAACACAATAACATAATACCCATTATACCTATGTTTAATAGTTTCAGTAAATATTGAAATACCACCGATTATTCCCTCTGAAAACTCTCGCGAAAACTCTAAAACACGTCTAAATTTTCACATAGATCTCTGATTTTGAAACCGATCGATCACATGGTGAACCAAAAACAGTATTCATGCAACTGTTTTCCGCCAATTTACCACAAGTACGGGTGGAATTTACACAAACTCACGTTTCCATTTGAAACGTCTTCCATTAGCTTGAAGCCGATGGAAGAAGAGCTGAAACTTTGGCCGCACAATCTCTGACTTTCATTTTTCAACAAAGAGATGTGGAATTTTCGAAAAGAGTGAAACACGTCTCATATTCATTTTCTTTACACCCAAAACTGCGCCCAATAAAACCTCGACACGCGATTATCAATGAAGAGAAATGAGAAAATGAAGCATCACTCAAACGAATTTGAACAAAGATCTTTGTAAATGCGTTTGAGGCTGATCGAAACGTAAACATTGCGACTTTTCCACATTTTCGAGTGGAATTTCTCAAAAGCCCGTCCAAGCGTGAAACTCCATCACATAAGTGAACAGACAACGTGAATACCCTTACGCTTGCCTTGAATATTTTAACCGCGCTTGCCTTGGATATTAACCATCTAATTAAGCTATGCATTAAAATACATTTTAGATTAGCTGAAACAATTTCATGTTCGATAATTATTGCCTCAAAACTAATGCATGTTAAATGGTTAATGATTAATGCGTTAAATAATTTAATAACAATTAAAATGTTTGCGTAATAAACTGCATAATAAATTATAAATTTATCATTTGAAATTATTATCAAGGTAATCATAAAGGGAACTCACCTGTCAAGGTGGCAATCCTTTTTTTTGTCGTTGCGCGCAGCTTGTTTTTATATTTGCAGAATTTTACACATGAAATAATTGAGTTTTTATGAAAACTTTCTTTTCTTTTTCCAAAGTATATTCCTTGTTATGATATTTATTTAAGCAGAATTTTTTGTGCACTATTTGGACGCTTTTTTATTTGTGTGGCGAAAAACATTGAAAGGCGTATTTAATGTGGCATGGCTAAACGATCGTAAAAAACATGGTTAAAGTGTTGCCAGAGGAAACATGTGTGTTGTTGTGTGTTGTTGTGTGTATGTTGGTGTGTGTGTGTGCAACAGTTGCCATTTTATGGCTGTGGCAATAATAAAAATAAAATTAAATTGCAGACCACGCAACAGTTTGCAATTATGTGCAAATGCACATGGCCCTTGGCCAGGAGTTCAGTTTAAACGTTTAGCAGACGCTCAGCTCTTGGCCAATTTGTTTTGTTAGTTGCTGCTGCTACATTTATTTGAATTGAACTTTAGTTTTGAATTTTGTTTCACTTGTTGTCACAGCGCGCACTTTTCCAGCTGACGAGTGAGTGCACTCACAATGGCCATTCATTTAGTCACTTTATTCATCATCATCATCATCGTCAGCATCTCCACACTGTAAAAACCTATTGGAGCTGTTGATTGCGATTACTTTTTGCCTCTCCGCTCTGCTACTGCTAGTGCAACCTTCTGCGACGCCAGCCAACTGCGAACTGAACTGCTCCACTTTCGTATTTCACCTTATAAAGTGCGAAGCGTCGCCGTCGCCGTCGCCGTCGCTGCTCCCGTGTTATCCTTATAGGCGAGTCCCGACTGGCTGTGCCTGTCTGCTTCCAGCTTGCCGTTGGTTTGATAAGAAGCCGCATTAGTGTGCGTGTGCTTGGCGCTCTCGCGTCACAAACTACTGAGCGCATGGGAGAGCGCGAGAGCGTGAGCGGAGCTATTGGAAAGTCAGAGCGTATTTGGCGATGTTTCTCGTTTCTCTTTGCCAAGCTTTCGCAAGAAGTTGAGTTTAGCTGTTTGAAAGATTTGAAAATATTAATTTCTTGAAAAAAAAACTTGATAAATATAATTAACAATTATACATAAAATTGCAAAAAAAGTACCAAAAAACATTATTTACATAATATTATTAAATTAAATATAATATTCATAATAAATGTATTAACTACTTGTGGTTAATTTATTATTCGAATTTTTAAAACTATTTATTTGTTAATTTGGAAAAGTACTTGAATCAAATAACATAATTTTTATTAAATACATTTAGCTTTCCTGATACGTTTATTATTTTATGTTTTTTTTTTGTCGAAAGTAATTTTAATTAATTGCTCAAACTTGTATCATGAAATAATTTTAAAAACAACATCCCATTTATTTACTTATTTAACTTATTTTAATATTATAAAAATTGTTATTGTGTTTGTCATGCTGCAGTTATTTATTTTTATTTCTATATTTTTATTTTGATTGATAAAAACTCCAAATAAATTCACCAATTCTCCTAGGTCTTATCTATTAACATATAACTGTTGTCTAACAATTTCCCCCTTTTTTTTTTTGTAATTTCACCCTTTTTTCATTATTTTTTCTGTTTCATAATTTTCTTGCCCACTTAGTATTTTTTTCATTTAATCTTCAACTTCAAATTTCATATTTTTTTTGTCAAAACGCAGTTACATTCATCTAGCTCGCTCGCTCAGTGTGCATCTCTCTCTCTCTCTCTCTCACGC
The DNA here is from genome assembly GCA_035045725.1 of Drosophila ezoana. Classification (NCBI taxonomy): domain Eukaryota; kingdom Metazoa; phylum Arthropoda; class Insecta; order Diptera; family Drosophilidae; genus Drosophila; species Drosophila ezoana. The sequence continues at coordinate 22,850,120 of JAWNOU010000177.1, read as the reverse complement.
ACACACGCACTCCATTTATCATGCTACGCAGTTTCGAGTTTTGGGTGTGAGCTTTCATGAATGAACACCCTCCTGTTGCATTTGTTTTTATTGTAAAAAGTAGGTGAGCATCTGGCAGGCTCTCGTTCTCCCGCTCACACTCACACAAACACACACACAAGTGCCTGGCCCTGAAGTTCAAGATGAAGGTTATGCAGCAACAACCAAGCAAAAACTCGAACGTTAAAGTTGCACACGAGCGTATATGTGTGAGGGTGTGTGCGGGTGTGTGTTGGGGAGCGCAAGCTTTTGCTCTCACGCGCTCATTCTATGTTAGTCGTGCGCTCTCGTTTTGACGCTCGCCTAAAACATCGCCCACTGCTAACATGTTGCTGTCCAGCTCGCGAGTCGCGACATTCGCGTCGTTTTGTTTTGTTTTCAGTGTTCGCTTTTTGAATAACTTTTTTGTGTGCGTGTGTCTTTGTGTATGTGTCTGCGCCTGCATTCCCCTCCTGCTCCCCCCTTGTGCTTCTTTGTAGCCTTAGGCGTTTCTTTGGTTACGCATTTCTTCTGGCTCCCGCCTTGTGACCCAATTTCGTGCCTTCACGTACACGGCGCTCAGCTGGAACAGTTGGCATCGGACAGTGGCAGCGACGGCGGCAGCGGCACGCCTGGCATTAAAGGCATTTGGTTTGCCCACAGATTTTGCAGTCATTCCTTGCGCTTGATTGGCTTTGTGCCTTTTTTGTGCGCTATCACATTTTGAGCGTGAAACAACAACAATCAGAGAAGCAGCAGCAGCAGGGGGGGTGTAGGCAGGGAATTGAAGCTCACATATTTGCATAGTGCATGAGGGCGTGAGGGTTTGCTACGTGGCGTATGCTTGATGCTCGCTTGCTGCCAATTACTTGTCAACATGTCGCGCTCCAGCAGCCAACCAACTAACTGTGATTGATTGTCTATACGTGTGTGTGCGGGTGTGCGAGTGAGTGTGTGTGTGTGTGTGTGTGTGTGTGTGTGTGTGTGTGTGTGTGTGTGTGTGTGTGCGGGTGTATTTGTATTGTTGTCACTGCATAGCTGAATGGGCAGCTAGCTACCAAAACTGCAGCCTGACTGCCAAGCAACTAAAAACTAAGCAACTAAGAACGCTTTAGTCGAGCGTGCGCGACTAAGAAATACCCTGTTATGGTAGCTAAAGATTGCTTATGAGTTATGTTTTCTAACAACCTTTTCTCTGAAATAATATGTTTCGAATATCTTCTGAGTTTACTTTCCATAAACATAAACTTTTCTGGTTTTAGTTCTTACCAGAATGAAGGATATATTTTTATAAGAGATTTTACTCTATATTTTTGTTTAATTTTGAGTATTACTTTTACTGGGTATACCACACGATTTTTCCTATGGTCTGTAAGATATGTGTGGATTTTGGAAAGATGGGCGTGGTTATCAAGGTATCGCAGATGCTTTCTTCCTCTCTCTTACAAAAACACTTGCACAAATCAAGTATATGCCCCTTTAACCATTTTGCTTACAGGGTATCAAAAAACATGGACAGCAAGTTTTTTGTTGTTGTTGTTGTTGTTGTTGTTGTCGTTTTTGTTTTGAGTGACATTTCAAAGGACAACTGCACTTGAAATTGAAACGCTTGAGAAGGCGGCAACAAAAATTCCTTGGCCCAACTAGTATGCCCAGCACGCTGCACACTGTGAAAATGATAAAAGTTTTTTGGGATAGCTGGGCGCTATCTTTTCTTAATTTGAGTTGGCCCAGTTAACAACTTAGCCCAGTCAATGATGTGAACTTTAGAACTTTGATTGGCTGACTGACACACAGAAAGACACACACACACAAAGATACACACACAAGCACAAAGTATGCACATATAAATCTATATTCACACTGAGAGAAATACGTTGTTGCATTTAAATGCAAATGGGAAGGGGTTAAAATTTATATAGTTACACTGAGAGAAAAACGTTGTGAATGCAAACAGAAAGGGGTTAAAATTTATATTATTTTCTTTTTACAAACTTTTGCCAATTGTTAAGTAGAAAAAAAAATGCTTGAAGTTGGAAAACAATTTGTAGTACAATAAATTTAGTCTTTTAAGTAGGATAATTCGAAAGCTTTTAGATAAATTTAAGTATTTACAACATGTATTTAAGCACTTGGGAATTACAAACCTTTTTTTCTTTTCAAAATTAAAACTTTGTTTTTAAAATCAGAAATTTTGGCCTGGACTTGATATGAGGACAAAACTCTTGATTATTACTGTCTTTATTATAATAAGTATAGGATATAGCTTCAAAGATAATGCTCTACCCATAACTGAAGCTAAGATAATACTATCTCCATATACAAGCCTGCTATTCGAATCTGGATCGAAGTTCCTCAATTATCTAACTAACACCTCACTTTCAAATAAAAAATCTATCGTACTTTTCTCCAAGTGTAGAAAAGAATTTTGTTGAGTCTTAGCCATGCAGTGGAGACTGCAGAGACAAATCCGGTGCCTCATTAAAAACATAATCCAACATCTGGAGCTGGGATAACTTAATTTGTGCTTGAGCAGAAATGCCAGGATACAAGAGCCGGAATGCTCAGCAGGCTGCCCTTAAGTGCATTTTCTGCTACAGTTGCAGCTGAAACGGGTGGCATTTAAGCTGATAAGCCCCCGGGCCTGGCTTAGACAAATGCGAATGCAAAATTGTAGCTACAACGGAATGTCAGCTATTTGTACGGCAATGGGCAGCAACAACAATTGCGAAAATAGATTCACATTGTGGCATATAAATCACAGTTACTAATTATGCTTTCATTTCGACCCGGTTTACGCAATCTAATCAGATCTGGACTCCGGACAGGCCCAGGAAAAACGTCGAGTAAATACCAAAGCCAAATGCCAATGTTGCCTAGACACGCAAAGGAGAAAAAAACGCTTCGAAAATAAAAAGCAGAAAAAGAAAACATTTTGTGGTGCTGTGACTATGGCCATTATCACACAGCTCACATAAATAAACCAGGCCAAAGTTTAAACGGTTTTTCAGTGCTCAGCGATGCGCACGTGAAAATTAAGGTAAAAGTGCAAAGCAAAACAAAATGAGCAGTGGGAGCAATTTTTATTAGCTAAAGCATTCCCCTGTCCCCCATATCAGAACGAGAAAAGTTTGAAAGTTGAAAAAAACGAGGTATTTTCCGCGCTTCAGTTTTTATTTTAAAACCAAAATAAAGTTTTAGTTATCGATATATTTCCACTCACTTTTAAATTTCCCCTCAATTCGGGAAATTCGTTTCGAATTTCCATATTGTAAAAATTTGTTTTAAATGAGCGAACATTTTTAGATTTACTATTTACAAAATTGTTCGCAGTTTCCTTCAATTTAAAATGTTTGTGAATTTCCCTGCAAAGTTCCCAACGAATTTCCCTTTTGCAATAGAGTATTCTCACAGTTGGCATTCTTCTAATTATATGCAACAATTGCATAAAATTTGCTGACTCAAAGCAAACATGTGAAATCCACTCGTGAAAGTAAGAAACGAAATACAGTTGAGTGAAATTCACTGACGTTTGCAAAAATGCAAATTAAGGGAAATTCACATTTACAGCCAAAAACAAACATAAATGTATATTCACTTTTCAATTTTCACTCTTTCATATATGGTCACACTTTAAATGCCGTACACGCGCGCATCTCTAATTAGGCAAAATAAAAAGTGTAGCATATTTTAGTGCGAAGACTTTTAATGTGTGCGCCACACGTTGCGACAGTCGCGATAAAGCGACTCGATAGAATATCTGCCCACGCCCCAAATTGAGGCCGTTGAAATAACTTTAATACGTTGGCCTGACAGTTGTCGTTGCTCCTGTTGTTGTTGTTGTTGTTGTTGTTGTTGTTGTTGTTGTTGTTGTTGTTTATTTGTCTACTGTTACTTTCGCTTTGGCTGGTTTCAAGGGTGTGACCGCATTTGCACCTGAGGTCGGTCACGAAGACTTCGCCTTGAGCCACGTTTCTTGTTCTTGTTCTTGTTGTTGTTGTTGTTGTTGTCTGTGGCGCAGTTTAATTAAAGTTTAGTTTAGTTTACTTGAAATTTCGTTGCTCATATTATTGCTTTATTTACTGAAGCGCGTTGCCAAGCCCTGACCCTTTAGCCCTCGCTGCGCCTTCCTCTTTAATCCGGCTTTGAGTTGAGTAATTTATTTGACTTCTAAGCATTGCAGCAAATTGTGCGCACGTGGCGTATGCGTGTTATTTTCATTTATTTCTCTAGACTTGTGCAACGCCTGCAATTTTGGGCCCTTTATACCCTTTCATACAGTGTATTTATTTTTCATGACGATAATCGAAAACCTTTTTGCTTTGCCAATTTCTTTTGATTCGATTTCTTTCTCTCTCTTTTTTTTCGCTTTGTCTGCCAACTTTTGTCACGTAAATCAATTAAGCAACGGTTCAAGCGAACTTATTGGATGGCATAAAAAAGTCTCGAACAGGTTTCAGACAAAGGCAAGAACAGAAAAAAAATTAAACAATTTGCCAGCTGAGCTTGCTCGCTCGAACAATACTCTGTACACGGTTGAGCTACAAGTAATCGGGGTACAAAGAGAAAGTTTCCCAAGCCAAGTTAATTGGCTCGCAAATGTGCTTTTCTGCCCATTAAAAACATATACAATATGCCCCTTTTGAGCCCAATTTCCAGTGTAAAAAGGTTATCTGTGTGAAAAGTGTGAAATTCGCAGCTGTCAGTACATTCAAGATGAGTTGGTTCAGGTGCCCGAAGCAGACAAATAGCGAACATTATGCCGAAAAGTTCTCGAACAATACAAATATTAGAAAAACCTGTCGACTTTTTAGCTTAAATAAAGTAATGTATTAAACGGGGCTGTGCCACACCCACATTCGATTGAAGCCTCAAGGTTGCAGTCAATAGAATTGTATTTGTATTTGTATTTGGTCCCATTTGGACTAGACTTGGCCAATTTGCAATGCCGTCTGGTCGAGCTTTGCGTGCGCGTCCTTTTGGCCAGAAAAAACGTTGATCGATGGCGGCCAGAAATTATGGCCAAAGATATTGTGACACGCGAGTCCATTTTGTTCAGACAGTTTATGCCATTTGCATGGGAATTGGTAATTTTCATTTAAGTTTATTAACTAATTGCATTCGCACTCGCTAATGGAAAACGCGCTCGACAATGCCGCATAAAATGGTTTATTTATCACGCGTCCCACACGGCGCATGGTTGATATTTAAATCAATGTCAACAAATTGCGAAGAAAAACCAATTAACAAAATGCTCAACGACATTGTCAAAGTGTGAAAATGCTATTTAATGGGGCAGACGTTGCATGTGGCAGGCTGCAAGTGAGCTTCATATGAATCAAAGCTGCAGCTGACAGCTGCCAGTTGCCAGTTGCTAACTTTTCAATTAGCCAAAAGTTGGACACAGAATTATTTAGTGGCCCCAAGGAAAAGGGCTTATATGCGCCTTCTTTACAGTAAAAACTTGCCGAGACGGACAAACTCTTTAGCTGAGCAATTTATTTAGTGCAAATCTCTTCGACTTACTTTTGACCGAAGTCTGGTACAAAAAGTTTAACTGGAAAGAACAAACAAGTTTCTTAACGATAAAAAATTCTACGAAAATAAAAAAATTATGTTAACGGTGGAATGCGATGAGCCACAATGAAAAGATGAATCACAAAACCGATCAACGAAATAAAACACACTCACATCTATTCCTTTTCCCCCATTTTTCACGCTTGTCGGGAAAGCGTAAATAAAGCGTTTCTCTCTCAGTTTGCGCTATGAATTCATGCCCCGCTTAACTTAACTTAACTTAAGTTAACTTAAATTTCGGTTTGAACTTTGATTGGTTTTTATAAAAGGGAATATCTCTTAGCCCCCAAGATATATAGATCTTGGATCATTATCAAAAGCCAAGCAATGGTTCATTTATCTATTTTAAAACTATTAATATGATACTTTGCCTAAGAACATAAGTACTTGAATCGGAATCGGAATATCAATCATACTTATGCCACAGGGAAAACGGCTTTAGGTATAAACAGCTTTTCTGACCTTCAAAATATCCTAACAAAGCTCAGCAATTATGAGCCCTCACCTGCCTACGCACATCCTGACAACCTACAAGCTGTAATTATCTTTTTAGTGCACGTATTTTTTACAGTGTAAGCACTTTCATTAACTTGTTTGTTGCTTATTATATTGGCCAAAGTTATGGGCAGCTAATTAGCTGGCGGACAAAAGCGGCTGTTAGGTGGAAATGCTTTCAGGGCGAAAGCTTGTATAACTGTTGCTTGCTTGAAGGATATCCTGCCTATTCTGTTTGCCTTTCAATGCAGCATACACACCCACACACCTACACACACACACAGAAACAGACACACATAATTGCGATACACTCTTTGTGTACATTGCATAATCGCAAGAGCAAGCTACAAAGGCAAACACGGAAACAACTTGTTGCAACAAGCACATGTGTGTGTGTGTGTGTGTGTGTGTGTGAGGTGTGTGTGTGTGTCTGTTTGCTACAACAAAAGCGTGACACAGGTGTTGAGTGTTGCGCTCAGCACACGTTATAAATAATTTATGTTGTTTGCGGAGCAGGTGTACAAAATTCATGCCACTTCGGACCTTGTGTTAAGAGCAGCTCCTTCAAAAATCCTTCAAAAACAAACTCAAAATACTTAAGATGTGTGCATCTTAATTAAAGCGAGAATTTATCAATTTAAACTTTATACTTGTGCTAACATTAACAAACTTTGAGCGCGCCCAGCGTTTTTATGAAAATTTCAAATATTTGTTTTTCACCCATTTTCTGAATGAGTGCAAGGGGTGGATTTGCTAAGTTCGAAGACATAGCGCGTAATTTTTTAAAGAGGTTTAATTGTTTGGCCTGTGAACAATTCAAAATAATATTGAGTGGGAATGAAAACGATTCGAAATTGATTGGTAGTCCATCATTATCAAGAATACCAAAACGAAAGCGATTTGCAATGTATCCGAAATCACATCTTAAACCGTAAAGAAATCTAGAAAAGTCCCGCATATTTTCAAAACCACAACAAAACTGTAAGTTTTAACCATTGTGGATTTTGAGCAATTTAAGTTTTTGATTTACATCAGTTAAATCCGTTTCAAACATGTTTGCTAACTTATCTTTAAAAGTAAGTTAAAGCCACACCTATATTACCGTTCCACTCATATTCCACTCTTGTCGGTGGAAAGCGTAACCAAAGCGTTTCTCTTGAAACGATGAATCACAAAGCCAATCAAAAAAATAAAATATTATAATACTGTAAATTACATTATGTATTCCTACACTTACATCTATACCATTCCCTCCATATTCCACGCTTGTTAGTGGAAAGCGTAACTAAAGCTTTTCTCTTGGCACGATGAATCACAAATCAACTGTCAGCCTTTTTCCTGACACCAATAGTTAATTAGTGTAAAGCTACTGGCACATTAGCTCTCAGCCCTGACCCGTTTACAGTGCAAACCAAACAGCGAATCGTAATTCAATTAAATTTATTTAATTGCTTGCGCATTTTGCAAATAACAACTCGTTCATCATAAAGGACCCGCAGTTGGGCTTTTATCGATTAACAACAATGGCCATAAGCACTTTTACATATTGTAAATAAAACAAAGCGCAATTGTAACATGCACAAAACATACGTGTGTAACTATAGCGCAGAATAAAACAATGCCAAACAGAACAAACAAATGGCAACGCCGGATGCGAATGCGAATGTGAATGGGAATGGGAATGTGAATGCCCAAATGCGTGGGTGTATGTGCTCGGCGCGGGGGGGGGCGCGGTAATTGAAATGCCGTTGCGCGCAGCAAGTGCCCCTGCCGTTTCCGCTAAGCACAGGCAATCAGACATAGGCACGGCCAACACCAAACCGAACCGAACCAACCAACCAGCCACCCCCCCCCCTCCTCCTCCCCTCTCGCAGCCAACCAACAGCCCTCGATCTGCTCCAAAAGCAAATCAAACTCAAGGACAGCGACCGCCACAATTTTAAACAATGTAACAAGGGACGGATGCTATAGTCGAGCGTGACCGACTACTTAAATACCCTATGTTATATCCAATAGGCATTTTTGGAAGCACCTGTGCTTTTCCTAAGCATTACCCTATGCGAAATATATTCTTCAACAACTTCTATATTAATTGTCCGATAGATAAATCTAAATAACAAAAGAATAATAAAATAAATATAAACAACAACTTATTCCACGTATGTATGCGAGACTCCTTATACAAAAAGTCTTAAACTCTCATTGCTTCTGCAATATCTTCAAACAGACGAACAGAGGAACGGACGAAGAGAAAGAAATAGCGGGATCGATCCAGCTGTATGTATGTATGTATACATGTTGTCGGCGATGCCACCTTTTGCCTGTTACATAAATATAAATCTTTAAGTCTCATTGCTTGCTGCAATGTCTTCAAACAGACGAACAGAGGAACAGCCGGAGAGAAAGAAATAGCGGGATCGACCCAGCTGTATGTACATATGTATGATGCCACCTTTTTGCCTGTTACATAAATATAAACAGCTGCAATATACCGCAATTTCACCACTTTCAATGGGCAGCGGACAGAACAGGCAACGCAATGTTAAAAGCGAAGCCTTTTCATTTTGCAATTTCTAAACAGCTGCCAATGCTTTTTTCCGGCCACCGTTGTTGCCATGACGTCCTGTTGCCGCGATAAGCCTTTTGCCTTTTGTTTTAGCAGGACGCCACGAATTGATGCCGCACCACGCGGCGCCCTTTTAATGGACAGCCATTAGACGCAAGCCTTAACTTTAGCACACCATAAAAGCACACAAACAAAACGCAGTTACTTACGTGACGTGCATGCTGGGGATTAACGCATGCAGCTTGGATTAAAAGTCCCGTGGAACATTTTAAAATATAAATTTTCACAAAAGAACGCAAGACAAAAAAAAAGCACTTCACTTTAAAAATGGCTGCGCGAAGACTGATCTCTACAATCGAGTGGGCAGCTCGCATGCATGGTTGCCACTTGTAAAACTAGTTTGTACCAACAAATACAATAAAGTGTACCATTTTCGATGAACGTGTACCATTAAAAGAGGTACAAAAGCAACGTTTTAAAATGTGGCAATTTAAGTTTATGTTCGTAATGGAACAAATGCTCAATTTGTTATTTAAAGCCCCTTTCGAAACATACAACAAGTTGCAGTAATAGCCATAGTGGCAAAAATGAACCATTTTGTTAAACATATGACCCAGTGTACCATTGATTTAATAAGGTACCAGCTTAGGTACACTTTTAGATCGTATGGCAACTGTGTACAGATGCATTTAATCTGTGTGGGAAAAAACAGTTACTTAATATTTTCAGTTGCTTCACTTATAGCTTCGTAATTTATGAAAGTGTTTGGTGCAATAAATGCAAAGTTATTGGCAGAATATAAAAATCAAATGTTTATAAAGGTATTTACAAATTAAATTTGGATAAACTCTAACGCCCCGCATATATACATGTATATTTAATTAAGCGTCCTTATATTTTCATACTAAATTTGATGTAGGCATTCGCAAGCAGATATCTGTACGCTATAAGTAAAGATTTTACTGGATTAATTAATGTAAGGATTGTATTGTGCTTATATTGTTGCTTTTATGTATTAATTGAGCGTTGTTTTAAGTCTTAACAGCAACAAACGCATGGTTGCATTGTAAAACCTCATCAAGCCATTGACCGCAGCTGTTAAAAGTAGTGTTGACAAATAGTTGTCAAATACTGCTCACAGCTGTTGCGCCTTAGCTCATCTCTAATTAATATGTGCATCTCGCTCACGCACTTGTTGCTCTTTAGTCCGAAATTAGTTTTTTTATATTTTACTTGCAATGCAACGATTTCTTCAGGTATTTGGTGAACAAAAATGCAAAATTATTGGCATGATACATGTGGATGCGCTGCCAGGTAAGGCCGTGCCGCATGCAGCAAAAACAAACGCATTTTCGCATTGATTTTAATTGAACAAAATAAAACATAAAAAATAAACACCTCAAGGCACGCCGCGCTATGCCGGCAACTGGCAGCAGAGCATTGATAAGGCCAAGCACGAGGCGGATCTGTACAAGAAACACAAAGTGGTAGACAAGCAATATAAATAAAATACATATCAATACACATACTCTAATATCTACTTCCCCACAGGACGCTGTGATCGTTGAGAACATGCACGACATACCCTACGTGCAGGATCGTCTGTTGGGCCCTGAGATTGTGTCCTGCATGACCCGACTGTCGCAGGCTGTGCGCAGCATTATGCCACGCCAGACGCCCTGCGGCGTCCAGGTGGTTGCCTGCGGCAACAAGCAGGCACTGGCCATAGCCAAAGCCTGCCAGCTGCAGTTCATACGCGCCGAGAGCTTTGTCTTTGGCCATGTGGCCGACGAGGGCTATACGGATGCGTGTGCCGGTGATCTGTTGCGCTATCGCAAGCACATCGATGCCCAGGATGTCCTGGTCTTTACGGATATCAAAAAGAAGCACAGCTCGCATGCCATTACAGCGGATGTCAGCCTGCTGGAAACGGCGCAGGCCGCAGAATTCTTTCTGACCGACGGCATTATCGTTACGGGCGCGGCAACGGGCAAAGCGGCCAGTGATAAGGATGTGCAGGAGCTGTCGGGCAAGCTGAGGGTGCCGCTTATGATAGGCTCCGGCGTGACCAAGGAGAACATCGGTCAATATTACCATGATGCACAAGCGGTCATCATAGGCTCGCACTTCAAGCACGCGGGCAACTGGGAGCAGGACATCGACGAGCAGGCGCTGGAGAGCTTTATGCACAAGGTCTGTGCGCTGCGAGAGGCGACGTAAAGGCAATCCATTTGTATTGTAAATGCTTTTATTGTGTATATAAATGAATTGAAATTGTGATATGGTAACTAATTCTAAAAGAGATTGGCAAAAAAGTCATAAATACGCTCGCGTAGCGAGGGGGCAGCTTTTGGGGCGCCGCTGCAGCTGCTCGGGAATACAAATGGCTTCTGTTCGTACGCATCTAGCGTATCGTCAAACTTAACGCGCTTCTTCTGGGGCGCCGCATACAAAGGTTCCTCCTGGCTAGATTTCAGCGTCATCTGGCCGGGCGTTGTCCAGCCGCCACTTTTCTGGCTGCCTCCGCTCGAGCGCAGCGGGTAGAGCACATCACAAAAATTGCCATCCCCCAGCTCCGCATCGAACAGATCCTCGCGCTTAATGGCCGTGGGAATGGTATTGTCAACGTTATGCGCACGAAAATAAGACTTGGAATCGGAGTAGCGACTGGCGAAGCCATAGCTGGGATCCGTATCCTGCGGCTGAGCTGAGTTCGGTTTGCTGCGCTTGAGTATGCCGCGCACATTGCCGGCCTTGTCGCCGCCGGTGGCAATCATTTTGTAGAGCCTGGAAATGCGATTCTCCTTGCTGGAGGACAGCTGCTCCTCATCATTGAGTGGACGACGCAGCTGGACTGCGGGTGGCGGCGGCGCTGGACGCTTGACAGCCACCGACGAGATTGTTGTGGACACCTTGGGCGGATTTGGTGCAGCGCCGGGAAACTTGCGCTTGCGCTGAAAGCAAATGGTTTGGTAATTGGCAGAAAGATCCGCCTCCTCCTCGGAATCGGTGCTGCGATTCTTGTTGCGAAATACAGTCTCGTAATCCTGTTAAAAATAGAGTTTAGCTACAACTGGCACAGCTTGAGGATTGGCTACTCACGCATTTGCGCTTGTTGGGACTCAGTACATAATCGGCGCCAAATTTCTTCATGTCCTTCTTGCGTATGGGCGTCCGTTTGCTGGAGTCCTTGCGCAGCGTCTTGCGGCACTGCACATGCAGATCGATGGCGTCGCGTATGAAGCCCACCCAGGTGCGCGCCACCTGGAGATCATCGCTGCCAAAGATGATGCCATCGCTCTGGCAGGTCAGCTTGAAATTGCCGGGCAACATTTCATAGACTTTGCATTTCTTGAGCGGAAAAATGCAGCAGCATTCGAGAGAGTTCTCCACCTGGGTATTGGGCGTGCGCTCCTTGATCACCTTGCAGTACATGAATATGTCCGACATGAGCACACAGTAGCGCTTGATCTGCTGACCCTTGTGCGTGATCTTGTAGAGCATGCCCTCCTTGATGACCCGTCGCGAGGGCTTCACAATGTTGGGCGTGCGATTGACGAGCGAGTTTTGTAGATGGATCAAATACTGTGTTATCTCCTGCTCCTCCACGCAGGAATTGATGTGCGAAGCCGTCGCCTCAATCTCCTTGACCGATTCTGTAAGACAAAGAAGAACAATGAGATCCTGTACACAAATTGGAATAGGATTAGGAGCTTGCCCTTGAGCAGCTTGTAGTCCGCATCCGCAGGACTTGTGTAGAGCAGCACCTGCTCCAGCAGCAGCTTGTAGCGTGGCACACGCTGTATGGGCACAATCATGAGGGCGTTTAGCTTGCGCTGAACCTCCGGCCGGCTCTCGGTCTCCTCCAGAAATTTGCGAAAAACCGGATTCTTGCTAATCAAATCCTGCAGTATGAACAAAGCGCCGCGATAATCAAACGCATACACTGAATACAGCTTGAAGAACGGGGCCATCTTGAGGAAGGCATGCGCCACATTCTCCATGTTGGCCTCCAGCTCGCGCAGGAACTCGCCATTCAAGTTGTGGATCATCTCGATTTGTCCGAATAGCGCCGTATGATTGGAGGCATCAATGATGGCCTGCTCCTTGAGCGGACGCACAAAGTAGGTCATCAGCAGCTCCAGCTGCTCCAAGTAGGACTTCTCCGACGTGATGATCTCCTGCACGGCCTGCAGACGGAAGCCTATGCGTTTGCCCGCCTCCGGATTGGGTGAGCCGATGGGGCTGCTTGAGTTGCTGTCCAGCATAGAGCATACTGTTGTGGAAACAATGCAAATAAGCAAAAAAAACAAGCGAAGGCATCCTGCGACCGCATCCTAGTCTCGGCCACGCCCACTGCTTACCTTTCTTCCGCGACTTGGCTGTCAGAAGGTTTCGCTCCTGCAAAACCTGACGTAGCTCACGGCTGAAGCTGAGCGGTGTGTGCGGCGAGCTGGCTAAGCCTTGGGTGTGGCTCTTTTGTCTCGGCGTAAACATTTTCACTTAAATTTTCTGCAATGAAAAGTTAATGCAACGCGACGCCAACTGCAACACCTGCTGGCGGCTGTGTTTGAAAATTGCCATTCACTAAGATCGGCAACAAACGGACTTATCGGTGTTTATAGTAATGCAGCACTGCGACAACAGTAGCCGCAGCTGTCTTTTGAATCAAAGCGCCACAAGTGGAACCAGATATAAAAAAACAATAATATTGACCACTATTAGTACTATTATTAGTACGTACTATTATTAGTACAGTCCTTCATCTCTCTATCTTTTTATACAATAAAAGTGTCGCAAGTGAAAGTTGAAGTGGAAGCAAAGACAATAATCACCATAGGGAATGCAGCCCTGAAACAGTTGAATGAGCTGTGTTCATTTCTTTAGTTCCTGTTGGCGCCACAAGTGGAACCACAAAATCACTCAATGAACAACTTTTACTTGTTCACTCTTTGAAAACAGCAACTGCAGCCATGGTTCGAGAGTGACTGCATCAACAATAATTATTTTTATACGTGTTCGTAGCCCAATTAATGTTTTAGACTTTTATTTGAATGTGCCACACAGAATGCACGCCAAGCTGAGTGAACTGGAAAGGCGCATTGCGGAGCGCCTGAACGAAAAGATCGGCAAAGATGCCAATCAGCTGCATCGCGCCGCTTTGCTCGTGGATAGCTACAAGGAACGTTTGCAAGCGCTGAGCCAAACCGTGAGTAGAACCAAAGATTGGCCAGGAGACAACAGAACTAACTACTTCGGTTCACAGCTCAACTATGAGGAGCCGCAGAACGTGTCCAGCTACAAGTCGGCGTTCCAATGCCAGCAGCAGGTCTGCGAGAGCATAGACTTTGAGCTGGAGAAACTGAAGCAATTCAGTGCGAAGCTGAAGCTCAAGCTGGAGGAATGCCAGCCGGCGCTGCTGGGCGTGGCCGAGGATCTGCAGCAGGTGCGTCAGCTGCAGAATGTGACGCAGTATTTGCGCCTGGTGCAGGACATACAGGAGATCAGTGCCGCACTGAGCGGCGCTATCAATGGCAAGGACGAGGCCAAGCTGGTCAACATCTATCTGACCCTCTACGAGGGCAACGACTGCGAGCACAGCGTGGTGGGTCGCCTGCAGGCCGTGCAAGCGCGCTCCCTCAAATCCTACGCCGAAGCCACAGCCATCTACTGGCACAAGCAGCTCATGCAGCGACTCTCCAGCGAATTCGAGGCTGTGCTCAAGTCCATGCGCTGGGCGCACCTGGAACAGCAGCCCCTAAACTATTCCCCCAGCCGGGACACTGCCAAGGCACAACTCCTTGCCGAATATATGTTCCTTATCAAATCACCGGCGGAGGAGCATGCGCCGCTGCAGAGCATAACGCCCAGCATTGTCTGCCCGCCCATTAGCCAGGTGGTGAAGCTGCTGCTGGCGCCTTATCGCCAGCGTTTCATGTTCCATTTTACGGGCACGCGGCAAACGAATCGATTGGACAAGCCCGAATGGTTCTACACACAGATACTCAACTGGGGCAAGGAAACGCATTTCTTTGTGGGCAAAACGTTTCAGCCGGCGGCCATGAAAGCCGGCAGGCTGGACTATAATATCAGAGTGAGTTGGCTGTAGACCAAGATCTGTCTGTAGACCGTATGCTAAATGCTTGCCCATTGCAGCTGGAGTTCATGCGCGGCCTGGTGCAGCTGACCATTGAAAAGCTGGCGGCGGATATTGAACAAATAGCCCAGGATGAGCATCTGTTTGCGCATCTGCTGGACGAAACGCTGGCCTTCGAGTCGGAGCTGCGTGAAACCTTTGGCTATCCGGCCAGCTTTCCCAGCGCCATCTCAGTGCTCACACAGCCCATGTACTTGCTGCGCTGGATCGCTCTGGAGGAGCAATGTAAGCGGGAATATAATATAAGCTTATAAATTAAGCTCACTTTTTTGTTATTCTGCCCAGTTTGTGGTCAGAAAATGGATCAGATACTGCAGGCTGAGACGCCGTTCCAGCTGATCGATCCGAACACCTACGAGGACGACTTGAAGATACCCAAATGCGCGGACCAATTTATGCGGCTGCTGGACGCCATCAAGGATCGATATTATGCGCTCATACAGCCCGGACATCAGCTGCAGTTCCTGCAGCTGCAACTCGAGCTAATCGACAGCTTCCGGCGGCGTCTGGTGCAGCTGCACAGCAGCGGCGCCCTGGCCAGCCTGCCCGTGCTGAATGCCATCAACTATTTGATCATGGTGCTGCGCGAATGGGGTGAAAATGTGCATTATCTGCACTTGCATGCGGCGCTGGCGGGGCCGAATGCCAGCGAAATAAATTCCGTGTTTGAGCCGGCCGTTGCCGAGCTGGAGCACTGGGCCCGACAGCTAATGAAGAATCTGGCCAACAAGGCGGTCAACGAGATGAAGGCCAAGTCAATGAACTATCGCCACGATGCCTGGCCGACCATGCCCGAGCAGAATAGCCGGGAGCCCTTCATACTCTCGCCCAGCGGCGGCGAAATGTTTCAGGTTTTGGTCACGCTGCTGCACAATCTGGAGCGCGAGCTGTCCGCCAATCTGTTCAATCAGACGCTGCGCCTGATGGCCCAGCAGATCGATGACTTCATGCTGGAGAACATGGTGTTGAACACCAAATTCTCGCCCGCTGGCGCCGCTCAATTCAACTACGACATGACGCTGCTCTTTGCGCTCTTCGGCCAATACACCCGCCGGCCCGAGCTGCTCTTCAAGCGGTGAGTCACTCGACTCGGATTCAGCTAAATATCATGTTCATATTGTTTATCATTCATTTAGAATTCATGACGCTGGCAAATTGCTGACGGCGGCGCGGGGCACGGCTTTGCTGCTGCTCGAAACGCTGCGCGGCGGCCAAACGGCGGAGGAGAAGACGAAGCCGCTGCATGAACTGCGCGTGCTCGGTTTGGACAGCAGACAATGCATCGAGGTGCTCGAGCGACGCACAGACATTAAAATGTTTTGAAATAAAGGCAAACGTGGCAATCATTGTGATCGGGTCGGGCAAAAATGCCTCTGTATTTACATTGACTATTTCAAATTTGGGTCGCCTCGCAAGAAACTTAACATGCGGGCTCTCAGCTGTAGCTAGTTTTAAGAAATGGGCTATGTTTAACAATTATATACACTCGCAGAACGTATTATAATCGCGTATTATAATATAAAGTATATGTATTTTGTGAACACTATCAATTGTTGGGTCGTCGCTTTGTTTCTAGGCAAACTAGCCTGTCTGATTTGTAGGCTATCTTTAAGAAACTTTCCATAGGTCAGCCTCTATGCATGTTAATGTCCGTAGGGTCCATCGATAGTCAAGTGATTTTCTGTATGAAAAACACTTTTGTTTTTAAAGAAAACTGCATTTCCGAGCAGGGGTATAAGCCTATGGAAAACCTTCTAAAAATCGAAGACCTAGTATATCATATAGCTCCAATAACAACTATTTTAAAAGGGTTTACTTGAAAAACAGATATATTTGTAGCTTTTAATATCCCAACCCATTTATAGAGTTCAGTATGCTTCCAAGATATAAGGAGTTGCTCCAATGGGAACAATTGGACTAGAGTAAGGCCTTGATAGAAAAAATATATTTCTAATACTCATTTCAGTTGACGTATTTCTCGAAAAGCAGCTGCTGCAAAACTTGTTCGTTACGCAAGCAAAAAAAAGTCAGTAAAAATGCGAGTTTTCGTTGCTAAATTTCATTAAAAATCTATATAACTATACGATATTGGAGAGCAAACATGGAATTAAAGACATTTAATGGAATATCAATGATTTATTGTTAAACATTTTGCTTAAACGCGAGTTTTTTGCTTTCAATATTTAAAATCCGTAAAACATATACACGAAGAGAAATAAACATGAAGTAATTGTATTAATAATAAATTGCTCTAAAAATACATAGCATAAAATTAATATACATATATTTATATATGTGTGTGTGTGTGTGTGTGTGTGTGTGTTAGACAAACAATTCCAGTTAGTAAATACCAATTTTGCGACTCAATGGGCCGCTCATCACATTATCTCGAAGATCATCGAAACCCGGTCTCTCACATATAACATAATCGTAAAAATTTGATAGGGCCCGCATAGAGCTTACTTTCCAAATGGAATAACATTTAACGTGGAGTGCTTTGTCGCTTGGATTATTCAAAATTCTGATAGTTGGCCGAGTTGACAAATATTGCACGCTGCGCTGGCGTCATGTTGAGATTGCCGCGATGCTTCTTATCGTAGGCCCAGATGACGCCGGTGGCAATCAGCGCTATGGTCAGCCAGCCCATAAAGAACAGCTGCACCCAGGTATGATCGCCGTTGCTGTGATCGCCTATGATGCCGGCGACAATTGTGATGACAGCCAGGCCGAGATTCTGTACGGATTGGCAGAATCCGTAGGCGGTGCCCAGCTGATATTCGGGTATGATGAGCGCAACCAATGGCCACAGGCTGGCAGCCAGCATGGAATAGGAGAGGCCCATTATAGTCATGCCCACATACGGATTCAGCTGGGTAAACGTGAGCAGCGCATGGGCGCCAATTGTGGTAGTCGTTGCACTCATCACCCAGGTCACATTGCGACCCAGCTTGTCGATGATGAAGCCAAAGATGGGCGAGGAGACCGCCGCAATTAGATACACCAGCGAGTCGACGGTATTTGCCTGCGCCTGCGAATAGCCAAAGCGATCCATGAAGAACTTCTGGCCGAGCGCAATAAACGGAAAGATGGCCACATAGTAGGCCACACAGATGATCGAGACCATCCAGAAGGTCGCCTTGAACGTGAAGACATCCGTCAGTTTGGGTATCACGCCCGAGGGATTATTATTCCGTTGCATTATGCGCTCCGCCCGCTTATCCATCCAGCCGAGTATCAGAGCACAGATCAGCGACATGACGCAGGTGAGCGTGGCCAGCAGCAGGACGACGCCAAGTGCACGATAGCTCTCGTAGAACTTGCTCACGTAATCGTAGATGGGTTGCATTACCCAAAAGTTGACGGTGCTGCCGAAACGCGCCACCGACAGCTGCAGGCCGAACACCATGTTCAGCTCCTTGCCCTTGAACCAGAGCACCGCGTAGCTGTTCTGGGCGACGGCCAGCGACTCGGCGCCAATGCCGAAGATGAAGCGGCCGAGTATCATCAGCCAAAAGGTGTCGATTAGGGCGCCGCTGGCAAAGATTAGCTGACCCACCAGCAGTATGAGCATATAGATAATCGTGCCCAGGCGTATGCCGAACAGGCGATCGACCAGAAAGCCGCCCAGAAAGCACAGCACCACATTGGGCCACGAGTAGATGGAATAGATGAGTGTAAACTGTGTTGAGCTCAGGTCCAGATCCTTTTTGAAGACCGTTTGCAGTGCGCCGGGATTATCGTAGCAAAAGTACGAGCCAAAGCCGAGCAGGCACATAAAGACCAGCGCCTGGAAGCGATGACAGGTGCTCGACGGCATACAACAGCCGCCCGCGGGCAGCGCCAGCTCATTGTCCTCGCGTCCGCGGCTCGGGCTCGACGCTGTCTCCTCGGGCTGGACCGACTCCTCGTTGTCCACAATGCGCTCTTCATCTTCTCGAGCCATGACTAAGCGGCTCACTGGACACAATTGCACTGAATGGATAAATAATGGCCGTCTGTGACCCGCAGCAAAAGGGCGTTAATTTTTGTATTATATTGATATCGAATTTGTTTTCGTATTTCGCTTATTTCTGCAAAAGAAAAAAAATCAAAAATAATTTGTATAAGATCGACGTTTAAATACCCTATCATGAATGTGCTATGATTTAATCTCTAATCGTTTAATACTATATGAACTAATAGTCAAGATTTTATTTATATAGCATGAGCATAGTCCGACTTGGCTGTTGATACCCTTCCAAATTATATATATGCATATTCTATATAGCGTTTCAGTCCATTGCGTTACATACTTCATAACATAGCTCAAATACCAGGGTATGCAAGAACAGTTGTATCTGGTGCCACTCACGAACACGCACACACGCACACGCATACACAACATACAAACAGTTGCAAGTGCGTATATGTGTGCGTGTTTTTTTTCCAACTCTTTTGCTTTGTCTGCTTTATTTGTTATCTCATTCGTTATATTGTTTACTGTACTCTGTACTCTTTGTCTATCGTTTCGAGATGCTGTTTGCCTGCGCAGTAGTTTACGCATTAGTTTTTGTTACATTCCCTTATCAAAGATTTTACTGTCCACTTACAGCTACAGTTACAGCGTGTGTGTTTTTGTATTTTCTATTACACACGGCTCAATTGCACGGCACAGCAGCGGCCGTTGTAGCACCTGAACTTTATTAGCGTTCAAATAAAACTAAATTCGATTTTGATTTCTCTCCTACGCTGTGCGCTAATTAACGTTAATTACTCATTCCGTAACGTAATCGTTACCAGTACGGGTATTTTTAGGTAACAGCCAGGGTTGCAGAAAACATATTTCTTGAATAACTACCTCTTACAGAAACAATTGAATTTATTGGGTAAAAAATAGGTAAAAACAAAGAAAAACACTTAGAATATAAACTTTAGTAGTATTTGTCAGCTATGTAAGTTATAAAAACTCGTATTGAGCTTGTGATTCCAAGTTCGTATTTTGCGCAGCCCTGGTTAGCAAGAGTTTCATCATTTGCCTGTAGTTTAAATGTTTATTGTCGCACAAAAAATGTATTTAATTATATAATCGCGATATAGAAAGACAGCTGGGCAGCACGGTAATGGCATCAATTGATACTAGCAAGCGTAAACCCAGACGCACATACGGCACACCGTCTTTTACATATCGTAATCGTTTTGCCTACGCTCTACTTGCCGCCGGTTCGGTGCTTTTCGGGATTTGGAGGTGAGTTCGGGTGAAGGGAACTCTGCGTCATTGTTGATAAACAATTGGATCTCTTTGTCTAGCCTGACGCCCATGCAGCGCATTGCCAACGAGAGGTTGTGCAAGGACCTGTTGACAGTCAGCGAGCAGGAGAAAGATCGCCACGCATTGTTCGATTTCTCTGCGCCACGGCCCGCGAAATTCATCAGAGAAGCCATCGAGGAGGGCGAGAAATTGCGCACTGAACGCTAAAAAGCTGCAACAACAACAACAACAAAAATGGATAGACAAACACGCCGTGCAAACTTTAAGAAACTACAACAACCCGCGAACACAAAGCTGCGGTAGGAGCTATACTTAGTTGTGTTTTAGTTATTAACTAATAAAATGTTCGACTTTTACTAAAACTCATTTGTTTCGTTTTTACCACTTAAAGCTCCACGCGCAGCACCAAGGCCACAGCGCCCATGACGCTGTCCGAATATTTCAATACACAGGAGAGTTCCAGCAGTTCTGCGGCTGCTGAGCCGGAGAATCTCTATGCGGAACCGAGGAGCAAAAAAACACGCGACGTTGAGCCCGGCAAACATGTGGTCAAGCCCAAAAAGGCGCCCAAACTAAAAAGCAGTGCACCACAGCGACGGGCACGCGCTGGACGTGGCAAGAAACAGCCCAGCATCAGCGATTTCCTGCGGAACGAGCAGCTCTTTGCGGAGGTCACGGCGCAGCATTGCATGGCGGATAACTTTAGTCCCGATGACATTGAAATGGCGCTGGTATTGTCCAAATCGGAGGCAGAGAAACATGGTCGGTTGCGGCTGGAAGACACAGACGATGAGCGCGAGGAAGTGGTTAATTTGCTCGAAGACAAAGCAAATCAGTCAACGGAGAATATACGCCGCAAGCTGCAAAAGTACGGATTTCGTACAGCTGCCAAGGAGGGTGAGTTAAAGTGGCGCAACCCTTTGATAGTCTCTACATTTGTCAGCTCTTGCAGATTACAACCTGTTCTCCATTGGCGCCTTGCCTGGTGCGCCGGGCAGGCGCGGCAAACGCTGCAAATGGGCCAATAAATTTACGCCGCTCACCTTACGCAATCCGGCGGCCCAGGAGAAAAAGCTGCAGACCAAGGTGGCTGCTTTGATGGCGCAACAGGTGCGCACCAAGCTGCCAAGCGCTGAGGATCAGCCGCCATTTGAATTGGTCAGCAAACGTCTGCTGCAATTGGCAGCTTCTGCCAAGCGCCGCATCACCCACGAGCCCAGCGCCGAACCTCTAACGAATTTGGGCGCATATTATGTGCAGGATTTAATTGAAGTTTGTCGCACGCCGGCGCATCACTTGCTGAAAAGCTGGTCGGCCATACAGGGACGTGATCTGTCGCCCAAGCGACCCAGCGCCGAGAGTCAGCGCCGGCAGCAGCAATTGCAGCAGGTCTACGCGGAGCTGGAGGCGCATTTTGGTGCAAGTGCAGTGGAGGAGGAGTTGGATGAGCTGGAAAAACTGGTGGCCGATAATATGATACAGGATGACAGCCAAGTGCTAGTGGACAATCCTGTGCAGGATGCTAACCGATTGTCAGTTGATAAAGAGCAGGACAACATCCAACTGCCAGTTGATGAGGTGCAAATCTCATTAAGCAGCGACTCTCCGCTGAAAGAGCCGCCCGATAAGCGTGCCCGAATGATGCCCAAGCCAAGCGAAGTGGAGCGGGAGAAGGAGAACCTGCAGCCCAGTACATCAGCTATGCTGAGCCTACCCACGCAAAGCACACGCTGCATTTCACCCGATCTCTTTGCGGATTCAGATGATGAGCCCGAGAGTGAGACGCCTCCCACATGCAGCACGGCGGCTGCTCTTGAGATGCAAAACTTTTCAATTAAGGTCTATAGGAACATAAGCTCGAGCGACATGAACAGCTATGAGGTGTACTCCAGCGATGAAGGTATAGAAAAACAAGAACAATAACTTTTACCTTTGGGTTTGCCGAAGATTAAAGATAGGCAGGGACTTAAATAGAAATAAGAACTCAATAACAACTGACTTAAAAAAGAATCTCTTTCTTTGTTTTAGTGAAGATTGTCAACGATGTTAAAGCGGAGCGGAGAAGTCCGGAAGGTTAGCATTACCTCTATAATTCCTTTAAGTACACAAAATAATCTTTATGCCCTTTCTAGCACCATCTCAAGAGAGCTTTATAGACCTGACAGAAGAGCACGATTCACCGGCAACCACATCAAGTAAATCCATTTTCGAGCAGTTCATCTTTCCGCAGAGTCCAAGCATAGATTTCGATGAAGATACCGATGTATTGGAGCAGGATTTAAGCGGCCAGGCAGTGGATTGTCAAATTTCGGATGAATTATATGCAAAATACGCCTATCAAACAGCTCGGGACAAGGCTGTCTTTGAACGCAGTTGGAAGAATCAGTCCCAACTGGACAACAAGTGCCTTGATATAAGCAAAAATGACTCCGCCAAATCAAATCCAACCACGGCCACAACTTCACATGCTTTTAAGGACTCAATACTCAGCTATAGCCAGTTAGACAGCACACGAGATGCATTCCAGCGCAGCTTTAGCTTAACGCAGTCGCACCGGACAGAGCGCTCAGCTGGAGCAGAGTTTCAAGAGTCCGCTGAGCCGCCGAAGCAACTCCTTTGCGGATAAATCTGTCTTAACCTTTAGTCACTCGGATGCAAGCATTGATTTGACCCAAGACAGCGGCGATGAGGATAACGAGGAGGATAATGTTCTGCTCTCTGATGAGGAAATCAATTATTCCATTTGGAAGGCGGACAAAACGTGTCGGGAGGCACTCGATGATAGCAAAAGATTGCCTTTAACTAAAATCAAAAGCGTGCCGTTCTTCAAGACTGTGGAGGATTTGGATGCGTATTTGGATGCCTCACCCACGCCCTCCAACAAATCCTGCAATTCGCGCTCGCCAAATAAAAGTGCCCTGAGCAAAGAACGCGCCGAGTTTGGCATACTGGATGCAGCCGTTTCGCAGCCCTTTACGCTCTCCCAGCTACAGAGTTCGCCAGGCAAGGCGTGCCATGTGCCAATAGACTGGGCAGAGGCGTCCTTTTTGGAGACCCCGCCGGAGGTGCCTTTAAAACGCTACTCCAGCAGCTGCACCCATAAATTTAAAGAGCTTTTGAACGATATCGCGGAGCCAGCCGATGAGCTAGATGACTTTGATCGTCTGGTGTTCCAAAACAGCAACAAAGATGCAACAATAGACACAATGCCAAGTGGACTGGATCGTCTGCTCAGGGGCGAGATCAATGCGGAGAGCTTGCCAGAGCCAGCCGAAGCTGTGGAGCCGCCTAGTCCAGCAAAGAATGAGAGCAAATAGTTGGGAGCAATTGGAGCTCAATGGCCAGGTGTACGAGGTGCGCGTCTGTCGCACACCCAAACCGGATTTTGTGCATCTAAGCGATGCGGAGCTGCTGCAGCAGCTGTACAATTGTGGCATCAAGCCGCTAAAACGCAAACAGGCTGTCAAATTGTTGGAATACATTTATAATCAAACGCATCCCATTATGCTGCCGCCGGCGCAGCAGGAGCCCGAGCAGGTGACCATGCCGCGCTCCAAATCCACGCCTATTCCTGCCGGCACTAGCCAACCCCACAACGGGCGGCTGCGACTCGCCAGCAGCGACGATGCGAAGACAAAAGCAGATCCCAAATTCTTAGACGCCGCCGGAACTGAGCTGCTGCGCTTCTCGCAAGATGTGCCGCCGGCGCTTTGCGACGACTTCGAATGCTTTGTGCTGCAGACAAATGTCTCGAAGAAGACGCCACAGCCGCTGCTGCCCCTGCACATAGCCTGGCACAATTTGCTCTGTGCCAATCCCGGCCTGCACGAGCGTGTGCTCCATTTTGAGCCCATCGATCTGCAGGAGATCTATCTACATTTTAAACAGCTGGGCCATCGCTATGAGCCCAAGGAACTCAAAAGTTTCTTCGATAGACGCTGCATAATATTCCGTTACGAGCTGGCGCCGCCCCAGAAACAGGCCCAACGACACATCCGGAAGCCCAAGTCCAGAAGGGCCTAGAAACACGTTATTTGTACCCTACTCTTTTTAAGATCTGTAAAATATGGGAATTTTTAGTGATTCTTGAGTGTTAGATTTATTAGATTTTCTAATGTAATTTTTCAATATTAATTTTGTACATGTTATTTGGGCTTTAATTTGGCCCCTTTCTAATTATGAAACGATTAATTGTTTTCTATACATTTTTTGCAATTTGAAATATACAAAAATTAGGTTTTTGAACTAAAAATGAATGTCGCCAATTAACCTATCGATGGCCACCTCCAGAACATGATCAACGTTCGGCGAGGGTATTAGCTCGTCCATCATAACTATTTCATTTTTTGTATATTTGTCGATATTGACAAAACGTGGCTTAACCGGATGCTTCCTCTTCAAAAATTCTTCACATTTTTCGGCAATTTTCTCAGTTAACTCAAGATCCAGTTCTAGATCAGTTATGGGGTCTGTCAGGAACTGATAGCACGTAAGAAATGTTTCGAGGACATCCATTTTATTAACAATACGTAAGCTGAAAACTTGAAATTTTTTTTGAAAGTATTCTCGAAGTCGTTCCAAAGCTACTAATGCACTATACAATATTGTCAAAGTTCTAGCTAAATAAATATATTGAAGTTTATATGTCGGCTTTCAAAAATGAAAATCGAATTACGCTACAAAACTATGGACAACTGTGGGTTAAGGAAACGGGTTTTGAGCGTTGCGAATTCAAATATTTTTCTAAGGCTGTCATTTGTCCTCTCTTAAAAGACGACTGTCGCTCCGATGACGTAGCTACCTTAGCGAAATTTGTTTTAGGCTATTTAGGATATTCCACATTTACCTAGCATTCAAATTTTTTCCAAAAAATAAAACATGTTTATATCAAAAACATCTTAAGCCGATCGTTGTTAGCAGTGCCATTTGGAGGAGTTATCGATTGTCGGCTGTGCTATAAATATCGCAGCATCGCCATAACGATATATCGATATGGTGTTCACATCTCTAGTTGAAATCGTGAGCAATTATTTTTTTGTTTCAACACAAAATCTGAAGCAAAGCCTACCTAAATCTACGTGCAATCACAATAACAATAACAACAAGTGTCTGCCCAGTGATAAAAATAGCCAATAATAATTATTTAAAAACGGCCAAGTGCAGCGTGTTGTGGTGCGCACCAGACGAACTGAGTGTGAGTGCATAATTTACAGTTGGCCTTCCGCTGCGCAACAACAAAGGCATCGTGAACGACAACGACCCACACGCTTACGCACGCACACATACAGACGCAAACACGCGTACACAAACAGACGTATATACATACATACATATACATATGCATATATGCGCATAGATTGCGATACCTGCGATTGTGTTTTTTGTGGCCAATTAACAAGAAATACGTTCGTTTCCACACACCCGCGCGCGAAAACTAACAAAAATTTCAAATGGGCCTGTTATTGTCACGGCTCTGGCGTATGTTTGGCAACGAGGAGCACAAACTGGTAATGGTTGGCCTCGACAATGCGGGCAAAACAACAATCCTGTACCAGTTTCTGATGAACGAAGTGGTCCATACCAGTCCCACGATTGGCTCCAACGTAGAGGAGGTCGTCTGGCGGAATATACACTTTCTGGTATGGGATCTGGGCGGGCAGCAGAGCCTGCGCGCCGCCTGGAGCACATACTATACCAACACAGAGCTGGTCATTATGGTCATCGATTCGACGGATCGGGAACGCTTGGCCGTCACACGCGAGGAGCTCTATCGCATGCTACAGCACGAGGACTTGAGCAAAGCCAGCCTGCTCGTCTATGCCAACAAGCAGGATCTAAAAGGCGCAATGTCCGCCGCGGAAATCTCCAGGCAACTGGACCTGACCTCCATCAAGAAGCACCAGTGGCACATCCAGGCGTGTTGTGCGCTGACGGGCGAGGGATTGTATCAGGGACTCGAATGGGTTGCGCAGCGCATTAAGAACAAATGACAGACACACACACGGACACCGCTAGCTTATAGTTAATTAATTTAGACAAATAAATCAATTTTGATATAATTGTAAAATGTAAAGACATATACCTAATTATACGAACGAAATCTGTAAGCGTTGAGAATGTTGAAAATGCCAAGCCAATGTTTTTTACAGTGCTTTAGTTTAAAGACTCCTGCCTTTGTTTACACAGATTATGTCGAAAGTCCTCAGTAAAATATTAAAAATATATATACATATATATATTTGTTTATATGTGTGTACTAAGATTATGCTAATGTTACGATCTAAGCAGCCAATTAATTACTTCCATAATAAATTTATAAAATAAACAAGTTTATTTTCAAAAATTGTTTCTTGTTACACATACAGAATTGGACGTATTTTTACTGTTACGAACTGAACATGATGCATATTGTAATTGACGTCGTTAATTCATTTGCATTCGCATTTGATGTGTGAGATTGTTTTGTACTCTAGCCACCAAAATAAATATATATATACATATATATAAATATGTATGTTAAATGAATAAATTAAGTTTGCACACAATACAATTAACAGTTTCAAGATTAAATAAAATATATATATGTATATGTGTATATATAAATACTAAATTATAGCCACACGAAAATATGATCACAAAATAAAAGAAGAAAAAAAACGGAAAACCAAAATTGAATTGAGATGTCTATGTGAGATTGCACGAGCTGCTACAACTCTTGAGCGGCTTACTCTGGCCCAGCTGCACGGTGTTCTCGTCCAGGTCGTCCTGCACGCTGCTCGCATCATGTTGACGCTGCCAAAGTGGAGCAAGTAAAACAGAGGTTAAATGCAATTACAGCAAGGATTAATGTGTAGCAGACCTTCAGTTCGGTGGCCAGACAGCGAAAGGCGTCTTCGACATTGGTGTTCTCCTTGGCGGATGTTTCCATAACGAACAGAATTTCAGGTATATATTGGCACATTTGGCGCGCCTCCTCGAAGTCCACCTCACGCTCCGCCTCGAGATCACATTTGTTGCCAATCAATATGATGAGCACATTGGATGCCGTATATCTGCGCACCTCCTCAATCCATTTCTGTAAATTGGCGAACGTCGATCGCTTTGTGATGTCGTAAACTGTTGTTAAGACAAGCATATTATTAATAGGTGATAAGAGTGCACGGCGAATGTGCCACAGAATGGCAATTAAAATCAGTGTACCGATAATAACATAAAAAGTGTGCGGCGGCCTCTTATCGCTAACAGGCCATGACAATAGGCCCGCGGGTCATGATAACGATTTCCTTGGGGCGTAACCGTTTTACGGATCTACTCACCAATTATGACGCCGTTGTTGGCACGATAGTAGCTCTGGGTAATGGTGCGAAAGCGCTCCTGGCCGGCAGTATCCCAGATTTGTAGCTATATCAATGAAATGAAATGCGTTCAACTATCTGTGTGACATTGGCGTATACGATTTACCTTGACTTGTTTGCCCTCGACCTCAATGGTTTTCATTGAGAAGTCGACACCAATTGTGTTCCCGTGACGCTCCACATAGTTGCCCGTCTTGAAGCGCTGCAATATGGATGTCTTGCCCGTGCAACAGTCCCCGATTAGCACGATCTTGAACAGGAAATCGAAATTCTCCTCGCTGGGCAGCGCCATCAATGTTTGGGGATTGCGCGCCGTCATTCTGTCCAGCCACGAAGCGTTGCGGCTCCTTCAGTGTCTGCTGGTTGGGGCTGTTGTGCGATTAGTTATTGTTTGGCATGGAAAATGTTCAATTTTCTGTTTTAATTGGTTGATAGTAAAGAAAATGCGTTGCACAAAGACTGTGTTGTTATGCCCTGTCAACATTGCTGCAGTGGGTATATCGCTTCGTCGGAATTCGGGTAAGTTGAAAAATGCTTGCGTCTTAAATGCCAAATATTTCCTTTAAATATATAAAGTTATCACTTTAAATGTACATTTTTCTCAGTTGCAGACAACTTTAATGTTCAATTTAGCTAAATTTAACATTTTGTGTCACGTTTTATGCATTGCAGGGTATTTAATTTTTCAGCACAGTGCTTATTCCGTTTTCGATGCTTGCAGGTGTGTGCTAGTTGGTGACATTATGCAGTACTGCTCATACAGCATTTGGCAACACTGCTTTTCTTAGGCGCGCTTTTATTTAATTTTGAATGCAATTAATAGCGAATGCATTTAATAAAAGTTATTTGGCAAAAAACTAATGTCCGGCATATAAGCCGGATAGCATATTACGATTATCGTTGGCTTGCCCAACAAATATTATTCATTTGTATTGCCTTATCTTTTTGGTTTAGTTAATACGTCTACTGATAAGATATTACAATTGTAACGAGATATTCTTCAAATAGAAGTTGAGTGTAGCTAAAAATATATACAAGTTTTATTTAAGTGGAATTTCAGAGTATTTACTTTAATTGTTTATTAAATGAGTTTTGCAGCTGGGTTTCGAATGACTTACTAGTTGACTGTACATAGGCAACAATTTTTGTTTATTTCAATTAATTTACTGACTGCGGCTTGAAAAGCTTTTTCATAGTACATAGCGCCCTACGGTCGGCCCGAGAGCTCTATAAAAAGCTCTACCGGCATATATGAAGCCCCAAAAGTTGCACTGCCTCAAACAGTAGCCGGCAACGCCCCGATTGCAATTGTTGATTGTTCTTGGTTCTGTGTTCTGTTTTGTGTGCTCACATTATTGTCTCGACATGTCGAATATAGTGCTCTATGGCATTGACATTAGTCCTCCAGTACGTGCCTGTTTACTGACTCTTCGGGCTCTGGACTTGCCCTATGAGTACAAGAATGTTGATCTACTTGCTGGCGAGCATAAGACTGAGGAGTTTCTGAAGAAGAATCCGCAGCACACAGTCCCCTTGTTGGATGACGACGGAACTTTGATTTGGGACTCTCATGCCATATGCTGCTATCTGGTGGATAAGTATGGCAAGTCGGATGAGCTGTATCCGAAGGATCTGGTGAAGAGGGCGCATCTGGAGCAGCGCCTATATTTTGATGCCAGTGTGCTCTTCATGTCTTTGAGGAACATATGTGTGCCATACTTTTACAAGAAGGTATCTGAGGTGCCCCAGGAGAAGATCGACAACATAATCGATGGCTATACTCATCTGGAGAAGTTCCTGGCTGACAATCCCTATGTGACTGGTGACTCTTTGACCATTGCTGATTTCTGCTGTGCGGCTACGGCCTCTTCGTTGCCCGCCATACTGGCCATCGATCCCGAGAAGTATCCAAAGATTATTGCCTGGCTGGCCCGTCTTAGTGAGCTGCCCTATTATCAGGAGGCCAATAACGAGGGTGCTGAAAAGTATATCAACATCCTAAAAGACGCATTCACAATTGTCTAAATTGATCATTATTGCATACATAAATACAACTGTCTTCACATACATACATATTTTATATGGCACTTATATATATCTAATAAATTATCGATAACAATGCGTTGTTCAGCTTTTTATCGTTTACAACCAGCTGCACTGTTGTGCAGCACTAATTTTGCGCTGTCTGGCAGCACTGCGCCGCAATAAAGCGCAGCCGTTAAAATTTGAATGGCATTTGAATGCACGCTAAAAAAGGTTTAAGCCTACGACATTATGCAAGCTGATCGAAAATGGATTGCGGCTTATTTAAATGAGGCAATAACAAATGGAAAGCGATTGACTGTGTGTGAAATTATGTCAATCGTCAACGGGCATCGCTTCATTAATGCGAACAGCACGTACTTGGGGCTCTCTGATAACGATTTATTGTATTTACATGTGGCTCAATAAATTTTCACCACGTACTTACTGATGGCGCCGTTTAAACTACAAAATCGTCTTAATTGAGCTGTAAATAAATATTGATTAAGTTGGAAAATATATTCATTGGCATTTTCGCCAATGAAATTTTTATTTACTTTTACCATATGCAGAACCTTGACCCAGTTTAAAGCCAAAAACAACTTCTAGACTTCTAGACTCACTTTCATAAACGCAACGGAAGCTGCCGCATCTGCACAAAACATGTTCTTGGCATGCGGCGCTCGTTAACTAAGTGCCAAACGGACAACTGGCCAAACGCCTTGATGACCAAGTGGATTGGAAAACCGCATTGATTGTACGCACTGTCGCATTCGATTCGCATGGAAAGTTGAACAAGGCCTGGCCAAGAACCAAGTAACAAAGTGAAACTAATTTGCTTTTGGAGCTGTGCGACCCACATCTTGGGAGGACTATGACTCACAGCACTTCCTAGCACGCCCAGCCAGAGCATAGCTCATGTCTGTCTGTCTGTTTTTTTTTTTTGGCCCAAGAGGAAATCAAACACAGTCACAGCCACAGCCAAAGCCAAAGCCAGGCAGCCAATCTATGCCTTGGCCAAGTCCATGTCTTTCATACTGGTTTGTTGCTTTTGGCTTTTGGGTAGCTTCTGCCAATGTCTCGACCGACCAACCACCCGCCCCGCCCGCTCCATCAGAGACTCGTGCATTGTCGTGCGCGGCTTTTTATCGTTTGGCTCAGCCGTTGGCCGTTTTAGTTGAATTTGAAACGTTTGCGCGCGCGGTTGTTTTTTTGCCAGCTGCCTCTCGCTGTGTCTAGCTAATCAAAGCGTGTGCAACTCATAACGGTTTACAGTTAAGGACACAAAAAAAAACGTGCGTTGGCGTGGTCGTGTCAAGAATTTCATGAGCCAAAAACCAAGACCCCAAAAATAACCAAAGACTAGAAACTCTGCCCCCCCAAATTGGGTCAAGGAGCAGCCGAGCGTTCCATTAAGATCTTCCGATAAGACAACGAGTTATGTAAGCAGCCAAAGAGGAGGCAGTCAAATAAGCCACACACGACACACAAAACAATTTGCTAACAAACAGACTTTCTACACTACATTTATTTTTGTTTCAATTTGATTGATTTCTGCGGCTTGATATCAGCGCCAATTTTCACATGCGCATCACGCAGCGTCTATATATATATATATATATATATATATGTTTGTGTGTGGACATCACTTGCACTTTCCTTTGCCCAATTGCCTTTCCCAAAAATTTGTTGGTTTTTTGTTTTTATTTCTAATTAAATATGCAGCGCGAGACGCGAGACGCGAGCTCGCGCGCGGATGTTGCAATGCAATAAAACAAAAGACTTAGGACACGAACTTGCTGGCAAGCAATATTTATGTTCATTGCTCTTCTTCTTTGTTTATTTAGCTGATAAATTTTAATTTCCATATTGTTTTTTGCCTGCACTCAACCTGTTAACCCAAATTTCAATTTCATTTTCGATTTTGTCGCCGAGAATTCTTTTTATCGACTCGTTTTATTGCTGTTTTGATTGTTTTGGTTGTCGTTGTCGTTGCATTAAATTGCCTGTTGATTGCATTTCTGTGTAACAGGAAACAAAATATGCCTGTATATGTCGCTTCAGCGCAATTAACGCTTGCACTAATTCGCCATAAGTTTGCAAATCTTTTCACTCTTCGCTCGCCGCTCGGCTGCATGCCAGACTGACATCTGTTGCGTGCCTCTGTTTGTCGTTGGAGGCGTTGCTCTGATTTGCTATAGAAATCAAAAACTATCCTTAACAAGTTCACTGCCACGGGCCGACGCGTCTGTCATTGTCAACGAGCGGCAGCTAGTCGAGTGCGAGTTGCCATACCCTGTACTAATTGAAAGTGCATGAAATAGGGTATACTTAAGTTGTGCGAATCTATGTACTAGGGAGGAGCTATCATCATCTTGTCTATAAATTGCATATGCTCTGTATTAGGACGATAAACTAAACCCATCCCATTATCTACTGGCATTGATTCGTGTGCATCAGAGCTGGGATCCCACTATAAAAGTTTTAAGAACTTCATAAGTTCGCGTATATCATATATTATACGCATTCAAATGTTAGTTTCGAGCTTTATATAGGATAGAAATAGGATTCTAAAGAGATTATAAGTGCTTTTAGTGCTTTGATATAGAATATTTCAGCTTTGCATAAGTTCTAGTTGGGAACTGTAACAAAATCTGAGATTTGAAAAAGCAGCTGATCAAGCTGAACTTAAAGACAGAGCACGCTGGTTCGAACCCTTAGACGTAGAACCGACCACCGTTTTTGGGTGCTTACAGCTCTGATTTTTGGCTTGATATATATTCAGAATAGCTGCAATTATGCAATTACATTTTGAGTCAATTGTTTGAGAACTCAGAGGTTCGAACCCTACGTCGTGGCATGGACAATTTCTTTTGGCTAGCCGTCAATTGGTTTACGGGTTGAACTTAAAGACAGAGCGCTGGTTCAAGCTCTAAGATAAAGCAGTCAAAAATTATACATGAACTACGTTTGAACAGGGTATCTGTTAGTTACGCACTCTCGCCTGGAGCACTCTTACTTATTTCATAGACAGCACATCACACACAAAGCGAAATTAAAATGCGCCCAGCAATTGCAACCGATTCTGACCCAATTTCTCTTTCAGGCTCAGATGTTGCAACTGTTGCACCTGTTGCACCTGTTGCACTCGCAGCTAATTATGGTCTAAATGTTTGAACAGCCCGGACACGCCCCTCTGTCATTACGCCTGTCATGTTGGCTGTCTTTTCTTTTTGTTTTTTTCAAATGCAAATTAAATTTATGGTTTTTCTTCTACTTCATTTTTTTTTTTTTTTTTTTATTTTGGGTGAAACTTTGAAGAAAAACCCTTGCAGCGGCCGCATTCTTCTGAGCAATATTTTTTTGTTTTGCCCCCGCAGCTAAAACTAAATCACGTTTGAGCCAGTTGCTGGTTAGAACCAGTTGGCCTTTAAAATGACAGCCTCTGGGAAAGTGCATTAGAATTTGGCAGCATTTTAATGCATTCGAAGAGCCGAGCAGCTTGGCAGAAGAAGAATCCTGTGCAACCGGCTGCGCGGCCAGGTTGCATCATCAATAACAACAACAACAACAACAACAACAACAACAACATATTTGTGCCAGAGCTCGCGGTAAAAGTGCGTCGTGGAAAATTGCCCGCAAATATGGTGTTAGAGTGGGATAAGTGAAGGGAGGGAGGGGGACGGGGGCAGTTGTTGGCCATTTAAAAGTGTTCCATTTGCGGCATGTTTCTTCTGCTCCTTTGAGTGAAACTAGGCAGCTTGGCCAAATGTCTAGAATGATATATCCATTTCATTGGATGCTTTCACTGAACAAGAAGCAGAGGAAGAAGCTGCATTGATTTCGCATTTGTTTAGCTGCAAATTGTTGCTTGTAATCAGAATCTGCTGTTAACGGTGCTTAAATGTTAGCCACAATTCTAGTCGAAGCTTTCCCAAACTGGTTAACAGGCAATCGGGCATTCTACCGAAAAACCAGTTGCCAATTGAGCTGTTGTTGGTTATTTAGTTCTATGCAGAATGTTTGCTGTTTAAGTTGCGGTTATACAACAGTTAAATAATTCATATTGTGGCCAGTTCGTTGTCTAAGTCTTTCGTTTTCTTCTATTCTCTCGATTACGCAGCATGCGTATGTGCCGCCGCCTGCGCACGCTGCAACTGCCGCTGCCACAGCTGCAACTGCAGCTGCAGCTGCTGCTGCTGCTGCTAATTTGCCTCTGGACAGCTGCAGCCATGCATGGGGCAGAGCTGCTGGCGGATGCGGAGGCCCAACCGCAATTAGACTCGGCTGCGAATGCGAATGCGGCGCACATACGCAAGAAGCGTCTCGTTTGGATCACAGACGATGGCCGCTTGGCACTGCCGCCGGGCACCTCGCTGACATTTACGCCGACAATTGCGATGCCGTTGGTCCGACATCCGCCCGAGGGCTTCTTCTCCAATCTGACCATCAGTTTTCCCGTCACGAGTGAGTTGTAAAAGTTGTACTAACAATATAAATCGAATTTAAAATGAATTCTATTTCAGTTGACTTTGACAAGCTTGGCCTGACGGACAATCAGAATCCCTTGGGTGATCTGCCCTTCTTCGCCCGTTCCTTTGGCCACGGCGCGGGAGAAATGGTGGGCGAGTATATCTCACGTTATCTCCACGTGCAGCGCCGCAAGCGGGATCTGAGCGAGCAGCGCAGCCGAGCGCAGGATGACAGCCGACCCTTCAGGGTGGAGGATATGCTGCAGTATCCGGAGCTGCCCGCTGGCTTGAAGCACATCTTCCATGGCGGCGAACGTGTCCTGCTCTATGGCGTCGTCGAGGACTTTCTGGCCACCTTCGGCATGGATGGCAAGGCGTGTCTGCTGCGCACCATTTGCGAGATGCACTCGCGCAGCCTCGACAAGTTTGGTGTCTTTGGCGAGATGACAAAGCTGTTTCTAACGTGAGTTATATAATACCTATACTCTGTTTAGAGTGTGAAATGGGGAATATTGGATTTGTGTAAGATACATATTGCTGTGCGTCCAATCATCTGCATTATAGTCTTGACTCTCTCTTCCAGTTGGTGGGTAATTTAAAAAGAATTATTACTTAATTCAAAGTCCAACCTAATTGACAAATAGATAACCAATGAAACCCTTAAAGCAACAAATTGAAAATATATAAGCCATGCCCCATAACGCCCATACAAATCAGAACAAACCATAAATGCTAAGTGCACAGTTTGACAGTCACTAGGCTTACAGTCTTGGATTCACACAATCTTATACCCAAATCGATGAGAATCTTTACTCTTAGATATATTATTGATAACCTTCTCTAAAGCTCGGATCACAATTGCCTCAAAAATCGCATTAGCCTCAATTTCTTGAAGTCACAGTTTAAAATTCACTGCTTTAGGATAACAGTTTTGGAGTCACCAGTCTACATTGTCAAATCTACTACAGTCTTAGAGCTAGCGAGTTTATTGGAGATTCCCTCTACCCGCGCGTCCCAACTCACCAGCAACAATTATGTATATACGAAATTCACAGTTTGAGAGTCTTTGTATTGGGTTTACAGTCTTAGATTCAACGAAGCAGTTAGTCTGCCGCAGCTTAAGAACTGCAAGAGGTCTTTCAAATCCCGCAATTTACATCCGA
The DNA here is from genome assembly GCA_035045725.1 of Drosophila ezoana. Taxonomy (NCBI): domain Eukaryota; kingdom Metazoa; phylum Arthropoda; class Insecta; order Diptera; family Drosophilidae; genus Drosophila; species Drosophila ezoana. Next base: position 22,815,047 of record JAWNOU010000177.1, on the reverse strand, counting down.
TGCTTTCTAGAATTTACAGTTTAAGGGTCACTGCTTTAGGACAACAGTTTTAGTGCCACCAAACGAAAGAAGCGTCTTTCCAAGCTGCCTTCAGCCGTCGGTTCTGACTTTGTTACTTCTTTCGTAGGGTAACCAAATCGCCCTTTGCGGAGCTAATACCCGAGTATGTGCGCGCCCAGCGCGTGGGCGAGGGCAAACAGGCGCCGGGCGAATGTTTTCCCTACTACAAGGCCTGCCCCAAGAGCATATTCAAGGCGCTGGCCAACAAATACAGCGCACAGGCGGCAACGACGACGGCGACGAGACACAAAACGACTTCAACGACGACGACGACAACGTCCCGGCCCGTGGGGGAATATCAGGAGCAGCAGGCGGTGCTGCTGCCCAACAGCGCTGAGCAGGATCAGGAGCAGCAGCAGCTGGAGCACCTGGAGCTCAATGGCAATGCGGTCTACATGTGAAGAATCGCGCCAATTGCCGATCAACTCGAAGTCTAGTTTAAGCCGAATAATATGAGTGCACATTGAAAGTCATTTGCTTGTAATTAACATACACTAATTTATTTTATTTATTATTATTATTATTATTATGATTATGATTATGATTATTATTGATTATTCTGCTGTAACTATTTATTGTTAGCTGTAGGCGTTGTTAACTTTCTAGCTGTTAGCGTATCTTTTGTTATAGCCTGTAAATAAACAAATTTGTGGCATATTTACGCATAAACGTTGGCAAGTGCAATATCGAAATAGACTCCCAATAAATATATATATATAGGAAAATGTATATATATATAAATATAAATTCCAGCTGACAAATGTGTTTGCGCAACTGTCGCGCAAATATTATATGTATATAAACAAAAATCGAAACAATTGTTTATGCCACACGGCGTATACGTAATCTGAGCCCCGTTCTAGTCTTTCAATCTGTGTGCGTGTGTCTGTGAAGAATTCGAAATGCGATGCGCTTTATGTTCCCTCAGATCAGCCCAAACATATGCTTCAAGTGCTCCAAGTGTATATAGTTCAAATAATAGAACATCGAAACGTTGCGTGCAATCGTATCCAGTTTCAGGGCCTCCTGCATTGAATGCTGCTGGCAGCCGCCGAAGATGAGCAGCTTCTGCATCGCATCGTTGTAGATGATCTGCGTGTGTATGTTGAGCAGCTGCAACAAAGGATCAAGAATTAAAAGGCAATCAACTCAAATCAGGCAGGTGAGTTGCTGTGGGGAGTGCTCGACTAGAAGACACTCTAATCCCAGCGCTAAGCTGCCAATGCTAACATTCTAGCTGCCTTCTTTATATATAAATATACATAAACATAAACATAATATATTCAAAAAGTGAAATATTTGTTATCTCTTTATAAAGTTCGACAACCCAGTATACCAAGTTTTGGGCATGATTCTATATATAGTATATATTATATAGAGTATATATATTTTAAATTTCATGTCTCTAGCTGTTAAAGTCTCCGAGATACAGACGCTTATGGCTTCCGAGATACAGACGGATGGACGAAAGGATATGGGTAGATCTTCTAAGCTCATCGTTCCGACAAGCGATATTAACACCTAATATATTGGCAATGCTTCTGTAACACTTCAATATACCCCCCTTTGCTCTGGCTACAGGGTATTTCACGTCAGTTGCCCACTCACCTCCATAAAGAGCGTGGCCAGCGATAGATTGCAGTCGCAGCTCATGCTGTAGCGCAGGCGAAAAAAGTGCAGACCCTTAAGCACAAATATATCCGAAATATCTGGTATATTGTTGCCAATGCCGATCTTGACCAGCAGACGCAGGACATTGCGATATTTGACCATGCGCTCATCCCGTATGAACTGCATGCGCGGCACATAGGGACAGAAGCTACGATGATCGTACTGCGGATAGACCTGCAGCAGGGCCAGCCAGTAGTAGACATTGTTGCAGTGCGCCCAGGCGGGGCCCGAGGGCACGAATGTGGGCAGCGGAAAGTCGGCGAACTTGAACTGCAGCGCCGGCAGAAAGACAAAGGATATGATGCTGGGCATGCCAGATTCCCGTTTCTCGCACGCCAAAATCTCATGGACAAAGCCCTGATCCCCGATCTCGTGGGTGCGATAGCTCAGCTTGTACTGCACCCCGCTGTCGCAAAAGATGCACTTCAGCTGGTTGATGGCATCGCGCAAATTGCCGCGTAGCAGCAGCTGCACATTCTCCGGATTGACGTAGCCCTTGGTGATCATCGGGTGAGTGGTGGGCGCGTATAGGTTTATATAGCCGGGCTGGGTGATATTGAAGATGGGCGTTACGGGAAATGGCATATAGAAGCGCAGATATTGCTCAAAGTCCAGCGGCACATCGATTTTGGAGCCTCTGTAGAAGGTGGCGGTGGATAGCAGGTGCTCCAGCACAAATTTGTAAATCCAATCCTTTTTGCACATAACCTCACTTATACGTTTGCATATGAACTCCGCATCCCGCAGCCAGCCGTCATCGCATTCCTCTATCTCCATTAAATCGGAGACCCATTTGATGCCCTCTTGAAAATGGGAATAGCCCTCCGGCAGAAACGTGGGCGAACTTCTGCCACTGATGGAGTCATCGCTTTTCGCAATCTTAAGATCGCTCATATTATATTAAGCTGTCTGCAGGCCGACGCGTTCACTTTGCACTAAACTTGAGGATCGTAAATAGTAGTTGCTGTGGCTTGCGCTTTGGTTAATATGATATTGCAGTTTATTTGTGCATGCGCATTGATTTAGCGCTCAACTAATGGGCAGCACTTGGGATTATCGATACTGTGTATACAAAGTCCCCATATACTTAAGACGTAAACAAATGCGCTGGCGAACCTATCAAATGTCAATGCCAGATAAAATCCAACTTAATCGATTTCATTTTGGCGCTCAGCATTCGAGTGTTTTGCAGCACTGCCGCTGTTGGTCAACCCAACTTGCGATAGTATCGATGACAGCGGCGTATCGATAACACGAGCACAGCTGATTGGTTTATCACGCTTGCGGACCTGAAGGTGCTTTTTGTTTTCTGATTAAGTTATTTACAAAGTTTGCACAAACATAAAAACACCAGGTCGAATTGCGGGTCGCACAAATGTGTGAGCAAGGCGACAGCAAAGAGTAAAACGCTTGTTGCAGGTAAGCTAAACGGACGCTGCCCGCCCAAAAGACAATGTCAGCGTAGTGCGAAAACCGAGGCAAATAGCAAAAGCAACGCCAACGCCAATGCCAAACCCGGCCAAACGCCCAATTAGAATAACAAAAAAAATAACAACAACATTAGACTGAGTCAGCGTCGTCAGGCCATTGTTTGATAATGATTGAATTAGGTATTATCACGACCTTGCCGCGACAGATGATTGCCAGGCGAAAGCGGCCGGCGTTGCCGCCGCTTTTGTTGTTGTTGTTGTTTTTGTTAATATCATGCGGACGTGGCGCAATATACTGTAATCTTTGCTGGCGCCCTGATTATTCATCAAATTTTTTGTTTGATTTGATATGTAACAGGTAATACATCGCATTGTTGGCATGGACGACCTGGACAACACGACAACAGGCACGACGCCCGCGCCGCCGCCGGCAGCAGATGCGACTGCGACTGGGTCACAGAGCGAAACCTCGGAGGATGAGGACTATTTGGATAATAGCATTGAGCTGCGAGGCTATTTGAGCAAATGGACCAATTACATATATGGCTGGCAGCCGCGCTATATTGTGCTCAAAGATGGCACGCTCTCCTACTACAAATCCGAATCGGAGTCGGACTTTGGTTGCCGCGGCGCCATCAGCCTGTCCAAGGCGACCATTAAGGTGCGTATTTAATATGTATAATATATTTATATATTTGGGGTCAGGCCCGCAAGTGCTTTTAATTGAACTCATCAAAGAGTAATGGGTGCGAATGAGTGTGCGCATATCCCATGAACCCTCGTCGTCGTCGTCGCCTGAGCCGCAATCAATGCAGCGCAATCAATTAACGTCGACTGTCGCCGAACAAATGGTGGTTGGCCCCACACACACACACACACACACACACACACGTGACAAAATACAAACCAAAACTGAAGTCATCAATGTAAGTGGAAGAGGGCCCGCCCCGCTCCGCCCCGCTCTGACACTCGTTTCGACATTTATGGCACTCGTTAAATTTTTTGGAAGGGGGCCCGCCTTCTATAGCCTAAGCATGATCTATTTTTACTGTAAACAATGATTCATTGTGCGTCAACTCCCACCGCAGGCACACGAATCGGATGAACTGCGTTTCGATGTGGTCGTCAACAACCTGAACAACTGGTGCCTGCGCGCCGAGACCAGCGAGGATCGCATGCATTGGGTGGAGGTGCTGCAGCTGTACAAGGAGGGCACGGGCAGCACGGACACGACATCGTTGCGTCGCCATGGCAGCACCATGTCGCTGCAGTCGAACACCATATCGCTGGCCAGCGGCGGCAGCCTGAAGAAAACTCAACGCAATTTGCGTGAAAAGGTTGGCGAACTGGAGACCTTTAAGGACATACTGTTCGTTCAAATTGAGACGCTCCAACGTTACTTTGATGCCTGCTCCGAGTTGAATAAAGCTAATGCACAGCCGCTCGATTTGGGCGACGGCCTCAAGCCCATTGATTTCAAGGTGTGTGCAATAATTCTTAAGAATTTCTCTATATATATTTATTTCTATATGTGTTTGCAGGGCGAGTCCATTACATTTCGTGCCACAACATCCGGAGTGCTAAGCACATTGCAGCATTGCGTGGAAATCATAGCGGAGAATGATGAATCATGGAAGCGCAAATTGGAGCGTGAAATTGATAAGCGACGTCGCGCCGAGGAGCAAAATAAGTAGATCTCTTAACCTTGACCCCACTCTGATGTATTAACTAAAAAAATGTTACGTATTTTGTATTTGCAGACGGTTCAAGGAGGAAATTGAGAAGCTAAAACGTTTATCGTATCCCGGCCCAGATTTTGAGGTAAGTTGCACAACCCAACAGCACAGCGCGTGCTCAGGGTCAATTTGTATAAAACAGCCAAAGCTGATTGTAAATATAAACAATGGTGAGACGTCAAATCGCATCGGCGTTCGACACTTGCAACACGCCCCGCCCAACTCAGTCACACTCAAGAGCGGCCATCAGATCCCCTCCCCCTCCGCGCAACCAGTTTCTATACAAAAATAAAACTCTTGGGTATTTGTTGATTGTTGATTATATTACTACTATTACAATTTGAGCAAACGCACCAAGTGTTGCACATGCTGTACAATTATTATACCCTGTATGCGTGAATCAAAGGGTGTATTGGTTTAGTGCAAGTTTGTAAAAGAGGCAAATGTCCGTTTGTCTGACTGTCTGTCTGTCTGTCTGTCTGTGAAAAGGCGTCGATCTCGAAAACTATAAGAGTTGAAGATTAAAAAATTTGATATATATATATATTCTCGTTCCTCAGCAGAACAAGGATTTGTCCCATTTTTATATTATCAATAAATATTGATGTTGAATGAAAGTTTTTCGAGCAGAACTCGGAGATTTTGAGGACTAGAGACAACTAATTTGGGATTTAGGTTATTGAATAGCAAATTCTCATCTAGATTTATTCTCTTATTAAAAAACCACCTCCCTTTCTTGAGATATATGTATAAGTATTATTTTTAAAGTGTAAGCCTTGTGCTTTGGTATTCACATACATTTGGTTGCCTTATTGAAGCACAGATTCTTTCATAAATATTCAGACTATAAACAACGAAGTTATCCTGGGCAGTTACAGGGTATTTTAAAGTATAGCACTGTCGACTACAACATTATTGTTTACACATTTTGGTAAATTTATATGGCATGCGCTGTAAGTATAAAGTCTATACTATATAGTCTATATTATAAGCGGAAACTATATTTAGATAATAATAATTGTAGTTGGGTTTATTTGTGCTTTGATTCCATGTCATGTCTGTGATTCTTATCCACTTTAATTGACTGTCCCTTGTGTTTACATGCGCAGTTCTTTAATTGGTTCGGGCTTTTAACTATTCATAGCACTTTTCTATGGCTTAACGCAATATTTGAATAGGAATTAAATGAGGCTCTATTATTTATTTGTCTCTGGCATTTCCTATATGTCAACTTTAATGCTCCACTTGCTGGGCTTCTTTACATTAGCTTCTTCATATAAATAATCTCTCCAGTTCATTCACTTGCTGACAGCTCAAGCGCAAAATATCGAATCAATGGCGACATTCAGAGTCAAAGCAAAGACAGTTTGAGGTTTCTTAAGTACTTTGAGCTCATATTGCAGTAGGTCATGTATGGCTTTGGCCAAGAGCCTATAAACCTATGCCCTAACTTATAGCGAGCATTTTAGCTAGCTGGGAGCTTTTGAGCCATGGAAGCCCTCCTTCCTATTGGATATACATACAAAGAAATGATTTCAAGGCGAACCATGTAAAGTTATGTATTTTACCTTAAGTACAACAGATGAAAGTCAACGAAATGGAATATATTCTAAATTCTTAAATAATCATCTTTAAATCTTAGTACACTAGCTAAATACCCTACGTTCCTATCTGATATATAAAGAAATGACTTCAAAGCGAATCATGTGAAAAATTAACTATTTCAAACGAAAGTCAAGGAAATGAAAATTCTTATATTTTTGTATAATCTTTATTAATGCTTAGTACACTAGCTAAATACCCTATGTTTCTAGCTTGTATTTCCTATCTACTTGTTGTATATATTTGTTTATTTAGAGCATATACAAGTTCGCATTGCGTATTGTTAACAAAGGCAGCTGTTGTCGTTAGCCTGGCTTAAATGTGTAGCTTGGGCTTGGCCCAGCTTATGGCTCGTTGTTGTCGGCTTGGTTTGGTCAGTCGTTGGCCAGCGATCGGTTTGCGCACACATAAAATTCATAAACAAATTGACGGGAAAAAAAAGAAGCAAAACAAAACAAACAAAAACCAAGTCAATTTTGTAACCAAGCATAATTTGGCAAGTTGTGAAATTGTTGGCCATAAAATAAAACGCTTTACATTTAGCTGGCGCGTCACGTGCGCACTTGGCCAAAATAAACTTGATACAAGAAGAGCAGGAAAATCCAAATAAAAAAAAAAATATATACACATATATATATAGATATAAAAACAAAAATGCCTGCGGTGCGATTTCAATGGCGTTGTGGCTTCAAGCTTCAGCATGGACAGAGAAATGCGGTAGGTGTGTGTGAGTGTGGAGAGAGAAAAAGTGAGAGAGAGTGAGGGAGTTGAGAGCGAGAGAGAGGGTGTGAGTGGGGAGAGTGTGTGTGTGACCGAGTGAGAGCGAGCCTGCATTAATCCAAGCAAACTGCCCAAAAATTGATTTATGATTTAAGCGCGTGTAATCCTTTTGAAGCTTTAAGCTTTCACACTGTTGCGCGCTTACGCTCTCCCGCGCTCGCTCTCTCTCTTTTTCACTCTCTTTCGCATTGGGATGCTGTGGGTTGTGTTTTTTTTTGTGCCCGCACTCAGCAACAGTTTGTTTTGCGCTCTCGCGCCTGACGGAAGGACTGCGCTTGGACTGTGTGTCGCTTGTTGCTGACCTCTCCCGCGCCCTCCCTCGCTCCCACGCTTGCCTTTTCCTGCTTGCGTTTACGTTTTGTTTGAAATTTGTTGGTGTCTGCCTTTAGGCGTTCCACGGACGCCAAGTCGAGCCTGGTAAGCTCCGTTTTCTCAGCCCGTGCGTGCCTCTTAGACGAGTGGACGCCACGACATGACTTCATCGCCCCAAAAAACTTGGCCTTCATTTGGTTCTATGTGTTTGTGTTTGTGTTGAGCGCGTGGCGTGTTTTCTTGCGTGACACGAAAACGTGCGATTGCAACACGACGTGTTCGTGTTAGGGAAACTTCGAAACTTCGTGCGTATTTGTGTTGAGCGTGTTAGAAAAAAAAACAAATTATTATATACATATATATATATATATATATATATATATATTATATATTACTTGCATTTGCAAAATATCTCTAGTTTACTTTGTTCTTGACATGTTTTCAAATTGTGGTTCGTGTTCGGGTCGTGTCCTGTAGCATAAATTCGACACGCGCCCATCTCTGAAGTGTTTCCACATTTGACACTGCGTGCTTTGTCCCAATTGTGTCTCGTGTTCGGGTCGTGTCTGGTTGTATGAATTCGTCACGCGCCCATCTCTAGCTAAGATTCACTTGTTATTTCGCGTTCAATAGCTGCAGCTGCTCGTCCAGGCTCGTCCCGCACGCATGTGCGCATTAATTAATAAATTAAATTAAGCAAAAAAAATATTCCTAGTTTTTGAATGGACATCCACGCGCGCTGGCCATAGAATCGTTGCTAGCGCTGGCTCCAGACGGCGTCGCTTTAATATTCATGGCACAATGGCGTGTCTTGGGCGTATGATGTGGGTATCTATTATGCTCGGGCAATTGCGCATGCCGGCACTGTCTCCAGTTGGGATTTGTCTTTGGCATTTAATTTATACGCGGCACGTTTCGCATTTCTTTCGGTGCTGGGCATTAAAATTAATTAGACCGAACCCTAATAAACTTGACTTAGTTCAACTAATGCTGAAGTATTTACTGAATAGGAGGGTCCACATTCCACATTGCCCGAGGATGAGTTCTTTGATGCCGTTGAGACGGGCCTGGAGAAAATCGAGGAGGACATGCAGATGCGCTTCAAACTGAGACTCCAATCGCAAATCTCACAGACGCTGGTCAATGTGCCGCACGAGGCCGTTGCCGAGGGCGAGGAGGCGCGCGAAGAGTTTGGCACCGGTGCCGAGGCCAAAAGCCATGCCCTCTGGCCGGAGGTAGGCCGGAAATTGTCCATCAAAAATGTTCACTAATTGGATTTATGTCCCATACACAGATTGATCGCGTATGCAAGGAGCAGCTGCACTATGCGCGCGAGGGCGTCGGCCAGGATGGCAATGGCTGGCAAATCTTTGCCGACGAGGGTGAAATCAAAATGTACAAACGCGAGGTGGAGCTCAATGGCATGGTCATGGATCCGCTGAAGGCCTATCACTCAGTCAAGGGCGTGACAGCGCGTGAAATGTGCCATTATTTCTTCATGCCCGAGTTCCGCAACGATTGGGAGAGTGAGTCCAGTAATTATTATTCCATACCCAAAGCTCTAACTTGTCGTGTAACTTGCAGCCACGCTGGAGGACTGCACAATATTGGAGAAAATCTCAGCGGACACCTTGCTCTTTCTGCAAACCCACAAACGCATTTGGCCAGCCAGCCAGCGGGATGCACAATTCTGGTCGCATATGCGCAAAATCAACGATGGCCTCGAGCCGGGCACACGGGACATGTGGGTCGTGTGCAACAACTCAACGGATTATGCCAAACAGGAGGTGCGTCTGCGCTGCAGTTCTTACTAAAAAAAAAGAAGCTACTTATTATAATCTTGAATCTTTTGACACAGTCCAAGAATGGCAAATGCGTGCGCATCTTTCTGACGGTCATACTCGCCTGCCAAACACATCTGCCCGACGATTATGTCAAGGGCCAGCCGCTGAGTCGTGATGATTTAACCTGCAAAGTAACCTACTGCTCTGTGGGTGCGTATATCTTCCAATCCTACAATTACCTGACTAAATTCTACATTGACTGCAGTTCTTTAAAGAGATAAAGGACAGGAATAGGTCAATAACGTTGCCAGCTGGGTTTGAACAAAAAGTAATAGATGCATTCTAAGAACTGACTGACTGATTGTTCATCTAAGCACAGAGCAAACTTTGGGAACGGAGTAGATTGGTAAAAACCAACCTTCTGAAATTCCACTCATAAACGTGGAAAATTGGTGGATAAGCTTGTATGAGACTCTTTGGCTTAACATCTGATCGGCTTCTTACCAATTTTCAAAGGTCTTTGTACAAATTGAAATCAGACGTGTTTCACTTTTGTTAGTGGAAAATGGATGTTGGGTTTAATTTTCTTCCGATCGTTTTCAAACTAATTTAAAATATTGGAAAATGCACAAAACCGGCAAAAATGTTGTGGATTACAACATCTTATTCGTCAAATGAAAGTTGACTTTCCACTTGAGGAAAACTTACACAGCTGCGAGGTAACTGGACTTCTAGCTAGGCAGCAATACTTGACCTGGACAAAGCCGGCTAATAAACTGTTGCATTATATTAATTACATTATTTTTACTTTTAGTCAATCCCGGCGGCTGGGCACCCGCCAGCGCTTTACGGGCTGTTTATAAGCGTGAATATCCCAAGTTTCTGAAACGCTTCACCGGCTATGTGATAGACCAGTGCAAGGATAAGCCGATTATGTTCTGATATTTGCCATAAGCAACAAAGCAATCAAAATCAATCAAAAGCAAAGAATTGAAAGAGAAAAAAAAAGCAAAAGAAAACTAAAAAACAAAGAAAATGTTATTCGTATAATGTTTCTAATTAGTTTAACGTTTAACTCTTAAGATGCCGTTGAACTTACAAAGTGGCTAAACTCTTAAAACTTTTCCTTTTTTTACACACACACACTCACACTTAATCGTAGCGCATATTTCCCCGCAACCCCTTCATCCCCCACGCTACCTATTAACTTGTAAATGTGCTTTAGCTAGTTAGTTTTGTTCATTTTGTAAACCAATCGCCGTTTAGTCGTAAGTTATTGGTAAGCCAAAGCCTAAAACAAAAACAAACAGAACACACACAATCATTGTATAGCGCTCAGCTGTTTGGAAGAATTTGTTGATATGCAACAATATTATTATGTCTAATAACTATGAAATGCTTTAAATGCAACAATTGCAAGAATTTTTAGATATTTGTTTGTATTGTAGCTTATGCGGCATATTATATATTTGATAAGCTCAGCTCCAGTTTCGACATGCCTGAATCTACATGCCTTTTGTTTTAAATTCAATCAAACAAACAAACAAAACTCTGTCGAATGTAAATAAATGCGATCTTTTGTTATTCTCGAGATTTGTGCACTGCAGCAAAGTAAAAGCTCAAGTGTTTTTTACTACCACAATATGGGCTTGGTTGAGTATTACTCGGTTAACTGAAATCCGATCCTAAAAAGATAAGATTGTTTGGACAATAAGATTTTTCAAAAACTTTAAATGTCCATATCTCGGGTTATTTGAAGTCCGCTCAAGGCGAGATATGGCACTTCGGACTCGCGAAACATCAGAGAATAGATTGCAATCAAAAGTTTTTGATTTCAGAAAAAAAACCATTTTAGGAAATATTGTGATGTTACCCCTTGCCATTTTTGTGAAATCTGGAAAAATTTTAGAATTCGAAATTTTGATGTCAATCGATTCTCCTGATCTTTACGAGTAATTCTAGGCATTCCGTTCGAAATCTGATGTTTTTTACCCGAGATATTCGAAAATTATAAGATTTTTCAAAAACTTTAAATGTCCATATCTCGGTTATTTGAAGTCCGATCAAGGCGAGATATGGCACTTTGGACTCGTGAAACATCAGATAATAGATTGCGATCAAAAGTTTTTGATTTCAGAAAAAAACCCATTTTTTGAAATATTGTGATGTTACCCCTTGCCATTTTTGTGAAATCTGGAAAAATTTTAGAATTCGAAATTTTGATGTCAATCGATTGTCCTGATCTGTACGAGTAATTCTAGGCATTCCGTTCGAAATCGGATGTTTTTTACCCGAGATATTCGAACTATGAGATGTTTTAAAAACTTTCCAAAACTTGGTTATTTGGGGTAGTAGAAGTAAAAGTTGAAGTGTTATTTGTTTTTATCATATCATGTCATGTATTTAGACCACAATTATAGAATTGTACATTAACGAATGTACATGAACTGTGCTTGTTTTTTGTTTTTATCGTTTTGTAATAGGTATTTTCCATATGTTTGTTGAATTTTACAATTTTCTCAGGCTCTTTTCAAATGTTTACAACCAAGTATTGTTGATTCATTTATTTATTTGTTTTGCCCAAATTTTAAATGCCTAAATCTGTTTTTTTCTTTTGTTTTTCTTTTTTGGTGCAGTCTGAAATGTTGCATTGCCTAGAAAGTAACTCCACAGAGATTGTTCGGTAGTTAATAATGCTTGATGGAACAAGCTCTGACTGAGTTAGTTAATATTTATTATTATTCTGCGTGAACTACAACGTTGTGTCTTTAAATGGTATTACGTTATGTATTGTTTGCTGTGGATCATATTGTCATGTAAATTGGTTGGTTTGTCGCTTTGGCTATTGTAAAATATACATATGTATATATAATCAGAGTCATGCGCTTGTCTATATAGTACAGGAGCAGTGTCTGTGTGTCTGTGTGTGTGTGCGAGTGTGTGTGATATATAATTTGGCAAACAAGAATCGGCGCTATATATGTACTTATACAGTTTATTGTTTAGCTTGAGCTGCTGCTAGAGTTCGGTTTCTTTCTTTTATGAAAATGCATGCTGGCTTACGACTTTGGCTTTCTAAAGATTCCACTATTTGTATAGTTAAATGTTATATGCTTAGCTATGTACAACAGTTTCATAAACTATTAGATGCGTGTTATTTTTCAATTAAATTAATTTATATTTTACTTTTTTAAATAACTAGCTAACATTTGTAAATAATATTTGTTGTTTACATACGAACTTAATGCAAAAACTTTGGTTTGAAAAAAGAAAGAACAAACAATTCAACGTAATGTTCTATTATTTACTACAAATATATGTGTGTGTGTGAGTGTGTATCTTATGCGTGTATGCATGTATTTGTGTGTATTAGCCTTACTTAGTTTTCATTCGTGTATTATTGTTTTTAATGCAACTATTTTAATGCTCTGCATTTAACTGGCAGCTTGAAGAGTTCTCGTTTTACTCTAACTTTTGTAGTTCCTTTGGCTATGCAGGACATTTTAAATGCGGCCTGCCGCAGTTTTCGCTTAAGTTTAAATTGTTTAACATTGATTTAAATTTTTCGTTTAACTTATTCTCTGCAGCTTTTCAAGTCCAACTAAGCATAATCAGTGTGTAAATAAGTCTTATTGTTTATATACGTTTTTTACTTAAACTTTTCGTTTTGTCATGGGGCAAATTAATTACGCTTTTTTTTTCTCAAAAAAAAAAAAAACGCTCGAAAATTTGTTTTAAATTTACGTTTTGTTGTAAATAGTTGTAATACTTTTTTTTAAACGGCGCACACACATTTCTTATAAATTTAGTATTTGTGTACTTCTTTAAATATTTCAATAGTTTAAATAGTAAGTAGCTCGTTTTAAATTTTAACAATATATTGCTAAAGAAATGCCATTTAGTTAGAAGTCGGGAGTGCGTTAGCCAAGTCTGCCTTATATACTATATAAGAGTTTGCCATATGCTGATTATTTAGTCAGAATTTTACAACAAATTTGCTTGCCTCATTAATTTTCGGGCTGGATTTTACAACGAATTTTACAATTATCGAATCAACTTTTTGGTTTTCTTGTTTTTAACACGTTTTTCTTAGTATTTCATTGGGGTTTTAATTTTAAAATGTATTTTGCTGTAATATTCGTAGTATATATATTTATGCTTTAGACATTGATCTGGAATGCTTCTCGCTGTAGTTTCTGATTGCCACGCATCCGTGGCGAAGTCTGGGTCTTTGTTGCCTTGTCGTTGGCATCCGAGAAGCGCGCCGGTGGATTAATGTGGTCCTGATAGTTTGGTGGATAATTGGATATGCTAAACGTACAGGGTTCTAATTATGCATATAGCGACAATTACTATTGTTAGCATCTCCTTTTACGATCCTTACCTAAACGTCGTCTCCTCATTGTGGCTCGAATACCCGCTGGAGCTGCGCACATGCCGCTTGCCGCTGGTGCCCGGCTTGCCCGACTTGCGGGCCGCAAATGGAGGCTTCGACTTGCGGGTCATGCTGGTGGGCGTCGTTTCCGATGACGAGGAGGTCTCATCTTGTGTGTCTGCAGGCGAGAAGTCAAAAATATAATATTTACTTGTGCCACGCTGCGTATGCGTAATATTTCATATAGTTTTTTCTGCTTACCGCGTTGTGCGCGATATTTGGCCGAGTTAAGAGCGCGCGCGGACACATCATTGTCGGACTCGGAGCCGAGTGTGTCATATTCTGTAATTGGTATGTGAAGCGTTAGGATTTTCCTAACTTCGGAATCTGTTGAACCTGGATTGTCCGATTCTAAAAAGTTTAATACGATGCGATGGTATTTTTTTGGATGAAGTTTTGAATGTGAATGTTAGTATCGAAGTTGAATAAAAAATATATATGTAAATCAAGCATATATAAATCATGAACAGGCATGATATGAGGCAAAATAATGAGCAATAATTTTGCTTAAAGCTACATTTTACTCTCAAATGGTCTGGTTAAATATAATTCATATATCTACCTTGGCTCTCGGAGTGCGGATCGCGTAGACGGCCCACTTTTCGGCGCACCTTCGTATACTCCGGCTCCTTGGACTGCGAGAGAGAGGGAGAGTCTTAATAAGTAGCTTCAGCTTTTACTTTATTGCTGGGTTCTACTTACGTGATAGCTCTCCGGCTTGACATCGTGGTAGACAAAGGAGCCGCGCACCGAGTGATATGGGCCGCTGTAGACGTTGCCGCTGTAGGAGCTCTCGCTGTAGGTTTGCTTGTTCAGCTGGAATGTGGCGTAGGGGCAAATATCCTCGATATACTCATTGCCCTCGGCCTTGCCAAAGCTGCCCGAATCGTTGGAATTGGAGCCGCGCGGCGCCGAGTTGGTGGGATTACAGCGCACGGCCAAATATTGTTGATCGCGATTCTGTTTGTTCTGCAGATTGGCCAAGGAGGGCGACTCCGACATCGAGGAGCTGGCCAGACGCGCCTGATTACTGAGCTCTGTGGGCGACAGAACTGTTAATTAAAAGACATATATGATAAAATTCGGGTCAGGCCCTTCACTTACTCCGCTTGCGCAGAAAGAGGGCGGCGGCAACCAGCGCCAGCAGCATCAGCAGCGAGATGCAAATGGGCAGCAACAGCTTGAAATTCGCATAGAAGGGCAGATCGCTCAGATGGGAGCCGGGCGTGGAGTGATCGGTATTATAGAGCACTGCAGGTGAGACAAGAATCGAACATATTGTTAGACATATTTAAAGGGTTCTCCGACAGAGTGACCTTAATCTAGAGGAACATCATAGGGGAGTAAGGCCAAGTCCGTCTGTTCGTCATGTCTGTATTTTGGCCTGTTCATCTGTTTCCTGTTGGGCATCTTTCGGCAGTTATAAGAGCTACAGACGCCAAAATGGGATATCGTTTATCATATACATATGAAGTTATTTGTAAATTATCGCTAACGATGAACGCTTCCCTTAAAATCGATAAAAATCGAAATTCAGCCATAGGTTGTAGAGCATGTCTCAGAGATTATGAGAGCTAGAGACAGCAAATTAGTTGTTTTTATCGATATCTCGATGTTTCTCAATATCTCGAAAAGGGTGCCGAATAACTCCTAGTCAGATACTCTCGACTAGAGCTTTCTACTTTATTTAATCTTGGACTTACCGCCCTGCGGGGACAGCGTGGTAAAGTTGTAGACGGCCGTGGTGGAGCCGGCGTTGTTGTGGGCCGTGACCTTGAGCTGATATTTGGTGCCCGGCACCAGATCGCTGACCGTGTAAATGCGTTCGGTGGGCGGAATATGATTCGAGACGACGTTCCAGGTGGAACGGCCATACACGCAGGATTCAATCATAAAGTAGAGTATGCCGCAGCCGCCATCGCCCCAGGAGTCCAGCCAGCAGGTGACGCTCGTCGAGTTGTTCGTTATCATCTGCGAGTGCTTGGGCTGGACGGGAGAATTGCCTTTGGTGTAGGAGTTGACAATGTCGCAGGGCAGCCCAGTGCCGATCTTGTTGTAGGCGGTTATATAGAGCTGATAGCGTGTGCCGCACCACAAATTGCTGAGCAGATGCGAATTGGTCTTGGCGTCCACCTGCAGCTCCTCCCAGTCGCCATTGTCGCGCTTGTAGTTGATGACATAGCCCAGAATGGGACTGCCGCCATGGCTATTGTCCAGCCACTCCAGATGCAGGCTGTCCGTGTAGCTGCTGACCACCGTCAGATTGGGCGCCTCGGGCGGCACCTTGACCACAATATTGTAGACGATCTCATCCTTGCCCCAGGTGTTCTCCACGCTGCACGTATAGTTGCCCGCATCGCTGGCCTGGCACTCGCGCAGATAGAGCGTGCCGTTCTTGGCGATCGTTTTGCGGGCGCTCGTCTCCATGTTGTGCCCGTCCTGGCGCCAGATGGTCACCGGCGCCGGGGCGCCCACTTTGCGACAGGGCAGCTCCAGATGCTCCTTCCAGGGCGTGACAATGCGCTGGCTGAAGGACACAATACGCGCGGGCACCTTGTTATTTGGCGGCACCGTCACCACCTGCGTCTTCTCGCCCTCGCCCATCTTGGTGGATGCAGTCAGCCAGAACTGATAGGTGGCCGACTCCTGGGTGCGCACCGTCTCGTGCATTTCCACATAGGGGCCCAGCAGGCGCTTGTGTGTGCCCTCTTCGCGACCACCCTCCAGCATGGACATGTAGAACGTGTAGCCGGTCTATACAAGAAGAAGATGATGAGTTAATTGGCGGAGCCTTTGGAATTCGACTACTTACGATGTCGCCGTTGGGCAGGTCGGGCGGCAGCCAGGATATTATGATTTTGGTGCTCGACGCGGGTATCGCCTTGATTGCCTGCGGCGCCGAGGGCACTACAGAGAAAAAAACAGGGGGGCAGAAAACATATAAATAAAAGCAATTGCAATGGCAAAGCGAAGCGCACAAATCAAAAAAAAAAAAGAAAATATATATAAAGAAGAAAAACCCAACCCAAAACACACAAAACCCAAAAAAAAGAAGGAAAAAAAAAAAAAAAAAAAAAAAAAACAAAAAAAACCTTCGTATAAAATGTGCTGCATGAAATTGCAAAACGAGGCGACGACGTTGACGACCCAGCGTGAAAGGATTGAGGGCGGATTGGCTGGCATAGGATTGCGTCCTCGTCCTGCCACGCCTCGTCCTGCCACGCCTCGTTCTGGTCCTGGCTGTGCGTTCATTGAACCGGTGCCCACTTACCATCCTCATGGGTGCGGCAATAAAATGGTTTGGTTTTCATGCCATCGCCCACTTTGGTGTAAGCCAATACCCAAACCGTGTAGTTTGTATATTTGCGCAGATTCTCGATGGTGACGTATTGATTTGTTGACTTGACAACCTCCGGCTCCGTTTCTGTGCGAGAGGAGGCAGCATGAACAAGAATGAACAAGAATAACAAGAACAACAATTAGCGCTGATTGGAAATATGAAGATGCCGCAAACGAGCGGCTAATTAAATGGAAAATCTCACAGAAAATGGGTTATTAGTGTGCCAGTTAAAGTGAGAGAGAGAGAGAGAGAGAGAGAGAGAGAGGGAACTCTTTCCGAGCTGCAACTTTAGCAGGTGTTATTAAAATGTTAAAGCAGGAGAACAACTTAACATTTTTATTACTTTTTTGGAATTTTTGATAAATCCCAAAATTGAACTTCATAATTTCAACAAATGCGTTTCTATCGATGAGGGATTCGGGATTAAATGGATTAAAAAGTTGGTAACAATTTAAAAGGACCAACGAGGGACAACAAACTGTTTCCAGCTGAGGACATAAGTCTGAATCGTATCGATTGTTCATATAGATATATTTTATATATACATATGATAAATTATATCTGAATCCTTATTTAGCTGCCTCAAGGTCCTGATTTTCTTATTCTTACCAAAATTACACTTGACTTCAGAACCAGCGCGCTTTAAAAGCCGGTTCAAGCCCATGGCATATGCTCCACAACTTTCAGATTTTAATTTAAGTTTAATTCGTTGAACAAATTTTGAAAAATGTGTAAATAATATTTAAATAGCTGTTTGCTGTCCAATTACCGATTGAAATTCAAATTGAATTTTGCGGGTTAATGGGCTAATGGCATTGCATAATTGCTCTGAAATGCCCAATCCCAATGCCGCTCAAGTAATTTGCCAGCCAAACAATTCGCTGCCCAGGGACTGACAGACAGAGGGGGAGTGGGAAGAGGGGAGTCGGGGATAAGAGGTGGACTTACCGTAAAGCTCATCGACCGATATGTAAAACACTTTGTAGCCCTTGATTTTGCCATTTTGTCCGTCAATATCCGGCGGTGACCAGGTGATATAAATCGATGTGGAGCCAAGCACATCGCATTGCGGCGACTCTGGCGGCGAGGAGGGCACTGCAAGAAACAGAAAGAGAGAAAGAGAGAGAATTGAAGAGTGAGCGAGAGCAGGGAAAGGGAACTTGCATTGAGAGTTTATTAAACGTTTTGCCCGGCTCCGGCGAGCAGACGGCGCCAGCCGACGGAGTTGGGCTCAGTTTTTGTGCACGGGCAATTAACAAATCCAATCAATGTGTGCCGGCAGACAGGGAGGAGTGGGGACCATGGCTGTGGGGCAGTCTATAGATCCACTTACCATCCTCCATTGTTTGCACGGCAATTTCCTTGCTGGGCGGCCCGCTGCCCTGGCTGGTATAGGCCTGGACAATCACATGGTATTGGGTGAACTTGTTCAGATTTGTTAGCACCGTCTCGCCACCGAAATGGGAGCGCACCTCGACCGTCTTGAAGCTGAAGCCCTGCGTGGGATTCACCTCCTTGTCCTCGGGCGTCAGAGACATCTGATAGCCCACATAGTAGCCGAGCAGTATGCCATTCCAATGGTCACGTTCCGGTGCATCCCATGTGACAGATATTTCCGTTGAGCTCTTGGCCTCGGCGCGCACCTGCAACGGTGGACCGGAGGGCACCTCCTCCAGCGTGGTTACCTGCACCACCTCCGAGTATTCGGAGGCGCCCAGCTTATTCTCCGCCGACATGCGTATGTGATAGGCCTTCGCCGGACGCAGCTGCTGTATGTTGACCACGGTCTGAGCCCCGCCTATGTCAATGTGCTCCGCATTCTGCCAGATGTCTGCATGGGGGAAAGGTATGTCTGTTGAGTGAAACAGCCACGCCCACGTTTGGCTTACCTGAGATTTGCTTGTAGTAGATGTGATACTGCTCGATGGGACTGTTGCCGGCAAAGGGCTGGCTCCAGGTCAGCTGCAGGCTGCGCGACTGCTGCGAATTGATGCGCAGATTCTTCGGCTGCTCCGGCACCTCCTGCACGATTAGCTGTATGGACATCTCGTCCTGTGAAGCAGCAGCAAGCCAGTTATAGTTAGTTAGTTAAACACACGGCAGCTGCTGCTGACGCTTTATTTGAGTGTCTAGACGGGTCTGGAGCAACGCCAGTTGCAGCCGGCTCATTCAAATGGCCATAAATTAGGGCCAACAACTGTTGCCAGCAATGAGTCGACATTTTTGGCCCGTGGAGCAACAACAGTCTGGCCAAAAAGTTTGCGCCCAGCGTGTGCTCCATAAGCGCACAGAGTATAGGTGTGTATTTAAGTGCATATGTGTGTGGTATGTTGTATGTGTGGTGTATGTGTGTGGTATATGTGTGTAGTGTGTGTGTGTAGAGTGTGTGGTATGTGTGTCTGGTGTATGTGTGTGGTGTGTGTAGAGTGTGTGTAGAGTGTACGTAGTGTGTGTGAAGTGTGTGTTGTGCTCTAGGGCTGGCTTTTATAAATGATCGTTAAGATTTTTAGTCACAGGAAATTTAGCTAAGAAATCTTTAAAAGCTCTTCTTGAGCTTTAAGCAAAGCTTACTTTAATTTAAAAATTTCTAAATTAGTTTAGCAAAAAGCTTAAAGCTCAACTTTGCCATTAATTAGCAGAACACTAGCTAGTAGCTGCCGTAGGAATGATCGGTAGGAAATGAAGTTCTTGTATGAAGAAACTTAATCTCTTCTTTAAGGTATGCTGACCATACGAAGTTCTACAATCATACTATGATATCATAAACGATGATTTTATACTATAATATAATAGAAGAATTGTTCGAGAAATAATTTATTGATATGAAAAATTGTCCTCTTTTCTAGATTTTCACAGCAAACAGTGCAAAGAAAAGCTTCACAGGTTTCCTCACACATCTGCAAAGCTGTAAGTCTTATGTCTATAAGGGTATTTAGTCTTCGGCGTGCCGAAGTTAGCCAGCCCTTCTTTTTAGTTTAGAGCTGCATAAAAACCCACCAAATATAATCAAATATTCCAAATGTAACTTAAGGAACCACAAAACTTCTGATTGCTTTTTGTGCGCCATCAGCCCGGGTTGTGGTTTAGTTGTGAGTGTAGTGTGTGTGTGTGTGTGTGTGTGTGTGTTGGTGTGTGGCACAAAAGTGTCAGCATGCACTTACCTGTCCAAATGCATTGTTGGCATGACAGATATAAATGCCTGTATCCTGGCGATATGTGTGCGAAATGCCCAATTCGGAGACCATGCCGTCGTCGAGCACTTGATCTCTTATTGTGTAGCTGTGTGTGTGACAGTGTGTGTATGTGTGTGTGTGTGATTTATATGCAAGTAAATGCATTTAAGAGATACAAGATACACATACGTCGACATGCAAACGATGGCGTTGGCGAGATACGGATACGTGCACGTTTACGTTTACGGACACAGATGCACAGATGCAGATACACAGATACACAGATACAGATACAGATACACAGATACAGATACACAGATAAGGATACGTGTTTGCGCAACGTGAGCGACGCAATGCAATTTTATAACAATGTTTTTCACGTTGCAGCAGTTGTTGTTATTGTTGTTGTTGTTTGTGTGTGTTGACAAAGACGAAGACGAACGAGGCCAACACGCATGCACACATAGGCAGGCATGTGTGTGCGTGTGTGTGTGAGCATAAATAAATAAAACGCGTGTTTGGTTTTTGGGCAGCAGTTCCATGACGACGACGACGACGACGACGATGCCGGGCAGTCGGTGGGCGTTGGGAAATTGCAGGAGAAAGCCGGAAATACACATACATTAAAATACTTTATATAGGCACAAAAGTGGAAAATACTTATGCAACTAAAACGGGAACAGCTTTTAGGTCTGAAACCTTGATTACACTGAGCAGCAGTTAACAATGATTTTCTGTTGTTTTTTTCGGCATAACTGAATTGAACTGAATGCCAGTCGAGAGGCCGAGTCGAGCCTTATTGGCAGCTGGCAAATTGAATTTGCGAACGGGTCTAAGAATCGGAGCTCTCAGCTCTCAGTTCTCTGTCCCCGCCCACTTGTGTGGCTATTTGCACAGCTCTTTTAATTAAAAGCAATTTGCAGCTTGCAATTCGACTTGCGAATTGATTTTCAAACGTTCCAAACACTCCGGGGCACTTGAATAGGTTCAGTGAGATAAACAAATTATTTAAAGTAATTAATTGCCAAAGTAAGCGACAAGTTATTGATAATTATTATTTAACAATTTGCAGCTTGCAATCGACTTGCGAAACATGATTGCCAAACACTCCGAGCCACTTGAATAGGGTCAGTGAAATAAACAAATTGTTTTATGTAAATAAAGGACAAGTATATATATATTTTCTTTAGGTTATTTAAGTTGAAGGTCCCACAGATGTCATGCCGTACCTATTCAAGTGTCGCGTGGTGTTAAATCAAATAGACTGGCTTTTAAGTGTGACAGAGAGGGGGATTTGAGGGGAAATCGTAAACGAGACTTACCGTGAATCGAGCGACTCGTCAAGATACTGTTGCGTTGCCTGGATTTTCCATTTGAAGTCAATTGGATTGTCGCCCTGCACATTGCACTGCACATGCACCTGTTTGCCCTTGGCCACGGAGATTTGTTTCGTTTTCGTTGGAAAATGGGCGGGCACTGTAAGTGGTGGCGGAGGGGGTAAGGTGTCATAAATAACCGATAGGTAGGTGTGGGAAAATGCCATACGCACCGTTGACTTTGAGGAAAATCACCTTGCTGACACCGGAGCCAATGTTGTTCTTGGCCTCGCAGAGAAAGTGTCCCTGCGACTCCTTGCTGATCTTCTTGAAGTAGATGGTGCCATTGGGAAAGAGCTGCACGCTCGGCTCGTACAGGAAATCCTTGTACTCCCCGGGCGTCGGCCCGATGGCCTTCTTCCATGTTATTGTCGGCTTGGGATAGCCCGCGGACTGACAGTGGACGAGCACATCTGTGCCAGACTGTGCACTCGAATCCTTCGGCTCGAGTATCCATTTGGGCGGCACATTCACTGTCAGCGGCACCGTAAATCTCTCCGTGCCCGCCACATTGCTGGCTATGCACGTATAGTTGCCCGAATGATCCGAGGCAATGTGCTCGATGACCAGACTGGCCGAGTACTCGTCCAGGCGGCGAAACACCTCATTGCTGTAGTCGGATTTTGGGTGTGTGTGTTAGGTGAAAACTGTTTTGGCATTTGCTACACTCAGCGAAAAAATGATGCTCTCAACTCAGTTATGCTCGAGTTTATAATGTTTGCTTCTTAGTACTTTTTTTTGAATATTCCTTAATTGAGTATGGACTATCTGGGATTAAAAATAAACCCAAAAACTGGCTTCATTTAGCTGAAAAAAAAAGCTAAACGAATTGAGCTCAAGGCGAAATATTGGGCCAACACATTTTGTATACTCTACATTAAAGATATAATAATGTTCTACATTCAAGTGTATATATTGAAATATTAAGTAGACAAAAGACAGTTCTTCTCATAGAAACTTTGTGCACAACTGAAGAAACTTTAACCATGTTCAGATTTTAGCATGCCTGATTTTTTCTCTGAGTGTCGACATTGATAGTGTCTGTGTATGTGTGTGTGTGGGGGCTTACCCTGTGCCTATAAGCGGCTTGCCATTGCGCTCCCATCGAAAGCTGACCGGCAAATCGCCCTCCAGTATCTGGCAGGATATGGCCGCCCGCATGCCCTCTCGCAGCATATTCGTCATGGCCTGAATGGGCATGATTTTTGGCGGGACTGCAAGTGGCAAGTGTGGACAGAGCATAAACATACATTCAACATATCATTAAGCAACCGAAAAACAAAATACATGAAAAGGGAAACTCATAACAATTGCCAAGTTGGCTTTAGCACAAAAGCCATACTGATTATCAAGGCGTGGCCATGGGCGTGGCCATCAATGGGGCTTAGCAACAGCTGCCGCACTGATAACAGCAGCAGCAGCAGCTGCAGCAGCTGCAGCAGAGACACAAGAGTCAATGACTTCATTGTGGCACGCCCCCACCGAGAACGTGGCCGACGTTCTGACTGTGTTCTGTGTGCATGTGCATTAAAAAGTGCTGGCAGGCTGCAAATAGTTGCTGCGGCTGTCGCTGCATAGTTTTGTTGCCACTCTAATTGGAATAGTTTCATTGTAGTTGTGCTTGTTGTTGTTGTTGTTGTTTCAGCAACTTTCCAATTGGAATATTGGCACAGCAACAAACAAGACAGCATCGCATATTACGCATACGCCTTGTACGCCACGCGAGGAAACTTACCCAACACTTGGATCTCGACATTCCGCCTGGATGTCTGCTTCTGCTTGTTTTGGGCCATGCACGTGTACGTGCCCGCATCCTCCAGTCGCTGCAGCTGCTCAATAATTAAGGTGCCATTGTTATAGGCTCGCTGTCGTCGATTTATGGGCAGGGTTTGGCCATCTTTTTTCGTGCAAGCCATGAAAATAATATATATAAAGAAGAAAAGCCGAAACTTCCGGCAATTAATTTCACTCACATAAAACAAACTTGCGCAATTTATGACTGGCTATTTATAATCTTTTATTATTTATTTGTTTTGCGCGCAAACGTTTAAAAATGTTGTATATACCAAACAAAAAGCTGAAATATGATTGGAGTAGGGGTATTCCATAATTCGGTTTTTTTTCCGACTAAAACTCTTTTCTTTCGAATATCTGTGTTGAAATGCATTCAAGTTGTGCTTCGCACTTTTTTGGCAAGTTTCACATAACGAAAATATTCTAATAGGCGGAAAATGGGTGGAAAATTAAACTTAAACTTAGATACATCATTCGATTAAATTTAGTCCGATCTTCAAGGGAAATAAGTCTTTGATTTGCACGAGTAAAAAGTATGCAAATCTAGGGAACAAGTTCTGACCACAAACCTAAAAATAGCTTCAGTTTAGTTATAGTTATGAAACTTTAAGCTCTAGAAAGGGTATTTTCTAGCCTAGAGTTAGGACGACAATTTTATTTCGCTTTTAAAAAAATGCAAAGTGCACAGAGCACAGAACGAGCTGCATTCATTTCCGTAGTTTTAATAATAATATTCATTGATATGCGCAATAACAAACATGAGATTTTTAATACCAAACGTTGGCCGAAAGGCAAAGGCAAACAAAGATGAAAACGGGCTCGAAGCGGAATTAAAGTATTGGATTTAATGGACTTAATAATACGGGCAGCAAATAAAAAAGGGCAAAAAATAAAGTAAAATAAATAAATTGCTTACCCCGCTCCCAGTGTATTTTATCGATGGGATAACCAGCCACAGGACATTTAACAATCAAATCAGAGCCAGAGATACCCGTTATTTTTGGCATTTCCCGTATGTAAGGCAGTCCATAGATGTTCACTTTGGCGCTATGCGAGACCCTGCGGCGATATAAAAAACATACACAAGTCATAACTAACATTTAAGGGGCGGCATGAAAAGGGGGCTGGGCAGCAGAGAGAGAAAAAAACTGCATGCCGTTGTGTGTGGAAGTGTGTGGGTGTGTGTGTGTGTGGTGGGTGTATGTGTGTGTGGGGCAACATTTGTACACAGTTGCCGCAGCTAAAAAGCCTGACTCGGCAAATTGTTTGAATTTTATGTCGCTTTTGCCTGCAAACAATGCGGTTTCATTGTTCTTATACCCCATGCTAACCTATAGTAAGAGTACACAGCATATGTTGACTATTGCATGCAGTTGGTACTTAAATAGAATAGGGTATGTTAAGTTAAGTCGTCATATTTTAAGAGCTAGGCTAGAGTTTTCTTTAAAATTCTCTTATATCGAACGGCCCGCTGCGCTGCGTATTTAAGAAAAAAACGTATTTTCACATATCGCCCTACTATGCGATTCTCATGAATTTAAGTAAGTCTCGCAGACTCCCACAAGAAGCGATAGCTTTCGCTGTCTAAGTGCTTATTTCCTAGCTTCCAATAAAAACTATTCCAAACATTTTTAGCTCAGTAACTGGCCCGATAATATTCGGGATTATGTAGATATGTTTACAGGGCATCTGAGTGTGGTGCAATATGTATAGCTGCATTTCATTTCTGTATTTTTTCTATGCCACAATTAAATTTATGATTTAGCATGGAAATATTTTTTAAGCCCCTATCAGAGAGCACAGGTTTTCATATTAAACTGTATGTGTGTGTGAGAGTGTGTGGGAGTGTGTGTGTGTGTATGTGTGTGTATTTAACTCACTTGCCAATCGCGTTCTGCGCCGTGCAGGAGTACTCGCCGCCATCCTCCTCCTTGACATTTGAGATATTCACATGGCTGATGACATCGTCGTGTATGGTAACATATTGACCTACTAAAAAGCGAGAGCTGTCTGGTATCTATATGGGGTAGAAGAAGTACAAGAATATATATCAAATATAGTCCAAGGAAAATAAAAAAGGAGCTGTATATTTGGCAATTAGACGAGAAAAGAAATTCTTCCATGAAGCGAGTGAGAAAATTCTGAAGAAAAACTGCAGAACAACTATAAAAAATTCATGTAAATCGAATTGATTGAAATTGCATCAAATTTACACTAGGCTTAGGAGTGTGAGAGGGGCGAGGAAGGGAGGGCAAGGCAAGCGCTTGCTGTGGATGGGAAAAAGAAAATGGAAATTTATGCAAATAAACGAAACAAATCCTTGAAAATGCGCCATGGACCATGCCAAGAACTACAGAGCGCAGAAGAGCAAAAAAAAAAAAAAAAAACAAATGGAAAACGAATGCTTGAAAAGAAAGTAAAATAAAAAGAAAAATCAAGTGCAGGGAAAAGCAAAGCAAAAGCCATGGGGTGTGCAAGCTGGTGGGCGAGAATTTTAGGGTAGAACTATGCTGGAAAAAGAGGAAAAAAGTAGCTGTTCACGCTTTTCGTGAACATTTGTGCATATTCTTGGGTGTGCGTGTGCGATTGTGTGTGTGTGTGTGTGGCACAGGCAACTCCATCATCATCAGCTCGCATGTGACGATAGCTGCGGAAACGGAAACGCTGCCTGCATTTCCGTTTGCGCCTGCTGCTAGTGCTGATGCTGCTAAGTAAGTACTCGGTACGTGTGTGAACTTTGGCCCAAGCACTACCCCTCCCCGCGCTGCCCCGCTCTCCTCCCTCGCTCGCCGTCAAGATGGCAAAACTGTGGGGTCCTACTTACCGGAAATCCGTCCAAAGACCATGTAAATTGCGGCAGTGGATTTCCGGTGGCAACGCATTTCAATGATACCGTTGGACCCGGCTGCAGTGTTTGCTCCGAAAACCAATAAAGCAGTTCCGGCGAAGCATCTAAAATAGTCAGAGATAAAGATACGGTTTAGACTATGGCATATATTTAGTGCTTAAGGCTCTCTCTCTCTCTCTCTCTCTCTCTCTCTCTCAGTGTGTGTGTGTGCGTGTGTGAGCGTGTAAGGGTCGGGGCTGGGCTTCAACCTTATGTTGCTTAGCTCACAGCTGGTGAAAGGTTATTTCATAAATGAGCGCGCTTTAAGGTGTGTTTCAGTGTGTGTGTGTGTGTGTGGTTGCGTTTGAGTGTGTCTGTGTGTGTAGACTGCAGTTAGTTCAATACGCTTCATATGAGATATTACCCTAAAATGCAGCTCTTTAGCAGATTTCAAATAAGATATTAACTCAAAACTAGGACGAGTTTTGACTTTCATGTTGTGCGATTTGTGCTAAGATATATGCATAGAAAATTTGATATATTCTGACCAAAATATACATCAATAGTTTGAATGTACAATCTTTATTTCTGTACCATATAGACATAAGAAGATGCTTTAAAGTCAAGCATAGATATACCTTAATTAAAAAATCCAATTAAATCTAAAGCATAAATCATGGCGCAGCGCACACAAAAGCCAAGCCACGCAATCGACTAAATGGAAGGCCCAGATTTTTCCAGCTGCTGCTTTGAAGTGCATATGCACAGACCCAAGCTCACATGGTATGAATTTTAGTTTCTGCTTCTATTTATTTATATGCGCTGCTTGGCGCTGTATTTTGTGCGATTTTCCAGCAGCTGATTTGAAGTGCATATCCCGGCAGACGCAATCTCATATAACATTTTCTGCTGCCATTTATATTTATTTGGATATGTTGCATGCACTTTGCTTGCAATCAAAATCAGATTGGGAAAATGCTTTCTCACATTTGCTTTGACTTTGACCTTAGGAGCGCAGCGGAAAATGCATTTGACGAGCGAGCAAATGTTATCCAGCTGATGAAAATTGTATCAATTTCCGCCCAACGACAGCGACACAAGAATTTCGCCGATGAAAATATCTGTGCGAAGACGACATTGCCAGTTATAAGCTGCGTCACACACATACACACACACATAGCGAGGCACACTCAGTTGACACAATTGCTGCCATATCCGGCCGCTTAATGGCGCTCCGTTGGATGCCGGCGCAATTTTGTGGTTGCGCCTTGCGCCGCACAGCAGCAGCAGATGTGTGTGTGTGTGTGTGTGTGAGGGGCTGTAAGCAAGCCAATAATATATCGAAATCAATTTCCGCTTTTGCCTAAAAGCAAATCAGAAACGTTGCCAAAGCCGCCAAAAGCGACAAAGCGCGAATCTGAACCGCCTGCTGTCTGGTTGAGTGCGTGTGTGTGAGTTCGTGTGTGTGGGTGCGCGTGTGTGTGTATGCGAGTTAGTGTATGTGTGTGTGTGTGCGTGTGTGTGTTTGTTTTGGCCCCAAGCTGCTGAATGTAACAATGTGCTTGGCTCTAGGCGCAGCTAAGCGTGTGTGCTTTGGTTTTTAGTGAATGCGGTTATTAGAGATGCGCCCCATTTTGCAGTCACAGTGAAAACAGTAACTATTTCTTTCAAATACTATTTTGTACTGTGAATATGTCTAACCACAATATTTGTTTAGATATATGTTTAAACATTATCTTATGCTGTTTAGTTTGTTTATAACAGTTTCTATTATATGTCTGTCACGGTTAATATTGGAACTGCGAATAATATTGTAACTGTCTTTGTTAATGTCGGAACTGTGACTTTCACTTGTAATATCCGAATCGTTACAATCACGGTTAATATCTCAACTGTGACTGCGCTTGTCTCTGTTTAAGTCAGAGTTATTTCTGTCACTGTTAACTGTGGAGCTGTGAGTCATGGCATGAATACTGTAACTGCAACTGTGACTGTCACGGTTAAAATCGGAACTGTGACTGTCACAGTTCATATCGCCACTTACTGGAGCAGCTCATGATAACAAGTCACAATTTCTAACGTACTTTGTCAGTCACAACGACTCAGTCGGGCACTCGGATATTGCTCAACACTGGTGGCTAGAATTTTAGTGCTGCTAATAAAATTAAGTTGCCAGCCTGCGTTTTATGGCTGCTGCGCGCGTTGTTCTTGTTGTTGTTGCTTTTGTTGTTGTTGCGAAATGCGAGCAATTTGCTAAATTAGAAATTAATGAAATGCAATTATGACAAACATTTATTTGTGCGGTTTTTGCGGTCATCAAGCGACGTTTATTTCGCTTTTGATTTGAGCCAGCAAATTGGCAACATCCACGCGGGGGACGGGGGAAAAGGAAGTGGGCGGGGGGTTGTGTGTTTGTCTGTGTGCGGCGAGAAGTGCGCCCATTCATGGCCATGAAAGCGTTAATTTATGACAAACGAAAATGGGCTTTGTGGCTATTTAATTTATATATGTTATGTGCTGTGACAATAATATTACTCATACGCCACGACTTACCGCCCAATTGAAGCTCAGCTGTTGATTGGATTTGCTCCCATTCGTTGGACACAAAGCACTGATACATGCCCGGATCATCTTTTTGCACCTTCTTAATGATCAGACGCGCCGGATCGGTGAGTATCTGCAATTGGTATTCGTTTAGTTGGGGATTGGGGGAAGGGGGGTGGAAGCGGGGGATTGGGAGGCACCCACCTCGACGCGATTATCGCGCAATATGGGCTTGCCGTCGTGCAGCCAGTTGACATCGTGCACGGGATGGCCAGAGACAATGCATTGGAATTGTGCATCCTTGTCCACATCAACGGTCTGCACCTGCGGCTGCAGATGTGCGGTCAACGGAGCTGTGTGCGAAACCAGTTATCATAGCACACGGATGAGGACCAGGCCCTGCCCAGAGCCGGATACAAACCTGTCACCGTGAGCGACACTTGGATGGTCTCCTCGCCCGCCGTATTATTGACCCAGCACAGATATTTGCCGCTGTCCTCGAGACGGGCCTGCAATGGCATAAATCAATGACAATCATAATATTTGGGTTTCATTTTGCAATCGGCCCTGGGGGAAAGGGGCTGGGGATAGGGGGCTTTATGGATAGATAGAGGGGGGCACATACCTTGGTGATTTTCAAGAGACCCGCAGATACAATGGTTATGCGTTCGCTGAGCTGCAGCGGCAGCAGCTGTTCGTTCTCCTCCTTGAACCAGCTGAAAGATACAAATGAAAAGATACGCAGATACTTTAAGCAAACGAGTCGAACAAAGGGCCAGCAATTGATTTATTTCATTAAAGTTGAGCTTTTCTTTGTTGTCTTCATCAAATTAATATGTCGATTGCATTGTCAATAAAAATAGCCTCATGCGGCCCCCATTATTGCCGCTTGTTGAGCGAATCCCAGCGGCTGGAGAATGCATTCAACAATTTTCAATAGTATTGCAAAATGATTACCGCACTTCAATAAGTGCGGACCGGCGGCTGTTTGGCGGGCTGAAGGGGTTAATGTTAATAAAAAATAAGCATATAAAGTGTTGCAGTTGAATGGACGCCGAGTGCGGATCAGGACGAAAGGTCGTCCTGCAATCAGAATTGCATTTCGATTGCCTTATTTAACGAGTATTTATGATAAACTCTGCCTGTTTGGGGTATGCCCAGCGGCTGATAAAGCTCGTGCAACATGCAAACATGTGGGCCTCTGGAGGCAGGACTTTTTGTCTGGGCTATATTTTAATGAACTTTTAAAGCTTCTGCATTTCCAGAAGGGTTTTCAAGGCGCTTAATTGTAAGTTGACTTAACTTGCTATCGATTTCTTACGAGTATAATGTTATCGATAATAGTCGATTTACAACACAAATACAACTCTAATACCTATTTTAATTAAATTTTATCGTCTCTCTCTCTCTCTCTCTCTCACTCTGTCCCCCTTTAACTCTCTCTCTCAACTTCTCATTAATTGGCAACATTATTCTTGGTCAAAATTCATGGAGAAATAGTCCCTTCAAATATCCTATATAGACATTGGTTGAAATTTCCCAGATCAATTTGGCATTTAAATCTGGCAACATTATTCTTGGTCAAAATTCTCTCTCTCTCCCTTTCACACACTCTTTCTTTCTCCTTCTGTATCCTACTCCCTCTCTCTTCTACTCTCTCCTGCTCTCTTTCTTTCCTTTTTTCTCCCTCTCTCTCTCTTTCTCATGCCCACTTCCTCTCTGAAACTGAATATGGCTGCCAATTAACATGTTTTTTCGCAAATTTTCCAATTAAAGAGCATTTCCACTTCGTTATGTACGTTGGGGAAAATGCATTCCGTTTTCATATATTTCTTTATTATTTTTAATTTGAATGCTGTAAAAATATCAATTGCGAAAATCAACAAGAGCGAAATGCATTTCGCAAGCGCGTGCCATAATCTGTTTGATGCTGCAAGGCCGAATGCCCCTTGGCCCCTGCCCCGCCCCCCAAAACTCGAGCAATGCGAATTGTGTTGCATATTTAATCAAGTTATTGATTTTAATTTGGCTTTAATTGCACTTGAGTGCGCATCGCATCTTATGGCATGCGCTGCGAGGCGCGTGGCACGTTGCAAATTGCAGGTTGCATATGCGAGTATCTGGGCATTTTTCTTAATTAAAATCATGGTGAAATGCGTCAAGCAACTCGGCCATATGCTGCAATATAATCGAAATATATATTTGCCAGGCAGCACGAGCAAAAGGTGCGCGGGCGCCAAAAACTATGCAATAAAACATGATTTCCCAGAATATTTCTATGCCAACAGAAGACGACGCGAACCGCAACCGCGTCATGCAACATGGCAAATATTTAAACATTTATGAGAAGCGGCAAGCGGCAAGCAGCACCACGGGACAACCAGGATACGGACCTTGCAACAAAACAATGCAGCTGCAACGTCAACCGAGCAGCCGAGCGCAGAGCACAAAACAAAAGTTGGCGTTGTTGTCGCCTCGCTGGCTACCAATTGTTGTTGTTGTTGTTGTCGCTTTTGTTGTTGTTGTCTGTTGTTGTTGTCGTCTTGGTCTTGGTCGTCGCTCAGCAGGCGACATCAAATAGAAAACAAAACCAGAAGGCAGCCTAAGTTTCGGCATGCCGAATTCTTTATGCCCTAACGAACATAGATCTTAGAAATATTTCTATATACCATAATCCCAATTCTGACTGATTGACGTCTATATAATATATATGAACATATCGTAAATGTTAGGTCCAAAAGATATGATCTTATAGCTTTCAGAAATTAAGAGGCTGATGAGGTCTTTTTATGCTAATCCGAAATATATATATACTCAGTCTCCTGATCAGTCTCAGATATATGTACGTTATATAGTCCTAGTCAAGAAAGTCTCCTTCCTGCATGACCCATTTATAGTACCCTCTGGAAGGGTATTTTGGTATTTTATATGCCGTGGCAACAGCGGCAACAGCGCATAACGTGGCGTATCCTGGCGCATCCTTTATGCATGCACTACGAAGGCCACCACCAAGCAGCTACAATGACCCATTATCCTGTTACATTGCGTCCTGGTGGCCACCATAAAAAGCAATGCATGTTTTAGCACTCGAGCATTTGCCATGATGATGAGCCAAGTGGCAAGTGGACGAGTGGCAAGTGGACGAGTGGACGAGTGGACGAGTGGCATGTGGCAAGTGGCAAGTATCCTGTGTCCTGTGATTACCTGCGCCAGCACAGCTTCGATGAGCTGTCCTTCAACTTGAACGGGGCCGTTCAGCAAGCAATTTGCCATTTTGGCCATAAACGTTGCTCATTTGATTGATTCGTGCTTGACACACAGAAAAAAAAAAAACAACAAACAGGAAATATAAAAGAGGGAACAAAATTTGTTTGAACTGGCCCCGGGGAAATCTCCATAACGCTGCAAAGACTCCTGCCAGATGAATGCCAGCGATTGTGACAAGAGTTTCGAGTGGCTCAATAAACAATATTTGATGTATCGTGTCAAAAGTCAAGCTAGACAGCTAGGGGCAGGGGGCAGGGGTAGGGGTGTGTGAAGTGAAAGGAGCTCGTTTAATAGCAGAATATGCTCGAATATTGTGTGCGAACACACACATTATAAATTGAGCTGAGCAACTGAGCTGTCAAATTGTTATAATAAAATCATATACTAGACTTTTTTGTTTGCGTAAACAGTTGAAATATCTTTAAAGTCAAGCGACTTGGAGGTGTGTTGAATATAAATGGGATATAGCTGACATGGGAACTAAAACGAAAGGAGAACAGAAAGAAAAAGAAGACTTCTTCTATGTGCTACACATACATCCCGACAACATAATTATACACTCTACAGTTATATGGGTGTATATATATATATAATACCCTATAAGGGTAAAGTCAGCTTGGCTAAAGCTCCTTAATCGAAATTCTATATCAAAGAGATTTCATTTAGAGAATCATATTATAGGAGACATCTTCGACCCCATCCCCATATATTATATATATTCAGCATGATCGCCCGAGTTGATATAGCCAAGTCCGTCTGTCTGTCTCTATTCAAACTAGTCTCTCAGTTTTAGAGCTATCGTCTTGACACTCTGCATGGGTCCGTCTTTCTTTAGATGTCTTCAATATATTCTCTAGAAGCGATATTTATGTTTCTTAATATAATAGCCCTTTTTTCAACTTATTTATTCGCCTGTATGCAAATAGAGACTTCTTCTTCCTCCTTGCACTTCTTTCTTAGATTTTATTCAAAATATATAAGAACGTTTTGATCTTACGTAAGCCAACTCAAGCACACGAATTTGGTACACAAATCCCTCTCTGAAACTCGGTATTGCCTTCCTATAGGATTTATATATTTGTATAGGCTCAATATGTGTTCAATCTCTGTATCTTTGCTGCGTGAACGTGACACGGCAATTCCCAATGCTAAATATCTGCTGCTGCTGCTGCTTGTTTAACTATCCATAACATACTTTCACAAAGCCTGCAGCATTTTTCGGTGAGCTTTCACATTTGACAATTTGCCTGACATTTTTATTATGTTTTTCTTCTTTTTTTCTGCGCACATTTTTTGCTTTATTTTATTTATTTATTTTTTTTTTGGGGGGAGAGCGTGCTAAATATTTCACATTGTGTCATAAAATGCGCGGCAAGTGTGTGTGCGCGTCGCAGCACTCAGCCACGCCCCCTGCTCCTTAACCTTGCAGCAGATGTGACCTGTGACATGACAAAAAAATATTCGCGGTTGCCACGGGGTGTCTGTGTGTGTGTGTGTGTGTGTCTGTCTCTCTGTGTGTGTGTGTGTTTACTACATGCTCGAAAAGTCAAAGGAGTATATGCGTTCTAGGCAATGTTCAAGAGCCCATCTGTCCGTGTTAAGATTGGTGGCAAATCGGGCAAATCTATATCTTCCATAGTTCACCCAACTAGACTAGGCTACGGAAGAGCTCTCTTTAATATTATCAAGGGCGTGGCATAGCAGAAAGATTCGTAACTCTTTAAAGCAGACAATTAGCCTGCTTTTAGCTATATGAGATTCGATTTTCTATGTACACATATCAATCAAAAAGAAAGCGTATTACGCAGTCGGTACGACCCGTTGGTTGTTTATCTTATTCGTTTTTTGTTTTTTATGCTGGCTACTCACCGATATGTCGGCACCGGATGTCCTTGGGCAATGCACGGCAGAGTTGTTTGGCCATTAAGGACGACATGCCGCATCGAATGCTTCTCGACGTTAATGCGCGGCTGCACCATGCCCTTGGGCTCGGTTACAATAATGCGGCCGGGATATGTCGAAATTTGTATTTCACCTGCAGAAACCAACAAAGAAACAAAAGAAAGGTAAACATATGTATGTCTGGCACTGGCTATGGCAATTTAAACAAGTGCCAGCTGACAGCGCGACGCGCGCTTTTTGGTTAGATTTAAGTGCGCGGCTTTTTGGCCAAATTGATGGCAGCACATCAATTTATATATATATATACATTTTTTTTTTTTAATTAATTAAAAGTAAATAAAAGCAATCAAGTTGATTGCATGCGCAGGGCAGGTGAGCAACAGGGCCCGACCGGAAGCTGGAGTCAGAAGCAGGAAACACTTTGCCTGCTTTATTATGCATGCGCATTATAATACCCTGCCCTTAGGCTCAGTACAAAAAAGGTGTCGAGTGTCAAATGAATATATATTTTTATCATTCTATAGATAACTGCAAATAAATCTGCAGTGATAAATTTAAGGCGTTTGTTAAAAACCATGCTGGAATATCATTTAAAACGTACAACTTTAAGGCACAAAGACACAAGTTCGGATAGAAACAGACACGCAGACAAATGGACATGACTAAATTGACTCTTCTTCTTCTATGCATTACACGTTTCATTTCCAAACTTTAATACCCTTTTAAAAGGGTATAACAAGCGTATAATGTTTTCTGTGCACGCGTATCTTGAAGAAGCAGGCACCTCGGACTTTTGTATGAACGTTATTTCAAGTCTGTTTCACATAATCGATAACTTTGCCGTTGCACTGATCGATAACTGATCGATTCACTAGCTCGTAGCTTTAAAAATCTGAAGACCCCAGTCGCGCGCAGAGTATACACATATCCAGAATATTTCAATTTTTGGCTTTAGGCTTAGCAAATCAAAACATTCTACGTATATTCATGATCGATTGTATTAAATGTACCCCATGCAAATAACGCAGCTGGTCACACTGTGACTATTAAAAAGAAAACAACCCTGCTAAGTTAAGAACAGTTTTAACAGTTTAATCTATTAGATCAATTGTTGTTGTTGTTGTTAATAACATATTATATCTGGCGGCGTATTTAAGTTTTATTTATATTAGCCTTATTTCATGTGGGATATTTAATTATTTATTTATACCCCCCTCCTGCATCTGACGGACTTAAATGGCAGCTACTTTAAAGCATGTGGTCGCATTCGTTTCTATTTGTGTTAATCCAATATGACATCTAATCCAGGAGCGCGTTTAGTGGGCCATTGGGCCAACAAAATCTGTTTCCAATGTTTCGTTCATTGTCCTTGCACGCAGGCTCTTTCTCTCTCTCTCTCTATTTATGTGTCTCTCTCGCTCTCGCTCTGTCTGCTTCTGTTGGCGCTGCGCAATTTAATTTATAATTTTACTCGAACATCATCATCAGGTACAGCCCTTCGCCCTTGCACAGCATTCCCTCACCCCCTCCCTCTCTGCTCCTGTCTCCATTGCTCCATTGTGCATTAGCAGTCGTATTATTGTTAGCCGCCATTGTTGTGCCCGTTATTGTGCAAAATAAATGGATTTTTGGTTTAAATTGTAATTATGCGCTGCCAGCATAGCGTAGACAGACACGCCCACAGCCCACAGCCCATAGACACACACACACAGCGAGAGAGACAAAAACTGTTGCCTACTTTTGTGCGCGCCAGGTAAAGCCCGCGCTTCAATTAAGCGTAGCTCATGTGCATGCCTGTGTGTGTGTATGTGTGTGTGTGCGTGTGTTTGTGTACGTGTCTGTGTGTGTGTGCTTGGTAAATGAATTAGTTATGACCAGCTCTCTGGCCAGCAGCCAGAACTGTTTCATGTTACACTTTTAATGAGTGCACTCTAAGCAGTTTTTAATGTCCGACTGCGAGTGTGTACGCTTGTTTGTGTGTGTGTGTGTGTGTGTGTTGGTCACTTGAATGGGCATTGTTTAGCCTTGGTTATGTGTAGTGCACTGGTAATTAATATGCGGCGGCTTACACACAGGCACACACAAACGTACACACTCTTGCACGCATACTCGAAATGCCAGAAATTGGGTTGGGTTTTGGTTGCGGCTTTTGCGGTTTTTAAACTTAGGCCAAATTCCGCGCTACAACAATTGCTGATTAATTAAATGTGTATATATATAATACTTTTTTAAATTTCAACAAGTGCTTGAGAAATCAGAAGAGCATGAGCCAAGGGTCAGCTGGTTTCTAAAGGAAAAAACAAATTAAACTTGCAGCGAACTGTGAACAAACTTTGCCCAGGCACACACACACACTCACACACACACACACTTGCAAGGAGGGGGGCATAAACTTTTATCGTATTGATTGATGATGTGTTATGTGCGCACAAAAGGCTAATAGAAATTCAGCTTAAGCGTATTTTCACACACAATAAACTTCAAATAAGCACAGCACAAGATACACGCAACAAAAAGATCTCATCACGTATTCGATTCATCTCTATCTTCCACAACTCTCTCTCGCTCTCTCTCTCGCCTGCTCTCTCTCTCTCTCTCTCTCTTTCTCTCTTAATATATATCTTTGTGTGTGCGTCTGCAGTTGGCTTTGCTCTGACAGCAGCTCCCTGGCGCATTGGCCCTTCTTTGCCGGCGATTGAATGTCACACATCATAAATTATGCACAACAAAACTGAAATTGACTTGGACAACAGCTATAAACTATAAACTTCAGATATTCACACACACACACACACACACACACACACACACACACACCCACAAACAACAACAAATTGTTGTGCAAATAATTTGCTGTTCTTGATAGTAAAACAAGATAACGCTGCGTAATACACAAAGGAATTTTGCTCATTTCAAATGAAAACTGACGGACTTAGGGCCAAGTTTATATATGAAAAACGTGGCTTAAAAAGAATTTATGGTAACTTAAAAATAACTAAGAAGTTTTTAATAATTATAACGTTTGCATTGCCAAAAGCTTAAAGTTAATTGAAACTATGCCAAACTTTTACATGAACTAACGACTATCTTTGGCAAGCCGAAGACTAAGTAATTTGGCTTAATGTTTTCTGGATGTGCGCGGAAAATTATAAAGCTCGTAACTGTTGAGCCTGGTCAAGATATTGCAGAAAGAAGAGAAGATACAAGATATATACAAGAGACGGAGGGTTTGGTTTAGCATAGCAAGAAACAGACGGACAGACAATTAAATAGAATTGTCTGTGTATACTGATTAACAATATACATATATATACGATATGGGTTGGATGATGTCTTCTCTTCTTGTGCTTTAGGCGGGAGTGCCCGACTAGGAGACACCCTGAACCTTCGACTGCTAACACCAAATGCAGCTCGCGCTACGATTGGGGATGGGGAGAGGGGCGGTAGCTATAAAATGAAAGATACTTGATCTGTATAAACTATTCTAATAGCTACAAATCAAATTTGTTGATTCTATCTCTTAAGACCTAAGAGATTAGCTCAAAGAACCGAATTTCGTTATCGATTGCTTTGAAACGGGGAAAGTTATCGATTATCGGACAAACTTGTCCTGCGCGAACACTAGGTGGACCTTGATGCTGATCAAGAAGATTAGCTAAATATTTGTGATACTAATATTATTATTTAATAAATTTACTAAAAAACTGTAGATTATGGCTTCCCTTATGTGAATTTAGTGCAAGCTTTTGTAGCACAATGGAAGGTTAGGTTCTTTAGGCTGCAAAAGCCCTAGCTCAAAGCTTATGCAAAAATAAAATCTAAATTACATTTTCTATATATATTCAATAGCTTAGGTGAAGATAACCTTTGCTTAGCCATAAATTATGCAACCAAAATTTTGTGTTTAACCTACTTGAGAGTAGGGCAAAACTTGTCTTTTGCTGCATCACAAAAAGCTGATGAAAAGCAATTTCACAAAATTCCATCTAGATGGCATTCAATTTTAATATTGTCCCAGTTATAAGCCGAGTATAACTTTCGCAAGCCATGCCCCCAAGCTGCTAATTAATTCAACTTAATTATGTGGCAACAGAGCTTGCCACCAGCAGCAGGAGCAGAAGAGAGCAGAAGGGTTTGCGGATGGGATTGTGTGGCATGTGGGGCAGGATGCAGTGGAGCATTGCTGACTGGACGATTAAGCTGAAAATGTGATTATCACGTACCTGTCAGTCTATTTACAGTGCGGCATGTGTAGCTTTTGTACGCATCATTGGGCCCCGCATTATTTATGTACAATTCGCCATTGGATAGGACCGTGTACTTGCCGCCAATGTCCGTGTTTGGATACAGATGCATGCCCGTGTCCTGCACCCAGGCGGTGACCATTACAAATTCCGACATGTAGCTGGGCACCTGTTCAGGTGAGCGTGGAACGAGAGGGGCGATGTAAGTTAAGCAAATTTGATCAGCTCGAGTTAAATTTAATTTGCGTGTTAAAGTGCATTTTGTGGCTGACTGACAGAGATCCAGAAGTACGCTCGCTCGCTCGCTACGCCCCACCTGGAGGTGGTAGGAGCCGGGCACCTTGGCTTACCTGACATTTCAGCACCGCCGTGTTGCCCGTCATCACGTATTCGTCGTGCACCTGCACCGTGTACTTCTGGTTGACAACTGTAACAAATGGGCGGCAATATTTTGTTAGCTTTCAAATTATATATTTCTTTTTTTTTATATATTGCGCAGCTGTCGGGCGCATAAAATGTAAGGACAAACAATTATGTTACCGTTTTTATATAAGCCCAAATCCTTTTTGTTTAATTTTTATTGTTGCTGCAGCTCATAAAAAAGGGCTTTAGCCCAAAAAGGTTCGCTCGCCGTTTTGCCTGACAGCCAAAATATGTCGCACATTAAACAGGCGCCGCCAACACACACCACATAGAAGTCCTTTGTCAGACACACACACACACACACACACACACACACACAAATCATGTCCAGGACATTGTGACACTTGGCAAAAGTGTGACCGTTTGTCAGGGCTGCCGACAGCCCCATTAAAAATTGGTAGCGGCAATTTGAGTTGAAGATTTTTTTTTGCCTGTTCTCACGTCAGCCAACAGCGCAGAGCCCAAAATTAAGAATGACAAGGATTCTAAAACAGAGCCTGTTCGCCGCACAGTGGTATGAGAGTGCTCAAATTGTTGAATTTACAAAATGTGGTTGAAAAGTGTGAGAGTTTAGAAGTTATTTGAAAAATCTAGCCATGTCTGTCCGTCTGTTCGTCTATCGGTTTGTCCGTCCGTCCGTATGTATGACCGCAGGGATCTGAGAACCTATAAGGGCTAGAGACTTGACATGTAGGTCCTCCTGGTGCCCGCGCAGTTTGTCTCCGATAAACGATAACTTGCCCCGTTTCCAAGTAATCGCCAAAAATGTATATCGAAATCCCGTTTTTTAAGCAATTTTGGTAAATAATAAGAGCTAGCGTCACCAAACTTGACATGTGGCTTCTCAAAAAGTATATACATATCGAGTATCTTTCATTTTATACCTATCGCCACCTCCCCGCTACTCTCTATCTATTAGCGCGAGCTGCATTTGGTGTTGGAATGGGGTTCAGGGTATCCCCTAGTCGGAAGCTCCCGACTAGAACCTCTTACTTGTTTAGATCTAGTTTAAGTGTAAGCTAAATGTATATTACTTATGATTTATTGTCGACATTTTATTGAATCCTTCTGTACCACTGTGCAG
Source organism: Drosophila ezoana (assembly GCA_035045725.1). NCBI lineage: Eukaryota > Metazoa > Arthropoda > Insecta > Diptera > Drosophilidae > Drosophila > Drosophila ezoana. Next base: position 22,775,263 of record JAWNOU010000177.1, on the reverse strand, counting down.
CTGTTGTCACATGCTTACCACGAACGCCTTGCACGGGTAATTGCATAAAAACCGCCCTTCCCGCCCCCACACTCCCCCCTTTTAGAACCGGCTGTTGGCATTTGTAAATTAATTAAGATGGACAAAGGCAATTTTCTGCACGCCACACCCGAAAAATATTTGGAAAATGCGTTTCGCGAACTGATTTTGAGTTTAAGCTTCTTACAGCAGAGCCTAAAAACTAACTGCGTCTGTAGATATATGTGTGTGTGTTTGTGTGTGTCTGTGTGTGTGTGTGTGTGTGTGTGAGTGTGTGTGTCTGTGTGTGTGTGTGTGTGTGTGTGTGTGTGTGTGTGTGTGTGTGTGTGTGTTTGTGTTGAAACTCTTTTAAATGCCGCTCACGAATTGGTTTTTTGTTTGCCCAACTTTAATATGCTAAAATTGGATAAAGTTTAATTTGAAAAGTTGTTGTTTAATTTTTTATTTGTTTTTCCTTCTTTCTATTTTTTATGTTTGTTTTTTTTTTGCGATTTTTGTACATTTTTCTATGCTGCAACAACAACAAGCTGGAAAAGTTTGTGACAACATTTTATTATAATTCCTCTGACCAGTGCGGCTGCCGTTTTCAGTGGAGTTTAGTGAAATTTTGTTTTCTCTTTTTTTCGCTATATATATATATAAATTTTCTCTTTATCTTCATTATTTGTTTTGCTGCCGGGACGGGCCAGGACCAAAACAGGATCAAAACAGAACAGCCGGCAACCGGGCGGGACTCGGCTTGAGTTTTATTTTTCTCGTTTTGGCAATTTTTTGTTGCTGCATAGTTTGGCATTTTAAGCAAAGTTTTTTTATTTTCTAGCTTTCAAGTTGCATTTGGCGAGGCGCGCGGGCGGCGGCAACATTGTGTTGCATGGCAGGACAGGAACAGGACAGCTGGGCAGGAGCTGTAAGCATGAAAGCTAAGTTTATAGACGTCACACAAAGTAACCAGGGGGGGGGGGAGGGTGGTGAGAGGGGGAGAGGCAGGCTGCACTTGGATTCTAGGCGGAAATTCATTTCCGCTTTGTTTTGTATGAGTCTATCTGTGTGTGTATCTTTGTGTATCTGTGTGTGTGTGTCAAACTTTTTGTTGCACAAATTTATGTTTATGATGCGCGCCGGCGGAAAGATGCTTTTGGGTAGCGCCAGTCTTTGGCTGATTTGCAGCTATTGTGTCGAGCGAACTATTAAATTATGGCCTAGCCAAGCGAGCTGCATATACAATAGTAGGGAGGAGGGCGGAGGGAGGCGGGAGGAGGGAGGAGGATGGGTAATGGGAAGAACTTGCGGCATGCTCAACGATGTGCATTCAACTAATTACGAACAAATTACGCAGGTTTCATACACAAGCAGCCAGACGGACGACAAGGGCAGGTGGGAGAGCCTGCAACCAGGGCAACTTTGTAGCTCAATCAAAAACTTTGATAGCTCAGACAGAGAAGAGAAATGGAGAAAGGGCGACAATGTAGTTGTGCATGTGTGTATGCATGTGTTTGTGTGTGTTGCACAAATGCAAAAGTGCCAACCAAGTTGCAACTTTGTGGCATCATTCATCAGCCGCAGTCGCAGTCGCTGTGCGGCATGTCCTTGGCCTGACAGTACCAAAAGTTGCGACTTTTTCTATTGTATGCTGAATTTGTCAAGCATCCTGCTCGTTCTTCTTCTTCTTCTATCTTGTTGTTGTTGCCCTTTTTTTTTGCGCTAATTACGCGCACTTATGCCAAAAGGACCTCAAGGATACGCACGCCACGAACTAAGCGCCGGCAATTAAATAAAACCCAAAAGACGCCAAGGCGCCCAACATACAAAAGTCAAATCCGCACACACATTAGCTGAGAAATTAGAAGCTGACGCTGGTCAGGCGGGGGGAGGGGGTGGGTTCGCCCGGGGCGACATCCCTTGGCAACTTTTGCAAATTAGGCAAAACGTTTTGCGCCAAATCTACGCGCTGTCAAATTGTTCAAGCGTAAAGCGTTGCGGCCACTCGCCTAGAAATTGGTCTACAAAAAAAAAAAAAAGAACAAATACAACCATTTTCCTCAAACAAAAACAAACACTCACACACACACACACACACACGCATAGAGGGAAAAACAAGCAAAGCGACCGCAAATAAAACGAAAAAAATAAGTGGCTCCAGTTGTGCCTGCACGACTAGCATATACCCTGTAAGCAGCTCAGGTTCTTATATACCCAAGCATGTACTTAAGTCCAATATTTCGAGCTGATCTCTCATTAGGATTGAAATAAGTAGATAATTGTAATCTTATTCCACGTACGATATCCTTGCTTGGAAGAAGGGTTTTTGATCTTAATTCGAGCTCGGACTTGAACAAAGATTTTGTAAACTTATTCAATGCTCTGTTGGATCATAGATAACGTCTACTGCTATTTTCATCACATCTGCACAACTTCAGCATACCCCTTGCTCACACTTTCTAAATGGCTACAGGGTATAATAAGCCAGCGACATGGCGTATACGTAACATTTTGTTGAGTTGGTGAAAAATGACCGACGGATGTGAAAACTTTGCATGTAGCCAGACCTGCGTATCTATATGAGTGTGTGTGTGTGTGTATGTGTGTGTGTGTGTGTGAGGGGGTTATGGTTGCACCCTTACATATCTAAGATCTTTGCGGTGGCGACTTCTCTGTTTGTTTTCGCTTTCAACTGTTTTCTTTCTGCACAGCTTTTGTGTGCGAGAGTCTGTTAATTAAACGAAGCAGCCGCCGCAGCCGCAGCCCAAAAGCCAAGAGTCCTGGGCACTTCCTTTGAGAGTTTTATCTACGCAACTGGGCATTTTATATGGCATTCAAGGCTTTTATGGCCAGTGCTAATTGTTGTTTTTGTCTGCCAGCATTCACTGTAGTTGGCTGCCCAATGAGCCGTAAAATCTATGCGACATGCGATGCCAATCAAAGTGATTGGCCGTGGCGACCATTCGACTTTTCGACTTTTCGACTTCTGCTCGGCCCAACGGCTGCTCATTAATGCACTTTATTAAAGTGCCTCGCAAAGTGCCAAATGAATGACAAACTTTTCTAGTTGAAACTGGCTAACAAAAAATCAGTAAAAAAAAAAAGGAAAAAAAAAAAAAAAAAAAAAAAAAAAAAAAAAAAACCCCCCTTATCATATAAAAAATAAAATCAAGACGAAGTTTTGGTTCGCTTGAAGGGTTGCAAAAGTTAAGAGCTGAAAAGTTGTTTAGTATTTATTGAAAATTCAACAATGGAAAAAATTGTGCTTAGCGCTGTCTCAAAAAGTTAATTCATATACTTTTTCATGTTGAAATACGGAGGAAATAAATAGCCCTGTCCAATTTTATTTTGAATACTTTAAAACTTTTTTTTTGCGTACGTCTTTTACCTGTCAATTTGTATTTTGAATATTGTTAAACTTTAGTTTTGAGTACGTGTTCTACAGTTGGCCAAATGTAGTTTGAGTTGACCGTATAAATCTTGGCTAAATTATGTTTTCACTCGGAAAAACTCTTGCTTGAAACTATTTTCGTTTCCTTCGATCTGTCTTGAAGTCTTTGCTAAAACTGTTTGAGGACGTGCTCCGCACTTTTCGAAAAGTTGTGGCCGGGACGAAACCATATTAAAATCTGTATATTATAAAAATTTGAGCCAAAAAATGGAGTAAGATGTGCATAAATACATAAGTGCATATGCCCTGCATTAATAAACAATCTATATTCTCAATATAGTACCCTTCTATGTAATTCTCATTATTTTTTAAGTACCGGCTTTTAAGCATCGATTAAAAGTGTTCTGTTAGCGATTCTGCTCAATCTTAAAGTTTAATGTATTTTCCTGTTCTCTCTATATTTAAAAAACTATATTTATCGAATGCCTTTCTATGCGATTCTCATTAATTTAAGTGTGTTTGTCAACAAGATGTGTTAGCAATGTGACAGAGCGTATTTCTGCTCATTTTTTCAATTTAATAGGCTTCGTTATTTAAAAGGCTATTTTTATCAAATGCGCTTCTATGCGATTCTCATGAAACTAGGTACAGTCTTTCATGCTTCGATTAAAGGTGTTCTGTTAACTAGATATGTTGTCAAGCTAATTTTCGCTCATACTATCAGACTAGCTCATTTGAATTTCAGGAGAAACGGACTTCTGGAACTGTCACAACAGTTCTGCGTTGTCGACACCAATTTGGTTGCCTAGTAATAAAACTTGCAGCGTGGTTAGGGCAACCAACCGACAGCCATAGTCAATTCTCGCGCTTGGGCGCCAAATTAGCGACGAGTTGTGGATCTTATCCGCCCTGCCTCGCCCCGCTTCGCTTCGCTCCGGCAGTCAACATTTTGGCAGTAGTAATTAAAAGTTGCGTTGCCTGCTTTTAGGCGCTGCGTTTCGAAAACTTTGCAATTAAGCCGAAAGTTTTTGCTAGCCAACGACAAGCTGAGTTAGCTCAAAATCAACTGCCGCACGCGGCCATAAAAATTGCGCTTAAATTAATTACGCAAAAATTTTATTAAATCTACTTGAACTTACCGCCGCGCACGTGCACCTCCCGGCTGAGCACCGTACCGACCAGATTGCGCAGTTTGCATCTGAGGATAATATACAAAAAATATATATTTTTTTTAAATATTACGTATACGACGGGTGCAGCAGGCGCTCACCTGTAGACCGTGGCGTGGACCTCGTGTCGATATTTTTCGGCTGTAAATGGATAGAACATCATGCTGCCATTGGACAGCTGAAATACCATGTCCTGCTGCGGCGGTATGGGCGTCCATTCCACCTAGACAGAGAGAGAGAGAGAGAGAGAGAGAGAGAGAGAGAGAGGAGCGCGAGACAACGGGGCGTATTAGTTTTTTTTCTTCTCTTTCTGTTTTTCGGGCAGTCAATTAACTTGGAAATGAGCGGCAGACTAAAAGTGGCATGCATAATTAAGCAGGCGAAAACAAAGTGCAGAAAGAAAGCCGGCCACGCCCATTTTATGGAATATATGGAATATATATATATATATAGTATACAAACCTCGGGCGGTGGGCTGCCATGGCCGGAACATTCTATGAGGCCGCCGGAATTGTTGGAGAACTCAACTCGATGCGGCGGCTCGTGCAGAAATATCGGTCCCTGCAGATCCAAGCCATAAACTATGTAGCTCGTCTCAGCTGCAAAGAAAGAGAGAGAGAGAGAGGGAGTCAGAGAAATGAGAGAGAGAGAGAGAGAGAGAGAGAGGGAGCTATATAGATTAAGATCCCGCGTTTTCTGTCGTGTTATGCACGAGCGGCCAAAGTTAATTTCAATTTCATTTAAGCCACAAACTTTTTTCGCCAAAATTAAGTGACGCAGTCCTTGTTGTTGTTGTAGTCCTTGTTGTTGTTGTTGTTGTTGTTTTTGCTGCTGCCGTTGCCCGGCGGCTTGGCCTAAATTTTAATGAGCATCTCTCATGGACCACAACAAAGGCACGCACAAAGCGAAAAGACAATTGCTTTTTACCTGTGGCCAACGCTTCGTGGCTTTATTATTTTTATTTTTTTTTCTCTTTTTTTTTGTGGGTGTGGCATGGTGGGCGTCTCCGCCGAGTCCTTCCTAATTGCTGTGACGCAGCCGCTGGCCGGGCATTGCATAATTTTTGGCCGTATTTTAAAGGCGCTTTTGATGCGGCTTTTATGCCTTATTTATTATTCACTTGGTAGTCAAGGCAGCTATCCCAGCCGTGTGGGCGTGTGGGCGTGTGTGTGTGACTTGTGTGAGTGTGCGTGTGTGTGTGTGTGCATGTCAAGCTATATTTGCATTGCGGCTGGCTGACAACTTGAGGCGTTGCCTCACAGTGCACTGACCCGTTTTTGTGCCACACAGAAACTCGTGTAGATAACATATATATTTTTTTGTGTTTTTTGTGTTTTTTTACCATCCAGCTGCATGAATAATTTAATAATTTTTAAAACATAATAAAAGAATATACTACACGCTTTTTTTTTGGCGTTAGGCAAGACCAAAAGAAAAATACATTTATGAGATTGCAAAACTATTTCGCTTTAATTTCGCCATTTGCTGTCATGATTTTACTCAAATTTTAATTCATTTCTTGGCGAAATTGTGGAGATTAGGCAACAATCTCCAAAGAACAAAGCTAATCACAACTCTTGAAAAAGTTGAGCAAATATGGGAAGTGAGTCAATATGATTAAACATTCTAGGCGAAAATGTGTGCGATATAGCGAAGAATTGAAAAAGTGACATCAAAAACAGTTATGGAGAAATATGAAATCAATTAAGTGGAATAGTGGAAACTGGGAACTGAATGCCGTTGTCATCTCTGACTATCTAGGATCTAGGCGCTATAAATGCTAATGAAAGAAAGTAAGTGGAGAAATGGAAACTTGGAACGATACAGAGAAGTCAATCGGGGAAGAATATTCTACTGAAAAGAAAGCTAATTATATGAAGGTTCTGACTGCGCTTTTCTTTTAAATTCCTAGAGAAATTTAAGAGAAATGGTAACTGGGAATAAGACGAGAAATGGAAACTGGGAATGATACAGACAAGTAAATTAGGGAAGAATTTTCTGCTCAAAAATAAGCTAATAATATGAAGCTTCTAAAAACGCTTTGTTCTCAAATTCGAAGTGAAATTTAATAGAAATGGTGACTGGGAATAAGACGTCAAGTGGCGAATTTTTGACAGCGGCCGCAAAGTATGCAGCACTAAATTTGTTAGCAATTTTCAGCCGCAGCAATAAAATGAAAAATTGTTTTGTCAAAAAGGCATTGGCCAGAAGATAACTGGATAGAATAGCCCGAGCCGGGACATAGAGGCAAAAATGCACCAATACCCAAACCCCAACCCAGGCAAAAGTGTTGCAAACTTTGTGCCACTTTCGTTGCGGTTCTCTGAGTGTGCTGTGTGTGTGTGTGTGTGTGTGTGTGTGAGCACGCTGTCAACTGCAATGCCCAAAGGAAATGCGCCGAGCATGGCAAAAATGTTAGTGAAAAGTAAAAAGTGTTTGCCACAAGTTGATGCCACAACGGGCCAGCACATTAAATTTCCAGTTTTAGTTTTTAAGTCACTTAAGATGAAGTTTTTCTTTTCCATTTTCTATTCACAAACAGCTTCTTTTTTTTTTTTTTTTTTGTTGTTGTTGCTGCTGCTACAAAGTTGATGTGGAAAATGTTGCAACCAGAGATTTGCGAGGCGACCCAGTCTAATGAAAATTAAATTTGTCAGCTGAGAAAATTGTGAAATACAAAAAGGAAAGGAAAGGCAGGAAAAGGAAGGGAAAGGCAAAGAAAGGAGGGGCTGGGTGAGAGTTAACACAAAGCTGTCAGCTAATTGGAGACGCACAAAAAGCTCGGTTAAATGTGATGCCAGGTTATTTATGGGGCAAACAAAAGCGTGCAACGCGGTGGCAGCCGCAACAATGCCAGCCGTCGGATGCTATCAAAATGTGACATGAAAACATGCCCCATATACAGGCGTGTGTGCGTTGTTGATGATGATGATGGTAATGTAGCTGTAGCTGACTGTATCTGGCTGTATGTGGCATGTGTGTGAGTGTGTGAGTGTGTGTGGCACTGACAATGCGGCATAAACGCAACACAATGACCGTCTGATAAACTCGATAAGGTTTTGCTTCTGTCGTTCGTGTTGCACGTTGCGCGCTGAGCTGCCTTTGTTGCTGCCACTTTGCACATAATTGAATACAAGCCGCACCATTTGTCAGCGTTGTCAATCAAACTGGCCAAAGGACAGCAGCAGAAGCAGAAGCAGCAGGAGCTGCCATGCCCCAAACGCAGCTAAAATCAATTACGAGAGGGAGAGAGAGAGAGAGGGAGGGAGGGAGAAGCGGGCAGCTATAAAAGTGCGCGATGTTCTATGCAATGCCAGCGGCAGGCTGCGCATCATTATCACGGTTCATTTAAAATTGCTGGACGGAAATGACTGCCAAGCAGCAGAAGAGGAAGAAAAGGAAATGAATAAGATGCAGAAGAAGCAGAAGCAATCACATCAATGGAGTAAGAAGCAGCAGCAGGACAACAGCCATCACTGCGCACACAAAATGCAAATGAGCAGCAGCCACAACCCATCCCTGCCTCCCTGCCCCCCAGCTGGAGTCAAGGCTTGAGCTTTCAGCAGCTACACCCTGCCCATGGCTACACCCTACCCCACCTAACACACTATCCAACTGGATTTCTATTCAGCAATGCAGCCATAATAAATGGCAACGCTCGCTGAAAGAAAAGTCGTCGCGTAATTAAGAAGAAAATCCGAGAAAAAAAGGGCAGAAAACAAGAAAAATAAGAATTATGTTTCGAATGCCAAATATGAAATACTCTCTCTCTCTCTCTCTCTCTCTCTCTATCTCTATATATATATGTATATAGCAAATATATATCAGACATGTGTGATATATTTTTCAAAAATGAATTAATATCTGAAAAAGGCTTTAAGTTTTTTATATTTTTTAATAAATGGCAACATTTTGTTAAGGAATGTAAGTATTATACATGTGTATGTATTACACATGTGTATGTATGTGTTAGTGTATGCATGCATGTATGTATGCATTTATGTATAGACTTATGTACGCCTAGCATGTTTGCTTTCTAATACCAATCGCAGACCAAGTTTATTTGTCGCTGTGCTGCAAATTTTAATGAAACGAAATTCTATCAAGTGCCCTACTCCTCGATTCTCAAGAATTCAAGTAGGCCTTGCTGAAATTCAACAAGACAGGAAACGTTGTGGCGGCGGAGCAGGAGGCGTTGGCGCAGGAGGAGGTAGAGGGTGTAAGTAGATATGTATGTAGATGCATGTATGTAGATGATGTATGTAGATGATGTATGTATATGTATGTATGTATGTATGTATGTATGTATGTATGTATGTATGTATGTATGTATGTATGTATTAATGTATGTTTGCAGCAAATATAAACAAACATGCATACCTATATAGGCAGACATGCATATATGCATGTATATATGTGTATGTATGCACATATGCATTTACTTATGTATGTATGTAGGTATGTCTGCATTTGTGCATGTATGTAAGCAAATCAAACATGCATGCATGTCTGTACAAACAGACATACATTTATGTGTATGCAAACTTAAAACTTAGCTCAAAAATCTATTAATCTCTCAAATAATCTGGAAACTATATTTTTATTTTTTTGTAGTCCGTTACAGACTTAACTCCATAGCCATAACACCCGCTGCGAGTATGTAAGAGAAAAGTCCAACGGGCATGTCTTTAATTTCCATGAAGTCAAGAAAAACTGTAAATAATGACGAGCGTCAGCTTCAAAGCGCAACTAAATCAAAAACGCTTTAGAGTCCAAGCATCAACCACCCCTCCCCCCCCTTTCCCTGTACCCATCAACCACCCCCTTAAACGCCCCTCCTCAATCTTAAGCTGGAAGAGTAATAAAAACCAGCGACAAGTTCGCAGCGTCAAAGTTTTTCCGTGCGCCATTTAAATGAAAACGCAATTTCGAGAGTCGAAGAAGTAAAAGAAACAGCAAGAAGAAGAAGAAGAAGCAGCAGGGGAAAACGATGAAGAGGCAGAGAGAGAGAGAGAGAGAGAAAACGGAATGAAGAAGAAGCAACACACGTTAAAGCTGATTTGCATAAGGTACGTGAGTGAAAGATGTTCCCAAGGCTTTTGTCTGCTGTCAAGGGGCCCAATATAAAAGGCAAAGAGGCGTGGCCGAGATCGGGGGCGGGGGCACGCAAGGGAAATGGCTTGACAAATATATGAACAGCATTCGAGGCGCAAAGTTGCCATTTGATTGAGGCACTGCCATGCCCCCTCCCTTCGCCCTACCTATTCAGCCAAAAAAAAAGTTGGCAGCGCCTAACATTTAAGGGAAGCTCCTTGGCAGCTAAGCGACCCCTCCCCCCTGCCCTGCCACAGCTCCAATCCCCGCCTCCCCTCTCCCTAGCCTGCTCTCAGTTCAAGTGCACGCATTTTTCTGCTTAAAAGCCTCGACTAATGCGAGGCGTCTGCTTCAGCCGAGCGTTCCGCTGCCTAAACCCCAGCCCCATGTCTCTGTCTCGACGCAGCAGAGCGTAACAGTATTTGTATATACATATATCTATGAGTGTGAGTGTGTGTGTACGTGTTGGTGTGTGTGTGTGTGCAAAGTGTATTTGCTTAGGTCATATCACGCACAGCGCTGGCAGCCCCTTGACTTTATTCAGCTGTTGCCGCTTCAACGCAGCCAACAGCAGGCAAAATATACCCTATGAAACCAACTGGATTCATGAACGACTAGCAGTTACCCTGTGCTGATCTACAAAATTAACGGACACTACGCTGATTTATAGCGCTTAATTGAAGGCATGATAAACAAAAGTAAACTGAAAACCTTTGCTCATTAAATTACAGGGTATTTAATGTAGGCCTTCTTGCTGAGCTGCTTTTGTATAGCTGGTTAACTACAACTAAAGATGTAGCTCTTAGCTAAGCAGTTGCTTATTAAGAAAGCTGGTCTGTGTATATTTACAGGGTATTTAAAATTACAGGGTATTTGACAGGTGTTTGCTGTCTGATTTAATATTCAAAGTTCAGTTCATGATTTGCAGCTGTAAAATTAAGCAACTGGACATTACCTTTAGCTTGATTTTCTCTAAAGTGCAGCATAGCCCTTGGTTTGTCTGTTTACAGGGTATGCGCGTAGCCTGCATTTTGATGGCTTGCGCTGTGCAGTGATTGAACTAAAACATTTGAATGCTACATTTGAGTTCTGTTATTGACTGCACATGTTGCTGCTGCGCGTTGTTGTTGCCAGTTGCTGCTGTTGCACGTTGTTGTTGTTGTTGCTGTTGCTACTTTGCGGCTGCTTTGCGCACAAAAGTATGCAATTAAATTGCGAACTACTAAAAGTGAAAAGCATTTCAATTAATGTTGCAGACGTTGCTGTTGTTGCTGCAACTGTTGTTGCTGTTGCTGCTGCGTTAATGAGCGCCAACTTTAAAAGTCACAACGGCAACTGCAGACAAAAGCGCACGTCACGTTGAGTTGTGTCGAGTTTTGTGCCATAAAACTGAATTATTGAAAAGCACACGTTTCACTTTTGTCTGTGTTCAAAGAAATGAAGTCAACAGCAGCAGCAACAACTGCAGCAGCAGCAGCAGCAGCAGCAACAACAATGACAAAAGTTTTGCAAGCCTCGCGGCAGCTCGTTGCGACGGCGTCGTTTACAAGCAAACTCATACAACTTTCTGTTGCCGGCGTGCACCAACACTTCAGGGCACAATGCAACAGCAGCAGCAACAACAGCAGCAACTGGGCTCAAATGTTAATTGCAGTTTTTGAGCAGACGCAAGACATAATTAGAGCTTTTCATTGTCTAATGTATCATGGCATTTAGCAACCGAATATGCAACACGCCCGCCCCCGTCACCCCACATTCGTAAAGGCGCAGCAAGTTGCAACATACACCCACACACACACGCACACACAGCGCACACCAAGTTCAACAACACGCCCTCGAAATGTGAACGACCTCGAATGTCACGTTGCACTGTGGCACACACACTGTGGCAAGCTGAGGCCAGTCGTTGTGTGTGTGTGTGTGTGTGTGGCAGTTCGTCAGAAGCGCAGCGGGCGGCGGCCAAGATTATGCTGCCAGCCTGTGTGCCTTGGCTGGCCTGCCATTTTATGAAACAAAAAGCGAGCAGCAATGGCAAAGCCAAGTAAACAGGCAGCTTTTGTGGCAAGCTGCGCCAGCATTGTCCAAGGCAGCGACAACATGCAGCGCATAATCAGCCTCATCATCAGCAACAAGAAGAAAGGCCTAGACTGTCACAGTCAGAGACCAGCAGCAGCAGCAGCAACAGCAGCAACAGCAACATCAGCCCGCAGCCTTTTGGCTTTGGCAAAGTGAAAAAGAAAGAAGAAGAAAAAAACAGAGAGCCTGCGGCTGCCAGGAGGAGGCATTGCTGGGCAGGCACACGCTGTCGTTGATCTTTTGCTGATAACTTTGGCTTTTTGAAAAAAAAGCACGAAATGCCGGGCAAGATATCAGACGAGGCCCGTCCCGGCTTGTTAGCCAAGTGGACAAAGTGGCTGTGGCAATGTTGCAGGCGACAGCGCACAAAAGACAAGCCAAAGAAGCGACACTAGCAGCAGCAACAACAACAACAACAACAGCAACAATCAAAAGCAACCGCATGAACCAAAAAAAAAAACTGGATATGCAGCTTAATTATTTTTAGCCAGGCGCACACACAAAAAGTGTTGCATACAGCCAGGCGCCAGTCAAAGCTCAGGGATCAGTCAAACGCAAATTGAAAACAAGGAGGAAACAAAAATGAACGACTAGAAGATATCCTGCATACATCAAAAAGGGAAGTAGCGATTGTGCTGAAGCCTTAGGCTGAATATCGATATTTATGGGAACGTGAAGGGTTGCATTTCGAAATTTAAGTCGATAGACAGATAGACTTTTTACCTGGACTGAAAATCGATATATATCGAAATTAAAAACATGTCGAGTTTCTTTTTATATTTTAAGGCATTATACTAACATACGACGTCTGTTAAGCTGAAAGATATGCAAAGGTATTCTGAAAACAGATATTTATCGATATTGAGAACTTGTTGAGATTACATTTCAAGTCGATAGGCAAATGAAGAGCTGATGAGATCGTATAAAGTTTATGGTTTTGAAAATGCTTTCTTCTGCGTATTACATGCATAGACACAACAACATAATACCCATTTTACCCAACGTCAATGGGTACAGGGTATAAAACTGATGATGTAAGAATGCAGCAAGAAACTCGATGAAGGAGTTGAAGAAAATTGCTTCAATGAAAATTGCAGTACAAGATTATCAATGAAAACCTATAGCTCACGAAGTTTATACTGAAAATATTCATGTTTTCATTATACCCTAAACCCATTGAAAATGGGTAAAAAGGGTAAATTGTATTGGTGCAAAATGTAAATGTATGTGACAGGCAGAAGGAAGCAACTCCGACCCCATAAAGTATATATATTCTTAATCAGCATCAATAGCCGAGTCGATCTAGCCATGTCCGTCTGTCTGTCCGTCCATCTGTCCGTCCCTCCGTCTGTCCGTATGTATGAACGCCCGGGCAGATCGAGTTTGTTTCCGATAAACGATAACTTTCCCCGTTTCCAAGTAAACGATAAAAATCGATATCGAAATCCTGTTTTTGATCAATTTTGGTAAATAATAAGAGCTAGAGTTACCAAACTTGACATATAGCTTCTAGAATAGTATATATATTTCGATTATCTTTCATTTTTTACCTATCGCCACCTCCCCGCTACTCTCTATAGCTATAAGCGCGCGCTGCATTTGGTGTTGGAAGAAGAGGGTTCAGGGTATACCCTAGTCGGGAGCTCCCGACAAGAACCTCTTACTTGTTTTAACTGTCAAACAGTTGGCAATGCCAAATAAATGCAAATATCAAAATATTGCATATACTCAAAAATAAAAAGACAAATAGATATTCTCGCTTCAGGTGTTCAGATTTTAGTGAGTACATTATAAAATATATGTATATGTATGTTTAAAAAAAAGTATAGTATATTTATATGTAAAGCAGAGACAGACATTTGGCTGTCAAAGGATGCTGCGGCAAATGGTACTCACCTCGTATGATGTACAGGATCAGGACAGCCTTAAAAAGGCTGTGTAAATCCATTTTTTATGAGCACTAATGCTTTCCATTACATTTTTTATGTGTGTATTTTAAACGCCGAATTTCGCTGGTGTTTCTTTTTTTTCTCTCCTGATTTATTTTGCCGCTTGTTTTGTTTGAGCTGCTTTTTCCTTCGTTTTCGCTGTTTATTTAATTTCTTTTTGTTTTTCTTTGGGCACACATGAACAGATTTGCGCTGTGATTGAAGCTTTTTAATGGCTTTGTTGTTGTTTTCCTTTTCCTTTTCTTGTTTTTTTGTTTTTATTTATGTTTGACGCGCTTCGAAATTCATTAAAATGTTTAATGCGGCTGAAGGCAGCGCTAGAAAGCTGTTAGAAAATACCGAATATTTATGTGATTTTCACTTGGTTCGACGAACTTTGACCCCGGAATTTGCAGCGATTTTTCAAATGGCAAATGTCGGTGCTCTTGCAAATGTTTTAAAGCTGCGCAGTTCTTGTTGAGGTTGTTTTTTTTTTTTGATGCAACGCTTTTGATTTCACTTGACGACAGTCAGTCAACTGTCAGCGGGGATATTAATCATGTCACACACACAGACACACTCACACACACACACACACTCACACACACACACACACACACGCACACAGGCACTTGAGCCCGTCGCCCAGTAGAAGCAAAGATAAACGAGCCAAAGGCTGGCGTTTCCCTCACAGCGCAGTGCAATATACTATATATATGCATATACATTTTCCTTCATTTTTTCCAGAGTTTTTCCCCAGTTTTTCCTTTTTCCTGGCTGGCTTTTGCGCCCCTTTGAGCGCATTTTAATGCGCGCCGGCAAAAATTATGCATCAGCGCGAAATTGGAGCGCCATAAGTTGAGCTCAAGTGAACAGATATCATGCTCCTAAGCCTCCCTACATGACATGACCCCCCCCCCCCCTCAACCCACTCCACCTCCTTCCCTGACACCCTCTGACTATAAACGTGTGTGTTTGTGTGTGTGCTCGGCTTGAAAATCGCTTGACATGACATTAACTTGCCCTGTGACCAGTCCAAAATTTCCAGCCAGCACTCCCCGAGGTAAGGTCCTGTATGTTGTGCACAACTAAAGGAAAATTCGTTGCGGAAACTATGCATAAGGGACAGCCGCTTGATAAGAAGCAGAAGAATAAAAGAAGTAAGAGGAAGAACAAGTTTGATGACTGTCGTCGGCTGCAACCGACTGCGCCATACTCTGTTCAGAGTGTTAAATCAGCAAAAATCAGTCGAAAAGGGAGCTAACTCGTTTGTTGGGCTGATGACTCACAAACTGTAAGCACAAAGCAATGCACTTCAAACTGTAATGTTTAAGACAAAAAACTGTTTTCCAATTTATAGGGGCGTAAAGTCTGGGATCCATCTAAATCAGTCAAAATGAATCTAGCATTTAACTGGTGACTCAGAAACTGTAAGTACAAGAAAGTGACTCTCAAACTGTTTATTTAAGAGAATAAAATGTTTCAGCTTTTAGGCGCGGAAGTTGATTGGTCGCTTCCATCAGTCGATAAGAGTCTGCCTAGTTTTTGGGCTGACGACTGACCAACTAAAAACCACAGTCCAATGATCTTCAAACTGTGATCCTTAGAGAGAAAACCAATTTTCCAATTTAATAGGGGTGAGTTGTACGGTAGAAGAATAAGATGTTAGTGTAGAAGTTTGAGATCAATTTAAATCTATTGTGTGTTGTTTGGGATTTAAATCATTTATTAAAAGTACACTTGAATGTTGGGCTAGGACTCAGAAACTGTAAACACAAGACAGTGACTTTCAAACTGTGCATTCAAAATGAAAATATTTTTCTAATCGTTGGGTCCTGGTCGGGCTTGGCCATAACATTTTTAGCCTGATCTGAAATGAAGGCCATCCTATTGCTCTAAAACTGTAGGAATTATAGGTTTTCGCGTTTTTTTACACCTTGATAGGGCGTGTACCAACATTCTTAGCACTTTTATGTGATGTACAACAATCTTCTCGTGCCCTGCGAGCAGACATTGCACGAAACAAATATACTCGTTTAAGCTCTGCGAACCGGGCACAAAATAAAGGAAACAGCACAGTAAAAAAAAAACTGTCAATAACGATAAACTGAAGTCAGCGACTGGAACTGGGACCCGAAGCAGCAGCAGCAACAAAAGTGCCGTTTAAGCAACATGGAAATTATGCCCAGTGCGAATATCAACGGCAAACACTGTGAAAATCTTCCCTAGAACAGTTTTCTTGCTATGTTCTTTTTTTTTCTTCTGTATTTCCATTCATTTCTTTTTTTTTTTTGCCTTCTTGTTTTTCGGCTTTGGTGTGTGAAAAATCATGACTTGGCAATTATGCGGCAAATGTGCGCACTGGGCATGCACAGCGGCAAACAAAATTCAGATAGAGAGAGTGAGAAGGGGAGTACGAGAGAGAGAGAGAGACAGGTGGAGAGCATAAATATTACGCATACGCCGCAGTGCACTGGCAACGTTTGCTAAATTGCTGGCAATTAGTTGAAAGTGCGACAACAACAACAACACAGCAAAAGGTAGAAGAACGACAAAAAAAAAATGTATGTGGAAAATTATAGAAAATTGCAAGCCTAAGCAGATTTGCCTATGCAATTCGAGTCAAGTAAGCCGTAAAAAATATGTAATGCCAGCCAACTACACGTGTTCCCAAAAACAATAACACAACAAAAACGAATGTCAGTTTATCTTCAGACGATTTCGTTTTAATTTCGCCAACTTTTAGACGTAACTAAAACTTGAAATTTTAATTCAATATAAGCTAAAATAAATTTTATTTGCGTACTGCTAAAGAGAAGAAAAAAAGCGTACGTCAGTTTATCAGAAAACTCTTTCGCCTCAATTTCTCCAAATTTTAAAACTGGAGATTTGAATTAAATAAAACTGAACAGAAGACACTTTGTGACTAGTTTCAGCTGCGTTTAGCTAAAAAGAACGAATGCCAGTTTATCTGTTATATCTTTCGCCTCAATTTCGTCAATTTTCAAGCGCAACAGAAACTTGGAATGTTAAAAGTACTTAGCCGAAGTAAAGTAACATGAGAGCGAAGTAGTTTGTATAGATGGATTGGAGTCTTTGAAGGCTCAGCAGAAGACTTTGTGCGCTTTTGTCATATGCCCTTTGTAAGCGCTTCTTATGTCCATTTCACTTAGCTGCTGCTCGTTGCGTCTTGGCCTTTAGGAAAAGAAAAAGGGCTTAAACACTTTGCAGTCAAGTTGGATATATTTATATTACACTTAACGCTGTCGCCGTTGGCTTTTTTTTGCTGAAGCAGCCTGTCTGACGGCCTGTCAGCGGCAATTTGTTGCTCGATGCCAGAACGAAATTTGCAGCAAAGGAACGCGGCCAGCCAGAAGACACACACCCGTACACACACACCCGAAAACACACACTCACACACACACACACAGAGAGGGCAAACACGTCTGCGATTTATAGACTTCGACACTTTGGCAAAAATTGCTCAAGTCGGCGGCGCCTGTTGCCAAATACGTGATTTATTTTAATAGATAATCATTACGCCATCGATTCCGATCATGTCCGAAACTCCATTCGCTCTCTCAGCTTGTTGCATGTGGCACGGCCGCCAGCCTGCCTGCCCACGTACGTGCGTCAATAAATCAAAAGCAAATGGCTTTCAGTTTATTGTTTTGCGTGGGCACGATGTGCAAGAAAAACTAAGAAGAAAATCTAGGTACGGCATATTGCGCATACGCCGCGTGGGTCGGGCCTTAAATGGTCTGCATGCCACATGCCACATGCTGCATGCTGCAGGTTCATTCACATGCCTGCGCACTCGTATTTAAATTGTGCCATTATGCACTCGAAGCTACCTCCGGCCAGAAGCCTCTCTCACTAATGACTTTTTATATGGCATCTCTGCCTGCGAGAAGGGTTGCCCGCAGAAGAAAAAATCAATACAATGCCGGGGCCAGCGTGTCCTGTGGACCAGGCTTCAATACAATGGCCGCAACAACGGCCGTTTCCAGCCTCTGTCTGTTGCATTGTAACACTGGCCGACCGAGACCAGACCCGGTCTGTCCCTCTGGCTGGCCACAAACAAATGCAGCGACGAGACAAAACACCATCAAAAAAGGAGAAAAAATAAAAATAAAAACTTTAGCAGAAAATCAATAGACCAGAAAGCGAGAAATATACCGAAACTGTGCACTGAGTACAGCCAGGAAAAAGCAGCAACAAAATCTAGTTGCATATTATATGCATATAATAGGACTATATAAAGGGAGGCAAGATTGAGACAGACTCGCAAATACCCTGTAAAGTACGCGATTAGATGCAAGCAGTCTTTGAAAAGGCCAGCAAAAAAAAACAGGGTGTTAATTTGCAGTATTTTATGTATACTCTTCATAGATACTCTCCTTGAGCTTACAGCTAAAACCAGTTGTGAATTATAAGCTACAGGATATTGAATCAAGTAAATCTCTGCTATTTCAAGTGTCAGCTATTAAATTTTTACCAACTATTCAACTCTAATTCTTTGCATAAAAACCAAGGACTGCAAAACAGGCAAAATTGTCGTTTGCGGTTTGAACCAGCTTCCCGCCTTTAGGTACGGCACGTGTAGCTTTTATTGCCAAGTCTTTGAAACCAGTTTTGGTTTATGTATGATATTTTTTTGATATTACAAATGCCCGTTGTACTGAAAATATTCTAAACCGTAAATATTTTCATATACAAAACCCGGGCTAGAAATTCAACTCTACCCAAAATGCGCAACAAAAAGGGTTCGATAAATGCAATGATTGGGAGATTTGGAGTTATTTGTGCCTTGGGGGCGGGGTCTACCCAACAACTCTTATCTTAAACCAAAAATATATTGAGAAAAATGAGGCACAGTTAAGGTTTAGTTAACTGGTTTGGAGCCCTGGTGAATATGGCAAAAGTAGCTACTAAATAACCTACATTTTAAGTTCAAACCTTTAATTTCGATATTGGCAAGATCAGAAGAACTTGCAGACAAACGGGCGTGTCCAAATTGACAGGAATATAGGCCGCAAAAAAAGCTTTTTGACGGAAGGCAGTCCGCTTTTGCCTGTTGCAAGCGTCATACTCTTACTAGCCATATATTTATAATTACAGGGTATATTAAATATGCAAATGCTCTTGTTGTTGTTGTTGTTGTTTCGCTGCCTGAAGTGCACATAGAAATCATTTAAAAACGGCAACGACGTCAGCTTCGCCGTCAGATAGTGCGGGGAAAGGCGGGAGCAGGGGTAAGAGGCAAGGTATGCCAGAATGGACCTGGTGGCTGTGCCTCGGCCACGCCCGCCCCACCCACTATTTAGGGCAAGGGGTTTGTGCTGTGATTCAGTGGTAAAAAATTGAGTTCAGCGTCGCCGCCGCCGCATAACACACAAAATGGGTCTAAAGTCATAAACTTTTTGCACATAACAGCTGATGCCAGTGTTGAGAAGTTCTTGTTGCTGTTGTTCTTGTTGTTATTGTTGTTGTCTTTGTTGTTGTTGTTGTTGTTGTTGTTGTTGTTGTTGCTGCTCAGTGATTTTTCGTTGCCTTTGGCTTTTACTACGCCACACTCTGCTGGGCTTTTGTTTTTATGACTAACGAGCAAAATATTGGGTTAAGTAAAATGTGAGGAAAAACTAAAGAGAAAAGCTATTGCCAAATATGCGGCAAAAGGGTGAAAGGGCTGAGGGCAAAGTGCAGAAACAATAGTTGCGTTGACATATTAAGTAGCTGGCTGCCAAATAAGCTCGTCTCGTGCACATCGAGGCAAAGGAAACTCAAGGGAAAGCCTTTGGAGCTGTCAAAAATATATCAAATGGTGCAGAGCCGAGACAATAGCTCGACTTATTACAAAAGCCAAACACAAGCCTACAAAATTGAATGACCTTATTTACTTTGATCTCGGCTGCGTTGTGGAGAAGCATATTTTTGTTTTGGCTAAAACAGTTTGGGAATTATAAGCGTCTACGACAAACATCGATTGTTTAAATAGAAGAGATTTACTTTTTTCGCTTATAATTCACAACCAGTTTAAGCTCAGAAAAACGCAACTCTTATGTGTAGATGCCAGGTCTACATGGTGTCTCTTAAGCTGACTCTGTGTTCCAAAGCTTTGAGCTCAGGCTTTGATGAATAGCTTCTTTTTATATGTTCTCAAAAGTTATTTCAACAAAAACTTCTTTTTATATGCTTTCAAATTTTAAAGAATACCTTCTTTTTATATGCTTTCAAAATTTAAATAAAACCTTGTTTTTATATGCTTTCAAAATTTAAACAGAAAACTTAACATATTTTCTCACACAAGATTCAAGCTTGGTTTGAGCTCCTATCAAAATTTAACATCTATATGGTTAGATAAATACTTGACACCCAATTTATTTATACTTTTGAGCCCGGATCTCCCAATAAAGTTTGTTAAATTTGAACCAACGTTTTCTTTTGGCTTGGTTCAGATTTCGGCTCAGGCTACGTGTTTGGTATGACGTTCGATTCATATTTTTCATTGCATTTTCGAGCTCTCGGCTTTCAATAATTAAAAAAGTAGATAGTTTTTACTTAATAAAAAATTAAGTGGAAGTAGTTGGGCTGCAAGTGTAAATGTAAAGCTCAGGCTCAGCCCATAAAAGTATGCTTCACAATTTAGCCCAGAAGACCTTTTAACTTTCCCCAACTTGAGCAAATGCTAAAGTTTTCTGCCAACGAACGTCTTTTGCTTTGGACCTTTCCTGACATTTTGTTGGCACCTCAACGCCACTTCCACCCTACCCCCGCGCTGCACATCAATCATGTTCATAGACAGACATAAACATAAATGCGAAAATTTTAAATACCAGCAGGCAGCTCGCGAGCTTTTGCGCTGAAAATGTCACACGCCAATCAAAAAAAAAAAGAAGTTGTTTGCCAGCCGAGTTCAGGTCGTAACCAGCCAACAGATATACATATACATATACATATACATACATATATTTACATGTATATAATATGTGTATATATATGAGGGCCCATTCATATATCAACTTCATATCTCGGCGCCCTTTTGGCATTTGTTTTGTGCAACACTTTTGGGTCGCGTCTGTTTTAGGCTGTCGCTTTTGACAGCCGGTGGGCGAGCATTTTGAGGGGAGTCAGACTTGGGGGGGAGAGGGTGGGGAGGCTGCGTGTAGAAAACAGAAAATTGGCTGCATTTCGCTTGCCGAAATTAAACACCCTTTTATTTATGCACCTAGCTACACAAAGACAGCTTAACACACTCAACAAATTGATTAGCCTAAAGAAAATTACCATAAAATTACACATCTCAAGACATTAGAAAATATTCTTTCTTTTTCGGAACAATATTCAGCTACTTTCTAAATATTTTTGAAAGAGGAAATAAATTTGTAAATTTGAGAACAGTTTCTTCTTTTTAAGAACTATTTACAACTATTTTCTAAATATTTTAACAAAGGAGCAAGGAAAATTGTTGTACGTACATTTTTATTAAAAATAATCCTAAATTTGGCATGAACATTTTTCCTACAGTAGCTATAGAAACATGTTTAAGCTCTTAACTGTTAAGCTTAGTTTGGATATGCAAAATAGATGAAAAACGAAAGTATGCAAAAAAATTTATGTCTACGAAAAAACTTCCATTTTCGAACGATTTTTTTCTATAGTTATACAATATATATGTATGTATAGTATATTTATTAAGATAAGATATCTCTCATATCATGAAAGCATAATGATAAAAGCATAATAATATATGCTAAGTTTGGTTGGGATTTTTTAAAAGAAAAGAGGGCGGTTTGATTAGATAGTTTTATAAGAACTTATAGACAGGGAGCATAGTGCAGCTTGCGTTTGTTAAGTTTAGATAAGACTTCTTGAAAACCAAATAAAAGTTTTCTCTGCTAGAAGTCTTTTCTCTTACTATCTGAAACCAAGTTAGCTTTAAAGCTAAGAAATGTGTTTGCCTGGAAAGTGTCTATTTGCAGCTGGCAGCGGGAAGGAAGGACATTTCTTGTGTCATGTCAGTTGTTAGACAAAACGTGACTTAATGGATATAACCCAGTGAAAGGGTATATGAACTGCAGCTGGCAGCTTGCAGGCGACTCTCGGTGCGCATATTTCGCTGGCGGCGCGAAAGTGATTTCTTAATTTGTTACAACAAACTTGGCAGTCACAGGATCCCCTACCTCCCCCTGCCCACTTGCAACCCCAACTGGTGTGTGTGTTAAAGTTATATGAACTTTCTTCCGAGTGGAAGTTTCCGTTTCAAGCTCAGACAGCCTGCCTGCCTGCCTGTTGTACGTGACTTTTGTGGTAAATGATGGATTAGGGTCGACAACAACAACAACGACGAAAAAAAGTGAAACTTGCCGCGCCAGCTAATTAATGAGAGCAACAACAAACGTTGTCGCATTCGCAGCTTTTATTTTTACAACTCACAAACTTTGCGTATTGCGCATACGCACATTGCGTATACGCAGTGCGAGCCGCTGCAGCTGTTGACTGGAGCTTATATACTATATGATAGTAACTGTTAACTGGATGGACACGAAAAATTTTAAATAAACCAAACCATTTATCGTACGTTGCCGGCTGCAACAATTACTACGACAACTACTACGCACATGGGCGGCCATTTTGTAAGTGCGTGCCTGTGTGTGTGTGCGTGTGCGTGTGTGTGTGTGTGTGTGTGTGTGTGTGTGTGGTCACTTCCGCATGAAATACGAGCGATTTTTACTACACATCAGCAACAGCAGCAGGCAGCAGGCGGCAGGCAGCATCAGGCGACACACTCGTCTGTGTCCAGTGTGTGTATGCAGCAATCGATAAATTTAGTGTGTGTGTGTGTGTGCGTGTGTGTGCAGCCTCGTGTGCAGCTGTATATATTGTAGTATATATAGTGTGGATGCCGGCACAGACAGATTTATAGTTTGTCATGGCGGCAACGTTCAAAATAGTTGCATATACTCGAACGCGCCGCATTTTGCAGCAGCTGCAGCTCGTTCATAAAATCAATAGGCAATGTGCCACGCCAACCCTTTCCCTCCCCTTCCCCCTCTCTCACACTCTGGCCGGCCGGCATAAGGATTATTTATGCCTGCCTCTAAGCCTGAAACAATGCTGCCTCAAAAGTCGCCCTAATTGCAGTAAATAAGTCACTTGGCAGCTGCCAGCCTCTAATTGCACGGCAAAAGCAGCTCGACATCATGAACGAACATTTTCAAATTCCGAGCACAGCTCGCAAATATATAAAGAAAAATAAAAATAAAACGTTTGCAGGCGCACAAGGAAAATGTCAAACAATTAAATGGCAATTACGAAAAGGTTGCAAACAGCTGCAAAGTCAGACGCAGGACGACGCAGGACGACGAAGGACGACGACGTTGGCTACGTGAAAGCGTCGCTAAACGTGTCTTTCAATTTGCCGGAGCTCGAAAGGATTGGGGCAGGCACTTAATGGGCGACACACGCGCCACACGAGCAGACGCGGCAAACAATAAGGCCGCAGGTTAACATACGCTTCAAGTGCCGCACAGGCATATGCCTTATTGATGAGCGGGTTGAAGGGTTGAAGGGTTGAAGGGTTGAGGGAAAAGCTATCTTAAACAAAGCTATGCTTAAAGCATTTAAAATGCTTTTGAGCACAAGTTTTGTAGGCAATTAATCCTGAAAGAAGTAAACTAAACTACTTTAGATATGTTAAACACACTCGGGGAAGAGGTATAGAAATTCAAGGGAAGCTTTCTTAAATAGACTTTTCTTCAAAAATACCTCGTGTCTGCACCGTATAAACCTACAACCAAAATCTCTCGCTAACCAATTATTCAGATTTATTCAATTTGTATTCAAATTTTTATATTTATATTTATATTTTTCCAAATTCCTGCATATTTGAAATATTCACTATTATTATTTACAAAACTTTTCTCAAATTCGCATATTTCCGAATAATTCTATCTGTTTTTTTATATCTAAGTCAATTTTTTATAGAATGAATGAAATAATGATCGAGAAACAGTAGTTTTTTTTTTAAAAAAGATAAGTTTTGTACGGTAATTTTAAGTAAATTTGCTGTACCCAAAAAACAGCATCCGACGGATGTACGAAAAACCAAGTAAAAGACTTCGGACTATGTTATATGGTCAATTAACAAAAATGTCCGCGCTTGTAGAGCTTAAACTGTACTTTATTTTCATGTAAGTGCAAAAAACTTGCAACAAAATGCAGGTTTCAAATTATTTCTCCTCCTAAAAACAAGACAACAAATTCGCTATCTAACGTGAATACATAGAAAAATACTAGAGTTTCCTAAAGTTTTTCTTCCGCATGTTAAATTTACAAGCAGCATTAACATGCTTCGTCGCATTCAACTAGTGGAAACCCGTTTTTGAAACGGAATTCCAGCTTCGAGCTTTAAAAAGTTTTGCCAGAACTTCAACAAACGCAAAGCGCCTATTAAAATGTAATTTGGGTAATGCTCTCAACATATTAGATAGTCATTTTGTACACATTCACTCGATATGTAGTTGCAACATGCAACATGCGGCAAGTTAAAAATAAAATCCATTAGAAGTGCATTTAAGTCTTGAGCTGCCATCAACTAAACGAATTTGCATGCAATTTGGCCAAAGACACTTTGCACTTTGCGCGTTTACCAACACGGGAGATAACAACAAAAATTCAACAAAGTTGCTGTTGTTGTTGTTGTTGTCGCTTGATTTTTGCACGTTGCTGCAATTCAATTTATTTTCAATTTGCGCGACAGAGTAGAAGCGGGAGCTGAAAACAGGGGCTAAAGTCTGGCGGAGCCAGCTTTCATTAGACACAACTTTATCAACGGGATTTTGCGCGTAAAGCATTTCTTACTTGGCCTTTGTTATTGTTGTTATTGTTATTGTTGTCTTGTTGCCGGGCGCTTCGTTCTTTTGCACTGCAGTTTCTCGTAGTATCTACACCAATACTCACACACACACACACACACACAAACACAGGCACGCACAGACGGGCAATGTATATGGATAGCTCTTGTTATTTACACAGCGCGCACGTTGCCGTTATATTTGTTGTTGTTATTGTTCTAGTTGTTGCTGTTGCTATTGCAGTTCGCCAGCTATTGCACTTTGCCACCTTCCACGCTCTTTCGTACACAAACTCCACAGCCAGCTACAGCGCCGGCGCGCTCTCTGTCTTCGCAGACAACGGTAAACTGAATAGCGCTCTCTATTTGAGTGCGAAAGGGAGGTGACTAACACTTGACGCTCTGGTATATGAGTGCAGGGCCCAGGCACAACCGCACGCGAGGAACGTCGAACAGCAACTGAATTCACATTGTGCTGGCCAAAGCTGGAGATGCCGTTGCCGTTGCCGTGGACTTTTTGGCACGTGGATGCTGTAAGCCAGTGCGCAGAAGCCACGTGGCTTCCGATGCGACGTAGTAAAACGCGTAGTAATTGGATGCCATTCGAATTTCATTCATTCCAAAATGCAAGCGCACAACTTTCGTCGACTGCCCGCCATTTGATCGTAGTGCACGCGTCAGGTGATCTGGCAACGCCACGTTTGGAAAGCTGTCACCCAATTGCTCAACACTGAACAATTGTTTGTGTGTTTGGCAACGAAATGTCACAGCAGTATGGCTATGCTCAATTTTGTGGACACCTTTGAACTGATGGCATTCAATTTCCATGGGGACGAGGAGCAGCATCATCGCTTCGTGCACGACGCCAAGCTGCTGATCGATGCGATCGTCAATCAGCTGCACAAGAACAATTCCATGTTCAAGGACTATCTGGGCGAGCTGCGCAAGACAGGTAAGCCTTGCGGCAGACACGCACTGCATCCAATTAATATAATGAGGCAGGCTCTCGGTTGCAGCGGCATTTGTTAGCCAAATAAATATGGACATGCCACTGGGATTCGAGGTATTCCTGACCATACGGCTGCCCATCGCACTGACGCCCAGCTTTAATGAGAAGCAGCGCAGCGTTCAGCTCTACAGATCGAACTATACGCATCCGTTCTTCTTCGGCAACGCAATAAACCCGAAATGCATGAATCTGCGCCTGCAGCAGGATCTGCAGCGCGCCATAGCGCAGGTGGCCTGCATAGCCGGCTATTGGGGCGCCATATACGACATCAAGTACACGGCGCTCAGCTATAATCGGGTCCCGTTCGCCCATCAGGTGTTCGCCGCGGAGCGTGGCGCCTACAATCGCGGCATACGCTTCGACTTCATTTTGGCCCTGGAGTTCGATGGCGCCGAAATGCCGCTGCCGGCGTATTTTGAGGCGCCAATTTGCTACAAGTGGATCGCCTACGGCCTGGTCGATGTCAATCAGAATCTCAATTCCGCCGACTGGGGCGTCCTCTTGCCCCGCTGGCAATCGGCCAATATGGGTCTGCGTCTGCGTTCACACAATATGCTCCTCCTGCTGCATCGCCTGCTCTACGCCCAGCGTTGCTATTGCTTTGCGGTGCCCTTCCTGGTCAAGTTCTGCTTCTTTATGACCACAGTTGACTTTGGCGAGCGCTACAAACGCATGAGCGTCGCCCATCTGATGGTGACTGTAAGTTGGCAGATTCTTGAGTGCTCCCAATGTTGATTAGCTGCTAGTCTGATGCTCTGTTCACATGTTGAGAAGGGGTGTATTGGCTTTTTTGTTATGTCCGTCTGTCTACATCCTAGAGCTAGCGATGGGAATATTCGGATTACAATCTAGGAAAAATCTCCCCAATAATGAGGGTATTTTACTACCCCCTATCCTCACACCATAGTAAGAGATCCCATCTTTATCCCCCCCCCCCCTAACATTTGCTAGAGCTATCAAAGCGATCTCCTTAAGAGGTCCGTCCACGACCGACCTCCCACATACAGCAAAAATCCATCCGATCTTACCTTAAAGTTTGAATTGCACTGGGGAACAGTTTTAGAGTCACCTCTTCGTCACTCGCACCGTGAACAGAGTATTGCGCAATCGGTTGCAGCCGTCTGCCACAATTTCCTTCATTCTTTTGCAGACGCTGGGCCATCAGGTCTTCCGCAATTACTGCGAGCTGATCGTCAAGTCGACGGTGGGCGATCCCGCCTCGAACATAGCCGCCACCATGGAGCTGCGCGAGCAGCAGGCGCGCGGCAAGGGACTCTTCGCGATGCTGGCCAAGGGCCTCGAACTGAACATGATCAGCAGCCGGTTCATATCCGATTATTTTCAAATCGATTATCTGCCCGTGCGGGCATCCCCGCTGCCGACGCCGCCACCCACGGAGCACCACCACCACCCGCAGCAGCTGCCGATCAAAGCGCCACCACCTCCGCCTCCACCCCCGACGCCGCCACCACCTCCTCCTCCCCCGCCGCCGCCAGCAACAGCGCCGAGTCGCAAACGAGGCCGCAGTCTTTAAAATATATAAACGTAAAACAAAACTACAAAAGTTAAATTGTGCATAAAGTGGTGCAGCGATGGGGTTACACCAACCTGCGTGGGCAGGGAGGTGGGGTGCCGCCTGGCTGCCAGGAGGGGGGCGTTAATATTTGAGTTAACTGTAAATTGGGCAGTCCTTTGTGAGGGACAGGGACAACGTCTCAAATCTCGGTAATAGCGCAACTTTTATGCCCAAAATAACTGGAACTGTCTGAACAACAACAATACAGCCCCCTCTTCACCCTTCCCCTCCCACCACACACACACACACACACACACGCACAGACAAAAGTTAATAAAAGCCAACTAAAAACTAAAGCTCTGTTGGGCTACGTGTCCTTGTTTTGCCATGCCCATCCCTTAGCTACGGCTCTGTCTGTCTGTCTGTCTGTCTGTGTGTCCGTGTGGCAAAAAGTTAAATTGCAAATAGCTTGGGTTGCTCCAACACCCTTCACACCCGCCCTTTTCCGGGGGGTGGAGAGGGGCAGGGCGGGGGGCTGGTACCAGAGGCGACATGAAATTTTAGAAAAATTTGCTTTTATTGTTTGGCAAAACAAAAAACGGGGCCAAAGGAGAGCAAAAAGGTAGCCGGAGCAGCTAGGCGTGGGCGCATTAAATGCAAGCACACACATACACACACACACACACTGGGAAGGAGGTGTGAGGGCACGACTAACAGTTACCCTGTAGCCAGCGGCAAGCTGTCAGAAGGTTGAGTGAAAAGTTTAAATCAATTTGTCTTGTTCTTTGTTCATTACAATATATATAATTTACTGTCTAGGGCTCTTATTAAAGTCGAGATATGGGCAACAGAGCAGATAACCTCAAAGCTTAGATTGGGAATCGATATTTATCGATTTATCAGGAATATAAAAGCAACGTTAAAAACAGTTATAGTTATTTTACGCGTGCTGTGGGAGAATCCATATACCATATCCAATCTATATCCCTAGCTATAATATCCCTCACGTCTGGAAAACGATATTAATCGATCTACGACACTATCTATACAACGAATTTGACTTCAGCTTTAATGAAACCCTATTAATGACTAAAAACACGCTCTAGAGACCGATATTTATTGATATTGTGCATCGGTTTAGCAGCTAGTTATCGATTTTGCTGAAGCAGAATTTCACGACCTCGTCCTGGTCGTTTTTATCAAGAATATATATGCTTTACGGTATGCCTCCTCCTACATCAATATACCCTCTTTACATGGGTGCAGGGTATAAAAAAGGGTTTAGAGTTGCCACGTCCTGGTCGTTCTTTTCAAGAATATATATGCTTTAAGGTATGCCTCCTCCTACATCAATATACCCTCTTTAGATGGGTGCAGGGTATAAAAAAGGGTTTAGAGTTGCCACAACTCTATACGAACAAATATTTATCTGTATTGTTGTTTTTGCCGAGTCACGGCTTAAAAGTTTTTCGTTGCCAGCTTTTTGACGTTTCATTGTTGTCAACTTTTAACTAGTTTTTTTTTTTTTTTTTTTGTAAATGTTATATATTCTTTTTTTTAATGCAAATGAGCGCGATACAAAAAAATACACGTTGTTGTTATTGTTGTTGTTGTTGTTGTTGTTGTTGTTGTTGTTGGTGTTGTTTTTGGTGTGTATAATTTGGAGTGCAAAAAGTGTGCGTCAAATGCAATTTGTATTTATGTTTTAGCAATTATGGCATTGTTTTTTGTATTTATATATATATGTATATAATGTCGTATCTTGTGCATTGTTATAAATTCAATTAAAGCTGTTACGCATGCCACGCCCCTCAGCCGCCTGCCGCCCACCGCTCCTCTGTAGAGTACAATTGCCTATAATTGCATTTTCAAGCTGAAATTTTGCACTCGGATATAAAATATTGAAACCCGATAACGATGTGAAAGTGTTAATTTGCCGACCGTGTTGCAAATTTGATTGGCAATCGAGAAATTATTATTGCATTTTGCTGGCACTCGTTGTTTTAATTGCATTGCCCTCCCCTCCCCCCTTCATCACACAAAAAAAACCTCAAGGTTTTAAAGCTTAAAAAAGTGGCATCAAGACTTATAAATAAATGATTGAACATCGCATGCCAATATATGTATATAAACTGGCAAACATTTATGCAAATTCATTCCAGAGAAATTCATAAATAACAAGTAAGAGGTTCTAGTCGGGAGCTCCCGACTAGGAGATACCCTGAACCCTCATACTCCAACACCAAATGCAGCGCGCGCTTATAGATATAGAGTAGCGGGGAGGTGGCGATAGGTATAAAATGAAAGATAATCGATATATATATACTTTTCTAGAAGCAACATGTCAAGTTCGGTAACTCTAGCTCTTATTATTTACCAAAATTGCTTAAAAAACAGGATATCGATATACATTTTTATCGATTACTTGGAAACGGGGCAAGTTATCGATTATCGGAAACAAACTCGATCTGCGTAGAAACTAGGAGCATCTACATCTAAAATTTCAAGTCTCTAGCTCTTATAGGTTCTGAGATCCTTGCGTTCATACATACGGACGGACGGACGGACGGACGGACGGACGGACGGACGGACGGACGGACGGACGGACGGACGGACGGACAGACAGACGGACATGGCTAGATCGACTCGGCTATTAATGCTGATCAAGAATATATATACTTTATGGGGTCGGAGATGCTTCCTTCTGCCTGTTACATACATTTGGATTTTGCACAAAAACATAATACCCCTTTTACCCATTTTTAATGGGTTCAGGGTATAAAAATAATAAACGCCTCAAAGGTTCTTATGGAAAACCAGGCCAAGAGCAGAAATCTTGAATTAAAAACAAGAGCTCAGAGCTAAATCGCCAAAGCGATTGAGTCTTTGAACTGAAGCACCTTTTAAAATGGAGAAATGTGTGAAATGTTTATAGAAGCAAAATTTAATCAAGTAATTTAATCAAAAGCAAAAAATTTCAGCTCAAATTTAAAAACACCTCTGGAATTTCAGTTGCTTTAGTGAATCGTGACTAGAATAAGTAAAGTTCGTCTCTTCTTTTACTTCACAAAAATATCGATCACCCTTCTATGCGATTCTCAGAATCCCAATTAATTTTTGATAGATTCCGATTTCTCTTGAATTTGATCTGAGTATTGATAATAGTGTGGTTTTTGCCTTATCTGATGCATGCACTCTCTCTCTCTCTCTCTCTCTCCCCCCTTTCTCTCTCCCTCTCTCTCTCTCTTTCTCTTTGTCTATCTTTTTCTATCATCTTTACTTAATGGCTCTCAATATATCTATTGCAATCTCTCTTTTCCTATATGACAAGTTCTTTTTCTCGCTCTCTTTTACTGTATCTCGCTTTTTTTCTATCTCTCTCTCTCTCTCTGTTTTTGTGTTATCTTCTTTCTCTCGCTCTTTTCTCTGTTTTTCACTCTGTCGCGGTCCCTGCCTATTATTCCTAAGCTCTCGTCTAGTCCCATCGCCTCTCTCTGCGATTTTCATGTCTTAAAGTAAGCCCCTAAGTACTTCTTCAGAGATGTGCACATAAATTAACAGTGCTCTTTTTAAGTCCAACATATTTGAAGTGTAAAGAGAAGATAACTTATTGTATAATATGCACAGCAAGAGACTTAAAACTGAGAGATGAAGCCATAAAATTGTTGCCCAACTGTTTTATCCTGGCTGCCCAACTCTCAATCGACCTCAAGGGTGCTGCCTGTTTACCCATTTTATCGGCAGTTACGAGATATATTTTGGGGCGAAGAACAGCTCCCAAATGGTTGACTGGCTGGATGACTGACGGACAGCCTTCTCTTTAATCAAAAAATAATTATGAGTGTCGGGGGAGCTGATGGTGGTGGTGATGAAATTACATTTGAATTATGAGACAGGAGTGGGTCGACGGCAAATGGATACCCAAAGCTATAACAAGTTGTGCAGCAAATGAGCTAAGCGAAAGCCAAGTGAAATTTGAGTGAGACGAGCGCCCGTAGACGAGAAAAGATGGCGCAAATAAAAAGAAACAAATGTGGCCGCAATTTACGCAACAAACAGAGCGCTGAAAATGGCAGGGACAGCAACGGGGAAGGGGACAGCGACGGGGACAGGCACAGGGACAACCGCAAGGACGAAAAAGTTTATGCGAAAAAAGAAAAAAAATAGAAAAAACAACGACAGACAATTAATTTGTTTTGCAACACAGGACACAGAACACTTGCTGGGGACAAGGGGCAAACAATTTCGTGCTTGTTGGCAAAGAAAATTTACGTGCCAAAGACAAGTCGCTGGACAAACAAAACCGGCAGCAGCTGCAGCCGGAGCCGGAGCTGGAATGGTCAAACATTTTACGCTTTTTGTTTAATTAAAATAGCAACAGGAAGCAGGATACTTAAAGCAACACCAGCAGCAGCAGCACCTCTCTCTCTCTCTCTCTCTCTCTCTCTCTCTCTCTCTCTCTCTTGTCTCCCTTTTTTGTGAACTCGGCGCTTTTTCAATTACGCTTGCATTGCATTTAATATTAAAAAGTATATAAAAAAATAACTACAACAACATTAGTTTGCCGCTCGGCGGCTGTTTGCAGCGCTTATCTGCAAGCCGAAACCGGAAACGGAAGCTGCTGCAGCTTCCGGTCATGCAGTTAACTTTTATTTGCCATGCACTGGCTTGTCTCTTGCCTTCGGCTTTAAGTGCACTACTTTAGGCACGACTACAGTGAAGGCTCGCTAAAACGAACTTCTGCCAAAGAGGGTTGTCTATTTAAAAGAGTTGTGAATGGGCGGAAAACATAAATAGGAAACTCTCAAATGAGAATATATCGATAAGAGGAATCGACTCCTTAACGGACAGTTTTTTGTTCTGAGAGAATGTTTGAACTAATTTGCATAAATTAAAGTTAAATCAGTTTTTTTTCTCAGATTTGGATGCCAAATTGATCAAAAAGCCAAGTCTCAAATAAATCGAATGTGATTTAACCAAGATAGGGGGGTGGGAAATTTCGACCTATGTCCATATACGATACTAGCGGATTTAGCCCGGCCTAGCCCGTGGCACGCATAAAATAAAATCTCTCTAAAATGTTCTTTTGTCAAATGAAATTCCACCTGAGATAAAATACTTTTTGTTTAGTAAATATGGCTCACCCAAGGAGCTGCAGTCCGTGAATGCAGCCTTCACTGTACTCGGCTTGGCAAGAAGAAGAACAACAGGAGCAATAGATGCAGGTATGTCCTGCTTGCTGTCAGCTGCCAGGTGGCATATCAATGTGCAATTTGCCAATGGCATAAAACTGCATGCATTCTTTAAGCCTGGCCAAAGGAATTTTTTACTCGATATTAAAACATGAAGGCGACGTGACAGGATGTCCATGTGTGTGTGCGAGTGTGTGTATGTGTGTGTGTGTGTGTGTGTGTGTGTGTGTGTGTGTGTCTGAGTGTGTGTGTGTGTGTTGGCTAGTGTATCACGTTTCTGTCATTTGGCAAATGCCACTTCATAATTCAATAAAACAATAAAAGGCCAAATCCAAACAAATTACAACAATCACATCATATTACGTATACGTATTACGTATTACGTGGTCATGTTTTAGCCCCCACGTCTACGTTCACGTGCGAGAAGTGGGCGTGTCCGAACATATTTTCATAAATTGCACACAATTTGCTATGCATGGCATAAACACAAAAGACCAGCGTAACTGACACGCCCACAGGACCAGAGACCAGAGAGAGGGGCGTGTGGAGACATAAGCGCACGACGCGACACGATAGCAAAAATGGCCAAAATTATGGCGCAAAGGATAATCGCCATAAAGTGAGTGCCAGCCAAGAAGTGGAGCACTCTTCGAGAGGCGGGACGGGCGGGCGGAGGAACGCGCTAGGCAAACGTGAGCCTGAGCTAAAGGACAACGCGTGGCTACGTGCCGGATTTGATGGCCCGGAAGGCAGGCAGCGCCCGACACCCAACTAGAGATGAGCGCGTGAGCTGAAGGAACAAAGCACGAATTACAAATCTCTTTTATCAGCATACGGGCTTAAATATAAATCGGGGATATAGCTAAATATATAGCCTATAATGCTAATCGAAGCAAGAGAAAGCTTTGCCAGATTTAAAAAATCTGTTACCTTCAGATAGGGGTTGATATTCTATCGAACTAGAGATGGGCGCGTGATTCATTTTTGAGGTTACGGAACGATCTCTTATATATATATATACATATATTTTATTTGGATCCACAGCCTATTGAAATGATGATCAAGGAAAGAGATAGAACTTGTCCAGCTTTTCTTAATTTTGTTTGTAGATCTTTGCGATGAAGAGCTTTCAATTAGTTGTATGATATCAATATTTATAGTTTTCATCGTGGCTTTTTCGCATCCTTTCCTTTCTCGCCAATGAATACGAGCACGAACTAAAGCCTATAATAATCGTAACTGGGTAAACTCTCCAGCTTATATTAAGATTATCTTATCAGATATTGCCCAACATTCGCTATAGCTATATTCTGAATGATTTATTCAGATATTGCCATTTACGCCATTTATCGTGCCCTATTTTATCGAGTTTAATGTCGCTGGGCACGAAAATTCGTGCCTGTGTAAAGTAGACACCATTAAAAAGCACGACACGCGCCCATCTCTATGCCCCCGACACAGAAAGTCGTTTCGCCTTCGTGCAATTCTTTATTCTTTATTGGAGAGTACAGAGTTTGTGTATAAATGTTTCGTGGTGTATAAAGTATCCAAGTATAATGCACATAGAGGAGGGAGGGTAAAGACGACGGGGACGGGGACGAGATCGTATTATGCTCAGTTCTAGCCAAGAGCTAAGCATTTACGATGCCCGTTGAGTGCTTAAACTAAGTAGACGCCGCTTCCAGTTGCCGCGTTTGTGATCTGCACTTGTAATTATTCTTCTTTTTCGATTTATATTTTAGTACTTTTTCTTTGGCAATTTACAACTTGTAAATGGCATTCACATTGGGCCCCGCCTGCACCATGGCATCCTTGTGCACCTGGTATTGCAGCTCCACCTCGCGCAGCTGCAGCAGCTGCTTCATCTTGCGTCCAATTGCCAAAATCGCCTGCTGATTGTGCGAGTCCTTGGTCCACAGTGCTATTGATATATATATATATTATATATTAAAAGAAAGAATCAATGAAAGTACGAGCTATATGGTTATATATTCGTATGGGAAAGGTAGGTTTGTTCAGAGTTTGGTCGAGATTTTGAGAAAAACGAGAACCAGCACCGATTTTCTCCCACCCCCCCCCCCCCAATACACCCCCCCCCCCCCATTAACCCACTCTATACCCCCCTTACCCCTATACCAAGAAAAAGTAGCTTATATTTTAAAAGCATAATAGTGCTAACTGATTCAATTCGACCTAATCTTAATAGACCGACACATCTATTATGGACTCGACTGTAGACAATGATCAGAGCCTTAATATGTCCTAACCAAATTCGAATATCCCATTTGCTATACCCTTTCCCACTTCTATCCAATACTCACATATTTTGCTGGCCTTGTTGCGCACATTGATGACCACGCCACAGATTTGATTCGAATACTCGAAGCACTCGCCAATTGTGCAAAGCAGCTGCAAGAAATAAAATCAAATAAAATACATGCAAGAAATCAAATAAGTTAAGTAAATGTGAGTGTGTGAAATGCCAGAAAAGATTACCAAATCGTGCCAGAGCTTGTCTACCAGTTCCTTGGAATCCTTGTCCAAAAACATGACCCAACGGCCGCCGTCCTTGTTGACATCGTCCTCCCACATTGGGCTATCAGAGAAATATATAAAAGATAGATATATAATATATATATATATATAATATTTAATGGGAGATCCGCCAACTAACCGTATGCCATGCTTAAAAACCATGTAATCATT
This sequence comes from Drosophila ezoana, assembly GCA_035045725.1. Taxonomy (NCBI): domain Eukaryota; kingdom Metazoa; phylum Arthropoda; class Insecta; order Diptera; family Drosophilidae; genus Drosophila; species Drosophila ezoana. Next base: position 22,740,330 of record JAWNOU010000177.1, on the reverse strand, counting down.
GAATACCTTCAGATCAGATGGCGGCTTAATAAAGTAGTAGACGCTGCAAATAAAATGAATAAAAACAAGTAAGAATGCACGACTAGGGGATACCCTGAACCATCTCCTACCATACTTTTCTAGAAGCTGCATGACAAGTTTGATGGCTCTAGCTCTTATTATTTACCAAAATTGCTCAAAAAACAGGATATCGATATACGATTACTTGGAAACGGGGCAAGTTATCGAATATCGGAAACAAACTCGATCTGCGCGGGCTCTAGGAGGACCTACAGCTAAAATTTCAATGTCTCTAGCTCTTATAGGTTCTGAGATCCTTGCGTTCATACATACGGACAGACGGATAGACGGACGGACAGACAAACGGACATGGCTAGATCGACTCGGCTATTAATGCTGATCAAGAACATATATACTTTATGGGATCGGAGATGCTTTGCACAAATACATTATGCCCTTTTTAGCCATTTTGAATGGGTTCAAGGTATAAAGAGGATCTTGCATGGGATCAGATCTGCGCCTCACCTAAAGAAATCCTCAACCGTGTTGAAGCTGGTCACATCGCTGAGCATATCGGACCAGGATTTGGTGCGATCGTTCTCCCAATGCCACAGCGTCCAGGTGTGCTCCAGCGGATGCTTGAAGCACAAATCGTAATCAATCGAGCTGAGGACGCGATTCAGCGACGGCTGCAGCTCGGCCGCGGCGGCGGCAAATTGTTCATCGGCGACCATATTCCCATTGCCGCCGGCATAGATAGCCGCCGCTGCCGCCGCCGCCGCCGCCGCCTGGCCGGACTCGGCGACCTCGGTGCCGTTGTTGTAGTTGTCGTAGCCCATCGTTTGAGTTACTTTAAAATATTTCTGCAATATAGCGCCTATCTCGTTAATATTTTCTTTTTCCAATTTGTTTTTCTGCACGTTTGGCGTTTGTTGTCTTTTTCTATATTTTTTTTTCTGTTTGTTTCTTTTTGGCGTTTTTTGTTTTATTTGAACGAACGAAAAAAAAACCGTATTTGTATAAAGAATATGAGACTTTTCTTGTGTTGCTCGGACGAGTTTTAGAGAATTATGATAAAACTTGAAAACTGCAACTCATTTAGTCTCTCTGACAGTTGACATTAATACAGCGCCTACTATTTTCGTCTCATTGGTCAAAACAAACTTTTTAAGTTCCCCACGGCGTTGCCAGATTGCTACTAATTAAGTGCTGCTAGCGACGTTGCCAGAGTGGATGCAGCTTCGCTGTGAATGCCAGATCGGATCAAAGTGATAGAATGATTTTGTGTGAATGTGTGTAGCAGGCAAAATTAGTGATACCTGTTTATACCCTGCAAATGGGTTAATAGGGTATAATATAAATCATCAGTCGAGTGGATCCGGCCATGTCCGTCTGCCTGTGATCATATTCACACGCGTCGATTGCGGAATTTCGTAAACTCATAGTTCCTCCTTATACTAGATTAGATCCAGCTTATTTAAAATAAGCATTAGCTTTCCAAGAAAGCAATAATAACCGATATTACTATTCTTATCCTCCTTCTATGCAGATCTCGGAGCTTATAAGAGCTAGGACACCAACTTTGGATTGTAGGCTTTCGTATAGCTCTAGAGTAACGGGATTTTTTGGATACCTCTACATACTTCCCCAAAAATTGAATAAATATCTTATATTAAGAGCTAAAGCATTGGGCCCAGGTATACACACAGTTTCGTATGCCACAATTAAGCCCTGAACATGTTATAAGAATCGGACAGAAGGAAACGAAGTTATTCAAGAACACATTTATATATTGGTTCAAGAAGACAATTAGGCCCCGAAAATATCATAAAAATCGGACAATAGGCGCCGAAGTTAATTAGGAACGTGTTGATAGATTGGTTAAAGAAGAAGAAGATCATAAAGTTCGCAGCTTGCGGGGTATCTCATGGTCGGGCACTCCCGACTAAAGGAAATTGGTTAAAGTACCTTAAAATACAAAATTTAAAGCAAATGCAGTTCTTAGTTATTATGGAGAGAAGTTTCGAGAGGGTTGGGCTAGGTCCTGGCTGGTCGATCAATTGAAATGTCAGGCTAATAAAATAAAATGGCAGCGAGCATACGATAAATGCACGAAAATAATAAAATGTGACCCAAATGAGCCAACGCGACAGCCAAAGACACGGACAAGCTAAAGAAGAAGAAGAAGTAGAAGTTCGCCTGGCTGCGTGCCACAAGGAGCTGCCTCAAGGAGCTGCCACAATTGCCAAGCCTTACTCTATGTGTGTGTGTGCAACAGTTTGCCTGCAGTCAATAATCGAAATCGACTTGGGCTTGTGGCAATAAAAATTTGTCTTCGCCGCTTAAGTTTTGCGCCTTGTTGCACAGACAGACAGACAGACAGCGTGTGGCACCAGCTCCTGCCTCAGCTCCTGCTCCCGCTGCTGCCACAACCGTTGCGGCTGATAATAAAATATGTGAGTCCTTGCCACGCCAGGCTGCCTTGGCTGCCTTGGTAAGTAGCTTTGGGCCCTTGTAATGTGCACCATTTGTTGCTGGCGGCCACTGTAAAAAGTGCCACCCAAAGCAACTGTCTGGCTTTGCCACAAGTTGCTGCTCTTTGGCCCGTACCCCCCGCGTCACCCCCCCCCCTCTCCTGCTGCTCTTGGCTTGCGTGTGAATTATGTTGGCCAAGTTAGTACAAAAGTGTAGATTGCCATCCAACTGGGCGCAAATAACTTTCCCGCTTCAATTTACTTAAAAATTCTATTTATTTTAGGTCTTAAGCAGCCGTCCCTCTCTCCCCCCCCCCCCCTCTCTCCTCTCTTCGCCCTTCCACTCCCTGCTCATCTAAGCTTGAAAGATTTTTCGGTTGGTTTGTTCAAGTTGAGCGCAAATCGCATGAATTTTAAGTCAACTACGGATGAGCATATATTTGCAGTTGATTAGCGCACAGAATATATATGAAAACTAGTCACGAGATATTTGGTCAGCTCCGTTTAGATAGATCAAACTGTTTGTCCCGGCCGATTGACCGACTGACTGACTGATTGACTGACTGACTGTTTGATTGATGATTAACGTGCGGACCAAGCCGTAAGAGAAAGTTGAATGAGAATTTAAAAGAAGAAAAACAAACAAAGAAAGAAAAAAATAAAACTATTTAAATGCAACGGGCGCCCTTCTCTGCGATTCTCAAAAATTCAAGTAGGGCCCGGCTATTTCCATGTAAATTTAGTGATTATTTTTGTGATGTGTCTAACAGTGTCTGTAAACTAACAGTGTAATGTGAATGAAACTGTTGCCTAACTACTCAAATGGAGGAGGTGCTCTCCTCTGCGCTTCTCAAAAATTCAAGTAGGGCCTGGCTACTTTCATGTAAATTTAGTGATTATTTTTGTGATTTGGTTAAAAGTGTCTGCTAACTGAAAGTGTATTGTAAATTATATATATTATCAAACTATTTGGATGCAACTGGCGCCCTCCTCTGCGATTCTTAAATATATATTTGGATGTTAATTGAACTAGCACTCGGCTAAATTGTTCAATGGTGAGTACAAATTTTATACTATTCATATTTTATAGTTTTTGAATATATAACGCCCCACACATACGTGTTTTATTTTGTTTAACATTCTTGGTAGCAAAAAATTTTAGCTGTGGCATGGCACAGCTAACGCTTCCATCTTGTTTTGAATTATTGTCTAAATATTTGAGCACGCATATTTAACTGTCCGAACGCAACTGTTGTTGAATCCAAACAAATGTTTAACTTGGCGTTACAAATCCCGACTTTTTCCAGGTGCCTGACTGCGTATACGTAATATTTTACAGCGCTTTGCACTTTACAGCTACAGCTGCAGCTCCACAACATGGGTCAGTAAATCTCTTAAAATATTGTAATGTTACATAGTGCAAAAAGCAACAACAACAAAAAAAAAACTAGCGAAGCTGAGCATCAGCTTAAACGCTTCGAGTGGCAAGCACTAAAAACACGGTGGAGGAGAAGGAGGAGCGGGGGACAGGTGTCAGCAGCCAGGAGCATGTCTTGAACCGCTCAGCACTTGGCAAGAAATGAAAATGATTTGAGGCATGGCCCACCTACTGCTGTTTTTGGCCTGGCTGATGATTGCGGGAGATTTGCACGCGATGATGTACGTTACGTAGGAGAGCTCGTTTATTTCGCACCTGAATAGCAGATCAGCAGCGGCTGCGGACGGCAGGTGTGGTTGGCTAACGGGACAGCCACATAAAACAATAAAAGAAAGTCCCATAAACGTGCGGACGCGATGAGCACATGTGGCCGGAGGATGATGGAGGGCTCAGGCCTTGAGGCCACCAAAAGCAGCTTCCTGCCAACTGTCAGCCGAGCTCACCTTGTGCTAAATGCTTTTGAGCCAAACAAAGATGAAGTCGAGGCAAGCTGAGACGTCTGCACCAAACACCCCCCCACCCCCTCGCCAAACCCAAAGCAGCAGCTGAGACGCGTCTGTCCCCCCTCGCCCGCCAAACCCAAAGCAAGAGGCCAGGCGAAAGTCATTTCACGCTGTTGTTGCGCAAAAGATTAAAATAATAGCAGCGCGTAAATTAAACACGGAGAAGGAGAAGAAGGAGAAGAAGGAGTTTTGAGCACCAGTTCCCGTTCCCGTTCCAGTTCCAGTTCCAGCTTCAGCAGCCAGCCGTAGCCAGTGGAGTGGCAACCGCACCAATTCCTTTGTCTTCGCTTTGCCTGTGTTAGTATGTGTGTGTGTGCGGTTTACCGTAAGACGCTTAGCAGCTAACGGGCAGGGGCAATACTTGCGCTATTCGCGCCATCTGATGTGCCACCAGCAACGGGAGCAGCAGAAGCAGCAGCAGCAGCCGACGACAGCGGCAACATCGCGTTGTCGGCACTTCATTTTGAGCCAACATGCCGCGTGCTTCACTTAATGCGACAGTCGGGGGTAGGGGGAAGGTGGTGCGGCAGGTGTACAGCAGCCCAAGACCATGTAACATCATGCTGTGCACACGCACACACACACACACACAAACGACGCCCTACAGTTGCATTACTTTATGGGTATTATGAGGGTCAGGCGACAAAGCTCAATGAAAGGAAATGTTGCAATTCCAATTCTGTCAGATGAAAACAGAATTTAATAAAAACATAATTGAATAAAAATCGGAATTTAATAAAATGAAAACATTTCCTAGGTTTTTCCAAACTCTGTTGGTTTACAAAACAAAGCTTAGTTCAAACCCTGGACCAAAACACAATTTATTTAACACAACATATCTTATGGATTACTAATTAATAGTAACATTATTAAGATTTTATAGATCAATTACGTATTAAGCTTTTTAAAAAACGTATTCGTCACATTTGTCGCCTGCACCAGTGCACACACCTACGCATTGCACATGGATTGCACACATACATCCGCACAATGTATTATGCTGTGCAGGACCGTTGCATTCGAGGGGTTGGGATTGGGGTTTTGGGTGTGCGCTGATTCGTTAAGCTGTCCCCCCCCCCGCTCCATGCCCTCACCCCCGCCACTGTCATGGCTCTGAGTGCTTGTGGCTTGTCTTTTTCGACTTGTTACTACGCTGCTTCTTCTGCTTCTTCGCTTTTTCGCCTTTCGTGAGCTTAATGCTTTATGTTTGCCAGCTTTTAGCTCCATTGTTGTTGTTGGTGCTGTTGCTGCTGCCATTGCAAGGTACTTTGCTTTTGTTCGATGAAACGTAAAAATAGCAACAAGCAACGAAAACTCATTTTTAGACAATGCCGCATAATTCCAACGGATGCGGATGAGGGATACAACGTACGTCCTTTTTGCCATAATGAGGTACACGTTGTTGTTGCTGTTGCTGTCTGTTTGTTTGTGTGGCAAAGCTTCTCTACTTATGTTTACATTTCAATGCGTCTTTTTGCTACCTGCTTCAAAGTAACCGCAAGAAGTTTCTTACGCGCTGTCAGTTTTTATAATGAAAGCGGAGAGTTGCCAGACCCACACAAAAAAAAAGGTAAAGGGAGCAGCAGCAAATTTGCCTGTGCATGGGATCGGAACAGAGAAGGTCGCTTTAACTTTTGAACCCTTTAACAGACACACTCACACACACACATACATACATAGGCATACCCACATGTGCCAGCCTGTTGCTGGTCATTTACGCCCATTTAGCCACATTTAACAAAGTCAACAATAAAGTCAGAAACTTTTGTCGACCCGCTCAAGTTGAAGCTGAAGTTCAGTCGAAACGATAATTGCCCAAACTTTTGCCCAACTACCAATGACCCCTCCCTGACCCTGGCCAGAGCCCATCCTGCACCTGACCTGACCAATGCTTATCAGTTTTCCGGGCTACTCAAATTGAATAACCATCTAGTTACGGGCTGGGCGAACTTGAGATTTGGCTCGAGGTACCATTAAATCATCATTCGCATTTGGATTTGGATTACGTAGCTGCTGACGTATTTCGGTTTCAGGCCTCATTAACGACGAGCAGGAGCAGAAGCAGCAGCAGGTGTCAATTTTAATTTGCTACCTTCTCAAGGATGTTCGTCTCCGTTGGATGCAGCATTTGAAGCTTGTAACTGGATATCTGTGTGTGGGATGAAATATGGAGTTGCCACACATTTGATGGACTAACGGTCTCTCCGGTAATTACGGCTAGCAGATAAAATGAAAATATAAGATTACTTTATTATATAAGTTTATATAAGAATATGTAAAGGTTGGACCAGCATTGGATTAATAATAATTCATTATTTACATAAACATTATACAACACTAGATAGTTTGTTTTGAACGGAAACCAGGATTATTATAAATAATTATTATACAACACTGGATAAGTTATTTCTCAACGGAATCTCTAAGGAAACCAGGATATAACTAAATGATACAGATATAGACTTTAATAGAGACATTGGACACATAGTTTATAGCCAGACACATGGCTAGATATATCAGCCATGTCGGCAGACAGCCGTCTATTAATATGCAGCTCAGCAATTGGCTCTGGTCTTGGGGCTATAATGGTGCCCAGTTGATCAGCTCATTAAAGAAGCTAATGAAGCAGCTGAAATATTTGCGCAGCCAAGCGCCGTGCATGCCAAATTGAAGAGAAAAAAACCAAACATATTTCAATGAAACTTAAACTTTTATTTTATGTCGTAAACAAAATCACAAAAAGAGGGGGATTGGAGGTCCAGGTATGCGAAATATATGCCCATGGTCTAAAAACATGTCGCACTATTTCCATAATCCATGCACACACTCTACTTCTTCAGCAGCAGGGGAGCGGCGGCATAGGGACGAGCCACATAAGGAGCAGCAAACGGAGCGCTGTAGGCCAGAGGAGCTGCGGCGGCATAGCGAGCGATGGGCGCGGTGTACGCAGCAGCAAAGGGTGAGGCGTAGGCGGCAGCGATGGGTGAGGTGTAGGCGGCGGCGACGGGAGCGGAGTAGGCGGCGGCGACGGGAGCGGTGTAGGCGGCGGCGGCAATGGGTGCAGTGTAGGCAGCTGGGAAGGCGGCGCTATGGGCCACCTGGTGGGCGGTGTAGCTGGAGGCATAGGGGGCCACGTAGGCGGCGCTGCCGACGACAGCTGGTGCGGTGTAGGCCAAAGGAGCCACAATGCCGGGCTTGGCAGCAGCCACAGCCACAACAGCGAAGAAGCAGACGGCGAACTGCAAAAGATTGAAGAATCAAAAATGGAACTGGAACTGGAGCAGGAGCTGGAGCTGGGAACTGGAAGCTACTTACGAATTTCATGTTTGGTTTTTTGGTTGTTTTGGGTTTGTTGTCAGCTAGTGAATGACCAGTTGATTTGTGATGCCAATACGAAGACGACGCTGTGCTTTTATAGCCAAACCTCAGACGGCCAACACTTACGCTTTTCAATTTGGGGCCCGTTGTTGGGCAGCTGTTTGGATATGCGGAGCACGCGCCGCGGCTGGCCAAGTCAACGACTGGCGACGACAAAGACAATGCTGTCCATGTTGCGCATGCGCAATTCTTGGCCAGAAAATTTGACGCTCTCTATCTTAATGGGTCTTGGCGCGCTGCGTGCTTGGCGTCCGTTACTTTTGATTTGTCCATGACCTTGGGCTGCAGCTAAATAGCTTGTCTGTGGGTATTACCGCGCTAAAAAAAACGGTAGCACAAACAAACGGTATGATTAACGATATCGCAAATACGAATTGCATTTTAATTGCTTATATTAATTGATAGCTGAGCGCAATTATTCAGGTTATAAATGAGTCAGCGAATATAATAGGCTAGCTAGTGCTGCCAGACTGCCCTAAAAATGGGTCTAATGCGCAAAATACTTATCACTTTTTTATGGTATTTCTGGTATTTTAGTGCATTTTGATTAAGTTTTGGAAGAAAAGCTTATACATATTCGTTAATATTAATTCAAAGTTGTTACATTTTTATTAATTAAAGCCGATAAATTCCATATGCTTACAATTTACTGCCACATTGTTTTTGCACTATTTAATGTGCATATATGTATATGTATATTTTCAATTATTTCGTGTTCGCTATTTTCATTGAATTTTGCGCTCAGCTTGATTAACTGTTTGTGCGCCATATGCTCATAATGTGTATACACTTAATAAATCCCCCCTTCTCCATTCTCTTGCTACGCCAACAACCCTGCAACAGCTTTACCGACACACAGGCTACCCTGTCATTCCATGCAAGTACTTAAGAGCTTATATTGATAAACAGCTCGCCCCATCCACAATTCAATGGAAAATTAATTAACAAATGTCATAAATTGCGAAAAATGCGCTGGAAAAAATGTCGAGAGTAAAGGGTTTGGGCAAGTGCAGCGCTTAAATCGCACTAATTAGACGTATCGAGTGTGTGTGTGAGCTGCTTCAAGGTGTTTACAAATAACCCAACACACACACACATACACACACACACGAACACATACAAGCACTCAAAAAAGTGTTGAAGCGTGAATTTTGCTTAAAAATGCCAATTACGCGATTTTGCAAGCAGCGTGGGAGGGTTGGCTTGGCAGAGAGAGACTGAGAGAGAACGGGAGAGAGAGTTGGTGGGGAGGGGGGAGGGGTGTCTGGTTTGGGATACGTTCGAGTGGGTGTCTGTAACATGCCACAGCTAACAAAGTTGTGCAGAATATTTCACTTTTGTTGATGACGATGTTGTCGCTGAAGGATTTGCCTCGCTTCCGCCTCTTGTTTCGCCTGCCCCAAGTGCTGTGCCTTGTGACTCTGCATACGCAACGTTGAAAATTCGTCTGTGCCCGAGTGGGCGTGGCAGCCGCCTACTAAATGCACAATCATGCTGCGCGCAGCCATTGAAATTAAGCAGCAGCAACAAGAGAAGCCACATATTTGTTTTATCACTTGACTTGGGGGCCGTTCAATATGCATGGGCATGGCATGTGCCACAATCTGGCAACGCTTTCATTGTCAAGTTTGACGTTGCCAGTAAATAATGCCGCATATTGCTTAATCCGCCTAAAAGCTTTGATGCAGCTGACTTAAACACAAAAATGACAAAAAAAAGGCATTTCGAGTGCGGCGCGCAATTCTCAAGTGACTTAGGCTCTGGCAACATATCAAAGCAGCTGCCCCACAGCTCCTGTAGCAAGTGTTGCATGGCTAAGTGGCAGCGAGTAATTAAAAAAGAAATGTGCACAAAAAAGGAGCAAGCAAAAAAGCGCGACACAAAGCGCTCAAACAAGAAACCCCCCCCCCCCTTTCACCAGGCCCATATCGAACCCCGCCCCTTTGGAGCTGCGTAAAATATGCGCCACTTTTTGCTGCGCTGCGAACTTCGCTTTATTGCCCATAATAAAGGCGTCTAGGAGCTGGGCGTGGCAGCAGCAGCAGCTGCTGTGCGCGCGCGTTAATGCGTCGTCGCTCAAGTGCCGTAAAACGTGAGTGACACACACACACACACACGCACACACTCAACAGACACACACACACATCGACAGCGTAGTCTATTGTAAATTTTGTTTTGAATTTGTCTAGAAACGCGTGCGACATTTGACGGCGGCTGCTGCCTTTAAGTGGTTTCAACAAATTATTCATGATAAAGTGCCAGCAACAACAACAACAACTATGCGACGGATTGAACAATTGCCCAACACTGTGAGGGGAGGTCCTGAACTCAGGGCTGGAGCTCAACACTTCTAGGAGAACTTTTCTGTAATCAATTTGGCTTACAACTTTATAATTGGCATGCTTTATCGCGATTTTTTTTCTATAGAAAATGTTATTATTCTCTAAAATATCTATGGAACAAAATCGATTAATATTAAAATCTCGAACCTACTTGACATCGACAAATATCGATTTTGTATAAGATTTTACACTTCTAGGCAGACAGAGCTAGACACTTTCAATTTGTCTTAAACTTTTTCTAAAACATGCGTACAATTAATGTGGAATAATTTCCTGAACTATCCAAAAATCGATATTTATCGGTCCTAAGCATCGCTTTGTCATTATTTAGAAGATTGGAAGAGCTGGAGAGTCAAAATTTGGCATGAAGATTCTTGCATTGTATAAAAAACACAAGAATATTCCACTCTTAAGTTTCTTCCAACTAATATTTAATTAAATATTTTCACTCATTGTGCGAGTCCCATATGGCGTTTCAGCCCTGGCACAACTCCTTTGTGTGCTTCCTCCCGGCCCAGCTCTCATTTGGAATGGGAGATTTTCGTGTTGAATATTCCATTTATAATTGGTTTATGGCTTTTGTGCGGAGGAAGCCGCATTTCAATTGCTTTTCTTTGCGCAAAACCCAATCAAATTACCAAAAGGCCGCCGCACGTGCCAAATGCGATTTACAACACTACAAAAAAAAAAAGGTGGCCCACTAAACAGCCAAGTCGAGCCAAGTCGATGTCAACGTCGCGCCGTCAGCTATGCCCGCTGCATTTGTAAGCGCAACCTTCGCTCGAGGCCGGACCCGGGAATGCGTCACGTCTCTTGGGGAGCGACTATAAAAAGCCAACAGCTGGCCAAAAACCATATCAAACAACGCTCACAGCTTCAAGTGTCAACAAGCCAAAACAACCAAAACAACCAAAAACCAACCATGAAATTCGTAAGTAGCTTCCAGCTACCAGCTCCAGCTCCCAGGTCCTGCTCCTGCTCCAGTTCTTAATCCAGCTTCCTTTGCAGTTCGCCGTCTGCTTCTTCGCTGTTGTGGCTGTGGCTGCTGCCAAGCCCGGCATTGTGGCTCCTTTGGCCTACACCGCACCAGCTGTCGTCGGCAGCGCCGCCTACGTGGCCCCCTATGCCTCCAGCTACACCGCCCACCAGGTTGCCCATAGCGCCGCCTTCCCAGCTGCCTACACTGCACCCATCGCCGCCGCCGCCTATACCGCTCCCGTCGCTGCCGCTTACACCTCACCTATTGCCGCCGCCTACACCTCACCCATTGCTGCTGCCTACTCCGCTCCCATCGCTGCCGCCTACACCTCCCCCTTTGCTGCCGCCTACACCGCGCCCATCGCTCGCTATGCCGCTGCAGCTCCTCTCGCCTACAGCGCGCCCGTCGCTGCGCCCGTGCTGCTGAAGAAGTGAAGCGCCAAAATGTGACCAATTCTTGACATCCTCTCTCGTGTAAATAAAGATCTTTCCGCAAAAGCCAAAAGCTGCACTAAATTAATTAATCAAAATGGACTCCGAGCTGGGCTGCAGCTTAAAGTTAATGCCCGGCTGGGCTCGACTCACGCCTCAATGTGCTTTGCATGGCAACAGTTTTGTAAAGGGTTGAGAATCGGAGGAGAGTTGGGCAGTTTGAAGGGCTACAGCATTTGCTGCATACCCTGTATTTAGTGACTGGAAGGGTATAGGTAACAGAGAGAATACACCAGGGCTATAGGCCAATAAGAACTGTCGCTGGTTCAAACTCACTTGCTGTCTGAAGGTTCAAGCCCACTTGAAGGTTACGTATCTATTGGATGATTCCTAGTCGTTCATTCTGGGACTCCGGGAAACATTTTTTCTAGTTTGTTGTTGTAAGGCCTTATCGAAATTCAAGGATCTGGGGGGACAGCCCCACCTGGCGCAAGCTTTTCTTGCTTGGATTAAACTTTCTATTCAAAAAGGATTTCTTTTTTTATGAAATATGCTTTCTTTCAACGCTTCCTGCCCCAGCGGCAGTTAAGTTTTCTGCTTGACTTTATACGCTGCCCCCCCCCCCCTGTCACCCTCCCTTCCTCCCTCGCTCTCCCTCGACGGCGCGCTGAAAGCCTGAGAGCGCTCCGGGCAGCGCAGCTGGAGTATGATGAAGGCGACAGCGATGCCGGCTCCTGCTTATCATAACTTTGGCATCGTCGTCCTCGTCTCCTCTCCAGCTGCTGCACAGGTAGTAAATGCCAAGTAGTTGTAAAGTTTTGTGCAACGTAAGCGGAAAAGTCTTGTAAAAACCCAAGTGCGTCGCGGAACAGCTCCTCGACGGAGGAGGAGGAGGAGGAGGAGCAGGAGGAGTTACAGGCGGGGAAAGCTGGGGGAATTCATTGGAGTGACTGCAGAATTTTCACAACTTCTCGGCAACAGATAGCGTCCAAATTTAATGACCTTTTATTCAATAAAAAAAACTGCGTGAAGCTGAAAACTTTGCAGCTAGCTGCATTTAAATGCGCTCGAGCACGCGCTAATGCGTATACCCTGTAATTTAGAAGCAGGCAGAAATGGGCAGGATAAGCTGCAGCAAATTTTATTGAATATGCCTCTGAGCTGCTTATCTATCTTCTCGCTTGATCTTATAGCTAAGTTTAAAGCAATTGCAGTAAATAGTGTTGGAAAATTCTACAATATTTACCTCTTAACTTTCTGCTCAACTTTTCTCAACCTTTCTAGCAAAAACTATTAAATTTGAAATTTGAATACAAAAAATATATAAAGTAAATAATAAATACATTTTTTATGATTTCTCCTTGCAAAAGTTTACCATTTGCCATATTTGCTGCCAGATTTATTTTCGCAATAAATTCTACAATATATATTTGATTTTTTTACAAACTATTTTAAACCCAGAGAGTTATGTAAATTGCATTTTTTTCCTGTTTGTTCTCAAGCAATTTAAATATGTTTTAACTATTGAATATTTGTTCGTAAAAAAAATATGCTGCAATTAAATTTAATTATTTTAAAACATTTCGTTGAGCATTTTTCGCAAGTAAATTGTGTTTATTTGCTTTAGCGAGAGTTTATAAAATTTCTGATTTACCATTTTGTTATTTTGCGCAACATAAAACTTGTTATTTATGGCGCACAATTTCAGCTTGTAAGTTTGGTCCAATTAAAATAAATTTATTTAAAAAACAAAAACCGAGAAAATGGAGAAAAGGCAAAACTAGAAACCAAATCAAAACGGAAAAACTATTTAGGAAATGCGTAATGAGAAATATGGGCAAATGTTTGCTTTGGCCAAGCTGGCAAGCAATAAAAATTGAGTAAATAAAATTTGTATTCACTTTATATAATTTTGACGATATCTCAAATCAAGGCAGGCAGACACACACACTCGCACACACACACACACACACACAGACGAGCTGCTGCGAAAAGATTCCGTTTCGAAATAAACACAATCATGTGCAAACGTGTTTTCAAATGGATTACATGAATAAAAGATTTATACACGTAAGGTAAATCAGTAGCGGGTTACCAAGTTACACAGACAGCAATCGGAAGACATCTTGTGAGGCACCTGGAGACGGCACCCCACCCCCTCCCCTCCTCTCGCTGTCAGGGCAAAAAGGAAGACGTGCAGGTGAAAATATGCGCACATGTAAGCAAATTTCAAAGGACCAAATGAAAATCCCACAGCCAATGCTCGCAGCTGCGGCTGCCAGGCACAGCTACAGATACAGATGCAGATACATTCGCAGGCACAGATACAGATACATTTACAGGCACAGATACTTTTACGGGCACAGCTTTAGCTACAAAGAAACACGTGTATATAAGGCTGCCTTTTTCTTTTTTATTGATTTGTTTAGTATTCTATGTTTGTGTGTGTGTGAGTGTGTGTGTGTGTGTGTGTGTGTGTGTGTGTGTGTGTGTGTGTGTGTGTGTGTCTGTGTGTGTGTGTGTGAGTGTGTGTGTTAGCATGTTGATTTCATAAATATGTGTGTGTTTTTTTTTTAATTTTATTTACAGCAGCCGCTAAATCGAATCAACGTAAAAACAGCGTAAAATATGAGATTTGCTCGCACACACACACACCACACACACACACCGCACACACACACACAAAGCGCGTTTAAATTTAATCAATTTCGTACACCCATGTCCATATATATATATAGATGCATATATATTGAAGTATATGAAAGAGCAACAGGGCAATCAGCGCCTCAGGTATGCGGGATAATAGGCGGGATACGCGGCGTATGAGCCATAATAGACCGGCGTATACGTATACGAGGCATACGCCGGATAGTAGCCGGCAACAGGCACCGCTGCCGTCGCCGCTGTCGCAGCCAGCCAGGTGCCGCCGGGGGGCGTTGCATATCCAACAGGCGTGGCAGCCAGCAAATGGGGCTTCGCCGAGCAGCCAGTGTTGAGCAGAGCCAGACAGAGCGTCAGTATGAGCTGCCAAATTGATAGCAAAATGATGAGTAAAAGATACACACGCACACACACAAACACACACTCGCACACAGCTTTGATTAGCAACAGCTGCCCAAACACTCACTTTGAGCAGCATTTTTTTTTTGCTATTGTCCGGCCAAGTGTTGCGCGTCTGATATCCAAAATTTGATTGACTGAACCGTCGGGCATGTCAATCATATTTATAGCCTTCTCCAGTTGCCCGGTTTCCCATTCGTCCGGCTGACCAGTTGCCCAGTCGGATAGTTGCCTGGTCGTCCGGCTGACGTCAGTTGGGAGAGCGTGAGAGACACATTAATATGTCGCTGTGTTCTGCTGAGCGCAATAAAGCGCATAAATTATATTGTAAAGCTATTTGAAATTGTTAAATGAAAGAATCAGCAGCAAGAAGTACGACAAACAAAAATGTATTCTCATATGTTAATATGGGAATACCCTAGAAAAGTGCTTGCAATTCAAGCAACAATTATTTGCTTTATCAAGCTCTAAAATAGCCGCTGTTTACCAACACTGTTTTGAGCATTTACTTTGCTTAACTTGCCTAATGGGTCGCTAGAGAAAACTTAGTTAATTTAACATTCTGCAAACTGAATTATTCCTCTCTTTTTTCTATAAACTGTCATCGTTTTCCAGCACTGTTTCTTCAAAAATACTCTCTTTGTTTAAGTTAGTTCCGCATTTTGCAAGCAGACATTCTTTTCTCGAGTGTTTTCTATACAACTTCCTAACACTCCCATCTCGCTTTACAACACTAATTTTAACACTTGTTATAAAGCATCAGTATGTTCCATATTTGGCTATAGATTTCTCCTGCTTTCGATTGTTTTCTCTCATGCGGTACATTTATCTACTTTTTACTTTAACATTCACAAATCGTTTTCCAACACTGCTTCATATCTTAAGCAACTGCTCAACTGATCAGCATATTCGTGTTACCCCACAGTAAATTCGCTTTTTCTAGAATTTGCAAACGTATCGCTTTATATTGGCTACCATCTTTGGACTGTCATTCATTACAAACAGACCGCTGAGCACATCCACAGAGCCCCGTCGCTGGGCCCGCGCTCTATCCCTACCGGAGCACATACGCCTGTTGAGCTGTGTCTCGGTTGCCTTTGTGCATAAGATATTTGCGTTTATTTAGACGTTGTAAAAATTATAATTATGTGTGCGTGCCGCGCATGCAAATGAGCCCAAAATCGAGAAAATAAAAAGAATGAATGCAAAATGAAGGGGAAAAAAAACAAGACCATATTTTGCGATCAATTCTATTAGATAAGCCCTGAGGGTGACGCCTAAAGGCGTTGCCTCCAATCAACACAGCTCTATGGGCCACAAAATTCGCAACTGAACAAACAAACGTTGATGATGATGTTGTTGTCAGCTTTAACTATGCAGAGAGTGAGAGGGAGACAGAGAATAGTTCTAACGAGAGGGGTGGGGATAAAGTTAAGCAACATGTTTCACAAGTCATAAATAATTAATTTATGCAGCCGCAGACGGAACTGGGAACGTTGTGTGCAAAATGCCTAAATATAGACCATAAATTTGCATAGTCAAAAGCTGATGAAGCCATTTGCAATATATGCATAGGCACAGACAGTGCACACTCGTTACGATGAACTAGATAATAAAATGAAAATAATTGCAAGGAGTATCTGTTTATAGAGTAAAGTCTTTGTTAGAGCTCTAGCCACTGTAGTTTATTTAATAGCTACCCAACACTAGTTATGTTATTTTCTTTACAGTTATTTTATTTTCTATACAGTGCACACTCGTTAGGGTGAACAAGTTTAAAAACTTATATTTCCATATAAAAATACGTGTACGTATTTGTAGTAACATCTTCATTAGGGCTCTACCAACCGTCGTATATATTGTTGTTACCCAACACTAGTTGGTATTTTCAATAAATACATTAGTATTTTGAGTTTGAGCTTTCTTTTAAACAATTGTTAGCTCTGGCTAGTTTACATATTTTGCAAGTCGGTAAATAAAATACAAATTTACCACGCTTTCAACAGACCTTGGTCCTTATGGTTACTTTCCAACACTAAAACATTTTTGGATATTTTAAGAAGAACCAAAAGCTTTTTAAGTACAAGAACTTCACACCCCTCTGGTAATCGATTGTAGCTTACTTTTATTTTCATTCAACGTGTTTTCTCTGTAAATCTTTTTTTCTCTTTTCTGTTCACTTTAGGGCTGTTGCACTGTAGCTGTGCAAGCATATATTTGCGCAGTTTTGCGGCAGCTACTTCAACTTTGTGGCAAGTTCATTGACCAGTTGCAATTGCCGCTTGACCACGCCCACCGCACGACAATTGCAAACAACAAGAACTTGCGACGGCTTTTGGCGACAGTTCATTTTATTTCCGCATTGCTAGCTCCTGCTGCTGCTTCTTTTATGCCCTTTGCTGCTAATTTCAGCTGCTTGCAAAATGGCGGCGCGTCTCGCGCAGCTGGCAGCCATTTTTGTTTCTCCCGTTGTTTTCGAGCTGCGAGCTGCGAGCTGCATTGTGCAGTGTTGCATAATTAAAAAATATTAGCTGCTGTTTACGAGCAGATTGTTTATTTTTATTTTTTCTCCCCCTCAAACATGGCAGCTCCCCGGGCTATTGTTGCTTTAGCCAGGCTGCAATTTAATAAAGCTTGCAAATTAAATTCATTTACGCGCAGCTGGCATTAATTTTTTAAATCAAGCGCAGCTGAGGAGGAGTTTTTATTTAAATATAACGAAATATGCTTATTAACAATACAAAGTGTTGGGTAATGCCCGATATTTAGCTTCCCTTTTCGCCATTAGATACTTCATCTCCGCGCACAGATCCTCTTGAGGGACAGGTCCTTGAAGCGCCTGCTCGGCACAGAGCTATCCAACAGGATGCGTCTATAAGTCCGCCAGCCATTCACGCGATCGAACTCCTGCTGAAAGTAGTTCCGACTTTTCGGCCAACGTGTGAAATGACAATGGGCCCGATAGGCGCCCACTAGAAACCCCAAGCTCTTCACCCTCACCTTGGGATATTTGGGATACCTTCGCAAATCGCCATTTTTCTTGAAATATATGAGACATTCGCGACGCAGCTGTCGATTGCGGCGCTGCAAGTACATCATCTCAGCATCCAGGGCCTCACGCCTCGCCACCTCCCTGCGCGATTCCTGGCAACCTTTGTCCGCAACACTAGCCGAGCGCAACGAGGTGCCCAGCACGGTCTGCTTATTATTATTATTATTCGTATCTTCCTGCTCGGAAATTAAGCTTGTGTATTCTTCTAGAAATTCACTCGCATAGGAAACACAATAGCTTGGATATTCCTCCGTAGTCGATCCTTTTAACGCTTCTTGTTGCCTTTTATTGGAGCGGGATTTAAAGGTATGCTTGGAACAGCAGGGATCATCCGACTCTGAAAGTCTGGTACTCGTCCTTGACTCTGGCAAGGATTTCAGGTCCTCTATGGGATCACAAATTGCGTTCAGTTCCTGCATTATTTTACCCTCGATCTTACTCAGATTACAATCAGGGGTTGTTGAACCATTTATCTCCCCTTTATAGCACTCGTGAGAATCGAATGTTTCATAAAGGATCTGAAGCGTTTCGGCTTCCAAAGAAACGTCACAATAGTTATCTTTGCATTTGGATTTTGGGCTCTTGGAACGTGTGCTAGACAATTTATTTACAGGCGTGGGGCTCGGATGGCGTCCAGTCGTTGTCAAACCTTGCTTTAACTGAACCGAGGGGCAATCCTTGATGCCTTTATAATTGGATATCTCCTCGCTATCGTGCTTCTTGCACAGCGGCGACAGGATCTGGGTGGACTTGTCTTGGGCTTTAACGGGCAGTCCTGTATAGCTGTCCAGCACCTCGTTTAGATCCTTGCCCACGTTGCGCATATCGGTGAATGGCACCTGCAGATGCCCGATCTCCTTCAAATGGCCGTACATGAGCAGCGTCAGAGCATTTCTGGCCCATTTCTGTTGCTTGGACGCTGTCCCAAAGATCTTCATCCAATAAGCTATGATGTGCTGATCCGAGGCGCAGGCCGTCTCCTTGAAGACCTTACCATATTCCACAAGCTGCTGCTTAAAATGGCGATCCAGCCACTTTTCGTTCGGCTCCTTCATTTTGATCAGCTTATGGAATAAATTCAAAAATATATATTTATATAGATTGGAATGTCGAACAAGCTCTATTTGTAGTCAGCCTTGGGCGCCAACTGCTGTGCCTTAAACAACCTATCAAGGACGCCGTAGTAGGCCCTGACAGGATTATGATAGCTCTCTCCAAGCGTACTTCGCATAAGTTTCCCAACTGCAGGCAAACCGTGGCAAGGGGCTCAAGTGGAGCAACGAGTGGCATGCACCTTGAAGTGCCAGAACCAACGCCATGTCATTTACAATAAGCACCAGAGGGCAGGAGGATGGGCTCACAGCGGCAACAAAGCATGTGGTTTGCCTTGCCACGCAAATTTTCATTAGCGTTGCGCGCGTATAAATTAGGAAAATGAAGCAGCCGCAACAACAGCAGCAGCCACTTGAGTGCAGCAGCAGGTTGGGTCTCAGACTGGAACCTGCCAGTGGGTGGCCCAACCACAACAATAACAACAAACAACAACCAACAGCTAGCAAGTGTAGGTGCTGCGGTCTGTGGCGGCTGTCAGCTCCAAAGTTGTGTGTGGCCTGCATTAATTTATATTGTTAAGCATGAGCTAGAAAAAAGCACGCACAACCTGTCCAAAAACAAGGCAAACCCTGGCTTGACATGTGCTCAAAAACACAAAAAAAAAGAAGAAATCGCGACAGCTATTTGGCAAGTCTTTATTTAGTCTTATTCGAAAACAACTGCAATTGCAAAAGCCATGTGGCAACACTTGCATTTAAAATTCAAACTGGCAGCATTGTCATCGCAGCAGCATAGCCACAAAGAAAAGTCTATGGGCAGCACTGACATATAAGCTGCTCACATGCATAAACTGGGCAGCACTATCTGGTAGCACTGCTGGGCAGCACTTGACCACAGCCAGCTAGAAAGCTTCTGGCAACACGCCTCCCACTTTCAAGCTGGCAACGCCGCGTGTGCTGCGTTTTGCAACACTGACAACGAGTCAAGCTTTGCGCACGCGTTTTGCAATTTTTGCATTGTTGAAATGGATTTTTATTTGCAGCACAAATATCGCAAAAGTCAAATAAATGGCACCATTTATGTGACAACATGCCAGACCCTGGCCGCAGATCAGCTCGCAGAGCTGGAATCGGGCGCCGGCGAGGTGTACCACAATGATAACATAATGCAACATTTTGATTACTAATTCGTGCCACAATCCTTACAGCTGTTTCTGACGCGCATCCACAAGCGCAGCACGCCGGATCACATCATGCAGGTGGCCATCGAACTGGGCGACGTTTATATGCTCCGCTTCAAGATCGACTTCTCCGGCTGCAGCCGTGGCTACGCCTACTTGCAGTACGTTGATGCCCAGCACAAGGCGCTCGCCCTGGAAATGTGAGCATCTCCCACTTAACTATATCTGCATTCTGTTTGATTTAATATTTTGCAGCCTGCAGCATCGCTTCCGCGTGGCACGTCTAAAGGTGCAGGTGCGCGAGTCGCGCAACCGCAAGACTCTGGTGCTCAACAATGTCAACCACCTGACGCCTCTGCAGGTGCACCAGGAGCTGCGCCTGGTCGGCCACTATATCAAGCTGTCCGTCTACGAGTATCAGCCGCAGCGCTACATCTACCTCATCCTCTATCGCAACAACGACGAGGCCGCCCTGGCCCATCACATGCTACGCACCCGAATGTCCAATTTTGGGGCAAATGCATTTATCGACTGGCTGGACAAGGGTCAGCCGCTGGACAAGGATCAATCCGTTGGCCAGTTGCCCACCGATTGCTGTGTCCAGCTGCCGCGCAACGGCCAAGCCTTGGACCTGGAGCAGCTGCAAAATGTGGCCCATAGCCAAGCCGAATGCATTTGCTTTAGGATTTGAGTGCAATATATAGTGGAAGATCCCCAAAGATGTCCTCTAATTGAAACAACAACTGTAATTATACTTTTCTTTCCTTTGTGATTATAAATATTCGGATGGCCGTAAAGCCCGCTCCATTCATTTCGTGCTCTTCAGTCTTCAGCAGCCGCTTCTTGACTTCATTTAAAGTCAATGGGGCGGACTGAGGACCCAAGGAGCTCGGTTTTCATATGCAAATTAATGCAGTGTTGATGTGAATACCCTAACTCTGAGTATTATTACATTGTTATGCGGTATGCATTGAAGAGAAGTATTTACTATAGATGCCCGATCAGCAAGTCGAGCTGAGTTTTAGCTATGTCCGTCAGATGCAAAGCCAAATAATCTGTCAGCTTTAAGGCTATCAGAAAAGTGTCGAAGTCGAATCGGAGCTCTATATCATATTTTTCCAGATCTGGCATGCTTTTCACATTAGGGAAATATTATTCTTCTTAGTCTTTATCTCTATTGGAAGTATCAGTAGAAAAATTAGTTTTTAAAGGGAATCGAAAATTGTATAAAAACTGCTTAATTCTTTTCAAAATATCGTTTAACAAACTCAGCAATTACTTAGCCAAGCCTTGTCAAATGGGAAAGGGAACAAATGGATAGCATTTCCAAGAACTATGTCCACAAGGGTATCAAAGCTTCGACAAGTCGTTGACTTTTGTTTTGTTGTTGAGTGCGGCAACTGTCTGTCTGGTAACAGGCGGGGAGCTGCAACCTGCCACCTGCCACTTGCCACATGCTACTACCAACAGTCCAGCCGGAGCAAGTACCTGCGGCATAATGCAATTAAATGAGTGCATTAAGCGGCAGCTGGCAGGGCTCCACCTGTCCAGGTAGAGCAGTTGATCGACAGCAACTTCGGCCGGAGGCGGCGGGCTCATCCATCAAGGTGGCGCATTCTAATGCGATTGTCAGCCGCTGTTGCGGATGTTGTGCCAAAGCGGAAGCGGAAGCCGTTGCGGATGTTGCGCTGATGTCCTTGTCGTGTTGTCCTTATGCCGCTGCAATTAAATTAGAGCTCGAGCAAATCGAAATGCAGCCGCTAACAGCAAAAAATAAGCCCAGCTGCGTCTGGCAAGAAAAATTGTAATAAATATTCATTAGATGTTGGCCAAGTGTGGCGGGGGGCGTGGCCAGACATGCGGCTGTTGTTGTGCGCAAAATTTGCATTAATTTGTTAATTCAAGCGCAAGTGCCACGCCCACACGACTCACTTAAATGCCATTAAAATTTCAAAGGCTTTTGCCTTAGCGGGGTATGGGGAGGGGAGGGGATTTGTAGTCGGTTTTTTCGGTCGCAATTATTTGGCTCAGATTCGAGCTTCATATTTGCTCCCGTCCCCGGCGGATTTGTGACCTATTTTTGCCGTGCTAGAGAACTTAGCCTAACCCGCTTTTATTGAGGCAAGTGCCAATATTTACTTTTGCCCCGCCCCCTCTCCCCGCGCGCTTTACACAGGTAGTTTGCGCCAGGTGACACAGTTTGCTTAGGGTCTTTAAGGCGTCACGCCCCCCTCCCGCAGCGCTGACTGTGACTCCGGGGATTTGGGTCAGAGATTATATGCCCGGCATTTGGGTGCAGCTGCAGCGACGACTTTCAAACGGAAAGCGAAAGCTATGCGAATATTGTGCTGCGGCCTTTAAGCCCAACATTCAGCTAAGCCTTAGCCCACATTTTCGCTGACTTTCTGCAAGCCACGGCAAAAAGCATTCCAGATGCGATTGTGGCAACAGAGCTACAGAGCCCAGCACTTAGTCTTCTTTTTTGATGATTTTTTAAGCAACTTGTCTCTTGGCCAGTTCCCCATTCGCCAAATGCCATTAACAACATGCATCATGCATATGCATGCTCTTTGGTTTCTTTTTTTTTCCTTCTCCCTTTTTTTTTGGCCAGGATGCACTCGCAACGACAAAGAATCCGCTGTCGCAGCTGCGGTTACAAGCGGCAGAGCGGAAAACATGCGAGAAAATTAAGGAAAACATTTTTTAGTCAAAATTCATTCAACAGAACTTTCAAAAGTCATCCCCATGGAAATATGACTAATTTCCAGCAGAGAAAGCAAAGACATAACCTTATATTTAAATCAATAATAACTTGTCCAATTTAAATGGAATTCTTTATAATATTAGGTGAAAAGATTGATTTTGTGTGTATGTGTATGCATGTATGTATGTATGTATGTATGTATGTATGTATGCATGTATGTATGTATGTATGTATGTATGTATGCATGTATGTATGTATGTATGCATGTATGTATGCATGTATGTACGGCATGTAAGCATGTATGAATATATGCATGAATGAATGTATTAATGTTTCTATGTAATTCTGTATGTATGTATGTATTTGTGTGTGTATGTGTGTGTATGTATGTATGTATGTGTATGTTTGTATGCATGTAAGTTGTCTTCTATATTCATAGCAGATCAATTTGTCTTCTTGCGCGGCAAATTTAAATAAGAAAACGTATTTATTATAGCTGCCCTCCTCCTCGATTCTCAAAATTTCAAGTAAGGCTTGCAGGCTTCGCCTATGAATTAGGTGCAGGCGGCTTTAACGCTGGAAGCTGAGGAGCCTGAGGAGCACCAGGAGGAGGACAAGGGGCGGAGCAGGAGGCGTATATTTGTAGGTATGTATGTAGGTATGTATGTAGGTATGCGTGTATGTATGCGTGTATGTATGCGTGTATGTATGTGTGTATATATGCGTGTATGTATGCGTGTATGTATGCGTGTATGTATGCGTGTATGTATGCGTGTATGTATGCGTGTATGTATGTATGTATGTATGTATGTATGTATGTATGTATGTATGTAGGAATGTAGGTATGTATGTATGTACATATGTATGTATATATGTATGTATGTATATATCCAAATTTCAAGTTCCAAATTCCAACTATTTCTTATTTTGTTCATAAATATGCATACATCAAGAATATTCAAGCTGTGAGAGCAAATTAAAATGCTGCGCCTGGGGGTTAAAGCTGGAGCTGACTTTTTCGTACCGGATGCCATATTTTATTAATCAATTCAATTTTGGCACCAACAAATTATGTCCTCCGGGGCATAAATTGATAATGACTGCAGGCTGGCAAAAGTTGTGGCAATATTTTTATAGACTTTTTTTTTTGTTTTGAGTAAAACTGAGGGGGGAGGAGCAGAGGGCGTGCTTAATCGCCATGGCTAATGCGTCAGAAGCCGATGGGATAATTTGTGTTGTTTTTTTTTTTTGGTTTTCCTAAATTAATGAAAAAAGTTGCGGGCACAGTTGTGGGTGAGCTGTGACTTTGACAAAAAGCACAAACAAGAACAACATTTATGTATATTTCATGGTATCCTTAGTGTCTGCACTGTGAAATCCTTGAGGTATTATTAAAAAATTCCATGCCGTCCCTTAAAAAACAAGCAGCTGTGAGTTGTTGTTGTTGTTTTTGTTGTTGTTGTTGCTTTTCTGTTCTTCAAATGAGTTTATGAGCGTGTCATGTTGTCCTTGTTGCTCTGTTTATATTGCATATTAAATAAATTTTGGCAGCACAACAATCCAGCTCTGGGTCCTTCTGGGTCTTCCGCCCCCGCCCCCCCGCTCGTTGATTCTGTTTTCGTAACTTTGCTTGTTGACAATAAAATAACATTTTGCACTCACTTATCGCAGCTGGTCCTTTCCTGCTTTTTGCGTTTCAAGAGTTTTAATGAAAAAAGTTTCGACTGCCATAGCCATATTTATATTTAGTACTTGTACGAAAATTGGCCCCTAATAGAGTTGTGTATGCCGACTATTAACAGCCTTCCCCCTCCCTCCTTCCTCCTCCTCCTCCAGCTGTTGTGCTTCATTAAAACGCATGCCAATAAGCACAATAAAAACACTTCATCATTGCTTGAATTTCTTGTGCAAAGTTGCTAGCAGCTCAACTAACCATCTACGTGGCCATCATCACAATATATATTGAGCATACGCAACGTGTGCCCGGACCCCGGCACGTCACAGCGGGAGCCAAAGCTGTAGCCGAAGTCGGAGTTAAACCTGAAGCTGTAGCTAAAGCAGCAGGCGATGAGTCCTCCTGGCAGCAGCTGGAAAGCATTGCTCATAGCTTTGGCTGATTGTCTGTTGCTCTGGCGCTCACTTTTCGCTCGGTCCATTGAAAATCAATCAATAAAAGTCCAAGCAAAGTCAATCGTGAGGAATGTTAATACCCTGTACATTCAACAAATGGGCTGGAGTGCTTAATAAGCCTGCAGAAACAATTGGTAACAATCAGAAGAAGACTTTTTTCGACTCTGTAAAGCATATAAGCTGTGTTTAAATCGAAAGCAGGCCCTATTCGGCGGCCTGTCCGTTTGATCTCAGGAACTACTCAAGCGATAAGCACCAAATTTGGTACGTATCTTCGCAAATGCACAAAATTCATTATTTACCAAGAATTTACTTTGCAGCTTAGCCTTTTCTCGAGAAAATCCCTGATTAACAAGCTGAACTCAGCTTCTACAGGTGCTATGGCGACTAAATTTGGTATGTAGTTCCCATTAAGCAAAATTTACTTTTATTTACTTCAAATTAAGAAAAAATAGCGAAACAGTTCTTCTTCATACTTTATATAGGGTATCTCTTAGTTGACTATACTCTAGCTTAAGCAAAATGTAGTTTATATTTACTTACATTTAAGAAAAAAGATTACACTCTTTGATCGAAACAGTGTTTTCTCCATACTTTCGCTTGCATATAGGGTATCTCTTAGTTGGTTACACTCTTGCTTAAGAATTGACATGTGCACAAACTTATGTACTCCTGTGCTATGTGGAGTTTTCAAATGCTATGCGCAATATTGAAGCAGCTGCTCATACTTGGGCCAACATTCCAGCTGAAAGTCGACGTCGAACAGACAAATGAGGAGGAAACGTGAAGCGTTCAAACTGACTGACAAATCGATTATTTGCAAGCGTAAAATAAAGCATTAAGCGAAATCAAATATAAAATCAAATCAAATGAAATCAAATAAAATATGGTTTTACCATAGACACCACGAATACCGTCCCGCTCGGCTTTGGCTGTAAACCTTGGCATATTCCGCGATGGATTCCTCCCAAGTTTAATTTCATTCCAAAGTCGCCTTTGCCGTTGCCAGGCAGCTGTTCCTCCTCCTCGTCCTCGTCCATGACTCCTCCTCGCTGCCATTTCATCTACTTATTTCGCATTATTTATTGCGCCATAAAAGAAGCAAACGCAAAACTTTGCATTTGCCGGGCTACAAAAAAACATATATATATATATATTTCCAGCTCTTTGTCCGAGCCACACTTTCGTCTACAATTTTGCAGCAGAATTTCATTATCAACGGATGTCGCTTAAGTGCACATTGAATTCAATTAAGAGCCAACACATGCATCACAGCGGAGGAAAAGAAACAAGTAAGAGGTTCTAGTCGGGAGCTCCCGACTAGGGGATACCCTGACTCCTCTTCTTCCAACTTCAAATGCAAATATATATACTATCCCAGAATCTGCATGTCAAGTTTGGTGACTCTAGCTCTAATTATTTACCAAAATTGTTCAAAAACAGGATTTCGATATCGATTTTTATCGATTACTTGGAAACGGGGTTATCGAATATCGGAAACAAACTCGAGCTGCGCCGGCACTAGGAGGACCTACAGCTAAAATTTTAAGTCTTTAGCTCTTATAGGTTCTGAGATCCTTGCGTTCATACATACGGACGGACGGAAGATCGGAAGGACAGACGGACGGTCGGACAAATGGACGGACAAACGGACGGACAGACAGACGGACATGGCTAGATCGACTCGGCTATTGATGCTGATCAAGAATATATATACTTTATGTGGTCGGAGATGCTTCTTTCTGCCTGTTACATACATTTGCACAAAAGCATAATACCCTTTTTACCCATTTTTAATGGGTTCAGGGTATATAAAAAAGGGGGGGGGGGGCTGGGCGAGTGCTCTGTAAACTATATTTTCATGGTTGCCAATTGAAAATTGCATTATGCAATATACATTTTGCATAGAGTGTGCAATCCCCCCCCCCCCCCCCCCCCTTCTCCCCTACAAACACACACTCTGCTTTGAACTGGGAAAGCCAAAAACCGCAGCTCAAACCCAGCATGAGGTCGGGCTAAAGATCATATCAAATTTTGTTGCAGTTGCGCTACATTTTTGGTTTGCCAGAAACAGTTGGTTAAGCAGGAAATTAAAGATAAATAAGCTAGATTTATAAGAAAAAAAAAACTAACCAACTCAAGATAGTTTTCCAGAGTCAAGTCAATTGTCATTTACAAATAGCTTACTCAGCTCTCATAACGGATGAGCCCAAAAAAAAGTTCGATTCCTGGTTTGCCTTATTATATTCGGTTTGCAAAGTTGATTTTCTGTATGAGGTGAGAATTGAAGTCTTGTATTTCAAAAATTGTTATTCAACAAAATATCTGATATTCATAGGTGCCCACTGTACTGAAAGTATTGCAAGCCATATATATTTTCATATACAAAATGCGGGCTAAATTTTATATCTACCCAAAATTTTCATCTAGCAAGCATCGTAAGCTAAATGGAACTTATGGGACCAAAAGGGCTAGGTCTTCCTTAAAAGTGCTTAAAACTAAGCCATAGCATGTTTTGTTTAGTTAGGATTCTTTTCAAAGTAAAACAATGATATTACTAATAAGGTTTGCAGTCTTGACTACAAAACTTAATAATCTTAAGATTTCCACATGCCTAACTAAGATCAACCTAAATATTGATCAACTCGCTTACTCGCTGTTTTTTCTTCTCAAAGCAGCTCCTTTCCTTATTTAACGCTTACAAACTGAAGCTTACGGCAATGATCCTCAATAATACTTCCGACTTGCCGCTCAGTATCTTAAATTGTTTATTATCGTTGCGTTGAGTCAAGTAATTAAAAATCTAGCACTAATTAAGGCCATTAAACTTGGGCATATGGCAATTATCGCTAACTGGTCACACTTGATAACTGCTAATTACAAACTTAACTAACTCGCAGTATTATAAGTTTTCATATACATGTCCTCTCTTTTCGATGTAATTTAAAATCTAACTGCCGCTTACGCCTTCAAAGTTAAGCATTTGGCAATTATCTTTAACTGGTCACACTTAAGAATTGCTTATAAGATTCTTAGCCTTAACTGCTTTTATTGCAGCGCCAAGAAGTTTCGCCGCGCTGAGCTTAGTTTTGCGCTCGCCTCAAAATTGTTGTGCTGCATTGGCCAAGATGCTGTGAACGCTTTCTGCTTCCTGCATTCTGTCGTTTCCTGTGGGCCCGACCACGCCCCCAGACAGGCGGCAGCTGGTGCTGCGGTGGCCATTATTTCCTGTATTTAATTGCACTACTCTCAGCTGCGGTTTTCTGCTACATTTGTTGCAGCCCGGACAACGATAATGTACTTTGGCCTCACCTCACCACACCTCACCCCACCACAATACACCACACCACGCCGCAACACACCTCGCAGCTCCGAACCTAACCTCAACTTCTGCTTTTATTTTTGGCTATTTTTCGCATCTTTTTTGTTGCACTTTTTGATGTTCCTATTGGGCACTCGGTAAGGGGCGGGGGCGAGCGAGGCAGCCATCAAATGATTTATACTTTAATAAGCGTGCACAGGACATGCAGAGAAATTAGATGTGCCCGGCCCCAGCAATACCAGGAGAAGCTTTCCCCTTCCATTTCTTCCTGATGCGCACAAAAGGAATTTGCGCAATTTATGAGTGGAAAAAAAAGTACGGACAAAAAATGCCAAAGCAACGGCAAAGGAATTAAACAGCATGGCCAAGGATATTGCCAGCTTATCGGCAGCAGGATATGCGCCTCCATTCTAACTCTCCCTCTCTCTCTCTCTCCCTCTCTCTCTCTCTCTCGCTCTCTCTTTCTCTCTGTGTGGGTGGCTGTATCCCAGGTATTTGCGGCATTTTCGTGCTATTATCCTGGCCAGAAAGGTGCGAAAACTTTGTGGAGCAAGGAATACCATTGACCTCAGCCAGCTGCCAACTGAACAGCGAAAACTGACACAGAACTCTTTCTTTGCAGTCAACGGAACATTCTCAACCGAATGTTAAATGAGCCTTGGCTTTAAATTTGAATTTGAGAAATTTGCATAATTATCGAATTGCGACGTTCTGAATATTCATTAACATCGCTAGAAAAAGACAACAAAAAAAAAAAGGACGAACAAATTAAATTAACAACAATTTAACGGCTGGATCCTTGCAAAGTGGCGGTAATAAAAGGTCCTTGGGCTAATGAGATCCAAGGAAGAACATTAATTAATTGCTTTCTTTCTCAATCCCTCTCACATTATCTCCCATCTTTTCCCTCCTATCTCTCTCTTACTCGTACTCTTTTTTTGTTTCCTCTACTCACATATTCTCTCCATCTCTCTCTCTCTCTCTCTCTCTTTCTCTCTTTCTCTCTTTCTCTTACTCCACGCTTTTCTTCTCTCTCTCTCTCTCTCTCTCTCTGTCTCTAACATTGGTAACATTGGCCATCACATTTTTACTTATTCTCAGTCTCTGCTCTCTTTCTCTCTATCTTTTTCTCTCTTTCTCTCTCTTTCTTTCGATCGCTTTCTATTGCTCGAACTCTCTTTTCCTCTAAATCTTTATCTCTTCCTCAGACACTCTTAAATTCTCTATTACGCCGTCTTACTCGTTCAAGTGCGCGGTATGCAAGTACAACCTTCCTATGCGATTCTCAAAATTTCAGCTAAGCATTACAAATTTGGATGTCGCGTTTATTAAATTAAATTGTGATTCCTTAGCTTCCTGGGCTCCCAGCTTTTTTATTTATTCGAAGTATATCCCAGATATAAATTTCACACTCTGACATTCAACAGGACTTCGAACAGAAAAACAAAAACAACTACAAAAAATTTCGTATATTCAATGTAAAAATTCAAACAATTGGCTAAACATAAAACTGTAGATCAGTTCGGTGAAATGAGTGAATTGAACGAGAACTCACTGGACAGACATTTCGTGTCGCAGCTGCGAATGATGTGCGATGTCTACTCGAATAAGATTAGCAAGTCGGACTTTATGATTAGCCAGCGCTGGCTGCAGCTCTTCCACAGGGCGGGCAAGCGGGACAAATATGCCAGGAACTGCCTGATGCTGCTCATGTATGGCCAGCTGCGGGAGATGGGCAAGCTGGGCATGCCCTTTACCAAATTGGACAATGCCAATCGGCAGCTGGACGAGGTGCTCAGCGACTACCAAGGTAGCCTAGAGGGCGACGAGGATGAGGAGGAGCAGCAGCAGCAGCTGGAGCCGCTGCAGGAGCTGCCGGTCAACGAAGCGAAGCAGGAGCCGGCGCCGTTGCCTCTGGCTTTGCCGGAGCTGCAATTGGATGTGCAGGATAATGAGGATGCGGCCTCGGCGCTGACAACAAATCTGTCCGGCTATAGCAACAGCACGCATCGCTTTATGCCGCGTGCTCCGGAGCTGGAACGCCTGGAAAGCGACGGCGGCGGCGGCCCATCCATTAGCTATGTGCCCGACTCCAGCTTCGAGCTGCTCACCCAGCAGAATCAAGCACTAATCCGAGAGATCAACCTTATGCACGCACGCACCCTGGAGAACGAGCAGCGCTTCCGGCAGGCCGAGACCAGCTGGCAGCAGCGCCTGCCCCCGGCTCAGATGGAGTTGCCCAGGCCGCGTGCCCAACAGGTGTTGCCCAGACTGGAGCGCGGCATGCTGCTGGCCATCCGCCGGCTACGGGATTGGACAGCAGCCAGTGGACCACTTAATTTTCTACACACTTGTCTGCAGGATATGCTGGACGATGAGCCGGAAACACGCAAACATCTGTTCGAGCTGGATCGCCGGCTGGAGACCGTGCTGGACAATATGCTGGAGCAGGCAGGCGAGCGGCGCGAGAAGAATGTGCGCATGCTCTACGATCAGCTGTTCAAGCAGCAGCAGGAGGCGCTCCAGAGCAAGCAGCAGCTGCTGCGCCATGAGCAGCGCACCCTGATCCAGGCACGCCAACAGCTCCAGGCACACGTCCAGGATCTGAAGCAACGCGAGCAGATCTTCTGGGAGCAGCAGGAGGCAGCCTCGGCGTCCGCGACCTGTCCATACTACACGTCCGATTCCCGCCACCCCCCGACCAGTCCCAGGACGAGCAGCTACCAAGCCAAAGAGGAGGAGCTGCTGCGCAGCGCCAACACACAAACCATGCGAAATGGCTCCGGCAGCAGCGGCACCGGCAGCGGCACCTGCGGCTGCTCCGAGTGCCAGGCCGAACAGGACCAGCTGGCGCCATCGACTGCATCCACGTCGGTGCAGCGCTCCAGGCAGGCGATGACGACCAAGGAGATCTACGAGAGGCGCACGTGCCAGTACTGTGAGCCGCACGCCGCGGAACAGTTGAAGGAGAAATTTTTGAAGAACGAAGAGTTCAGCAGCAAATGATAGGAACTGACAATTAGCGCCCCTTTATATATACAAACTTATATATTTTCTACTATTTCTGCTAACAGTTCGCCAGATTGTTTTTATTTTTTATTGCCGAAATCAATAACTGCTTGAGAGTATCGAGAGGAAACACACAAAAGCAGAAGCTCTCGTGCAGTGCTGCCCATTTAGACATTTTCTAGTTGAATTCGGCTATTTCCAGAGCTAACTTAGCCTTTTTTGGCCTTCTATATTCCCCATTTGCACTTAGCAAGCTAATTCAGCTAGTTTTAGCTATCTTTTACATACGTTTCAGCTGCTTGTTTTTAGCCTAACTTGGCAGCACTGCACATGTGCATGTGTGTGCGTGTGTGTGTGTGTGCCTGTCAATTGCCAGGAACTGGACTCGCCAAAGTTTTAATGTAGTTTTAATTTGCTCGTAATCACTGGAAACTTGGTCAGGATAACGGAAGAAAAAAATATATAACGAAAACAAAGCACAACTTGGAACGTATTGCCACGCACTTGCCTGGCCTGCTGGGCGGCGGAAGAAGCAGACAATAACAACAACAACAACAGCTTTGCTCGTAATTAGTTTTTAAGCACTGTGTGTGTGTGTGTGTGTGTGTGTGTGTGTGTGTGTGTGTGTGTGTGTGTGTGTGTGTGTGTGTGTGTGTGTGTGTGTGTGTGTGTGTCTGGCATTAGATATGACAGCATGCAGTTAAGCACTTCTTAACGACAATCCGGGCTGGCCTGTGCGGCTGCCGATAATGGCGCTAGGATAATAAGTGCAATTGATTTTCTTGCCAAGAGTTTTCCCCAAGTTGTGGCAGTTGGTGCCAGCCAAAGTGCAGCTGGATTATAGTTTACTGCAATTTTCTCTATTACGCTAAGAACTGCGCTACAGTGGCGTCCCATAAGTTGAGAGTGCACACTGTTCAGTCGATAAGCTGTTGCAATTGAAGCTCTAATCATTTTGCAATAGTATTAGACATTAATTTACGTTTTATTTTGAAATTCTATTAGCATGATATGAGGTTTCTTTGTTTCAGGACAACCTCAAGAATATAGTACAGCCGGTTTACAGTTATTATTTCTTAGACATTAAGACATGCAGTACAGTGGAGTCCCATAAATTGGGTGTACCTTCTGTGGGGACCACGAATTTGTTGCTCTCAAAAGTATGCAACACTTCTTAATATTAGCACAGTTTGACAGTTACTTTCCCTAAAAACTAGAATACAGAAGGGTCTTATCAATTGGATCGACCTGCAACATGGGACATTTTAGGATCCCCGATTTAATATAATTCCATGCTTTGTCTCGTATATACATCATTTTTAAGTGAGGTTTTGCAAAGTGAAATGCCACGCAGATATTTCATAGAGTGAAAATCATCTTACTTAAATGCTTATAAGTATGCTGCAACAAACAGTAAAAGACGCCCATACTTGAATATAGTTCCCGCACTGAAAAGTATGCTACATTGAATTTGCATAAGCTACTTTTGGGCAACATTTATTTGAATATACAACAAGTATCTTTCTCTTCGGCTTACCGAACGTTGGTCTAAAACAAAAAAGGAGAAACTTAAATAAAGGAATAACTTCCATATTTGTCAGATACCTGCTTTTAGATAACTGATGCCACACACCTGCAGCACGTTCTAATAGACACAAATAGAGCGAAAGTTCAAACGTACGACATCAGTTGTCGATTGCGAAATTTCATTTTTCTCTCATTTGTTGATAAAGTATTCCGAACATTTCATAAATTTGATAAAGCAGAGCATTTGGTAATAAGTACATGACGGTTGGTTGAACTTCAAGCGACCGAGCTATTCATATTTGCAACATGAACAAAAATGAACATAAAAGTTGCGACTGCAAAAAAGTTGCAAGCAAATGCAGCTGCAGCAACCCCCGCTATCCCGCTCCACCCCCCCTCCCCCACGCTGCATGACAATAGCTCAAAGCATGTAACACCAACTGTCGAAACGCGGCGAAAAAGCACACAGAAAAAGAATGCGGCGAAAGAAATAACTGTGCGAAAAGTTTTTTTTCGACTTTAATGATGCGCACAGACGGCAAAAACTTTGGTCAGACAGCAGGGGCTTACCGTTAGGTCTTTTGATGGGGGGCTGGGGGGCTATAAACATAAAATTTGAGATTCTGGCTTTGTGGAGGACGAGCAACATTAGCGACATAAAATTAATGACAAATTTGTGAGCTTATGCGAATGCATTGTTCCCAAAACAATTTCTGACTATTAAGCAGAAAATGGAGAAAGCGGCGGGGCGCGGGGTCTGTGTGGGAAAATATGACAAAAGTGAAAAGTCGCCAAGGCAAGAGCGTGGTAGAAAATTTATGTGCGCAGCAAACCCCAAGCAATTACGCCAAAGACTTAGTTGCCTTTTTTGCGTTTGACAAAAACCCGAGGAGCTACAGCTACGGCTACGGCTTACGGGTAAGCGGGGCGGCGAGGACCGCAACTTTCGTTTTATTGTTAAAATGCTACACAAAAGTTGCATTTTTGCCGTTACTGCCAAGCAGCGAAGAAGCAAAGTGCACTACGTATCCATTATAACGTAGAAGAAGCTATAAAGAAGAAGAAGCATTGCGGCTGGAGCTGCAGCTAGAGATGGGTCGATATTTTCAACACGACACGAATGCGAATATCAATTCGGCAGCACAACACGTACGAAATATTGTTATTATTTATCATGTCAAGCTATTTTAGAATGTTCTATTCTATTAAATAAAAACTATCGAGATTGTCGATTCGTCATCTTTGTTTATACATAAGTAATTAATTAAACTTTTATTGTAAAATTATTTTCTATTATCAATTTTATATACATACATTATTATAGAAGTATTCTGATCTTGAATATTATTAGTTTTATCTTATGTAATTTTTTTAACAGCACTTAGCATTTTCCTTCTGTTAGTTTCGGGCTCAACACGAACACGCGCCCAGCTCTAGCTGCGACCAACCATTGGAGTTGAAAATGGGCTGCTTGTTGCATTTATCACATTTTGCACATCTTCGCACAGGGAACAACGCTTAATGGCTTCCTGCTGCCAATGCAGCCGCTGCGGCTGACAACAACTTTGCTTGGCCAGTTCTCTTAGTGCCCGCCCCCCACGCCCCCTCAGCCTCCACAACGTCCCATCGGCTGCATAAAGCACGACACTTTGGAGACTGGAGCAGTTGCTTATATTGTGGCTCAAAGTGGTTGTTAGAATGCGGCCAGCAGAAAATTGGACTAGTTTCCATGGTCGTTTATGGAACATATTCACTATATTTACTTCTATACACAATTACAATGTGGCCTCCTTCTGGCCAAAGTGTCGCTTGGCAAAGGTCTCGCCCACAATGAGCGGAAAGACGAGAGTGGCCTCGGCATACACCTTGACTGGGGTGGCCTCTTTGCGTATCTTGCCCCAGGATACCGCCTCGTCCGGTCGTGCGCCGCTGTCGCTGCCATCGAACTCGGAGCCTGTGTTTATGAAAACGGAATAATCGGCGCCGTTGCGCATCAGATTTGCATTGCAAATGTGATGTTTTATGAGGCCGCCGCCCACAATAATCATGCCGCTGTTGATTGCCTTGACGGCCATCGTGTTGAGCCGCCGCAGATCCGATAATATGTCCACGACCAGACCAGGCTGGCGGAACGAGTGAAAGTACATCATGTCACCGAGACTGCCATCAGTTAAAGCGGGACAAAAGACGGGTATTTGATTTTTGGCCGCCCAATAATATATGGAGCTGGGATCGGCCATACGCTCGCCCAGCCTGTGTATGATGCGTGAGGGCGACCATACGGTACCCTTGCTGCGCTGCTCCTCTAGCATCTCATCGAGCAGGGGCATTAGCCAATCCTCAAACTTGCAGTAGTTGTCATTGGGCACCAGTAGATTGCCAATGCGATTAATGCCACGTTCGCGCAGCTCTCGTCCGGCAAGCTCGAAGGAGCCCATAAATGTTGGCGCCAGGCACTTGATGAAATCCTCCTCCACGCCGCCGGCCGTTGTCACAATGCAGTCGATCATGCGATGCTCGGCAAGAAAACGCAGCGTCTCCCGCATGCCCGACGATACCAGATTCGAAGTGTAACCCAGAAAAATGGTGCATCTACTGCGCCGCCTGATAAAC
The DNA here is from genome assembly GCA_035045725.1 of Drosophila ezoana. NCBI lineage: Eukaryota > Metazoa > Arthropoda > Insecta > Diptera > Drosophilidae > Drosophila > Drosophila ezoana. Next base: position 22,705,135 of record JAWNOU010000177.1, on the reverse strand, counting down.
TCATCCGTTTCGTGCAGATCCTGCTCCTCGGCGCCCAGCGGCTGAGCCCTGCAATCCAACTGCCTGTATATAGTATTGTGTAGTGTGGTTTACAGAAAGCCAAACAACATACCATTTTGTTGATTTCCTTTATGGCCAGGCCAAGATTCGTGGCCTGAAAGCCGGTGTGCGCATAGGACTCTAACAGCTTGCTGTAGTTGACGCCCTGGTTAAAATCGTAACCGTGCACCTGTGGCGTGTCTTCCGGAATGCGTTCGCTTCGCTTGAGAACTGCATCTTTGGCAATTTCGGGCTCTGCTGACATTGTCAATTAAACTTTTTGTTTTTGCGCGTTGTTCGTAACATGTGCAGGTGAAATACAATCGAATAAACTATCGATAGACACAACTGAGTAGACTGTTTGCAACAAATGAGTTTTCATTTTAATGGGTTTTTATCGGTTTTAGTTTTAACTGTTTCCTCTAAAGTGTGGCAAAATTAACAAAAATATCGCATTTAATTAATTGCAAACGCGTTAGGTGGCAACTCATTTTAACATATCGATTATGACAGTGAATATACGGCCGACGATAGTGCAATCGATTGTTTTCGCTGCGCTACCTTGAGTGACAGGCAGAGAAATTGAGAGCTAAAGAGCAAGAAGAAGCAAGCACTTGAAACAACCAAACCAAAATTTTAAGGTACGACACAAAATTTAACATATAAATGGCAATCGTATAAACAATTGTATACTTCAAACATGCCCACAAACTGACATACAAAAGCAGAAACATACAAACAGCCAGCCTGCAATCGAAGCGCTAAACCTCAGAAGTGGAAGCTGTGCAGACGACGGACGACGCGAGCAAGCGCCAAGCAGGCCAACAAATATAGCAAAATGATTAAACTTTTCTCGCTGAAACAACAGAAGAAGGATGGTGATCAAACGGCTCGCGGGGGCCAGCAAAAGAAAGCTTCAGCTGCACAATTGCGCATACAAAAAGGTAAATAGCTCTATTTGGCGCCCATAACTTTGTTTTTTGTTTGATTAATATATTTGCTTTTTAGATATTAACGAACTAAACCTGCCCAAAACTTGTGCAACGGAGTTTCCAGATAGCGATGATTTGCTCAACTTCAAATTGATCATTTCGCCGGACGAAGGTTTCTACAGAGACGGGCGCTTCGTATTTAATTTCCGCGTGGGCTCCAATTATCCGCACGAGCCGCCAAAGGTGAAGTGCGCCACGCAAGTTTATCACCCCAACATCGATCTGGAGGGCAATGTGTGTCTAAACATATTGCGCGAGGACTGGAACCCAGTGCTGACCATCAATTCCATTGTCTATGGCTTGCAGTTTCTATTTTTGGTAATGTGTTGCCAGTGTTGCCAACTGCTGCTATAAAAAAATAGCTTAAAATAGCTGCATGTTAGCTTGCTGAGATGCCATAAAAGCTAAAACAGTTTAAAGTTGGCTGTTTACGGCCAAAATGAGCTAGAAAATAGCTGCATTGGCAGCACTGAGCGCAGCGTCGACTCTAATTTAGCTTCTACTAACATGCATATTCTTTTTGGCTTTTTAGGAACCCAATCCCGAGGATCCGCTTAACAAGGAAGCCGCCGATGTGCTGCAAAGCAATCGACGTCAATTTGAATATAATGTAAAAAAGGCAATGCGTGGAGGTATCGTTGGCGAGACTTACTTTGAATGCTGTCTCAAGTGATATAGGAAATCAAAAGTCTTTAATTTAAGTAACGGCATCTGCCTGCTGCTGCTGCCAGCTCCAATGTTTCAATGATGATGAATGCGCTTTTATTAGTTCTATACAAAAAACAACAAGCAGCGGGCATGGAACAAAAACAATAACAACAGGCAGATTGGCCGCAACAGCAGCAACAACAACAACAGCAACAACAAATTATCGTAATAAAACAACCACTGCGAACCGAAAACCGATTCGAGTCAGCACCTTTTTTTTTAGTCTAAAGCCAACATACATAATATAAATTCGTCATCATGTTTGTAATGCATTGAGGGAAACAGCTCCAAGTAAACAAAAAAAAAAAAGAGATATAAATGAAAACGAATGTGAAGTTTTTCACGAATTGATAATTAGCTGATTGTAGAATACGCAAGCAATGCGACATGTTGGCATTTTAGTTCATATCATTTAACTACAATTGGCCAAAATTGGGTTGGCATTAGCTAATCGAAGAAACGAGAATGTATTCATTTTGTTCTTGTTTTAATATATAAGTTTATTTTAGTATTTATCAATTAAACATGCTCCGCCAGTTTTATTGACCCAACCCAACTGCCCCTCACAAGTGTATGCTGTGCCGCGCCAGCTGCATATTGCGCCACAGGCACAAATCGGCGACAGCCGCCTGCCGGCCACCCTGCAGGCGCAGGTCATAGAGGCGACTAATGAGACCCACGCGTATATCATCGGTAGCCAGCACCTTGAGCAGCTGTTGCATCAGGTTCGCGGGCAGCAGACGCAACACGGGCGTCACTCGCTCACCGCCGCATTCCACCAGCAGCGAGATGAACTGATAGACAAAGACGGCCTTGGGTGAGAGCTCGTCACCGCTGACAAATTGCAGAAAGACGCGGAATATGTGCTTCACGCTTGACTGCAGTGGCTCCTTGAGATTGAGTGGCGTGGCGCGCAGCTCAGCGCTGGGCGTGCTCAGCATGGCGGCCACATTTGTGCCGCTGCCATCGGCAAAATCATTGGAATTTTCGTTGCTGCCATCGCCAATCACTTTGCGCACCTTGGCGGCATTGGCCACGCCCTGCAGCTCGTCGTCGTCGTGGGAACGCGAGCGTTTCTTGAGCGCAGCTGCAGCGGCATTGGCCGAGCTGCGCGTCTCCAGGCAGGAGATGATGCAGTAGACACAGAGGCGCGCCAGCACCAGCGACTGTGGCTCATTGATGTCCTCGCTGCAAGAGATGAATAGCAATTAGTAAGGTTACGTTGTGGCATACGTGACACGCACCCTTGACGACGCAGGATTAGTGGAGCCACCACATACTGCAGCAATGCCTCGGTGCTGCGCTCGATGTCCAGATGCATCACAGCGAACACAATGTCCATGCACTTGGCCATGTCGCGCATGTATTTGCAGCTGAGCAGCTGCTCCACCAGCTGTGTTACCAGCCAGGAGGCACCGCCGGCCAGCAGCAACGATTCCAGCGTTTGTGCCGCACGCACCGGCAAGTGTCCGGCTTCGGCAACGCTGCGCCAGCATTCGCGAAACTGTTCGATGAGCGGCGTGTGGGAAATGAGACGGGATTTGGTATTGGGCGCCGGATGCACATCGTGCTGCATTTTGCGTATGATCTGATAGGAGAGCGCCAGGCGTTCCTTGGAGTTCTCCTGGCTGGACAGCTCTTCGGTGGTGAGCGGTGCCAGAAATTGTTGGATCATATTCAGCGGCTTCAGCAGCTCCGTTTCCCGGACCGAGTACATGTACGCGCACAGGAACGAGGTGGCACACACTGTGAAGCTAAAGAGGCGACGCTTCATGTTGTCCAATATGCTCTTCACGTCCGCCGAAGAGAGTGTTTCCTGCTCCCAGGCAATAAGCACATGATGCAGCACACCGGGCAAATTGAGGCATATGTCCTGCCAGGTGAGGCTGCTGGGTTTCAGCTGTGCCGCCTCCGGTTTGCTCAGACTCAACAGCAGCTCGTCCACTATGCTGTCATCGCAAAGCGCTAAAATCTGGCGCGGATTCTTCAGCTTATTGCGCTCCATCATGCACTCGCGCACCCACTTCTCAAAGAAGGAGTCGCCTCGCTCGGACAGAACAACCTGAAAAAGCATCATTAGATACGATAATAGAAGCTATTAAATGAGCACTCACATCCGATCCGTAGGTCTGCACAATGCTAGTGAGCATCAGGAAGGACACATCGAACAGCGTGGAGCGTATGACGGACAGTTTGCCCAGTTCACCGGGCAGCTGTTTGGAGTTCTCGTTGCACTGTATTAGACGCGAGACGAATGTTTTAAGGCGACCCTCTACGGTGGCCACGGACAGGATCAGCTCAAAGCTATTGCCCACTGGCACCTGGCAGAGCACATTCACCATATCCGGCAGCTTGTTGGTGCACAACGTTTTCAGCACGCCAGAAAGTGGCACCTCGGCGCGTTTTATGAAATTTATGTTCGACGGCGTCTGCTGACCATTGTCGCACTTCTTGAGCAGCATCGAGGCGGCCTCACTGCAACGGATTAACGATTAAATCATAGCTCTAACTGGCTTAAATGATTACCCACCGCTGGCTGGCGAACTTCTTGACATGAACATCGTTTACCAGCTGCTGCTTGGTCCAGTCGTTGAGCAGAAACTCAATAATATTGCACGAGCACTTGGTATCCATAAAGTCCAGCAGCAGATTGTCCTCAATGAGCAGCTCCAGCGCCTCCACCAGCTCGGGTATGTAGTCTGTCGATGCCAATGGCTGCTCGCCCGGCACACGCTGCAGCGCATGCAGCTGCTTGATAATGTGCGGCATCTTGAAGAACATAAAGGCGCCCCACATCGTATCCGGACTGGTGTCGGCCACATTGCTGAGTGTGAGAAAGCCCGCGCGTATAATCTCATAGAAAAGACGCGTGTTGGTATAGCCCTTGAGCCGCTGCAGCATTTGCAGTTCGGCCACATAGTACGAGGTGTCCTTGCAGGGATTCAAAAGCACTTCAACGGCGAGCAGTGGTTGCACACAGCACGAAATCTTTTCCACCGTGGGGCAAGGATTGAGCGTTTGCAGCTCCAAGTGCTTGGCATCGATGTAGGCCAATTGCTTGAGCTGCTGCTCGGCAGTTGCCGCGCTGAGCGTAAAGTTGGAGTTGGTAAGCGAGGCCTTGATGCTGGCGTAGAGATCGCGCAGCCTGTCCAGGGACTCCAACTCCTCGTGACAGCCCACGTTCAGCATGGCCAGCACGAACTGTTGCTGCGTCAGATGGTCGATGAGCAGACAGCTCTGGTCCAGCATATAGGACTGCTCGGCGCTCATCTCGCCGCGCATCTCGTACTGTTGCAAGGTGCGCGCAAATATCTGCATGATCCACAAAACCAGCTGCACCACGGCGCCGGGCAGCAGCGACTCCTCCGACTTGATGCTGGCAAAGGTTTAGGTTTTAACTGGAACTTGATTTGTGCATACAATCAAGACTCACCGACAGGTGATGCCGTCTATGATGCTGACCAGAAACTCCAGCAACGCGGTCACACAATAAACCCGTCCCAATTTATCATATTTGGCTATGCAGCGCAAGACCGCAGCATGCGAGACGAGGTGCGCGCACAGCGAGTGCTTCAGATAGTTCAAAACGAGCTAAAGGAGTAAAAGAAATGGGTTAGAAAGATGATTGTTAAGGAAATTTATCTATATATTCACCGAATTCGCTGTGGAGCCAATGACCGCCTGCTGCAGCAGACAATCCGCCAGGTTGTAGACATCGCCGCTAACACCGCGGGGTAGGACCTGAAAAAAAAGGCAAGTATAAATTTAAGGGCATGTTTAAGTTTATTATGATATGTGCACGGGGATAACCTAAAGTTGGCCTTAATATAAAATGAGCCCCATGATTATATACATGGAAAACTACTCACTAATTGGTTGACTTAGAGCTAAGTTATCTTAAATTTGAATCCTCAAAGAAAGCTATTCCAACACAGTGCCAGCTGAGCAAAATGTCATTAGAATTAAATCAGTTGAACTATTATAGATTAAAAATTTGGGGTACCTATACGCACAGCATACAAAAACAAACAACAATCTTCAAGTTATAAACGAATACCACACAATTACATTAAATACAGTTTAGTTCCATATAGTTCTTCAATTTTCTATTACGCGTTAAATGATGTTTCGTTTAAATTTGCAACGCATTCAGGGTTGCTTCATGAGCAGTTTAAGAGGATCATATCGACGGAGTCCAGTCGTGGGCGCAGCGTGTGTTAAGAAGGAGCACAACGATGTTGTAGGCAGCAGCGGTTGGCTGTGGAAGCGCCTGATCAGTCAGTATCAGTTCCGCACCAAGAAGGAGGTGTACTATCCGGATCGCAAGTCCGAAATGAAACGCCCGACGACAGCCAGGCAGTCGCTCACCTTGAAGCCCCAACAGCAGCGTGGCCTGCCCAAGGATTACTATTACAAGGTTCTGGGCGTGAATAGGCATGCGACTATACAGCAAATACGCAGCGCCTTCTATGCGCTAGCCAAACGCTATCATCCGGACTCGACGCACTCCGAGGAGAAACTGAAGCACTTTCAGGAGCTCTCCAATGCCTACAACATATTGACGGATGAGACAAAACGCTTGGAATACGATCAGCTGGGCGGCATTAAGGATGAGCAGGCATTTCTCGAGCAGGCCGGCAACCCCATGAACATCGATCTCGTCTCAAGGAAACACAATGCCACTGGCCAGAGTCAAGAGGGTGCGTCTTGTGATAAACGGCGTTCGTCTAATATGCTGAGCCCTTTTTCTCCCACCTAGATATCAAAAAATTAACTGGCGGCGAGTTCGATTTACCATTGACCTTTCTGGAGGCGACTGTCGGCTGCAAGAAGCGCATTGAATTACGTTATTTACGGAAATGCGACAACTGCAAGGGCAAGTCCCAGCTGATGGCCAATCGAGATCTGGGCAAGGAGCCGTGCCGGCGGTGCAACGGCACAGGTAAAGTGACCACCAAAACGGTTACATTTACGGCTGTGAATACCTGCGGCCAGTGCAAGGGCAAGCGGTATATTAATCGCAACGATTGCGAAACCTGTGAGAATCGTGGCTATGTAACGGGCAATGTTGAGGTGCTCATCGCCGTGCCATCCGGTTCGTTGTCCGGCGATGTGATCCAAATCGACAATCCGAACACAAAGCAACGGGTTAACTACACCCTGCAGGTGCCACCGAGTGATTACTTTCATCGCATCGGCAATGATATACACACGGAAAAGCATCTGAACATATCGGATGCCATACTGGGCGGCACTTTCTCCGTGCGCGGGCTTTACGAGACCGTCGAGGTTCGCGTCGAGGCTGGCACTCAGTCCCACACTCAGGTGGTGCTGCACAACAAGGGGGTGCGGACGCGTGACGGCGTCGGCAATCATATTATCACATTGAAGGTGCGAATACCGCGCAATCTATCCATGAAGCAGCGACAGCTTGTCTTGGCCTTGGCACAAGCCGAGGATCCGGTGTTTGAGTTCCATAAAAGTGACGTTAAGAAGATGAAGAATTAAATGAAGGATCGTATGTGTGCATACGAAACGTGTTCAAAAATTTTCAATGTAAACACCTAATGAATTTCAGAGTAAACTTGGGATTTCTAACATGTGTAATTCACCTTTTTTATGTTTATGCCCCACTGTGAGTCTGTCCACCGTTCACGCCATGCCACGTTAATTAACTGAAGGATCTTGTTATTCTCCTTCATGCTCAGCGCTTTAGAATTTAACCGTCACGTTATTTTGAAGATTATAGAGTTTATTTCATTATAGTAGGGACACAAGTTTTATAAACAATTATAAGAAAGTGTGTCAAGAAGAAGCACTGTTTATATTTTTCAGCGAGCGTATGCGTCTTTACTGTATGCGGTTTCTCGTTAGGGATGATGCATAATTATCGATACGCATATAAAAGTAATCAGTGCTGCCATCCGATGTACAAATGTACTAAATCTGGTATTTTATCTATTCAAGGAGACACTATATATTGTTTTCTTAATAACTGTAATTATTAGAAACTATATAAAATACGTGTGTATTATTAACAAAAATAAGTTTTTTTTCATACTTTGTATATTATGTGGCATCCGTGAATGTAATACTCGATACTTTTTGTTATAGTGCTAAAAATGAAATTAGGATTAGTGCTGAACAACACACAGACTGTATTTGGAAAGGCCCGCCAAATTCAAAAGTCAAAGCTGCAGGTGTATTAATCCAAATATGTAATTTATTGAATACAATAAAGTAGCGAGCGCATGATTTTTGTAAACTGCTTTAAATATTATGTTCTAAAATGTTTGACTTTGTACAAAATATATGTATATATATTTACTATATATGCCGAAAATTGTTCCTCCATTACACACACACTTCAATTTTGATGCTTTCACTCAATCTCTTGTTACTTTGATTATTTTGATATAATTATAATATTAGTTAAATTGGCAATATAACAATAAATGTGCTAATGTTGAGTATTGTTTTAATTAACGCAAAAATTATAGCTAATTATTAACTTTCGGTGGATTGTCAAGGGCTCAAATGAAAAATATATGCATGTAAATTTACAAAGGCAATTTATTTAATAAGAAATTGTAATGTTCAAATTATTAAAAAATATAACAGCTAACTTAAGATTGTATGACAAAAGCATTTCTCCTATCAATGGCAGCGCCACGAACAGAACTTATAACTAACAAAAATTGCTTTCAGGCAGGGGGAAGAGGAGGTCACTCAATTATGCGTTAAGGGTTTGTTTTTTTTTTGCATTTTAACTTTTTTTTGCTTATAAACCGAGGAAGAATCATCTTTGATTACATTAAAAGCTAAGTCTAAGACCTAATCATTTATTTACTTTATTTTTTTGTTTGACGCCACAGAGCTACCGCCTCCGCCTCCAACGTCGTCGCCAGCTGCATGACCCAAATCCAATCACTTTATCATCGTCGTCCTTATAACTTTGAGGAGTGAGTTTTTCTTCTTTTCGTATTGTTGTTGTTGTTGTTGTTGTTTGAATTGCACCTAGGTGGAGGATGAGGCGCCGCCAGCTGGTTCATCGCCCTTAACAGCCGAGGCATAGCTGGCGCCTGCGTTGCCGCCGCTCGTCGAACTGCCCGGCTTTTCAGTAGATTTGCCATCGCCACCAGCTCCACCAGAAGCAGCCGCAGCAGCAGCAGCAGCAGCAGCGGCGGCGGCGGCGGCGGCACTTGGCACTCCAGCCGCACCACCAACGGAAACATTGCTGTTCAGACCTAAAGCATGATGAGTTGAATCAACTAAATAATTTGTTGTGATATTGCAAAGGTACGTGTGTGTGATTGTCTGTGTGTGTGTGTAATAAATGCACTCATTAAGCACCTTTAACGTCCATGGCATAGCTATCGTCCAAACGCAAATCATGCCGCTTTATTAGCTGACACTCTGCGCCCTCAAGCGAGGGTATGGAATAGACATACAAATACCCATCCTGCGAGGCAATCAATAGTCTGTAAAGAAGGTAATAGGCATTTAATAGATAGACTTCGATATTGTAGTGGGTATCATAGACATACCTTAGCTGCTTCTGTATGGTGGTTATGGCGCACATGCGTCGCACACCCGCCTCCGGCAGGGTGACCGATGCAAAGGCCCGCCCCTGGCTAAACACATCGGTCACCTGCGTGGGCAAGTAGCTGGTGACCGTTTTGCTCAAGAATCTAAAAAACGAGTAACTTGCATGAGAGAATAGATTTGATGAGTGGTTGTGGTGGTGGTTGGTGGTTGTGGTTTGTGGGTGGTTTGGTTGGTTTGGTTGGTTGATTGAAGAAATGAAAGAAAAGAAAAATAGATAAATGTCAGGTGCCACACACAAAAAAAAAAATAAACAAACAAAACATTAAGTACAGTGAAAGCTGACTTGGGCGGAATGCAGCGGGTTGAGAGATGTCAAAGAATAAACAAAAATTCAAGGGGAAAAAAATTACATTCATACTTTTACTAGCTTTTGGATATTAGGATTGGGGCTTGAGTATTTCTAACTGTAAATGTGGAAAATCGGGGAAAAATCTGTTGATAAAGTTTACATGAAAAAGTTTTCTTTGAATAGTTTTAAAATTGATACTGAAATATGGCAAATTGTTAAATGATTTTAGATTTTGGGGCTTGTTATGATTTCTTTTTGTTCTTGGGAGTTAAATTTGTTCGTCTGATAAACGAGAAATAAAGATCCGCCCGTTGGCAGAGCCTTCACTGTACACAACATCCTGGTCGCAAAATGGGTGAAAGATTGTGAGAGACTGTGTATATATGTTGTGTATATATATATATATATGTTGCATGTATATACACCGTAACCGACAGACAAACAAAAGCTGTGACAAGAAGCAGCTCGCCCGCTTACCCCATCCAATCGTCGCTCGACTGCTTCCCATGGTCATTGTTCTCGGCAGCGCTGCGATCCAAGCGGAATATGTGCACCGTCTCCGTGTTCGAGCTGGAGACCAAATACTCGGCGCAAGTGCTGAACGAGAGCGAGACAATCGAGACGCAACGCTTGAGGCCGCGACGCAGCTCGAACAGTCGACTGCCGTCCTGGGAGCTGAACACACGTATTACGGTGCCACGCTCGCTGGCCGTGGCAATCTCCGTGCCCGACGGGCTGAACGCAATCGCCGCCAGCGGTGTATCATGTGCGGGTATCATTGTCTTGGCATGCAAATTGATGGCATCGAATATTTGCACCTCGCCAGCCGTTACGCTGCCCGGATAGGCCAGATAGCAGTGCTCCGACGAGGATGAGAGCGCACACAGGCCCAACTGATTGCAGGGCGTGTCGCGTATGGTGTGCACGACCTTCATATCCTGGATGTTGTGTATGTAGAGCGACTCCTCCAGGCAGACAATCAAGCGTTCCCGGTTCAGCTTCACGGCCAAAATTGTGTTCGAGTACGAATAATTGCAGATTTCGCTCTGCTTCTTGAAATGACACACCTTGAGCTTGCGCGGCGCACGCTGCGACACGATGGCAACGAGAGAGCTCTCGAACAGACGCTCGATCAGGAATAGATCATCGCATTTTGTGTTATAGATTTTGTCCAGCGTGGAGTCCACAGAGCCCAGGCTATACAGGCTGTAGCTGCCGCTGGTGGCCACTGCCAGCGAACTAATTGAAACCAGATATTAATCCCATATTTAACATATATTACTGTACACTTACGTTATGTTTTGATTAAAGTTGACAAACACCTCGCCCGCATCCACATCGGGTCGCCCTAGCAGGCTCATCATTGTGTTGTCTGTCGCTGTGTTCTTTGACCTGCAAAAGCGGAGCTGACTTTAATTCTCGGAAGCTACCCGACAAGCTGATACCCTGTAAGCAGCTGCTGTACGATGCACTCGTCTTACAAACAGACAAAGGAGCGGATAGACTTGGCTGTTGCTTTTAGCCAAGAATTTGTGAATGTATATTACTTCCCAGAGATGCCACCTTCTGCCTGTTACATACGTTTGCACAAAACCATTATACTCGTATTCAATGGCTGCAGGGTATCATAGTGCTTAACAAAGGCAATTGTGGCTCCGTTTAGCTATTACGCTGAAACGTGAAATAACTTTAAAATATGCAACAGCTCAGGGGCTGGGCGAGCCATTTCGATTGCGTACTAGACGAAAGCGCAAACAAAGCGAGATACATATGGAAAGGTGTATTTTGGGTTGAGCGCTGATAAAACCCCCAACAACAACAAACGAAATGCACACGTATGGCCAAAGCATTTACTTACTTTTGACAAAAACACTTTATATGCACGGGCAAAACGTTGGGCAGCGTGTGCACTAACACAGTACAATGGTTCTATTGTTAAAACTGTCTAAATAGTTGTATTTCTAAAATAATTTCTATCGCGCAATTGTTTTTGCTATGTTTTGCACTAGGGATGGGCCTAATTTGCTTGCGATATTTCGAAATCATAAATATCGATGTATGCCAGCGATATGTGTGGGCACGAAACAACGATAGTTGTGGTGCGATATTTGCAATAGCTCCTATCGATAGTGACATTGGATTTCACATATATATATATATATATATGTATATTTATTTTAGTGTGTTAAAGTTCTGTAAATATTTAGCGTAAACAGATAAAAATGATAAACCAATAACCGCAGTCTACGTTTAATTCACATTGTGCTTGGCTAATGACAAAAAGTCACCACATTTATACCGATGCGAGCACAGCACCTGCCAGTTATCAAAGTTGAAAAAGTTATATGGGCCCAAAAAGAAATGCAATATGCATAATAGTTATAAATGTAAAACAGGAAATACAGGATATCTAACGACAAATTCAGCAACGTTTGCAAAACACAAAAATTGCTGAATAAGCAAACACACAAAAAGATGCAGACACACGCAGACAACAAAAGCCATAACAAAGTGCTCGAACCAAAATAAATGCATATGCATGAGTGTATGTATGTATGTATGTACGTTATGTATCAAAATGTGTTGACTGAATTCTGATTGGATCACTGGAATACAATTAAACTGTGTGGAACAAGCACGTTCGCCGATTACATTTACAATCAAGATCTTTACAAATTTTTATGTAAGTATAAACGCCACTGCCTACACCTATTATCAACAAACACACACCCACCTGGCTTCTGATAAGAAATTAAATGAGAACGCGCACTAAAAACGTGCATCTTCTGGCTGGGCGGCGCGCATTTCAGTTTATAGCCCGAAGCTGTGGGCCATTTTGTTTTTATTTTCTTTTTATAATCAGGCCGTAGCGTCGTGATTTATAAAGTAGCGTAACCGTTAATTATTTGCTAAGTGTAAACACTCTACGCATAGTACCGTTATCGCGTTATTGTACTTTTCCACCGCACCGAGCGTCGTCCAATTGGACGCTCGAAAGGGGATAGCGCATATGACAGCGTGTGTGCGAGCAGGCGACGCTTAGAGAGTGAGGGAGAGGATAGTTCGTAATTCTAACTGCATTTTGAGTGGATTGCGCGATTCTAATTGCATTTGTTTTTTTTGTTGTTGCTGCTTTTTACGTTCATTAATAATTAGCCGAGCAATCGCTTTTATCATGCTGCAACGCTGACCGTGTACTTTTGACATTTAGAATCCAATCAGTAACTAATTCAATTCGCGCCAATTGGAGTATCTGATTCGAATTTCCTAATTGCAGCTCAAATTTCGCGCTCGAATATGTCCGACGGCGTCAGCGTTCTGCACATAAAACAGGAGGTGGACACATCATCGGCCGGCGGCGCTAGCAATTCGTGCTGCAGTCCCAGCTCCAAGGCAACCACAACTGGCCACAACAATTCCAGCAACAGCAACAGCGGCATGAAGTCCTCGCCCTCGGTCTCGCCTGAGCGCCAGCTCTGCAGCTCCACCACATCCCTCTCCTGCGATCTGCACAATGTCTCGCTGAGCAATGATGGCGACAGCAACAAGGGCGGTGCCGGCAGCGGCAGCGGTGGCGGCGGCAACGGCAGCGCCAGTGCCCACAACTCGAGCAGCGCCAGCGCCAGTGCCGGAAGCGGCTCGGTGCGCGATGAAATGCGTCGCCTGTGCCTGGTGTGCGGCGATGTGGCATCGGGCTTCCACTATGGCGTCGCCAGCTGTGAGGCCTGCAAGGCGTTCTTCAAACGCACCATACAGGGCAACATCGAATACACGTGTCCAGCAAACAATGAGTGTGAGATAAACAAGCGACGCCGCAAGGCGTGCCAGGCCTGCCGCTTCCAGAAGTGCCTGCTCATGGGCATGCTCAAGGTAAAGCCAATTATATAGCTCCCTCTGATGTACTCATATAACAATCTATATTTGTGTTCTCTTGCAGGAGGGCGTGCGCCTGGATCGCGTGCGCGGCGGCCGTCAGAAGTATAGACGCAATCCGGTGTCCAATTCGTACCAGACCATGCAGCTGCTTTATCAGTCCAGCACCACTTCGCTGTGCGACGTCAAAATACTGGATGTGCTCAACTCCTATGAGCCAGATGCGCTCAGCGTGCAGGCAGCGCAGCAGCAGCAGCAACAACAACAGCAGCCGCACACGACCAGCTGCAATGACGAGGCCTCCTCCTCATCCGGTAGCGTCAAGCTGGAGAGCAGCAATGGCACGCCGAATGGCACTTGCATTTTTCAGAACAACAACAATGATCCGCACGAAATACTTGGTGTACTTAGCGATCTCTACGACAAGGAGCTGGTCAGCGTAATTGGCTGGGCCAAGCAGATACCCGGCTTTATAGAGCTGCCATTGAACGATCAGATGAAGCTGCTCCAAGTGTCCTGGGCTGAGATTCTGACGCTGCAATTAACGTTTCGCTCGCTGCCCTTCAATGGCAAACTGTGCTTTGCCACCGACGTCTGGATGGACGAGTTGCTGGCCAAGGAGTGCGGCTATACGGAGTTCTACTATCATTGTGTCCAGATAGCACAGCGCATGGAGCGCATTTCGCCCCGGCGCGAGGAATACTATCTGCTGAAGGCGCTGCTGCTGTCCAATTGTGATATACTGCTGGACGATCAGAGCTCGTTGCGTGCCTTCCGGGACACCATACTTAATTCGCTCAACGATGTCGTCTACTTGCTGCGCCACTCGTCCGCGGTGTCCCATCAGCAGCAGCTGCTGCTGTTGCTGCCCTCGCTGCGGCAGGCGGACGACATATTGCGACGCTTCTGGCGCGGCGTGGCACGCGACGAGCACATCAACATGAAGAAACTGTTTCTCGAGATGCTCGAGCCGCTGGCCAGGTGAAAGCGAGCCACAAGTAGGAGCAACTCCCAACAGCAGCAGCAGCAGGAGCATCAAATTGCCAGTCGATTTAGCTTCTAAGTTCAGGTGCAAATATCGGTTTAAGTTAAACTAGTTACTAATCTCCAGTTTGTAAGCATTCAAGGTGTAGCTCATAACTAGTGTATATAGCGTGTCTGTGTATGTGAATTATGCGTAGAGTAAAGAGTACATTGTATTGAAAACTTAAAGAGCCATTTAATCAACTACCAAAACTACTTGACTAACATTTAACAGGAAAGAACAGTTTGCTTCGGTTTGTGCTTGGACCGAAGATTCAATACCCTTGCAGACATTAGTCAATAGCAGATATGCGACATATTTATAAAGTTTATACTACGATTATACGATGTTATAGATTGGTTGCATATTAGGTTTTTTTTTACTTAAGCGCATTGTAAAGCTTTAAAGTCTGTTTTCGATCCATAGTTTCTTTGAAAGCTAGGTCGTATATAGTCTGATAAATTATTGCTAGAATTTTAGGATGTCATCATATTTTGTTTAATTCTTGAATATTTCTAAGATGTTATGAAAAATTTATTTTTGTGATTAATTTGTAAGCGAGTCTTTCTATGAGAGCTACATGAAATAATGATCAGATGTTAAGTTTTGGTACGTATGCTAGGAGCATAGTTAAGGGAAAGTTTTTGCTGGGTTTCGTTTTCATCCCAAATTGAATTTTTTACCGATTGTAAGCATTCTAACCTATATCTTCCATACTGATAATATTCTGCTCAAATGCTTAGCTTTGTACTAAAATCCTTTCAAGAATTTCATTTTCTCCAATAGTTACTACATATATGATACAGGTTCCATGACCTAGACATATATAATGCCTGCGAAAAGGCAAATATATGTCAAGCTTCACTTAGCTACAAACCAAAGAAATTGATTTGCATAGAAGCAGACAGACAGTAGGACTTGACTATGACGACTCAGCATTTGATACTTATCAATAATCAATAAACATTATTTTATGGGCTTGGAGAAGTCAACCTAGTTGATGAAATTAAAATAACCAGCTGCAAGGGCATCTGAAAAAAGGCAGACTTATTTACTAATTATATAGTTTAGGCAAAGACAATATAAATAGTTAATAATATATTGTCTTTGGCATAGGGTTTTCCGTTTGCAACGATGAATTATGAAATTAAACAGTTGAATTAATTGTACAATAGAATCGATATCAACTAGATGATACCTGGAACCCTTTGTTGCTTACATTTTAGACTCTTAACAAAGGTGTTGGAGACTGTCGAGAGCGTGCTTATCGGGGATATGGGTTTTTAGGAAGCCATAAGATTAGCGCTATCGTTGGTCATATTTACATTTTGCAGACTAGAGACGTGTTGGCCAATTGCATTAATTGGCTTTTGACAGGCACACAAATATTGTTGATATTGTAAGGGGTTTAGGGTCGGCTGCGCTGCAGATCGGGCGAATCAAAGTACTTATTGGAGTTCTCCTGGAATCGATCGCTGCGCGCGAGCTCATTGCGAAAGTATGATATGGTCTGCAGCAGACCCGTCTCGAGCGGCACCTTTGGCTCCCAGTTGAGACGCTGCTTGGCCCGCGTTATGTCCGGCTTGCGTCGCTGCGGATCATCCTCCATGGCCTTGATCTGTTTCACCTCGCTCTGCCCGCCCACCAGATGCTTGATGATGTTCGCAAACTCGCCAATTGTCTGCTCGACGGGATTGCCCAGATTCACCGGCTGCGTGTAATTGGACGCCATCAACGCTATCATGCCATCCACCAGATCCGATACATATTGAAACGAACGCGTCTGCTTCCCGTTGCCATAAACGGTGATCGTCTCGTTCCGCAGCGCCTGCAGTATAAAGTTGGACACCACACGGCCATCGTTCATGTGCATCCGCGGTCCGTACGTGTTGAAGATGCGCGCCACACGCACTTGCACCTTTTCCTGAAAGCAAATGGAGGACATAAACAACTACAATCGGATCAAATGCTAAACATGTGTTCAATATCTTATCGCTCGGCTTTATCGCACTGAATTAATGCGCTGGCATGCGAAACTCCATGCGACTTAGCTGCCTGAGGGTATGTACGATTTCTCACTCGCTTTGTAGGCTTCTATATTTATTTATTTCAACTGATCTAACGTAGTTCTGTCACAGGTCGCCTGATTTGCTTAAGATCGTACCGTTTTTCCCTTATTTCCCACCCATTTAAGTGGATTTTGATTAATCCATGTTCACCGATAATTTATCGATAATATCGATCTTATCAAAATACGTCGGAGTTATCGGCTTTTTGCGCTCCACGTGGTTTTTTATAAAATTGTAGCCCAAATGGAAATATGCGCAGGTGGATTTAGTAAAATTGGTTGAACAAAACAAATTTACAAAGATCTATTAGTTTCAGCTAAAAACAACATTGATTTTCTACAATAGTATGCCACTTATTTTTCATATTTGTGAGTGGAAAAATACAAAACACAATTTCCCCCGTTTTCCACACTTGTGAGTGAAAACGTTAACATAACCTGCAAAAAAGTAAAATATCTACAGATAATATATGATTGATGAAAGAAATAGCAATGAACTTCCGTAAGAGTATCTACGCTTCGTCATTTTTTTTCTGTTTTGTTAACCTTCAATTTAATGCATCGCTGCACATTTAAAAATATTCGAATGGCATTGGAATCGGTAAATTAATGCCATTTAATCGGAATGACGTCAGCGGCTGGAACTCACCTGCTTGGCATAGGCATAGCTGAGCGTCTCGGAGACGCGTTTGCCCTCATCGTAGCAGGCGCGCGGACCTATGGGATTCACATGGCCCCAGTAGGTCTCGGGCTGCGGATGCACCTGGGGATCGCCGTACACTTCGGATGTGCTGGCAATCAGGACCTTGGCCATGACACGCTTGGCCAGGCCCAGGACATTGATGGTGCCCATTGTGTTGGTCTTTATCGTCTTGACCGGATTGTACATGTAGTGCGGCGGGGAAGCGGGCGAGGCCAGATGATAGATCTCATCGATCTCAATAAACAGCGGATTCACAATGTCGTGATGGATCAGCTCGAAGTTCTCGTGGCCCAGCCAGTGCTCCACGTTGCGTTTGCGACCCGTAAAGAAATTATCGACCACAATGATCTCATGTCCCTGGATCATCAGATAGTCCACCAGATGGGAGCCGACAAAGCCGGCGCCGCCCGTTATCAAAATACGCTTGCGATTCTTGTAGTTCAGATACTTGACTTTCGGATATTTGCGCGGCGTGCTCGCCTGCAGGGAGCGCACCTGCTCCTCCAGGTGGGCCAGCTGCTTCTTTGTTTGCAGCAGCTCCTGACGCTGTTGATGCAACAGCGCATTTTGCGTCTCGTAGGCGATCTGCAAATTCCATTGGACAGCATTCTCGGTGGGTGGCCACTGGCGTTGTTCCTCAACCGCATTGAGCATGGGGCTGCCGCCCGGCTCACCGACGGAGGCCGCAAACACAGTTTTGTACAAATAGATAAGTGCCAGGGCGATTATTGAGGTGGCCGAAACAATTTTAAGGCGTTTTTTTGTCAGACTCATTGTGACGACAACTGCGGCTGGCGATGTTCGAATCGAGACGCTGTCGCTCTTCGCGTGCGCTGTTTGTTCTTATCAGCAAGTGTACGTCCCACATCCACATTGCATGTTTATTTCTTTTCCTTACTTTTGTTTACTCACACAGCAAGCGATGTAATTTTTGTTCACCCCGAGTTACGCTCAGCTGTTTTCTATTCTTTGAACAGCTGTTTTGTGTGCTCGCTCAACGCGCAATTAAAAGCTAGCATTACTTAATGTATTAAATAACTTCAGTTAATTGCTTTCTCTGTTCTGATGCAATTTGTAGCCGCATGTTGTTAAAACTGATATGGAGGTTTGGATAGTTGGCAATCGGAGCTGGAATTTGAATTCAACGTCAGCTCCCGTCGTTGCTATGTTAGGGACTGCAAAACTATCGATAGTTAGCATCATTGTTTGTTAACTTAGCAGTGTCTACTTGAATATAGTTGTCACTTGCTGCAAAAAACAGATGGGAGAATATTACACTCTCGTTTTTTCACACTTTTTCTTTTTTAATAGTTCCATTTTTGGATGACCTTTAGTATGGCCAATTCACCATTATAACGATCGGTAAATAATGTGCTACCACCTGTAAAGTATCGATTACCAGCAAACTTGCAATAAGAGTGACCGCATCCAAAATTGGTTTAGTATAAGTATTAAATTTTGTCTATTTTATGTGCAAGGTCTGGCAGCTGCGTCAGTGAGTCAGCTGCTTGTAGTCTTGCGATTTCATTGCAACTATTTTTTTTGCTCGTATATTTATTAACCCGTTACAAACCTCAAGCGCAACAAAGCAATGCCGAACGAAAATGCACCCTCAGCCAGTCCAGATGATAACAGTGAGCACGAACTGCAGCAGAAGGCTAAAGAGTTAGCAACAGCATCTGAACAAATGTTGGCAAGCGCCGTTGCCGGCTTAAAACTAAAAGAACCAGGGTCAGCGCCAAGCACAAGCGATAGCAATGAGAACGAGTCAGCAGCAGCAGCAGCAGCAGCGGATCATTCAACGCTGGCCAAAAATGGCGCTAATATTCCGTCAGATTCTAGTAAGTATTTTAAGTTCATAAATCCAATTGGAATGGCAGGCGCACAGAATGAGGTTAGGTTGTGCGGCCAGGCCAGGAGTACATATATGTTATGAATGTGTGTGTAAATGCTTTTCACCGCGCCGCATTTTTAGATTACAATTTAAACGTATTCTTTAATTTTAGGCAAGCAGGCACTGCTACAGGCGGTCACCGATGCCGTGGCCCTCACCCGGCAACAGGCCAAGAAATTTACATTTTGGTCAACGCAACCGGTGCCAAAGCTGAACGAAATGGTGACCACAAACGAGTGCATCGAGCCAAACAAAGCGATTGCCGAGATACGCGCCGAGCCGTACACCTTGCCCAGCGGCTTCGTGTGGGTCACCATAGATGTGAACGATGCCAGCGACCTAAAGGAGCTCTATACGCTACTGAACGAGAACTATGTGGAGGACGATGATGCCATGTTTCGATTTGATTATCAGCCGGAGTTCCTGAAGTGGTCATTGCAGCCGCCCGGCTGGAAACGGGACTGGCATGTCGGCGTGCGTGTCGAGAAGTCCAACAAGCTGGTTGGCTTCATTTCGGCCATACCCAGCAAATTGCGCGCCTACGATAAGGTCCTCAAGGTGGTGGACATCAACTTTCTGTGCGTGCACAAAAAGCTGCGCAGCAAGCGTGTCGCCCCGGTGCTAATACGCGAGATAACGCGACGCGTTAATCTTAAGGGCATCTTTCAGGCTGCCTATACCGCTGGCGTGGTGCTGCCCACGCCGGTGTCCACCTGCCGCTATTGGCATCGTTCGCTGAACCCCAAGAAGCTGGTAGATGTGCGTTTCTCCCATCTGGCACGCAACATGACCATGCAGCGCACCGTGAAGCTTTACAAACTGCCCGATCAGCCCAAAACAAAGGGCTACCGCCGCATCACCTCCAAGGACATGGACAAGGCGCACAAGCTGCTCGAAGAGTATCTGAAACGTTTCTCCATGTGCCCGGTGTTCACCAGAGAGGAGTTCCGTCATTGGTTCACACCCAAAGAGGGCATTGTCGATTGCTTTGTTGTCGTTGACGAGAAGGGCAACATTACCGATCTGACTAGCTACTATTGTCTGCCATCGTCTGTGATGCATCATCCAGTGCACAAGACCGTTCGCGCCGCCTACTCATTCTACAATGTGTCCACAAAGACACCTTGGCTGGATCTGATGAACGATGCTCTGATCTCGGCGCGCAACGTTCAAATGGATGTCTACAATGCCCTCGATCTGATGGAGAACAAGAAGTTCTTTGTGCCGCTCAAGTTCGGTGCCGGCGATGGCAACTTGCAGTACTATTTGTACAACTGGCGTTGCCCGTCCATGCAGCCGGAGGACATTGCATTGATACTCATGTAGGAGGCGTACGGTGTACCATCCCAAGACCCGCAACCAAAATGCACTATTCGCACGCTTAAGCAAAAAAAAAAAAAAAAAACAAAACAGAAACAAAACTTGTTCACATTCTGGCCGAATTCACGTTTATTTCAATTCCCTCGCGCTCTTGTTCTTGAAAGTCTAACTTTAGTTATTGAATTAAGTATATAGGCAAAAATCGCGCTCGCTAACGCTCTGATATTTTGCATCTTGTAATTCCTCGTTTAACGAATTCTGTGTACACTACACGCATACATTAGAATTTTGATTGATTTTGTTTCCAAACGTTTCCAGTGTCATGTGGAATGCATTTTTCTATTGCAATTGCTAAGCTTGAATACTATTAAAAACAAAAACGAATAAACTGAATAAAACCAAACACGCGCAGCAAAATATAAACTATCTAGTGTTATCTAGCTTAGTTCGGCTAGTTCTCATATAATTTCACTTGTTTTCGACCACCATTTTTCACCCAGAACTGTGGATCTTGTGATAAGTGTGACATAAATATGCCAAATATGTTCACAAAAATCATTTATCAAAGGTAATTACAGTGAACCTTCCAGCTAGCGATTAATCAGTCAATCAGGGAAAGCAGATTTAGATCCGAGTTTTTCTATGCACATATTTTCAAATTTGGCGCGCATTGCCTTAACACACTGCCCTTGCAACAGTCTGGCAACTCTGACATTGGCTTGCAGAAAAAAGCGCGCGCTCAGCAAAAAACAGGTGTGTTATGATTGTGTGTGCTGCTTTTGTTTATTGCTTACCTGTGTTTAAATGTAGACCAAAATTAAAAAATACCTTACCGCAACATGGACGAGTCAATTTTTAAAGAGAAATACCAAAAGTACAAGCTACGCGTTAAAGTATGGGAAAAGGATTTCAAAAAGAAGCACGGCCGCGTCCCTTCCAAGGTAAGAACCAAGCATTTGAGTTCCCTGCGGGATTACATTTATTATTCTTTTGCTGCAGTACGACATAAGGGAGGCCAGTCAGGAAATACGCGACTCGTACAAGATGTATTATAAGCTGAAGACATCATTTCTGGAGGAGACACTCAACGATGTGCTCAGCGAGGATGGCTTCGATGTGCTGGAAATGACGCAGTCTGAGGATTTGGGTGTTGCCTTGCTGGACCAAAGCCTCAGCACCGAGAGCGTCAATGGCGGTCCTCAGCTACCCCTGGATATAACTGCGCTGGTGCAGCAAACCAACGAAAACTTCTCCAATATCAAAGAGCTGCCGACGCCGCAGGCGCTCAGCAACCTAACCAATCGCGACGAGCATCATGTCATACGTAAATTCGAGGCTGTCGAAGAGCTGGCCCAGAATAAAAGTGCCTGGGGCGAGAATGTCAGCAAACATCAACCGATGGTTGTGGAGACTTCGCCCACGTCTGCGGACGCCGCCAAGCCGCGCACGCCCTGCATCAAGGCCAGCGTCAGCAGCAAACTATTTCAGTCAACGCGCAGCTTTGCCAAACGCAATCCTCGCAAGCCGCTCTCACGCAGCGCCCTCAACTTAAGCGCCACTGGCTCCAACCATGGGTCAGCCGCTGAGCTGGCAGAGCAGCTGCCCGATTTGGAAACCATACTCATACGCAAGGCGCAGGAACATAAGACAGCGGAGGCTATTGCAGCCACCGATCACAGCAAGGAGCCCATTAAAACGCATGTGGATGAGGGTTGGCTGCAGCGCAACACGGCGCAAAATTCGCTGGAGCAGCAGGCGACAAGCGCAACAGCCAAAGGCGAGCCGAACAACAATGCCACGCCAGCCAAGAAGCACAACTATGGGCTGTCCAATTTAGATTTAAGCAAGCTGAAGGCAAGCAAAATCGCATCCGTGCCAGAAAAGCCAGTCGAAGTGACGCAGGAACCGCCAACAGCTTCAGTTCAAGCTGCAGTCCGCTTCGACTCCGATTCGGATTCCGTTGTGGCCGAAAGCGAAGAGGAAACGGAGCAGCCGGAGTACAGGCACATAGCCAAGCGGCGCAAAGTGATGCCCGCCAGCGAGTCGCCCCCAGCAGTGCCTGATCCCAAGCCAAAGCCAGCCGCAGCCGAACAGACGCCCCCAATTGCCAAATCCGAATCATCAGAGGAAAACGAATACGGCAAAGATTTCTCAGCAGACGAAGAAGATGATGCCACTTATGAGCCAGAGCTGCCCAAGAAGACCAAACGCAAGCAGGCGACAGCGAAGAGGCAAAAGCCCAAGGCCGAAAAGAAGCCTAAGCTGGAGAAGTCAGCGCCCAAGCCAAAGAAGGAGAAGCCAGCAGCCAAGTCTAAGTCGGAGAAGTCAGCCAAAGCACGTAAAGCGCCCACCAGAAAAGCCGCGACCAAAGCAATGCCTGCCCAAGCGGAGGAGGTGCCCGAGGAGCAGCCACTAGATCCCCAAGATCTTAAATATGTGCTAGCGCTGGAGTCGGGCGATATAACCTGCGTGCCCCGCATTAAGCAGGACGAACTCGACCAGGCGGATGAAACGGCGCAGCGCTACATCAGCAATTTTGCCCACATTGCCTCCTCCTCCTCTGCCGCCGCCTCTACGGGACAGCTGAACGAGAAGCGAGATGCGGCGCGCAAGAAGCTGCAGGAGAAGATAGCGTCGGGCAAGTTAAATGAGAACTTTGTGACCATCAACATACAGAAGAAGAAATTTGCCCGTGGCAAGAAATCGATGAACTTTACCAAATACAAGAAAACCCAATGGAGGCACAAGAAGCGAGTGGCTGCCCTAACCGGCCCGGACATGGACATGGGCGGCTGCGATGGCGGCGTGCTCACCTGCTTCAATTGCGGCGGCGTTGGACATTTTGCACAGCAGTGCAAGATAAAGGGCGATGCGCTGTTGCCGCTGACCGCCCAGCTGGAGGTGGATCCGTCACCGTTTCCCACGCTGGCCGAGGCCGAGCAGATGGCCACACAGGGCGCGTTGGCGGCGCATAGTCGCAACATTGAACGACTGCCACAGGCCGCCAACACGAATGCCATCTACCAGTTCCCCGACTCCAACAGCAGCAGCAGCAGCAGTGATGAGGCGGCTGAGCCTGGCGAGCGTGCTGCTGCTGGGGATGTTAACATGTCTAGCGATGATGGGGACATCGATTTCGAGGCATTGGATGCGGCTGTCGATGCGGCTCAGAGCCAACCCACCCACACATCGCCCATCAAAAGCTATGTGGGCCACAAGATACCCGAGGAGTTCCTCAAGCAGGCCGGTCTGGATGGCAGCTCAGCCAATGGAGCAGCTGCACGCACGCAGCACGGCGGCGTTAAGCCACTCTATGATCTCAATGCGGATGGCAGCGTGCAGGAGCTGACAGACGAGGTCAACGAGGTGCTGCACATGTTCGGACACAGCAGCTTTCGCAAGGGTAAACGCTCAACTTGGAACTACTTGAATTTATACTAATAAGTCCATTCGCTTGCAGGTCAGGATCGTGCTGTGATGCGCATACTGAGCGGCATGTCCACATTGGTCACCCTGAGCACGGGCAGCGGCAAATCCTTGTGCTATCAGCTGCCCGCCTACTTATATAGTCGCCGGCAGGGTGCCATCACGTTGGTTATATCACCGCTGGTGTCTCTCATGGAGGATCAGGTGACAGGCGTGCCGCATTTCCTGCGCGCCCATTGCCTGCACACCAATCAAACGCCGCAGCAGCGTCTCAAGATCCAGCAGCTGATAGCCGATGGCGAAATCGATATACTGCTCGTCTCGCCCGAGGCGGTCGTCTCTGGCGAACGTGCCACGGGCTTCGGTTCCATATTGCGTCAGCTGCCGCCCATTGCGTTTGCCTGTATCGATGAGGCGCATTGCGTCTCGCAGTGGAGCCACAATTTCCGGCCCAGCTACCTGATGATATGCAAGGTGCTCAAGAAGAATCTGGGCGTGCAGACGGTGCTCGGCCTGACCGCAACGGCGACGCTGCCCACGCGCATCAGCATCATCAATCATTTGGGCATTGTGGATGGCGAGCGTGGCATCATAAGCGATATACCGCTGCCGGACAATCTCGTACTGTCCGTGTCCAAGGACGAGAACCGCGATGCGGCGCTGCTGCAGCTGCTCAACAGCCCCAGGTGAGTGTTCAGGGGAATCTCCAATTACCGAGTGGAGGCTCATTGTGTTTCCCTTGCAGGTTCGAGAGCTGTCAATCGATTATCATCTATTGCACGCGCCGGGATGAATGCGAGCGTATTGCTGGCTTCATACGCACCTGCCTGCAGGAGCGCAGATCGAACGCCGAGCCAGAGCAGACCAAGAAGAAACGCAAGCGGGTCAATTGGCAGGCGGAGCCATACCATGCGGGCATGCCCGCCTCGAGGCGTCGCACCGTACAGAACGCCTTTATGGCCAATGAGCTGCGCATTGTGGTGGCAACCATTGCCTTTGGCATGGGCATTAATAAGCCGGACATTCGCGCTGTCATACACTATAATATGCCGCGCAATTTCGAGAGCTATGTGCAGGAGATTGGACGTGCCGGTCGCGATGGTCTGCCCTCGCATTGCCATCTCTTCTTGGATGCCAAGGGCGGCGATCAGAACGAGCTGCGACGCCATGTCTATGCCAATTCCATTGATCGCCATGTCATACGCAAGCTGCTGCAGCGCATCTTTGTGCCCTGCTGCTGCGACAAGCAGCTGGGCAAAAACTCCGCAGAGATTGCGACTGCAATTGAGCCAGCGGATGCGGCTGATGGCGCACGTGCACATGTTTGTCCCGGTCATGAGATTGGTTTCTCGGTGGAGCAAACAGTCGAAGCGCTGGACATACCCGCCGAGAACATATCCACGCTGCTCTGCTATATGGAACTTGAGCCACGCTGGTGCATGAATGTGCTCAGCTCCGCGTACATCATGGCCAAGGTGATCTCTTACGGCGGACCCAAGTATCTCAAGTAAGTAAATCTTTTAATATTTGACATTTTAATAAATATTTCTTTAATCATTAGACACGCCGCCAAGGAGTGCCCGCCGCTGGCCATGGCCATTGCGCTGCAGATCAAGCACAAAACCTTCAAGGAGGACGCCAACATAATTGAGTTTTCCGTCATAGACATAGCCGCCGGCATTGGCTGGAACAGCGGCGTGGTCAAGTATCAGCTCAAGAACCTGGAGTGGATGCAGGGTACATATGATGCACTTTATCCATATAAATTAAATCCCTATCATTTCCTTCATCTTAACCCAAGTTAATGGCTATCCGAAGCGTTCGCCCATCAGTGTCAACTTTTATGATCTGGGCTTTCGCATCAAGGCGCCGGGTGATTTCACGGAAGCGGAAATTGATGACGCCCTCGACACGTTGTACACACGGTCCGTCAAACAGGAACGCACTCAGCTCATCCAGCTGCAGTACGTGGCCCATGGTCTGTCTGCCGTGGCCTACAGTTCGTGCGGGCAATGCTGCAGTGTTGATTTTCCGCAGGATCGCTGCACCCAGTTGAAGGGCATTGTGCGGAACTATTTCCGCAACGATTATCCACAGGATTTGGAACTGGAAATCGAGGTAGGTGTAAGCAGCACGGCTAGTCCATGCCTTCTGTAACTCTTGCTAATCCTTGCAGCCCAGCAATGTGCCGGATGATCACATAATTGCCGATGTGCATGCCCTCATCAACATGTATCCCGACAATACCTTCAGTGGACGCAACATAGCGCGCCTCTTTCACGGCATATCGAGTCCAAACTATCCGGCCGTCATGTGGGGCCGTTGCAAATATTGGCGCGCACATACTAAAGTCGACTTTAATCGCATCCTCAAGTTGGCCAATATGGAGATTGTTAAGCGACGCACGTGATAAATATGTTCCAAAACCCTATGTTTATTTTATTGTTCACTCTTATTTTAATTTTGTCTCTTACCAATTATATATTTTTCTGTGCTGGCATACAAAAATATGTTGACCTATTTAACTGCACATTTAAATTGCCCGCGCAAATGAACTGCCAGGCGAACAGAGTTGCCATTTTCCAAAAACAAAGAAGTAGATTTTCATTACAAAAAGTTCAGGGAAAAATAAAATACTAGGCGAATAGAATCTATTTATTCTCCAGGATTCTCTGCTATTAATACTCATCACGTAATGCTTACAGAAATTTACAAGCCCTCACTATACCCACAGTAAGTAACAAGAAAAAGAAACATTTTAAATAGAATTACATGCGAGTTATTCGTGCCATGTTCAACGATTATATGAAGCACGATAGATGCGATAGTTTTTAATCAGCACATCACTAGCCGGCAAAGTGTTGCTCGTGCGCTTTGTTTGCTAAATCAACAAAAATTGTACGAGTTAAAGTTATTTATATTTTGTATATAGCGATAACATCTGTGTAAACTGGATATCTGCATCAATGAAGGATTGAATGCGGAAAGGAAATATAATACATAATCGCATCGCAACGCAACGCATACGCTTTCTTGCCACTTGTGATTTGAGTTAAATTTCAGTAAAAATTAGATCGACAAACCAACAAAATATATTGTGCCTCTTAATGCACGCGAATAAAATTGATAGCGCTTATCATTAGTTGCTGCCGCTACCCCGTTAATTGTTCAATAGACAATCGGAATTTGTAGTTGGAGCCAGCAAAAGAAAATTTGACTGCGTGGCTAAAAGTGCGTTGTGTGTTTGCCTGCCTGTGTGTGTGTGTGTGTGTGTGTGTGGGCGTAGCAGATGCTGAAGGCGTCGCATGTCCAATTGGAGTAAATGTAGCCAATCGCGTGCATGTATCTAACAAATTATACGTGTCCTCTATTTCCAGTTAGACAACATCAACCAGTGGCATTATGAACAGTTACGGCTGCTTAGCGCTCCTGCTGCTCGCGGCAGCAACAGTTGCCCAGGCTAACGAGGATAACGAGTCCTGCTACTCATTTGCCGGTGGCTCCGTCTATCCCGCCGGCGAGAACAAGGGCGATCACCAATTGCAGTACACAAAGGCAGTCAGTAAGTAGTTCGTTTTAACTGACTGTATAAAGATCTTTATTAGCTTAATCCTTATTTATTTCCCATTTTCCTTGCAGTTTCCAAGCCCGCGCCACCATTTGAGGCCACCGCCGTGGTCAACAAGGAGATTGTCCAGCTGAAACTCTCGCAATATCTGGGTAAATACGTTGTGCTGCTCTTCTATCCGCTGGACTTGTAAGTTGCCTTCAACTCGGAAGATGCCTTCACTGAAAGTTTCTTTTTTGCAGCACATTTGTGTGTCCCACGGAGATTATTGCCTTCTCCGATCGCATTGCCGAGTTCCGGAAGATCAAGACTGAGGTGATTGCTGCCAGCGTTGACTCGCACTTTACGCACTTGGCTTGGATCAATACGCCGCGAAAGGAGGGCGGCTTGGGCAATGTCAAGATACCCTTGCTCTCCGATTTGACGCACAAAATTAGCAAGGACTACGGTGTCTACCTGGAGGAGAGTGGTCATGCGCTCCGCGGTCTCTTTATTATTGATCAGCGCGGCGTGCTGCGGCAGATAACGATGAATGACCTGCCCGTGGGTCGCTCCGTGGATGAGACAATACGTTTGGTGCAGGCCTTCCAGTACACCGACACACACGGCGAGGTCTGCCCCGCCGGTTGGAAACCAGGCGCCGATACAGTGAGTATTTACTTATATTAAATGCATTTACACATTTCTAATTGATATCTTCCTGCAGATTGTGCCCAATCCGGAGGAGAAAACAAAGTACTTTGCCAAGAACAATTGAACAATTACTTTTTTAAATCACATTCCCAGCCCACCCAGCTTGGCTAGCATTCTATAACATTACCAATTCAAATCTTAGCGACTGAACTTAACGGGTAAAATTTTATGTAGTGTTCACATTATTCAAATTTTCACGACCGCTTGTATATATGCAAAATTGAAGTGAAGAAGGTTCCAAATTTGTTTTTATATAAATTAAAACTGTTTTATTGTACTTATATCAAGTTCAACTCGAGTGTGAAAATATGTTATACATACAGTTCAAATGTGTAATCCCTAAAAGCAAATGAAGGTAAACAATTATTTGTAAAAAAAAAAAACATCTCGAGCTGGAGCCAATAGAGGAATCTTCTTATTATGATGGGAAAGCGGAAATATTGAGAAGCTGTGTCAATACATACTACTTTCTGTTATTTTGTGGCTTCGGATAAACAGTTACAAGGAAGGTTTGGTGAGTGGTTGATTAAGTTCATTTATTGTTTTCGGCTATTGCCTGCATTTCAACAACAATGTCTTAAAGAAATTGAGTGTGGCCTTTCCCTTGCATAAATAGCAAAAAGCTCTGCTCTGTTCGCTCATTATTTTTAATATCTGGCCACTCTGTTTATGCGCAACGATGCAATCGAAAACAGCTGTTTAAGTATCGATATTTTTTTGTAAAATCAAAATAGCGGAGGAATACGTTTATCCAAATATTTACGTACGTATGTATGTACATGTGTTTATGTATGTAGGAAGTGTATTCTTGGACGGCCTACGAATCCGCAACATAACAACGCCCTTCTTTTTTTTTTTATATTCATTCCCTTTACAGATACAAGGCTATTGTAGAATAGACTCAATGCCTTATCAGATCGTAGAAACATGTACAAATCTACGAATTTAAGTTCCTAAGGTCTTCTAAATTTGTAGAACATGTTTAAATGTTAAAGTATAACAGAACATGTTAAATGTGAGCCTGCTTTAAAATTAAGTTAAAAATGTTAAATGTTAGATCCCGTTTCTTTTGCCTTTTTTTTTTATTATTATTATTTAAAGTATCTTTTAGTTGTCTGTAGTATGCATTGGACATCATTTAACGATTTGTGTGTATTTTTTTCTTGTTTATTATTGCAATCACTTAGTTAAATGTATTGTTATGTTGCATTTTATAAGGTGTTTAATTGTGTGGTTTGCAGTCGCAAATTGCATCATTATTACATAAATTTTATTTTGTTTTGGCGCGCTAAACGTAAAGCTTAAAATTTAAACATATTTGTTTGCTGGTTGTGTGTGTGTGTGTGTGTGTTGTTTGTTTGCATAAACAATGAAAACTTATATGAAATACTTAATAAAAAAGATCGCATGAAACAATGTGTGTGTTCGTGTGTGTGTGTGTGTGTGTGTGTGAGCGGTGGCTGTGTATTTGAGCTCCGGTGCGCATCCAGAGTTTAGTCCCACAAATCCAACTCTAACTCAACGGCAGCCAAATTAGGAAACGTAAAATAAACTGAAAAGTTAACAATATATATATTTTAAATAGTTGATTATTAATCTGTTTTGAGTCCTGCACTCACCCAACTGATCGAAACAGAATTTGAGCCTGGTTTTTCTTCTACTTGTTGTTGATGGACAAACGCTCGACGCTGGCGAGTAGCTCGTCAGCTGTCTGGGAGACGACCTGCTCCTGATCATCACTGGTGCTGAGATTCTGCAGGCGCTTCTCGAGCGCCGACAGATCCTCCAGCTCCTGCTGCTGCTTGACCATATAGCGTAATATGAGCGTGGTCAGCATGCACATATCCTCCAGAATCGTGGCTGTTTCAGGTGTGGGATGATCGTAGCGGTTGCGCAGCAGCCGCAGCTTCGCCTCCGCCAGCTCCAGGGGCGACTTGCCGCTGCGATCGTACATATGGACACTGGCACCGCCCTGCAGCAGGACACGCACAACCACATTGAAGTTATTGGAACTGGCCGATATGACCGCCAAGTGGAGCGGCGTATTGCCCAGCGAGTCGACCACATTCGGATTGGCGCCATATTTCAGCAGCTGCTGCACAATGGGTATATAGCCGCGACAGGCGGCCAAATGGAGCGGACTGCGATTGAACTCGTCGGCGGCATTTGGATTGCCGCCCGATTCCAGAATCCGATTGAGCAGCTCGATATTGCAGGTGGAAGCGGCGGTGCGCAGTTTGCGATTGTTTGACTCGGTTAATATGTTGTTGTAGCTGCAGTACATCAGACGCTTCATGCGGGGACGCATCTTAAAGCTCTTGCTGCTCGATGGCAGTGTGCTCGGATGTATCAGGCTTGGCAGATAGTCAACGTTTAGCGGTAATGGCGGTAGATGCGGCAGTGCGAAATGTTCCCGTTCCCCCGCTCTGTCTCTGCTCAGCAGGAATGTGTTCGCATTTGGATTCAGATTTGGCCACTCGCCGTGTGTGTTGGGCGACGATGTTGGCGTTGGGGGCATCACTGGTGGCGGCGTTATCATAATGCCCTTCGACACTGGCATTGTGGGCATGGACATGGTGGGCAGCTCTGATCCTGGTTCCGGTTCTTGTGCCACTGGCGCTGGCACCTCTTTGCCCGTGTCCACACGGTCATTGGACATGGCCGTCGTGTGTGCGTAAGCTGCGTTCACCTGCTATTTGGAATTATTATTGCGTTGCGTTCGTCTGCACACACTACAAAAAATTTTTTTATCTTTTTCTTCACGCGCTTCTTACTTTTGTCTGTATTGTTTGTATTTTTCTCGATTTTTTTTCCTGTTTACATTTTGTGCGTCAGGCTGCCAACGCGTTGTGATTGGCGCTGCCAGCGCGTGCGCCCCAGGTGGCAACGCTGCGCCAATTCGTGAATATCGCAATAACATGAAAAGCTTTTTTTCTGCACTGCGTATCGAATATTTATATATTTTATTACTTATTGATATTTGTTTTTAAAGATTTTTCACCATATCGGCGAATTTCCAGCAGTTAATTCGAATCAGTTATATGATAGATCTCAAAAATAAATATTTTTATATATTGGTTTGATGCATGAAAATTTCTAAACAATTTCTTATTCTTAAAAACTGTTAAACTTTTCAAAAAGTCGTTTTTATTGTTTATTTATACCTGTAGTAATTCATGCATGTATACAGGTGTATGCGATACCTATTTATTGTATTTACTAGCAAAAATTAAAACGTCAATTGTTTTACATTTAAAACTTTTATTCAAAATTCCTGCACATGTATTTCTATAAACTAACAAAGCGGCACGGAATGTTTAAAACATAGAGTTTACAATGCAATTGGCAAAAACATGAACATTCATTCAATAAATACGTATAATAATAATACAGATTTAAGTAATGCAACACCAGATTCAAAAATTTCCTAAATTTCTTAACCATTAACATAATATTTCAAAGCGCAAGTGTTTAAAAGTTGCCCCACGATATCATATGGAATCGTATTGTGGGCTTCACTTTAATTCAAACATTTTATTTGTTTAAATTTGGTTTTCGTTTGGGTCAATATTCGGTGTGTTAATGGTTGGATGTGCGTCGCGTGATTGTGATTTAGACCGCGGGAAGGGTTGCTGGGAAATGTTGTTTAAATCAAATATTAAAAGTATATACACATATGTGAAAAATGTAAACTCTTAAAGAGATAAGCTATATGGGAGTTTAGCTAAAGGACGCTGGGGTAGCTGTGGTCGCGGTCTAAATCCGTCTTGCGCGCTATTTCAAGAAATTAATCATCTCAATTATTTTGTTACGATTGGTGTGCATATAGGCCTTGGTGTGCCACAGCATATTGATTAGCTTTTGATCATCCTTCTCGTCCATGGCAATATCCTCGCTCAGCTGCGGATTGAACCGGAAATAGGGTATGCCAATGGTGCTGCACCAGGCGCGAGCGCGATCAACGACGCGCCCATCCGAGCAGGTGGCTTGGTCCACAAGCAGATTACCTGCATCATGATAATAAAATTAATAAATGATCTAAGGAAACCGATTTCCTCTTAATTTAATTACCAATCGTAGAAATGCCGTAGGCCAATTTAGCGGTATCCCAGATGCTTTCCGGCCGGAATACATCAATGTCCTTGAGTTCTGTGACGGGTATATGACCCGTACCCAGCGAAACAACGACCGAAACGGGCACAGCTTCTGCTTCGCGTCCAGCACTGCGCAGCGCCATGTTATATTCGTGTATCTCAGTCATAGCATCCAGTGTGGGATTATTGGCGATGAGCCCGCCGTCCAGAAAGCGCCCAAATGCACGGAAATATGATGGTGCTGCTCCAGTTGCTCGAGCGGCACGCCACACCAGCTGATCCTCGGGCTGTGGCGGCGGTATGCGTCGATTACCTAAGGTTGATAAATTAGAAAGCGGATTAGCACTGAATTAATGGGGAATGAGATGTCCCCGACTGGCACTTACTTATGGAAGTCACAATGCCCAGAATATCGCTGGCGCTGGTGTAATTGCGAAACAGGTGAAGATCAACGGGCTTGCGATCGGCCATGACGCCGGTGACCATAATCTTGGGATGCTTGATGTCAGTCATAACATTAAACTCGCCGAGATTATCCTTGAGTATCGCCTCGAAGTACTCGCTATTGTACGGACGGGAGCCCACAAAACACTGCTCCTTCATGCGCAGATAGAGGCCCATGCACTGGCGCATGGTCTTGCCACAGCCCAGACCCAGGGCCAAGATGCCGCCAGTGCTGGTGCCAGCGATCCAGTCGAACATGTGTATGATGGGCGTGCGCGATAGTTTCTCAATCTCGAGCAGCATTTGTACGAGCACCAGGCCCCGAATGCCACCGCCGTCCAGGCAGAGCAGACGACCCCGGCCGTATGGCTTGTCGCCCACCTCGGCGGCAATGGGTGATGTTGGCGACGGCAGCTGTTCCGGACTAGCTACACCCGGGGTAGATGCTGCACTGGATGAGTTAACCTTTTTGCCCTCATCCGCATTCACTTTGGTGGTAAACATGCCCAAGAGTGCGTCCATAATGCCCTGGCCCTTTTGCTCCTTCTCCGTATCAACCACGACGGGAACTCTGTGTAGCAAAGAGATATTCGTAATAGTCCAAAACAAAGCTGTGGGCGTATACTCACTGTGGTGGCTGCAGCTGCTTCTCCATGATGCCATTGGCTGCTGCGCCCAGAAAACCACCGACCATTTGGCGACTGGTGGTTGCCAGCATATTTTCAATGTGCTCGCGCTTCTCGACAGACTCGGGCGGCTCTGGCGGTATGCCATTGTAGCTGCCCTTGGCATTGCAGCCGGGCGGACACTTTGAATTGGCCTCGGAGCAGCGTTTGGCACCGACCGAATGCAATATGTAGAGTATTTCATCCTCCTTGTTGCCGCTGGCATCATTGCCAACCATGTGACGCGGCGTCTTCCCAGCTGTGTTCTTCAGATTGATGTCACAGCCAAAGACCACCAGACACTGGACAATCGGCACCAGCTTCTTCTCGATAGCAATGTGCAGAGCGGCATTTCCCTCATTATCCAGCACATCGATGTCGGCATCGTGTGCAAGGAGCGTGACCACGCACTCGAAACGATTGCGCGCAACCATAACGTGCAATGCGGTGCGTCCATCGAAATTGGTCGCGTTCACATCGCAGCCCTCCATGATAAGGGCATGCAGGGTCTCGCGGGAGGAGCACCAGTGCAGGGGCGTGCCGCCATATTTCATGTCCTGCGTGTAGAGCTTGCTGGCGTTGGTGCGCAGGAAGGATGCCACCGATGTGGGCGTTGATGTTTTATACAATTTGCTTATATTCTTGGCATTCAAATTAACATCGGCGCCGGCGAGCAGCAGAGCCTTAACATTCTCCGGCTTGTCCGTCACGCAGGCCAAGTGCAGCGGCGTGTATCCATCCGAGTTGAGATGATTCAGATTTACGGTGCTGTTCTCGGTGAGCAGCTGCAGCGGAAGAGGAACATTGAGAGTTGAGTTAACGATGGCTTGGCTAACTTGAAGCACGACTCACATTGATGATCTCTTTGGTGGTGCTGGCGGCATAGTGGAACACCGAGTTGCTGTTTATGTCCAGATGCTCGATCTTGCTCAGCGGCAGCAGAAGCTTCACCATTTCAATATTCCCTTGCTTAATGGCCAGCTGAAACGGCGACATGAGCGTTGTATGATCGGCCACATCGACGCACTGCAGCACTTTGGGATTGTTAATGTACTCGATCAGATTGAAGTAGGCAACCAAATGTGCCAGTGTCCATGATGGATTCTCCGAGAGCGCATCGCAAACTTTTTGCAAGCCATTCACATTGTAATACTGCAAATGGAGACGGAAGGACTGAATATACTGGAACATTCTCGCTCAGGCAGCTCTCACTCACCTCCTTGACAATGCCCACAAAGACGGGCAGACGCTGCATGAACGTATTGAACTTCTCCTCGGCCTCCTGCTGCAACGGCGAACGGTACAGGCTGAAGGAGCTGGTGTTCGAGTCGGAGGTGGGTCGCTGCAGCACGATCTCGTAGACGGCGCGCTTATCGTTGCTGTTGTAGGGCGGCGCAAACAGAACCATGGCATCGTCGCGTGCCATCACCTGCAGCGTGCCCAGGGATTCGCTCTTGATTTCCACGACTTTGTTCGGCGGATTATCGCCGCCCAGCAGGCGCTGCAGTACTGCGAAGAGACAGATATTTAGTGAAGTTACAGTAAAGTCTAACTAAAGACGCAACACTTGGCTAGCTACAGGACATAACAACAACAAAAACAACAACAACAACAACATGGAACATGGAACATTTATAGGCAATACCAAAGCCGGAGGCTAGCGCTCCAAAGGCCATCCAAGACATGGCTTCCGTTTATTCTGTTTGTTGATGCGAATTTGAACTTTGGAATCTTGATTATGATGTATGGTGGATGGAGGTCAAAAATGTCAGTGCGATTTGAGATTTGAGTGTGTAAGCGATGAACCTACAGAAAATAAATGTATAGCAATGTCAATTGTTAGTTTGGTATGCGCCTATTACGTAGAAGGTGTTCTCTTAATTACTGCGACTCAGACAAGAGGCAGAGAAATTGAGAGAGCGAGAGAGTGCGGGAGACGACGGTGAAATGCAGTCGACAAATCAATAACAACATCCGATTCTCTACACAAAGGCTGGCAATAATAGTTGCATAAATCTACAAAGCGAAGCTGAGATACCCTGCAAAAAATGGCATTAGCATAAGATGCGAGCGCTCGTGAACTAGAGCTGAGTGCGTGACTTGTTCGTGTTTTCTTTTGAGTCCCTATCACGCACGACTTGCCAATTAATATCACAAATTTAAGAATTATAGAAAACGCTAGTAAATTAACCTCTATTTAAGTTTTGCTCTTGAATTCTAATGAATACAATATTTTAAATAATTGTATAAATATGCAGAAAAGATCAAAAGGTTCTTCGAATAGTTCCGAACAGTGACTCACGCTCCCATCTTTAAACCGAACACTTAATAACTGTTGTTTCTTTTTACGGATTAGTATGTCGCAATTAGCTTATTAAAGCCGTGATGACACACGCCTGGGTAAGAGTATAAATGCGCCCTCATCAGCGTCTCAGCGATTCAACCGTGACTCAACTAGATCGACAAATTATATGCTTTGTGCTGCTGTGCATGAAATTCATGTGCGATTATAATATGCAAGTGCAAATTTGTTGCTGACATTTGCTTTTCCCTTTCGTCTTGCTAGATTTGCACTTTGATGCCGCCTTTCTTTCTGTTCTTTCCCTGTTTCAATTTCGCTAGGAAGTTAATCAATATAGGCTTTTACTATTATCTTCATTTTTTGCTGATTGTGCGTGTGTATGTGGTCGGGGTCAGTTATTCTTGTTGTCAAGTTGAATGTTGCACAATTAAGCGGCAACAACAGCAAAAATAAATGTAGCGTTAATAGTTAGCTAACCATTGAACATTTCGCCGCCGTTTGTTCAACGCCAAATATGTTTTAAGCACTTTTTCAAATTCACTTTTAATTTGTACTTTTTCTCCTGCTGCTTAAAGTTACTACGAGCCCTCCGGCAAGACGAATCACTTTTAATAACAAGTTCGTTCCTGTGCGATTCGTTCTATTGATTCGCTGGTTCATTTGAGGCTCATAGCAGCGAGCAGCGAATTAATATTTCTGTTATAAAAAGATACAATGTTAATAACAGAAAATACTGCTACAATAACTATTCTGCAAAATCTAAAAGTACATTTATGAACTGCATGCTTAATAATTAAAGTCTAGCAATATTTCAAATGTTAAATAACACAATATATCGTCTATCGAGCCATCGATATCGAATCTACTATCGATGTAAACTGCAAGCGCCTATGACTCTCAAACTGTACAATTTCAAATCTTTGCCGGTTAAGCATGGCGGCAAAACGGTTTCAGTTTTAAAATCGGACTTAGTTTATTTATCTTTGTAAATACATATGTAAATCGCATTTCTCGACATCTTGTAATGGAACTCGTTTGCTTTTAATAGCAATAAAGTCGCTCTTTTGAAAAATATTATCTCTAAGTACTTAAACTAAACACATTTATATAATTGATTGCCGCAAAGAGATTTCGAATCTTAAATATACATTATTTTATCAGTTTCAATATTAATTGCGATCGCCGAAAATATACACACGTTTGATTAAAAGGTCTGCAAGTTTCTTTGTGCCGTGGCATTTTCCGTATCACAGATAGCGTCCATTTTGAGATATTCCCGGCCTATAAAAGCTCGAGCTTTTGGGACATTCGACATCAGTTTTCTGAAGTTTAATCATGAAGGCTTTCATTGTTTTGGTTGCTCTGGCTTTTGCCGCCCCCGCTCTGGGTCGCACCATGGACCGTTGCTCCCTGGCCCGCGAGATGTCCAACTTGGGCGTCCCTCGTGACCAGCTGAACAAGTGGACCTGCATTGCCGAGCACGAGAGCTCCTACCGCACCGGCGTGGTCGGTCCTGAGAACTACAACGGCTCCAACGACTACGGCATCTTCCAGATCAACAACTACTACTGGTGCCAGCCTGCTAATGGTCGCTTCTCCTACAACGAGTGCGCCTTGAGCTGCAACGCCCTGTTGACCGACGACATCACCAACTCCGTCCGTTGCGCCCAGAAGATCCAGCGCCAGCAGGGCTGGACCGCCTGGTCCACCTGGAAGTACTGCAACGGTGCTCTGCCCTCCATCAACGACTGCTTCTAAGTTCGACTCTTAACTCTAATAAATGAATGCTTAAAAAACTATTGTGATGCTCTCTTTCTTTCTGTCAATATCTCTCACTCTCACTTGCTCTTTCCATCTGGATATCCACCCTCTTCCTCCCTCAAGTCTTACATGAGAATCGCATAGAAAGGCTAAAAATAAAAATGATTCAATTTTTAGCTCTGATCCTTGCAGCAAAAATCCCTTTTTTTTTGTTTTGTCTACTAAAGTATTTATTGTTCGTATGGAAGATATAAATATGATAGTTGATATTATAAAAGTAAAAAATGTTTTAGCTAGAAATGAGCTAATTTCAACTGACTTAAGACTTAGGGACCCGAAACTGCCACCGAATCTATGCTACGAAATACTTAATATTATTTAGAATAAAATGTAAATTGAATTACATAAAAAAATTAATATATATATTCGTAAGCTTAAGAGTGGAGTTTTGTATTGCACAGGAGCTGGGTTAGCTAGGCATAACTCTGGTGCCTCAGTACAAGCCCGAGGGCAGGTCCGTCACCTTGGAGCCCTGCGTATAGGAGCGTGTGCGTGCGGATATGTTGCCGGTCAGCTGGCCGGAGCCGGGATAGTCGTGCAGGCGCATGGCCGGATTGCTGCTGAAATAGATCTGTTGATTGCTGCGGGATTTCTCCCGCACGATGGTCGCATCGACGTGGCCGCCGTCGTGGGAGCCGGAGGCGAAGGCCGCCTCGAGGCGTTCCACGTTCTTGGTCACGCGGCGCGCCTGCAGCGCAGCCGTGAGATCTGGCTTTGGATACTTTTGGGGCGTGTTCATGCCCGTCATAAAGAAGACCCCGTTAAAGTGCTGGGCGGGCGGCGTCGGTGGAGCCGGCGCCGGCGCCTTGCCGGCCTCCTGGCTGCTGTTCCTCAAGGCCAGAATGGTCGGGTCGTGCTCGTCGTGACGTGCATTCATAATCACGTCAAGCAGCTCCCGATTGGTGCTCGCATTGTATGCCGTGGCGGTGGCATTCGCCTCCGCATCGGGCATATCGGACGAGGGCTGGTCCAGCGTGTAGTTCACATGCGGATCCGTGTGCGTCGCCTCGTAGTCCACCTCGTCGAAGAAGGTCTGCATGGCCGCCAGACGCTCCACGGCCGCCGAGTCGCTTGGCATCAGCATGCCATATTGGGAGTTCTCCTGGTCGGAGCAGTCGGTGCGCGGCATCAGATGCGCCAGGGAGCGCGATTTCCGTGGTGGCTGCGGCACAATGTTTACCGGCACGATGTCCTGCTCCTGTTCCAGGACACGTGGATGTGGATGCTGCTTGGCTGTCGCTGCCTGGCTCGAGATCTGCCTTTCCGCCTCGCTGACTATGTTGTCCAGCTCCCCGATGACATCCTCAATGGTGGCTGCATCGTCGTCCTCGTCCTTGTCCTCGGCACGCTTCGTCTTGCGCTTGGACTTGGTGGGCAGCACGAGGATGGGCACTGGACTTAGCGAGGCGCCCGTCTCGGAGCTGCTGATGCCCTCATCCTCGTGCTCCGAGCAGCTCTGTTTGCTGCCCCCAGCCCCCGTCGTCGCCGCCCCCGCTGCCGTCTTTGAGTTGGGCGGCACCTGGCGCGGCAGGGCGACGGGCTGATGCGCCTCCACGGGCTTGAAATTGGACTCCTGTGCGCCCTGCAGCCGGAAGATCTCCCGCTGCAGCTCCGCACAGCGCTCCTGCAGGCGTCGCTCCATGGACGTGAGCACCGTCTTCTCCTCGTGCAGGATCTGGACACGTCGCTCCAGGATGACCATTTGGCTGCGCACACGATCCGCGTCGCGTGCCTGGGCCAGCATCTTGTCCACGTCAATGTGCAGCTCGTTGAAGCGCTTAATCTCGGCGCGCAGCGCGTCCAGCCAGGGCGAGGACGAGGATATGGTTCGGGCCAGCGTGCCCGTTTCCAGACCAGCCTGGCACAGCTCCGCCTGGATATACAGCCTCTGCTGCAGGCTGACGGCGCTCTCGATGAACGTGTTGAGGAATCTGCAAGGGATTAGCGTACGTTGAGCAGCTGCTGCCAGGTGCTTGGCTTCCCCCACTTGCTACTCACTTGATGCCGGCGCATTGCAGCTCGCCGGAGCCGCCGCCGCTGTTGAGGATGCCGATAAGCAGCCGGAAGCGAACCGGTTCGCTGCAGCGCAGCCGCAGCGTGGACATGGCCTCCGAGACGGCGGTGTGGCCGGCGGCGCTGATCTTCTGGCCCCCATTGCCCTGGCCAAACGGCTGGCGATCGCAGGCGGCGGCCAGCAGCTGCAGCGCCAGGATCCGTCCGCGTATGCCCTGGCCCGTCGCCGAGGAGGCCAACGGCATCAGACCCACCGGCGTGTTGCCTAAACGGGCTATGGCATCCAGAGAGCGTGAACAGCAAATGCTCAGGCATTGTCTGCGGGCGAGAGAATTAGCAAGGAGTAGGATTCAGTTGCAAGGCGGAAGGATCTACTCACAGGCAGGAGAGCTCGTCGAGCAGCGCGCGGCGCTGATAGCTCTGCGGATTGCGGGACATGGCCAAAGAATTGGTGCCCGCCGCCAGCGGAGCGGGCGCATTGCTCGCCTGTGCCATTTGGATGGCGCGCAGCACCTCCAGCAGATGGCTGATACCATCCGAGGGCGTGGCCACGAACTCCTGCACGAAACTGCGAATGGGAATTGGGAAAGGGTAAACTCCGGCACCATATTCCTAAGCCTCCTCTTTAGTTTACCTGGGAAAGGATACCCTCAGATCGGCGCGCAGCTTGGTCAGCAGATCGGTGATGGAACCAAATTGACGGAGGGACATCTCGCTGTCACTCTCCGGCGGCGCCGGAATGGGACTTCTGTGTGGATCGAATGGAGCATTTAAGTCAAGTGGACGCATCAGAGCTGGACACACTTACTTGTAGCCGGAGTGCTTGGCCGGCAGCGTGGCGGCTTTGTAGGCATCTTCCTTGGCATGGCCATTGATGTTGACATCGTAGATCGATTGCACCTTGGCCGAGCCGCTGCCTTTGGTGTATTTGCGCAGGGAGAGCACATAATCCTCGGCATTGTAAACGGGCGGACGTTGATTCTCCTTGCTGTAAACGGGCGCCTGCGGCCAGCTCTGCTCCGAGCCAGCCATCTTATACGAAGCCAGCGAGCCGCTCAAGCTGCTGGCGCCGCATTTGACGCTGGCGGATGCCGCAGCCTGGCCAGCAGCCGGAGCGGGAGCAGGAGCAGGAGCCGAAGCAGCTGCATTGTGTGGCGGCAATTTGGGCGAGGTTTCGCAGACGCTGGGCGCCATCTGCGTTTGGTGTCGCTGCAGCGTGGAGCTGTCACTGGAAAAAAAAATGGGAGAAAATTAAACGTGAGTCGTAAAAATAAATTGATTCGAATTTGCATCCCGTTGGCGTCCGCACGTAACGCACCGGAAAAACAAGACATTCAGTTTATTAAGCATTTTCTGGCTCCAACTGAATTATTTCTATTTTTATTTTTATTAGCCAGTTTGCTGGCACTTGCTGTCAATGACACCCGGCGACGGGCCCGTGGGCAGCATTCCGCTTCCTTCGGCGGCTGTCAACTGATTAACGCGCCAGATGGAAACGTCGCATCGCCAAACGAACGCTGATTTGTTTCTCAATGTGGATTTTTGTTTATATATGTATATGTTATTTTGCTGCGTAAGCGAAAATCTTGTCAAAAAATTAACATGTCAATAGACGACGAATCGGAATCAAAAGGCGCGCACTTTCACTGATGCCAGACGCTCAGATAAACGGCCAGCTAGTTAGTCAGAGAGAGGGACAGAGAGAGAGAGAGAGAGAGAGAGATTAAAGACTGAATGCACCGTTAGCTGACAATGCGCTCTAACGGTATCTTCTGGCAATGCGCGTCGCCATATGCAAATGAGCTGAAATTATGACGTGCTTCAATGCAAAGCTATGAAATTCAACGTTTTATTTTATTTATCAATCAAACGCATCAGTCACGTCTCTCTGCATGCCATTCGAGTCTCTTCTTCTTCTTCTACTGTTTCTTCTTCTTGATTCTTTGGACAGGTGCGCCCGCGTCCGCACACACACACACCTTGGCATGTGCGGGAGGTCTATGGCCATGGGTAATTGTTGCTGCTTTTGATGATTAAAGCAGCAACGAGCCAGCGAAATATGTTTGGCTGCAATTTGCCGGCATTTCCCACAGCACGGACAGCTTTCAAGGCCGCAAAAGAAAAAGTGTCGAAAGATCAGAGTAAAATCAAAAAAAAAAAAACAAGTAAATTGAAAACGAGCGAGCTGCGTTGAATTTGCATAAATCAATTTGAGAAAGAAAATAAAAACAAAATTGAGATCAGGAGGCGCAGAGCATGACAAGATGACGGACGGGCGCTCCAAACAGCAGCAGCAGCCGCAGTTGGCATCGCAGTTGGCGTCGCAGTCGATGCAGCGTGTAGATAAGAGCGCCTAATGGAAGTGCATTCAATAGGCGTGTTAAGTGTGTACATATCAAATTTAGCTATGAGCCTGGAATCTTAATGCGCAGCCAGCTGAACGCACAATTGAGAGCATTTCGTGTTGCCAGATAGTCTGAGAAACCGTCTGTCAACTGTCAATTAATTTGAAAAGTGAGTTTTTGTAATTGGCATATGCACTTAAAAACTGTATTAATCGCTTTTGATTAAA
Source organism: Drosophila ezoana (assembly GCA_035045725.1). Taxonomy (NCBI): domain Eukaryota; kingdom Metazoa; phylum Arthropoda; class Insecta; order Diptera; family Drosophilidae; genus Drosophila; species Drosophila ezoana. Next base: position 22,663,019 of record JAWNOU010000177.1, on the reverse strand, counting down.
GTTACTTTTATTTATTTTTTGTTGCACCACATTAATCAAAGCCTTGTCTTATCTGCATAAACAAAGTTTGCTGACAATAAATAAGTAAACAAATAGACGTTTTGTTGTAGAAACTTTTGATATGAAAGACAACAAATTGCAAACAAAAAGGAAAATTAATTAATCAAAAATTGTATTAGCAACAACATGGACGACTATCGAATACCCTAAAAAATAAAAGTAAATATGTAGAAAAATAGCGCAAATATGCAAAAAAAAACTCAATTATAAACATATACTATATATATTATATAACTGATAGATTTCTTGTCTAATATTTCTATTGCGCAGCATATAATATTCGGCACATTTGTGAATTCATTAATCAATATTGTTTAAACTCAAGTATGCCAGTCTGAAGTGTTACCTGTGTTTAGTTATTTTATCAATGAAAAACTTTAGACTATATACTATATAAAGCGGGATCGCGACATATGTTCAAGTGCCCATTTGTGACGTAAATACGCAGTATGTTTGTCCAAATCTCTTGGTAATGATCTAATATTACCACAAGATCATGTCTTTCTTTCTTATTAACAACAGCAACAACAGATATTTCAACATTGTTCACAAAGGTTCATTGAATTAGATAGAGAAAGGTAAAGGCCTCATTGGGCCTGATTAGCATAATTGTTGTTATGTCTACAATGGGCCAGGGCTTGAGATTCGTCGGGTCTGTTTTTGTTTTTTTTTTCTTCATTTCTGCTGGGCTACTTAGAAAGGGCCTTTAACCGCCTGTCAATGCCAATGATTTCTGATGTGAGTTTATTATAAAAACTTTGCAAATGCCATGGAATACTTTAGACGATAAGGCGTGTGTGTTTTGTCAAAAACTAAAGATCTTTGAGTTTTTGTATTTTAAACGGCGGCGCGTGCACGAGTCAAGTGAAGTCAAGTAGCTAAGAAACTACAAAAAAAAAAAAAGAAATAGATTTTGTTGCACGTCTTGTCGACGATCGGACATTAAACCTGCAAAAGCTGGGAATTTGGCCTACGAGCTGCACGTGAAAGAAAAACTCAAGCGCAATTTCAGACTCAAATAACTCAAATGCCGCACAATGAATAAATAACTACAACAAAGCATGCAACCTCACAGATTGCGTGAACAAAGCCCCGTCGAACCCGAACCCAATCCCCTCCAAACCCCTTCAATCCCCTTCAAACCAAGTAGAGCCAAGACAATGCCATCTGGCTAAATATTTGGAATTAGTTACGTCGAAAAGATAATTGTGGCTGCCAACATGCGTGCGAGGTCATGATTCGAGTTTAAATATGAATGTGAATATGAGTATGAATATGAATGTGATTATGAGTATGAGTATGAGTATGAGTGTGAGTACTCGCATGGTTGGCTGCGCAAATGGGGCTTATCAGTCGCAAAATTAGTAAACTTCTTCCTTAACTTAACTAGCCCAATGCAGATAAGATATACATATATATTTTGTATTATATTTTATTTATTTATATTATATTTGAATTGTTGTGCTTTTTTCTTTGGTGCATTCGAAGATCATCTGGGAATTGCGCGTGCAGCCAAAGATTAGATAGACTCTATATCATTGTTAGTTGGAGAGGGCTTCAACATGCAAAGATCTTCTGCTGATTGGCCTTATTGTATAATAATTGTTTGATTTTAAGACAATTAAGCAAATTTGTAGGCAATAAGCTCAAGGGTATTTAGGTTCGAACCGTCAACCGAATTATTAAATAGTAGTTGGAATGTCGGCAGCTTTGATATAAAGTTTAATTAAATACAACTTATTGAGATGAAGATATTCAAAGGGGTGGCCCTTTGAGGGATTTGATCTTCATGCTGGTTCGAACTCCAGTTAAACTTCTCACAATCTTAGAATGCACTGTATGCTATATATTTAGTAATAAACTTTTAACCACACTTTTAAATAGCACTGGCTACTTTAGTCTTCGGCTAAGACTAATATTATAGTACATTAATGGCAAGGTTCGAACCCGTTTTGCAGATGCCCAAAGGACCAACTGCGTCGGATAACTTATCTAACGCGAACTGCGCAATGTAACAATATATATTTATCTGAAATCCAAGCTCACGTATTACACCTGATATTATCTAGAATCAATGAGAGATAAGATATATTTGTGGCTGCAAGTGCAACGCCTTTTAAGTAGGGTCCGTTTGACTAATGAGTCGTAATGCATTGTAAGAGTATGATTCATCGGCTGACTTGATATAAACTCCTTATCGCCCGTATTTATATTGGATTTGTTGGTAAATAGCATAATTAACTTATTTGTACCCACATCTTTGCATCGTTTGATTATTTGCCCCATTGAATTCAGCTATAAATACTCCAATCGACATTGGCTGCAGGCAACAGTCGCAAGAGTTGAGTCGCACCTTCCACTGCAAGATGAGTTCTTTAATTGTTGTTCTTTTGATGGGATTGGCTTTGGCTGGGCCGGCTTTGGGTCGCACCATGGACCGCTGCTCGTTGGCCCAAGAGATGGCCAAGCTGGGCGTGCCGCGGGATCAGCTGAACAAGTGGACCTGCATTGCCGAGCACGAGAGCTCCTATCGCACCGGCGTGATCGGACCACGCAACTCGGACGGCTCCAATGACTACGGCATCTTCCAGATCAACGATCGCTATTGGTGCCAGCCGCCCAGTGGCAAGAAGTCGAGCAACGGCTGCGGCCTGAGCTGCAAGTCTCTGCTCACGGACGACATCACCAGGTCGGTCAGGTGCGCCCAGAAGGTGCTCAGCCAGCAGGGCTGGAAGGCCTGGTCCACCTGGAAGCACTGCAGCGGCAAGCTGCCCAGCATTGATCCCTGCTTCAAATAAGCTCTAAGATTTGTGCCATAAATAAAGCAGAGGTAGTCTCTGGCATTGTATAATAGACTTTCCACTTGCTTTATTGACCAACATTTTGTGGAGTACAGTGATCATTCGATTAATGAACTCATTATGGTCTTGGCTCTTTGAGAAATTGCAAAAAAAAATTGTCCCCGCTCTGGTTAAACGAGCCTTTTTGGCCGCGTGGCGAAAAGTGAAATTTTATATAATGGCCCACACATAACCGAGTCATTATGACAGTTTTACCTGGCCAAAACGTACGCTATCTATGAGAAATTATTGCAAAATGGCAAACGATCAACTGACGTCCATCCACAGACAGCTACATTGGGCATGGCTAGAGTCCGACTCGAAGACGGAGTCGGAGACGGACTGTTGCTGGTAATGGCTGTAAAACAAGTTAATTTAATTTCCAATCGTAAAACAAATTACGTATGAAAGCATGCCGTTATCGCAGCACTTATCTAGAGAGAGAGAGAGGGGGAGAAGAAGAAAGAGAGAGAAGCAGAGAGAAGCGAGCAGCAATTGAATGCAGACAGAAGCCAACGACTTGGAGCTCCACATATCCACTTAGATTTCGTCAGATCACAAAAAAGAAGAAGAAGCAGAAGACTAGAAGACTAGAAGAAACATTCTAGCTGCCTCTGTATAGCCTCACAATGCACACACGCACACAAGCAGGCCGCGCTTCTTCTTGCCTTAGCCCCGCTTTATAGGGAAATCGTCCTCAAATAACTTGGTTGTCTATAGACCGATCTTTTAGATATTTTCAGAATCTATATATCATACACAAATCTACATATCATAAAAAAAATAATTGAAGAAATGTGAAAGGTATCTATAAAATCTATATGATCTATCTTTATGATCAATGTGAAATACCTATATAGGATGATCAGTGTATAATATAAGATTTTCTAAATACAAGTGTGGGGTGTATGTAGGTCTTATAAATGTCTAATGAGCCAGATCTCAAAATATCTATCTATCGATATTACGGATAATGAGATAACAATATATCGAAATAAGATGATAAACTTATTCTGCTTATAATAGATAAGATTATATTTTTACGCACAGCCCATGCCGTAAGAGCTAGGAATCTGAAATTTTCCCTGTAGTTACCTTTTGTGATGTAAATGCACGTTAAGACGGGGTTTCGGAAAATTCCACCCGCAAGTGTGGAAAATTCGCGAAAAAACGTTTGTATAAAAATTTGTTGTTTACCGATCATTCTCATTTAAAATTTCAACAAACTAGCTGTAAGACTGAGCAAGAAACGCGCCCAGTTTCAACTCTTTAACTGCACGTCAAGACAGACATGCCACAAAACCAATATACTCTTTTCACTTTTCGAACACGTATGAAATAAAAAACAATTTTAATGCAATTACGTGTATGGCGTCTGCCCAATGTAGGTCTATTTGTATTACCATTTCTGTCTAATCGCATGAGATCGACTTGGCCATATTCAGTTCACTTTAGGCCTTGTCATCGTCGTCGTCTTTGTTGTTGTTTTTATTGTTGTTGCACATTTTTCAATCCACAAAAGCAGTGAAAATGTTAAACAACTCAACAGACAGACGGACAGGGAGACAGACAGAGAGACATCCATATTGTATCAATTTGTATCAAATTCTCAAGGGTCTTCGATTGGAGTTGAATGACTTTTTATAAGACACAATCTGCCTTTTTTTGTCTTTCAATTTTGTCAACAAAACTTGCAGCTTCTGTATTTTAGCCGGTTTCCGCTCAAATTACCAAATTGAGCCCGAAGAACTTCTTATTTTACATTAGACGAGCATATTTATTTCAAGGCGGCATTCAATTTGTTTAGCTGACATTTCCGACTCCAAATGAGGTGAAAAATGTTCTGAATATGGCATATCAGAGTCCATATAAAATAGTTTTCATAAGAAACATAAATTATGTTTCCTTGTGCTTTATTATTTGAACAGAGTACAAGACAATATATTGTATATAGGAAAATTTCGGGCCAAGCGTCTTTTTCTATAATTATACCCTGAACCCATTAAAAATGGGTAAAAGGGGTATTATGTTTTTGTGCAAAATCCAAATGTATGTAACAGGCAGAAGGAAGCATCTCCGACCCCATAAAGTATATATATTCTTGATCAGCATTAATAGCCGAGTCGATCTAGCCATGTCCGTCTGTCTGTCCGTCCGTCCGTCCGTCCGTCCGTCCGTCCGTCCGTCCGTCCGTATGTATGAACGCAAGGATCTCAGAACCTATAAGAGCTAGAGACTTGAAATTTTAGATGTAGATGCTCCTAGTTCCTACGCAGATCGAGTTTGTTTCCGATAATCGATAACTTGCCCCGTTTCCAAGTAATCGATATAAATGTATATCGATATCCTGGTTTTTAAGCAATTTTGGTAAATAATAAGAGCTAGAGTTACCAAACTTGACATGTTGCTTCTAGAAAAGTATATATATATCGATTATCTTTCATTTTATACCTATCGCCATCTCCCCGCTTCTCTCTATCTATAAGCGCGCGCTGCATTTGGTGATGGAATAAGAGGGTTCAGGGTATCCCCTAGTCGGGAGCTCCCGACTAGAAGCTCTTACTTGTTTTTCTATAAAATTTATGTTTCTTCGTAGTTAAATATGCCAAAGATCGCCCTTGTTTTTCTCAGTGTGTTATTATGAATGTCATTTCTGATAGTTGGACACGACATCTGAGGCTTTTCTTGGCCCGACATTAAAACGCAGGTGATGAATTACCTGTTCTCTCTTCCGTCAACTTTCGCGCATACGTAATCCGCATTTAATCATGCGGCTATAAGAGGGTTCTCTCTGCCATCTTAGCTGGCCAAAACAAATTTATCACAACTTTTTTCATCTTCGGACAGCTACAGCTCATAAAAGGCGCAGTAAAAAGTGAAGTTTCTCCTCGTGCTAAGCCGACACCTTGCCAAATTGTTTTTAGTTGTTACAAAAAAAAAAAAACAGAAAAAAAAAGAAGAAAGAAATAATACCTATTTGGATAGACTCTTTCCCCGTTTGCCCCGCTTTTAAGTGGTTTTTCTTTGATGCTGTCAGAGATACGAGAAGACATGAAATGTTCTCATGCCAGTTCCATTTCTTTAGCCCATTTGCATTTGCGAGTGTTGTAAATTTTACCCACACACCGTCGACTAACAAATGAGATAAAACTATTAACAGAATTTAGCAACAACAATGACAGAGAAATGTGGCCACTTTTCAGTTGTCAAAAGTCGACTCACAGACTTTTCGCAGTTTTTCCCACAACAGCTGTCAGCGGTCCCTCTTGAATTGTGTTGGGATCCCATCGGGACAGCTTTTTGATAGTCAACTGTCATGCTTGACAGCCTTTGTGCTTGACTCTAAATTAAAACCAGCTGCAAAGTGCGTAACCCAGCTAGACGAAGCCCAAATGCCCTCTCCAGCAAATAGGCATACTCTACTCAAGTGCCAAATCAACAATTTTGTTGATTTTACATAGTCTGTGGTTAGATACTTCATACAAAATATCAAAATTAAAACTATGAGAAGAAGAGCTGAAATTCACATAGCTTAATTTAAATTTATATATCTTGATTTAAGATTTGAGAAAAATTGAAGTAAGATCTTCGAAAACTAAACTAGTTCCGCTTCGAGCCCAAGTTTTGAGTTCGTGCTCATTCTTAGCTGTACGAGAGTTTAACTTGTTTCAAGTTTATTGGCTCTTAATTTAAGTATTAATTTTTGTGTTTAATGACACTTTTCAGCGCTTCTCGTACTCATATATGATATTTATCTCACTTAAGCTACGATTTTTTAGTTTTTTTATGCTTATTTTGAGTACTTTTCGTACTAATGTAAAAGACTTAAAGATTGCTTAAAGATTGTTCATGCACATTTTCATTTTCAGACACTTATGTAGAGACTCTAAAGTTGAGATTTTTTGTGCTTAAGGGTTCTTTCAGCTAATTTTCAGTTCTTTTTGAACTTATATGAAGTATGGGCTTCAAGAATTGAATAGAAAAAGTACTTAAATCGAGCTCATTTACACTTTATTATTGTCTGTATATAGTAGTAAAGTTCATATTGTAAAAGAACCTCTAAATATTTTGTATATTTATTTTCTACAAAGCGAATATCTGTAGCTAAAAGTAGATCGATGGATGTGTTAAAGCTCTCAGGTGCCACGATAGGGTGTAGAGGTTGAGTGAAAGAAAAACTAAAATTTTCCGCCGCTTCATTATGATTTTCACCGCGATTTGTTAACGACAGATTGCGCCTGCTGTGGGCCAGCCCCCCCGCCCGAGGTAATATATCAACGGAGCTGTCTCTCGACTAATATAATTAGGGTTTATTGTCGAAATAATAAAAATCACAACAGGGTTCGCGGCCTGTGCGCTTGACACAGTTGCGTCTCGGGGCTGGCAGGTGAAATGTTTATAATTTGTGAATCCAATTTGTGATGAGACAGGTAATTGATGCCAAAAAGTAGTTCAGCGTCGTTTCAGCTCGCTTACCGCCGACAATGACAAGTCAAGATCATGTTTACCTAACCAACTGGAAAACAACAAGTCGACTCCGTAATCTAATCCCCCGGACATTGTGCAAGTTTAAGCAGCGCCTAGGCATAGGCATGCGCCCCATATAACCATGGGTAACCATATATCCCAGGGTATCCAAAGAACACTGGATATTGAAATCTATATCTCATTCCAGCTACCTTTCTCTTTCTCTCTCCACTCTGCTGGCTCTGATAAGCGTTTTTTTTTTGATTGGCTGCCATTTTGCTTTGATAAGCGTGAATCCCCCCGGCTGGTTATCGATCGGAGCATTCATTAATTTGCCTCTGGGCATCTGCACTCGAGTCGGGCGTATTAAAATCCGTTTGATTTTCGAGTGGCAAACACTTCAAAGCTCTTGAGCAGCCGTCAACTAAGTGGCTAAACTGAGATCTGTAGATAATAATACAAAAAAAAAAAACTAACTGCATAGAAAGTTTTGCGGTCTATAAGATGTTCAAATACCTCAATTACTTTGAAAGGGGCAAATGAAATTGCATACAATGATGTTGTGCTAATAAGTGTATTGGGCAAAAGAATGACTTCTCCTTCGATTCTATAAAGTATATGTATATATTCTTGATCAGCATTAACAGGGTAGAGTCCCTCTAGCCACATGTGTCTCTATAAGAGAGGGTCCTTAAGAGCTTTGATTATAAGTAATATTAATCATTGATCATTTATTGTAATCGATTACTCTTGTCCCTTTCTAAATATCGATATATATCGAACATTAGGCTGCGCTGTACGTTTTTTTCTCTTTCCGGAAACATATTATTTCATTTTTTTCTATCTTAGATCTGCTTGAGTAAAGCAAAATATGTTTAAGCTTAAAGTAAACAAGGGAAAGATTCCGTAAGCTTTAAGTTAATGTGGGACCATTTTTTTAAGCTTTACGTAAATATGGGATGGATAACTTAAGCTTTAAGTATATATGGGTTGGATTCTTATAAGAGCTGAGGAGAGCCAACAATGTCTCTCACAGCCTAGTACAGGCATAATTCAGTTAACCACTTTTATAATAAGGGTATTCCATTGAATGCAATCAGTTGCCTTAAGACCAAGCTGTTTAAGAGCTAGAGAACTAAGGATGTTTTATAAATCAGCATTACTTTAATTTCATATAATTCCTTTATTAAAAGAAGGAAGTCTTAACTTTTATTCGCTTCCTTCCTTTTTCCAGCATGCATCTGATTTCTTGTACAGGTTTCTCTGGCTGCTTTCTTATTTTCCTCAGCTTAGTTTTAGTTGAGTTCTACATCTTTCACACCTTTACACACACTCTTTCTTTGGCCAAACCAATTAAATCAGCCACAATGCCTGACGTGCGTACGAATCAAGTTGGTATGAAGATCATCTGAGCCCTCCAACCGAATGCCATTGCGTCTAGCTGGTATCAGGCCGGGTTGTTATCTGTGCAGACCGCCATAACTTTACGGTAGACTGATTTTAGGAAGGCAGGTAACCGCAGCAATTGTTTTATGAGTGGGGGTACGTACTTAGTTGACCCAGACCATGTCGCCGCAAGGGGCGCCGAACTCCGGCCCCAGGGCCAATTACATGTGCTCGGGGGCCCAGTTGTGCTAATGTGCACAAATTATAGGAAACACTCGAGAGCAAGTACAACTTTGCACTTGGTGGAAGGAAAAGGTCTGCTGACATTTACACCGCCTACCCTCCCGCCCGGACGGTATAATTTTCCAGTCTTTGATTTCCTGCTTTGTTCCAAGCCTGTTCGCCAGACGGGCTTTCAGTGTCTCTCTCTGCCACTTCCTTAGCCCGGTTCTAAGTTGCCCATTTACTGACGGCTACCTGTATAAATTATATTGCCCACCGAGTGTTTTCCCTCTTCCCATTAAGAATTCACTGACCGCTCCAAGTCAACGGCCTGTTGTGAGTGAACGGAAGGGAAGTCTAGCCAAGTCCCTCTCTCCCTCTCTCTCTGTCTCTGTGTTCGATAGATTGATTCTTGCTTTCGTTATGCGTTATTTGTTATTGGTCTTTCTTCGATCTCCTCTATGGCTTTAGAAAGCACACGAACATGTGAAGAAAAGGCCAATTACGACTGTGGAAGAACGGCAACCGACGGTGGACGGTCAACGGTCGAGAATGGAAACAGCCCAAGACCAAAACTTCACATTAAGAATGTCATTTATTAAGAAAAGCCAGAAGAAAGCACATTTGTCTTCGAAATACAGAAGATTAAATACACAAACAGTAAATGTAGCGAGATTCCATTCTTCCATTTTCCAAATTTTTCAGCTCAGAACGAAAGTAACTGAGCTCCGAAATCTGATTGAGGATAGAATTGAACTATATATGAAAATTGTATGAGAACATCATGATCTGTTCCATTTGGGCCCAGCCTTTGTCATTAGCCACATTTGATCTGAGTCTTCCATAGAAAGGAGCAAAAAGCTTAAAACCCCATTGTAAAGGAATAAATTTTAAGGCTGGTAAGATCAAGGAAAGACTATCAATTCAATTCATTAGGTTTCGAGTTTATTTTGCATTATCAAAGAAGCTTAGAAGCAGTCATCGATGGAGGGCAGAGCACCGTCACAGAAGTGCCAGGTGGACCAGGCGGACCAGCCCTGCTGGCTGAGCACCTTCTGGGCGCAGCGGACGGAGTGGGTGATGTCGTCGGTCAACAGGGCGTTGCAGCTCAAAGCGCACTCGTTGTAGGAGAAGCGTCCATTGGCAGGCTGGCACCAGTAGTAGTCGTTGATCTGGAAGATGCCGTAGTCGTTGGAGCCGTTGTAGTTCTCAGGACCGACGACGCCGGTGCGGTAGGAGCTCTCGTGCTCGGCAATGCAGGTCCACTTGTTCAGCTGGTCACGAGGAACGCCCAAGTTGGACATCTCGCGGGCCAGGGAGCAACGGTCCATGGTGCGACCGAAAGCGGGGGCGGCAAAAGCCAGAGCAACCAAAACAATGAAAGCCTTCATGTTGATAATTCTTCTCTTCAGAAACTGATGAAGAAAGGCTAAAAGGCCTCGTCTTTTATAGGTACAAATAATCTATGCTAAGCGCTATCTGAAGTGGCCGCGTGATTTGCGACAAATTGCAGATTTGCTTATCATTATCGGGACTACATTGCGGCTAATCAATAGAAGAAACGTATTAAAAATTGGCCATAAGGTATAACTAGATAAAACATATGTGCCTGATATGGATAGCAAGTAGCTGGGCTTGGAGCTCTAACAAGCGCTTAAATTAGCCCAGTTTATGACTTATGTATGTTAAACCAAATGCTAGTACTTAAATGTTAACCATTAACCTGGTTAACCTTCATTTTTTTTATAGTTGTTATATTTTTTATATTTTCGTGGTCTTCGCTTAACAATTACCATGCCTTAAGCGTTGGCTATTGGTATTTAAAGTAGGCTACGAGCGATGCTTGTTTACATCACGGAGTTAAGAGTAGAAGGCAGCACTGGTCTTCAGTTACCAGTGCTGCCAATTGCGCCCATTTTCTGTTCAATTTAGCTTTTTTTTTATACTTGCTTTAAAGTGCAATTGCGGAACAAAATGAATGACAAGGCGGGCAGCGGGAAATTGGGCTTTTTAAAAAGTTTTTAGCTTTTTTTTCTTTCAATTTTGTATTCATTTAAGTCTAATGTATTTATTTGTACATATATTTTTAATATTTTCTTATGCTTAAGTCAACTATTTTTTTTCCTCCAAGCAAAATAATTGAGCTGTGAGAGTTTGTAAACGGCTCCTTCAAAGACTTCGCTCTGATATATCGGAGCTATATATAATTTTGATTTACGAATGCAGCGGCAACAATTGTTGTCGCTAAATGAAGAAAACAGCGAAAACTCATAACTTTTTTCTTAAGCCCATTTTGTCGCCTCAAACGAGCTTCGTTTCGCTTCTTCTTGTGCTTTTTTCTTTCTTTCTTTGCCAACACTGGCCAGACCTTAGAGCTACTTGGCCCGAAACTCTTTCTTGAACAGAACTCAACCGTGTGTACTTATGGCTATATTTCATAACGGTCACAAGTTGAGTCGTTAAAGCCAGTGACTCGGCACAGAGCCCGAAGGCTAACACACATCATCAACGTGAACATTAACGACGCCAACTCAGATGCACATATGGCTTTCTCGACATGGAGGCTGACAAGAGATAGGCCGCAGTCTAAAGACCCAACCGCAACTATGCAAAACCCGTCATCGCCGACGCTACGCGCTGTTATATTAACCCCATTCAAGCGCAGGCATGGAGCATCATGCATTGTACACTGAAAGAAAATAGCGAGCAGCTTGTGCTCTATTTTGGCCAAGCTCGAAATGATCTGACTTGAGTGTAAAATCATATTGTAAAAAGATTTTATTTCTCCAGAAATATAAAGCAAGTATAAGACTTGAAGTTCTTAAAGCAAGACTTCATAAAACTTAAATAAAATTCTCAAACACTTAATCTACATTTAAGATTTATTTAAGTATAAAAATTCTTGGCATAAGTATTTAAAGATACATTAAGGACCTTTTTTAAATTTAAATATTTCGTATATTTTATACTTCTTTTAAAAATTGTTTCTAGTTAAATTTGATATTTTATCTTATTTAAGCTTAAGCTTAGTTAAGTTCAAGCATGAAAATTGTTGTCAAAGGTATTTTTTGTAAAAATCCATTAAAAAAAACTTCATACTTAATTTAAGAATAATCACGCTCGAACTGTAAGTTAGCTTTAACTTTAAATCGGTTCATACTAGCTGTTTTCTCTGAGTGTATCTGCGTTATAAGTTATGTTGGGAGTGGCACCCGCTGCAACCACACACAGATCTTTTCCCCCCCCCACACTACATCAATTGCTAGCGGTATTCCTTGGGTCCCCGGGCAGCACTTGTTGATCTTAAGGCGACCACAGATTTCTACACATTTCCACACATTTCTAAGAAAGTTGTTAACCTTTTGGCATTGGGTTAACAGCGAAAGACAAATGACAAAAGGCTACTGTATAACCATTTGGCCAAATGACTGACAAAAGTGGCTTCGAGCGTGACCCTCTTAGATATCCATGAATTATCGATTTTCTAGCCGGGTGCTGACTTGTGAATTCTTCTCCATTCACTTTTACTCTTGTTTATCTTATAAGCTAATATAAGAGGAACCCTCGGCCAACAGCTTGTCTCCGTGTTTATGGGTCAGCTAACAGTTCTATAGTCGGGCAAGAATTTCTAAAAACCTCATCGCATATGCATGAGCTTTGGGCTTTGGGCATTTGGAAATTCGGAATCACGGCCGACCAATTATGCGTCATTTATATAAAAGTCGCCGCTAATTGTCCAATTATAAGCCCGAAATGATAGCAATAGAAAGTACGGTTACGATAATAGTCCAGATAGTCCAAAATGTCAGCCCAGTTCAAGAACATTTCCCCTAAAATTGAGCTTGTTTGGTTTCCAAATATTTCTATCTGGGCCAAATGTTACTCAACTATTTACAAATATGCATATCAAGAATTCAAGAATGTTAATTGATCCGTTTTGAACTTTTTTCAAATTTAATCAAAGTTGTTTAATGGCACGCTTAGGGCCTTCTAAAACCCAGTTTTTCCTTTAAACTTTAATTAAAAAATTATATTTGTAATTTTTATTTGCCCTTTCTACTGAAAATATAGCATGTCGTAAATATTTTCACAAAGAAATTGCGGGCTAGATTTGAACTTCACCCAAAATTGGCATCCACCAAATATATTTGGTTAGATCCAACGAATGGGATTCAAGCTTTTGATGCCTTGGAGTTATGTCTCTTTTAAAAGTTTTCCATTTTAAAGCAAATAATTTTTTGAAAAATATATAAATAGTTCACTTCGGGTTTCAGCTCAGAAGTATTTTGGGCATAATAAATATAAATTAACCTTAACCTGCATTAACAGGGCTGCTTAAGAATTAGGGTGACCAACGCGGATTATAAAAAACTGATATTAATATATGTGTTTTAGGGTGACCAAAGCGAATTAAAAGAAAACTGTCACTTTCTTGCGTAAAATCGTAGAGAATGTTAAATGTGGAGAATGTTTGTCAATAGCCTTAAATGAGTTTCGCAAGAGTTTCTACTTTTTGTTTGTATTAACGTATATTAAGTTGAAATGAGCGCTAATCTAATTCAATGTGTGCCGTCCATAAATAAAACCATAAAATTTAGAAACTTTTGCTAAACAAAAATACAAACAATTTGCTGCGTGCCCATAAAAATAAAAACCTTTTTGCACATTTTCTCTGATAGAAAGTAAACTTGAATGAAGCACAGCAAATGACGGCGGGTCAGTCGAATTATAAACAGACTCAGACAAATTCATTATGATATCAGAGCGCGACAAAAACGAGTCGAACCGGCGACCAACCACAAACACAACAAATATCATGCATTTGACAGAAGATGTCAATTTTACAGGTTTTGGCGCTGATAAAGGAAAATTAAATAATTTAGTTGGAGTACTCTAAAAACTTTGTATTACATCTCGAGACTTCTTGAAGAATGTAAACTTATCAGATAAGATAATATAGGGCCTCTAGCTAACAAAAATACTATATTAAAAACAATGCATATTTGTAATTAAGTCAAATGCACTTGAGATTGGGTTAGCTTGGCGATAATATGGCCCTATAAAAGGGAACGTCTTGAAAGGCTTCGACATCAGTTCCTGACAAAAGTTGTAAACATGAAGGCCTTCATTGTTTTGATTGCTCTGGCTTTTGCCGCCCCCGCTCTGGGTCGCACCATGGACCGTTGCTCCCTGGCCCGCGAGATGTCCAACTTGGGCGTTCCTCGTGACCAGCTGAACAAGTGGACCTGCATTGCCGAGCACGAGAGCTCCTACCGCACCGGCGTGGTCGGTCCCGAGAACTCGAATGGATCGAACGACTACGGCATCTTCCAGATCAACAACTATTACTGGTGCCAGCCTGCCAACGGTCGCTTCTCCTACAACGAGTGCGCCTTGAGCTGCAACGCCCTGTTGACCGACGACATCACCCACTCCGTCCGCTGCGCCCAGAAGGTGCTCAGCCAGCAGGGCTGGTCCGCCTGGTCCACCTGGCACTTCTGTGACGGTGCTCTGCCCTCCATCAACGATTGCTTCTAAGCTGATCACAATTGGATTTTAGTTTTGTGAATTAAAGTAAATGTGTAATAAAACTTGATAATGCCCTTAAACTGCTTGAGGTTCCATGACATCTAGACGGTATGTATGTTGTGTAGTATAGATAGATTCTCAGTTTATTATAGTTAGAAAGACAGATTCTCAGTATATTATATAAAGATGATTCTTTATTTAGTTACAAGGCTTAAAGAACTTGATTCTATTTTAAATTGTGCTTGAAGCAAGATTAAGCGGCTTTTTTTCAAGTTGGTTTTGAACTCACATTGAAAATACTGAAAATACTGAAATACTGAATTTTTTTAAATACTTTAGTCTTAGAACTAAGAAATACATACTTAGAATAAGATAGAGCTACTCGACTCTAGTTATTTCCAACTTAGTTGGAAATTAATTTTAAAAAAGATATCTTATCTATACCCTAGCCTGACTCATCTATCGAGGACTGCAAGACTAGCTTATAGATCTTCTTGGGATAAGAACCAATTTATAAACCAATAATGAGCTTTTAATAAGTTTTAAACAAAATATTTATAGGCTTATAATCTCACAAACTTTGGCATAATTAAAAAGCAATTTGTTTGACTGGCAAATAAGTGGCAAATTTTCTCGCCATCTCTCTCGCATAGAAAGTAAAATTGAGGCTTTCGGAAGGTGGCCAACCGCAAATGACGGCGGGTCAACGCCAATTTATGGGCCAACCCCAAAAACATATTAATTATGTTCGCTTGAAGCATTAAGTCCACAAACCAGTTGAACAGGTGTTGAGTTTTGTTTATTTTTATATTTTTTTTTTGTTGGAGGTGAAGCGACATCGAGTTTAATTCACAGATAAAAATGTTAAACAAATAGTGCAAATATATCAAAAAATTTGTCAGCAGAGTTCCGCATGAGTTGAATAGACGTCGTAAATGTCGAAGGTAATTCCGAAAATCGTTGGATATAACAATGTCGTATTCATTAGATAAATCGCGGCTATCGAGAGTTGATTGACAGTCGCCCAGGGCTGCAGCACGATATGTGCGCAATTATAAAACTGCTTGAAATTTATAATCCCATTGGCCGCCCCTGGTCAAACATTGGCAGATTCGTAAATTGGGAGAAAGTGGCAAAACCAAACACAATTTTACTGTCCATCACAATCGGATATACTTACAAATCAATGTCGCATCACAAAACTGACAACTCAGAAGTTGGCTTCGATGCAAGTCAATGAGTCAAGGCTACGTTCAGATTGAACATGACGAGGATATATCTGTTCTAACGATTGAAGCTGATGGAGCCAAGAATTTCGTACTCAAATCAATTGCAAACTTTGCTTTGAAGTCAGTCAAGCTTGAAAAGAAATTCTAATCTCAAGCAGCTTTTCTTTAAACCCAAACTGACAGAAAAAATCTTAAAATGTATGCTTAAATCAAACGTTGTAATTAAAGAATATTCAAGCACAACAAATATACTTTAAGATCTTTTAAGAACTCAACTATATTTGATCTAGCCAAGTCATATTAATATCTAGAATAGAGTTCTTCCCGAAATGCTGGTAGTAGTTTCTTATCAAGTTTCTAGTTTCTAGTTCTTAGAATGGAGTTATTTTTCTTTCTCTAGAATCGAGTTCTTTTTCGTTCTGTGTATTCAATGGAGTTTTCAACATGGTCTAGGCGCAATCCCCAGACGTAAACCCAAGTGCAGTGCAAACCTATCCAATTGAAGGAGTTGTTTGAATGGTTGTCTATCTCAAGTGCCTGCGACTGATATGGCTATGGAGGTGTCCGCTCGCGTTCGATAGTCCTCAAGATGTGCACACGTTCCAAACTAACCCAACTTGGAGTAGTTAATGCAAATTGAGAGCTTGGCTGATTATTTGTGTGGACAGCTGGCCTTTAGCTCACTTGGATGGCAAAGGCTGCCGCTTTAAACACTTTATACCAAATGCTTTGGGCCAATTCCATTTGGTGCAATTAGTCTTGCAATAAGTAAGGCACTTGTTAGGGTGTGCGACGCTGAGATACCCTATTACTTGCGTAAATAGTAACTTTTGATTCTTACTAGGGTTTCCTTCAGCCTCATATTCGTTTGTTTAAGTCATTCGGCAATAACTTCTGCTTTATATTATTATCTCATCCTTATTATATTATTAGGGAATTAAATGTTATGTGTGCATATACCAACAATCAGAATGGGTCTTTAGTGGGTAGTTTGTGATATGATATCTGATATTTGTACACTAAACTAAGCCCTAAAACTAAAACAAAGTGAATGTGAAGTGTTCTCACAGTTACCGAGCTATGGTAGTAAAGAAAAAGCTGAAAATCGATATTTATCGATATTGAAAAAATGTGAATAAAATTTAAATATCTCAGTGCTGTGTATGCTAAAAGAGCTTAATCTTCAATTTTGATGGTATTTCTCCTTTCTTTACCCACTTTAAGTTAAATTCAAAGCTGAAATCGATATTAATCGATATTGAAAAAATGTGAATAAAATTTAAATATCTCAATGCTGTGTATGCTAAAAATTCTGAGCTGAAATCGATAAATATCGTATGTAATCTAGCTATTGTGCTGATCGTACTCGAATCGATAAAATGTGTGGCATGTCATTAGACTTATTTCCATGCGTGGTACAGGGTACACAAAGCCCATTGCCTAAGCTGCACAAAGAGCGGCTTTAAGCGAATTGCGGTTACTCAATCAACAATTGCCTCATTTGTCAGGTGTCCAACAGCTGTCTATTGTCGGGTTTCGAAACCGACTGCAGCAAATGCCCTAACTCGATTGTTGAACGCCTTCAAAAACACAAGCCAAACAAAGAATTTGCGCCTAACCGCAAAATGCCGTGAAAAGAAAATTTCTTTTTAACGGATTCATATAAACATATTTTATTATTTTTTTTGGGGCTTAACCGAAAGTGTTTGAGGAGCTGGTATGTTGGCCAGTCGGTTGCGTGTGACGCCCAACTGTCCAGTTGGAGCGTGTCCAATGCATAAGCTATTTATTATTAACAATTGTTAAATCAGACCGGAACACTTTTCGTCCAACTATATACAGGTATGGTCTACCTGTATTTCTTATGTGTGTGTGTGTGTGTGTGTGTGCTGCCCACTGATGTTTCTTTTATTGTTTGTCTTACACTTCTCTGTGCGGCAAGTGGCATTGTTAGCAGCTGCAACTCGAGTTGGATAGATTGGGACTGGGGCATTGGAAGATTGGGCGGCCGGGAGATTTGTGGAGGGGCTTGTCTCGAAGCGTGCCGTCGCCAATTCAATTTTTCATCTTTTCCATGGCGCTTTTTGCCGCTTTCGAGTACGGTTAAATGTAATTTGTCTGAAAAATCATTTTTGTACCCTGTATCCATTTGAAGAAGAGTATATTTCAGTTGATCAAGTGTTTGTAATAGGCAGATGGAGGCTTCTTTGGCTTTAATAACAGTCGAGTCGAGCTAGCCAGGTTTGACGGTCTAGCCGTATAGTCTGTATTATTAGGCAAACATATTCAAGTAAATTTAATCTAAAAGCCCTAAAACCCTTACTACGATTTGACTGTAAATACAGAAGTTATTTAAGATAAGATTTATCTAGAAAAACATATACAAGTTTAACAAATGACTTTTACAACGCTGAAAGCAGGTTACAGGGTATATCATAATACTTAATCAGAGGAATGGCCCATGATTTATTTAATGATATTTAGTATATATGCCACCAATTGCAATTGAACTTCAAATACAAAAGTTATTCAAGTACAAATTTGCCAAGTGCGTAGCTAAGGCAAGTTCAAACAATTCAGAGCAGTTTACAGGGTATGTTTAAGTCGAGAACTTCCCCTTTGTCTTATTTCGATGTTTTCTTCGACGCACACACAACAATTTATGTGGTCACAATATTTTTATAGCATCGACTGCCAGCCTAACGAGCACTTGTTGTCTTTCAAGTGGTTCTATTAAGCCAAAAAAATAGTAAAAAATAAAAAACTGGCAGCACTGGCAGTTCAATGCCAATGCTGCCCACACATAAGCGCAGCTCAAGAGGATTTGACTAAGCCCTGAAAGTATTTGTATTCGTATTTATATTTGGCTGAAAGAAAGTTCAGCCCTATTAGCATATGTGCTCATACATATGTATGTATGTGTGTATATATGTGTATGTGGCAAGATGTAGATTAGTTAGTGGGCGTAACCACATGAGAGTTTGGGGGGAGGTAGAGAACAATGGCGTGTCATGGGCAACTAACTGTATGGGTCGGCAGATAAGCCAGCGCGAGAGTTGACCACTCGAGTGGAGGGGACGAGAGGGGGGGAGATGTGATGTGACTTACCTCGTATGCTTTTAATCCGTTCACACTTCTAGGCCAAAACGAAATCCAATTTGGAGCATATATGCGAGCGAAATGACACGAATTGGAATTGGGCCAATGCAGAATGTACTCAAAATGTCTACACACACACACACACGCACACACACGCGCAGACACTTTTCATATATTTATTTTGAGCTTGTAAAAGTTGGCTTTCTTGCACTTTGCAGCGTCATCGAAGAACAAGAAACATAAATTGAGAAGATTAGCACAAAGCGAACTCGCAAAGTTACGGTTGCAATTGTTGTTGTTGTTGTTGTAATTGTTGTTGTTGTGGATGCTGCAATAGGCCACAGCAGAGGCCAGCACCGGGCCGGGCCAGTCAGAGTCGTACTCGTTTTACCGTTAGAATGCAATCAGCGCGCGCGCTCGCGATGCTGTTAGCTGCCCCGAAGAGGCAGCGGGTGCGAGCAGGAGAGGGCACTTTTCTAGCCAATAAAAAACTTGTTTCTCTCGAGAACGCACCGCACGACTTTATATATGTATGTATATAAATATCTATATGTTTATATCGCGTAATCGCTTCTGCGACACGTAACAGAGCCTGGGTGAAGGTGTAGAAATTGTGAAGCAGAAGCAGCCAGTGTTACCCCAAACACTTACAGTGGCCAGTGTTACCAAAAAAGTAAACAGTAGAACCTTCGCCTTGAAGCTGCAAGTTCTTTGCTCTGCATTTGACGATTGCACTTTGTTAGACCTTAAGCACGGCTAGCAAAGCCATCGTTCGTTTTAGCCAAGCTAAGACAGAGTTTATCTCGATAAAGTCAAGACCCGCTGCGATTCGCACGTCTGTTTCGCTGAAAAGTCACGCACTGACTGTGCCAGAGCCGAGGCCGGGCAACCGTAAACTTGGCTTCAACGCGCGTTGACAGTTAGTTCGACTCTCTTTCGCTCTCTCTCTCTACCTCTCCCACTTTCTTAACTTGTTTAAGACGAGCTCTCTCTGCGCCTCTCTCTTCGCTCTGCGCGTATAAGACGCTGCTTGAGCGAATATAAGAGCTGCCAATTATGCGACTAAAGCAAAGTTTGGGTAACACGATTTTTAGCTTTTCATAATTTTAACGTTTTTATTTAAAAAAAAATCAATATCCAGTTTAGAAGCAGTCATCGATGGAGGGCAGAGCACCGTCACAGAAGTGCCAGGTGGACCAGGCGGACCAGCCCTGCTGGCTGAGCACCTTCTGGGCGCAGCGGACGGAGTGGGTGATGTCGTCGGTCAACAGGGCGTTGCAGCTCAGGGCGCACTCGTTGTAGGAGAAGCGACCGTTGGCAGGCTGGCACCAGTAGTAGTCGTTGATCTGGAAGATGCCGTAGTCGTTGGAGCCGTTGTAGTTCTCAGGACCGACCACACCGGTGCGGTAGGAGCTCTCGTGCTCGGCAATGCAGGTCCACTTGTTCAGCTGGTCACGAGGAACGCCCAAGTCGGACATCTCGCGGGCCAGGGAGCAACGGTCCATGGTGCGACCGAAAGCGGGGGCGGCAAAAGCCAGAGCAACCAAAACAATGAAAGCCTTCATGATTAAATCTCAGAAAACTGATGTCCAACTGCTGAAACGCTTTCCCTTTTATAGGCTGAAGTTATCTTATCCCAGTTATTGCTATCTGAAGTGCGTATTATTATACACAGTTGTGTCAGATATCTTTTTTATTATTGACAGGCAGCTTTTTAATGTCAACCTTAACTAGATAATCGATGTGCATTAGGTTTGGAAAACAGAGAAGCAAATTGTAAATCCCTCTATTACTAAATAGGCGCCAAGGAAGTACTCTCTATGTCCAGGCTCTTGGCGTATCTTTGAAATTGGAATTAATTGAAAAGGAAGCTCTAATTGTTTATTCAATATTTTTGTAGGTAGGAAAAGCTTGACGCCTTTCCTGAAAATGGGGTCCCTAATTCTAAATACTTTCTGCATTCCCAGCAGCTGTTCAGTCTCCATATCGCGTTATCAATATTATTTTAATATTAAATATAATAATATGATATTAAAGTTCTTGACTATTTCCATGACATTGCACTCTTATTATCACGTACAAACAGGAAATATTATTTTGAATTTCAATCCCATAGATAGGAGAATATATTAAAAGAATGCTTTCAAGTTCCCTATCTGAAATTCTAAAATACGCAAAGTACTTTAGATAGCTGCCCGCTGGAGATTAAATGTTTCCTATAAAAACGAAAGCGTTTCAGCAGTGGGACATCAGTTTTCTGAAGTTGAATCATGAAGGCTTTCATTGTTTTGGTTGCTCTGGCACTTGCCGCCCCCGCTTTCGGTCGCACCATGGACCGTTGCTCCCTGGCCCGCGAGATGTCAGACCTGGGCGTTCCTCGTGACCAGCTGAACAAGTGGACCTGCATTGCCGAGCACGAGAGCAACTACCGCACCGGCGTGGTGGGCCCTGAGAACTCGGACGGCTCCAACGACTACGGCATCTTCCAGATCAATGACTTGTACTGGTGCCAGCCTCCCAACGGTCGCTTCTCCTACAACGAGTGCGCTTTGAGCTGCAACGACCTGTTGACTGATGACATCTACAACGACGTCCGTTGCGCCCAGAAGGTGCTCAGCCAGCAGGGCTGGTCCGCCTGGTCCACCTGGCACTTCTGTGACGGCTATCTGCCCTCCATCGATGACTGCTTCTAAGATATTTACCTGGACAACAATATACGCTAATAAATGAGTTTTTCAAAAAAGTTTCATTTTCTGCTGCCGCATTTTGTTTAAGACCAACCGGTCAAGCAGTGTAATTTTGCAAGCAGTGCGCGTTGGAAACAGTGCGTTATGCCTGCCCGAAGTTATGCAACACTTATTTGTACTACTTGGCTGACAAAAGCTGTTTGCTCTGACAGCTGAGCTGCGGTTAATTTTGAATTGTGTATTTGCTTTTAGCTCACCTGTAGCACATGGATTTGCCCGGTTCGTAAATGGAGTCCAGCGAATAATCATCTACATTGGAGCTGCAGGCGTTGGTGCGCTTATCGAGCGCATCCTCGTAGCAATAGCTGCAGCTGCAGCAGGAGTACTGGGAACAATAGGAGGAGGCGTCCATGTCTGTGATGCCAATGGAGCACTCCTCATCCGGTCTACGCTGCGTCGGCACGGGCGTGACTTTCTGTGGCGCTGAGCGACTGTATGGAAATAAAGGAAAATTGGATATAACAGCCAAATGGAGGGGATGGAGATAACTACCTCTTGGTGCGTGTGTCCATGGTGTCCATGACCACGTTCCAGGTGCGATGGATTAGATAGAGCAGAAAGAGCATGCGTGATGTCTCGCCGCCGTTGGGCGTTCCATTGGCCTGGCCAGAGCCCAGACAGCTGCTGGAACCCAACGGCTGCCGACTATCGGCTGGCTTCTGTTGTGGATAGCGTGCCGGAAGGGTCTTAGAGCGATACTCATCCTGGAGACAATACTCGCGCTTGTGCTGCTGATAACGCCGCCGCGTATTAAACTGAGAATTAGCCTCCCCGTTGCTGCCGCCAGCTCCCGCTGCGATCCGATTGCCCATTACAATTGGCGCCAGTCAAACATTGCCTTATGTGACGGGGACATGAAATGTTAATAACCAGGCTAAGATTCGTCTAATGTGTGTTTGTGTGTGTGTGTGTGACCTAGTTCCTAACCAGTTTCCAGCTAAATGGGCAAAAGTGAAGTGAGTCGACCAACATCTGCGAATGGGCGTTGGAATTGGGTCAGCGGCGAGTTCTCGACATCTCGTCCGAAGACGCCAATTGAGGTCAACGTCGGACCAAGAACAAGAAGCCAGCAGCACATACTATAGATGGCTTTGATGGCAGCTCCTTGGCGATCTGTTCTCAATAGATTTGAGGAGCTGCCTCTGTCTAATTATGATCAACTATCTGTTTGCGATTCTGATGGACTTGCGTGGACGTGGACCAGTTTGGTGTAATCTGCTTGGACATAAACATGGACATGGACAGCATGATTAGATGCGTGCAGCGTACACGCAGAGAAAATTACATCAGTATTTTTCACTCGAATTAAGTGCAAAAGTAGTTTTGTGAGACGGGACGGACATATTTCAAGAACATTTGTTAATACCAAATTTTCTTAATGAAATACTTTTATATTACCAACTTTCTATGTTTCAAACTTTAATATAGACAAGTTCAACATTAATGAGATAGAAATTCTTAACTGAAGATAGATATTCATGATCAGCATCAATATCCGAGATCTCGATCTCAGAACCTATAAAAGCTACAGACTTGAAATTTTAAACAAAGCTCTTCCTAGTGTCAGCGCAGCACAAGTGTGTTTCCGATAATCGATAACTTGTCTATCGATATCGAAAAGAAGAAGAGCAAATCTCTTAGGTTTTAAGAGCTAGAGTCAACAAATTTAACATGTAGCTTCTACAATATTAAATACAGATCAAGTTCCTTTCATTTTTTTTTGGCTATCGCCAACATGTGTCCTTAAATATATAAATCAAATAATAAAATCAATTGGAATCCATCAATTTCGGCCACAATCTAAATGCTGACGTGCTTTTTGAGAATACACGAATATTCTATGGTACAATAAGAACTAGCGCGGACAATTTTATGAAGATCCAAGACCAAAGCAAAACAATTTATGTTAAAATGTTCCGAATTCCGATTTAGGCAAGTATATCACTGTACCCATTAAGGGAATTCCCTTGATAACTTCTCAAATTTGGATCGTTTTTGTTTAACAAATAAATCAAAATTCAGTTTAGAAGCAGTCATCGATGGAGGGCAGATTTCCCTTACAGTCCTTCCAGGTGGTCCAGGCGCACCAGCCATTGAACGACTCGGCGAGCACCTTTTGGGCGCATCTAACGGAGTCGGCAATGTTATCAGTCAAGAGGTCGTTGCAGTCGATGTTGCAACCGTTGTGGGAGAAGCGACCGTTGGAGGGCTGGCACCAATAGAGATCGTTGATCTGGAAGATGCCGTAGTCGTGAGAGCCATTCTGGTTGCTTGGACCAACCACGCCGGTGCGGTAATTGCTCTCGTGCTCGGCGATGCAGACCCACTTGTCCAGCTGGCCACGAGGGACGCCCAGGGCGGCCATCTCGCGGGCCAAGGTGCACCGGCTCATGGTACGAGCGAGAGTGAGGGCGGCAAAAGCCAGACCGAGTAGAACAATGAAAGCCTTCATGATTTAGACTTAGCAAAAGACTGACGCACTTTCTTCTTTTATGGGTAAAATACATACAGTGATAACAAAAAAGAAACCACTCTTATCGAATCGATTAGATTTCCGAGCTTGATGTCAACGCTAAAAGTAAATGTGCACACATACATTCACATTTATTTCACTAAATAAATATACATACATGTAAATATATTTGCAATTGCGATTGCTTTGTATGCTATGCTCTCTGTCTCTCCCTCTCTCTCTGTGTGTGTGTGTGTGTGTGTATGTGTGTGTGCTGCTATTTTAGATAATCCATTTCTTGGTTTGGCTGTGGGCTTTAAGGCGATGGCATGCAGTTCGATTGATTGAAGGTAGTCGCGGGTTCAATGCCGGCTGGGGGAACTTTGTTTTTATTTCGAATAACGCTTTTTTCTTTATGAATGCAAGTTATATATTCCTTTGGGAGAAGACAGACTAGCGTATACCCTATTCTTATATTACTTAAGTACAGTGAAAAAGTTCTTTAAAGGCAGCATCTGTGATAGAACTTCTTTTTGTAAGATCGAATTTCATATTCAGAATTCTTATTATTATTCCTATTTACATATTTTATCATTATTCCATAAAACAAATAATGTTATATTTAAATTCTTGCAATAAGTATTTCTTACTTAATCCAAGTTTTAATAATTTGAGTTCGAACTAAGTTTTTCTCTGAGTGTATTGACTGTGATGGGAGCTGATGGGAGCATAGAATTATTAAGTAGACAGCTGATATCTGCCAGAAGCAGGTCAATCCGCAGCTCAGGTCAACAATTCATCAAATTAACACTACGCACAAATTTGTCCGCTCTACATAGAGGTTCTCTGTGGGAACCTTATCATCGAATGGTGCCAAACGTGACCGCTAAATGACTCTCCAGGTCCTATCTGCGGCTGCACTATCTCAGATGGGAGGTAAACCTCGAAAGTGTGTGCAAACAGGGCTTATCAGTGCGTTGCCACTAATACATATATACAGTGTGTACAGTGAAAGCTCTGCAAACGGACAAGCAACTGTTGTAAGTGTAAACAAGAGGGCAGGCTTGCTTTGGCACGACGAAATTTAAATACGCTCTATAATTGATGAGTTTGCTCGAGAAAAAGAAGAAAAGCAGAAAAGTTGCTGAGGGGGAACAAATTAAAGATTCTGGAAAATTTTGATATAGCCAAATTTTCTAGAATTTTTAATTTTTCCCCCCTCGACTTTTACTTTAAATGGTTGACTTCTTAATTAATAAACAAAAACTGGAACTGAAGTTGCTCGCTTTAGAGTTAGTTAAGTTATGTGCACCTAAATATAGAACGGCGCCTGCTGAATGGTCTACAGGTACAGTGAACACTCATTAATAAGAGATTTATCGCGGACCATTAAGAAATCGAGCAATTTCTAAACGAAATGCCGCATAATGGCAAATATACATTAGTCGCACATAATCTTTAGATCTTATTTTATAGATCTACACACAAAGTCTGTCGAATATGCAAATTAGAATGCAGAAGCCAATAGATGGGAAATGGAAGAGGGGAAATGGAAGACGGGAAAACATTTCAGACACAACTTTAAAGCGCAACCGGTTTTTGGTGTTTTTTTTCCAAGTGACAAAGTGTAAAGAAGGGGAAAGTTATCGGGCACATGGAAAATTTTGATAGGGTATGTTGAAAGCTTTAAAAACAAACAACTTGCGTAGGTACAATAAAAAAATAATTAAATATGCATGCCAGACGAAAATTGAGTTCAAATGAGCTCGAACTAAATAGGCGCTAAATTTCTAATAAGAAAAAAATGCTGAAAATGAGAATATGTTTAACCAAGTATACGAAAAATCTTAAGATAAGAGAGAAGTATATTGAAACAAGAAAAATTCTTGAGAATAGAGAAGCAGAAATCTTCTTTTAAGTTCGGAACTGGGAATGAAACACAACTGAGGAACAACTTTTATAAAAGCAATGATATATTAAGATTCTCAAATTTTAAGCACATTTTATTCTTGAACAAAACTTTTATAAATTAAGTAAACGATTTTAGGAATTTCGGAATAATAGTTCTTGAAAGAAAGAAAACACTTATTGAAAGCGAAATTCTTACAATTTCCTCCGCGTGTAGTTTTAACAAATCGAGTTTTCACTGTACTTCACCCATATATACCATAAATCTATGAGACAAGACATGACTTAAGGCGTTGCCTTTAGTGAAAGGAATTTAGGTGCTAATTAAACATGTTTTTTTTTTGCGGAAAAACTGGAATATCATCAAAACCGCATATCTTATCGCCCAGGCGGGGGTCACCCTGTATGCGAGCGGGCAATGTTAACTATAGGACAAGCCAGCCCAAATGCGGACTACTCGTCGGGACCGCTCCACAGTCGTGTTCGGCACAAGCGTCGATCGAGTCGCAGTTTCAGGGCGCAGTAATTGGAAGACGAAGGAAAGATGAGCCAGAGCCAAAGTCAGCTAAATACGGCACAGTTGGTCTTCGAGGAGAAGCCGCTGCATGTGCCAACGCTGGAGGAGCTGCAGCAGGGTAAGCGGAGCTACTGCAGCAGTAGAATGTAGCAGTAGCAGTAGCAGTAGAATGTAGCAGTAGCAATCGCAGCAGCAGTAGCTGTTTGCAGTGGAGAGCAAATGACCTTCACAAACTGTGCCGAACTTTCCATAGCCGGTTTTTTTTTTTGAGGCCGTTCTCTTGGCGTGTTCTTGTGCTTTAATGGAGGGCATATGGAAATT
This sequence comes from Drosophila ezoana, assembly GCA_035045725.1. Classification (NCBI taxonomy): domain Eukaryota; kingdom Metazoa; phylum Arthropoda; class Insecta; order Diptera; family Drosophilidae; genus Drosophila; species Drosophila ezoana. Next base: position 22,636,242 of record JAWNOU010000177.1, on the reverse strand, counting down.
TCCATAAGAAATGTAACACATAGAAGCAGACTATTTATTAAGCATATAACATATATTCTTGATCAGTATCAAAGTCGAGATGCCTATTTATAAAGAAGCTAGGCTCGCTGTGTAAAAGCTGTCTTGATGAAACTAGGCATAGATGAGCTTGTTTTTCTTTGTCGAATCGGATTAGTATATCATAAAAATGTCATGAGAACTTAGAAAAAAAAAGGAAATATAGTTTTGTTAAATATTTTGATCAAATCCACCAATTGAGCTAATCAAGCACAATTACGCGGTATATTCTTTATGTACACCTTATAAATATGAGCAGCAAAAAGTTCTCATAGCATAGATCGGCTGTAGTTCTATATATCTCCTATACTTCTAAATCACATAGCTTCCATCGAGTCAAAAGGTCGCAAATAGAGTTTTAATTTGAAATCAAATATATTATCTGCCATGCAAATCTTGCCAAAGGGCATTAAATCTTCGGCTCGGCGAAGAAAACAGTTTTCGTTTGTTCATTCTAAGCACAACAAGAAATGTGACTGGCAGCTGGAGAGCTTTTGCGCAGCTTTTGGCGTTGTCTTGATTGAGGGCGAGATAAAGCTTTTGCATTGTATACATTCTCTCTCTCTCTCGCTCTCCCTCTCCCAGTTATACAGGGTGCGCTGCGTAAGAACTTTGCAACAGCCAGCGTGCAGGTGGGCAACTGCCCCGACCTCAAGGCGCCGCAATACGGCCTGGTGGAGTCGGGACTGGGCGGCAGGGCGACGCTGCTGGAGGTGGGCGGTCCGCCGTATTTGCTGCCGCTGGTGCAGCGCGAGAAGCTGTATAACATCAAGGAGATCGCGCGCAGAATACAGGGTGCCGGCAAGATATTCGCAGTAGGCGCCGGCGCCGGACCCTATCCCATACGCAGCTCCAACTGCGAGGGCATTTACAATCTGTCGGTGAGTGCGACAGACGAGCTGACCAACGGCAGCTACACGGCAACGGTGCGCGGCGAGCAGGAGGAGTGCGTCCTGGAGCGGATACCCAGCACCGAGGCGCGCTGTGCCCTGCTCCTCAATCTGTATCTGAGCCGCGGCGAGGCGGGGCCCGTGCTGAAGATCAGCGCCAAGCAGCGCAAAGGCGAACTAAACTTTATAGAGTGCATACGCAAGGGCCTGGAGGAGCACTACGGGGATCGGGTGGTGGGCCTGGGCGGCATATTCGTAATCAAAAAGGGCGCCGCCCATCAGCACGTGATGCGCGACTTCAGCAAGACGCCCATCCATACCGACGCGGAGGTCAACGAGTGGCTCAAGTTCTACGACATGCCCGCCCAGCTGAACGCCCTTGGAACTCTGGTGACCAAGGAGCACGATCTCGATCTCCGCCTGCAGCACTTTCACTCCTTCTCCTTCAGCAACTGGGGCGGACACTATCACTACGACACCACGCCCGACACCGTCGAGTATGAGGCCTATCTCAATGTGGCCGAGCGTGTGGTCCGTGTGGACAAGCCCCAAGCCACACACAAGGTGGGCAGGGATTAGCCCAAATAGTAAGGGTATGCCCCCAACTATTTATATTATTAAGTATAAACAAAAGTAATAAAATAAATAAATGAATAACTATGTGTAATCGAATAAATATTGTTCAAAGCATCGTTAAGAATCCCTAAGGCTATTCCCTCTATAATGGCTGCACCTTCAGGCGATTTTTTTCTCCCTATTATATTTACATCTAAGCTTTTTGGCTTATGGGGTTGTGGGCATCTCATTATTAAGGAAATTTTACTAAGGGCATTCCCCTTACATTGTGGGCACCTCCATTACCTCTCCAATTTATTTACATCTAGTGTGCTTGACTTATTGGGCTGTAGGTCATTTTTTAATTACATGCAGGGCATTCCCCTTACATTGTCGGCACCTTCTTTCGACTTTTTCCCCTTTGAATATATTTATATCTAGTCCTCTTGATTTATGGTACAGAGTCCTTCTAGAAGCTCCATTCAAATAATGTAAACTAAGGGTATTCCCCTAACTTTTTACTGTCTTCTCTCTTGTTTAATACGCTAATAATATTTGTTACTAAAGCCACTTCTCCTGGTAATTCGATTAGTCTATCAGACATGCAACCTAACCTCCTTGCCAATTAAGCGACATTAAGGGTATTCCGCTTACACCAAATAAACATTGGGATTTATATAAGCCCATTATTCTGGTTATTCGATTAGTCTATGTCTAATCCTTGGCAATTAAGCGACATTAAGGGTATTCCGCTTACACCACCAAATATTCATTAGTATTTATATAAACGAGAAAAATAAACGCTTGTAAATATTTTCTATTTTTGGTAGCTTGTTTAGCTGTCCATTAACGATATTTTGACATGAGGCAAAGCAGCCAACGAGAGGGTCCATTATGGGTTTATGTAATTGCCAGACAGACAGACAAATGGCCAGCTGAACTTTCTATCAATCAGAGAAGATCCAAAGAGAGCTCCACTTCTAAATAGAAGAAGAAGAAGAAGCAGAAGAAAGCATTTGCTTTTGGGGTTCTGGTTTTATAACTCCGTTGGCCGCACACTAATGAGAGCTACGAGATACGGCAAAGTAGCTAAGCAGGCCGTAAATAATGCAACAAGCATGCAGACATCTATTTCTTTTGTTTTTATTTTTGTTGCTATTTCTTCTCTCTCTCTCTCTCTCTCTCTCTCACTCTCTCTGGTTTTTGCATCGCTGGCCATTAATTATTTAATAGCTCTGATGCCAGGCCCGGTGCGAATCGTGCAGACCACAGCTATTAAGTTGTTTGGGCGAATTTCTCATATCGAAACTGGATTCGCGCTATCTACATCATTATGATCAACAGCAATTAGCATTGACTGTAGTGACAGTCACAAATTACCGATCACAAATGAACATATATATATGTATATCCGAGTAATTCGATTCAGGTGTCGAAGCCAGCCTTGCCTTCTTCTGTGAAGCCAGTTGCTGGTTCAAACTTTGGCTAGTTACGTCTTTGAGGCAGAAGAATTCAGCTTGATATAAATTGAATATACTTTTGTTTACTTTGCCATAATCATTTTATACTCAAGATTTCCACAGATTACGAATATTTCAATTACAGAAGATCTCTTCTAGAAGCAAATTGAAAAGAAAACTCTCAAAATTGTAAACATTTTTAAAGGTAGCGCATTGTGTTGTGCTTTGGTATATGAAGACATATGTAAGCTATATTCAAGCCCAGAAAATTTCATGAAAATCAGACTATAAACCACAGAGTTAAGCAAGAATGCATTTCTTATAAGTGCTATGGGGCAAATGGAAGAAGAAACAAGAAGGCTTAGCTATATGTTTATGTGTGTGTATGCGTATCTGTGTATATGTATGTATGTGTATATGGTGTATATGTGATGAAGAAAGTTGGGTTATTTTCTAAAGATAGCTTCACGCTGGGCTCAGGGTATCTTCTAGTCGGGCATGGCTGACTAAGGCACTATTTGCTGAGAATGAGAATACTTTATTTGTCTTATCAGAATTTATAATTGTTTTCAAGCATCAAAAAATCTTTTAATCCAAAAAGTACTTTTATAAAAATAAATATATATTTAACGAAAAAGTGTACCTATATTTAAGATTAATATTTCTTTTTTACGCAACTGTTCAAACTTCTGATAGTTAAAATAAACAATGGGATAAAGTCGAACTCAAGTCCATTTGCTTTCCAAGCGTTTTGGCATGGAATAAATAAACTGTCCATTTGTCTCAGAAACTCACCCAAAGTTCGAACTCGTTCCATTCAGAATTATGTTGTTGGCTTTGAGGTCGCGATGTCTGCGTCTATATCTATATCCAATTGTCTTTTTCTGTCTCTTTCTCTTTCTGTTTCTCTGTCGTCTCTTTCTGTCTCTTTCTTTATAACGTTTGTTCTGCGCGCTTCAGTTGAACGATTTAACGGACAGATTTCTAATATTTGCATTCAGATGTTTGTTGATTATTTAAATTTTTTGGCCCATATGCAAGGCAACAACAACAACAACAACAAGAAGAAGAAGAACAACAATAAAGGGTCAACAAAAGAGGAGAAAAATACGTTTATCGAACCAATTTAATCTGCGATTGGGTTTGTTGTAAAGAAAAAGTAAAAGATTTATAAATATTGATGGGCGAGAGAAATGCAAATGCGATTTCGCTGCCCAACAAAAAGAAAAAATAAACTATTGTTGTTGTTAAAGTTGTTGTTGTTTACGTTGTTGTTGTTTAAGTTGTTGCTCTTTAAGTTGTTGTTGTTTAAGTTGTTGTTGTTGTTGCTGTTTTTCTCGTCGCTTGCACATTTATTCACATTTTAAACACACAATTAGCACTTTTTATTAGCTCGGCTCGGTTTTGATTGACTGCCTCTGCCCGTGGGACGCACCCAGCTCGCGTTGGAGTTTCAGTTGTTGTTGTTCAAGTTGTTGCTAAAGTTGTTGTTAAAGTTGTTGTTAAAGTTGTTGTTAAGTTGTTGTGCTCGCGTTCACGTCTGTTCGGCTGAAGCTCACGTTGCAGACTGAATGAAGTTGGCCACTCGGCTGTCTGAATGAGTAGCTTCTGCTGCCACTTGTTGTTTTAATACCCTGTTCGGCAGCTGAAAAGGAGTATATTGGTTAGCACAACGCTTATCAGGCAACATTTGATTAGTGTGTGTTTCCCATCAATAAGTTTTAAGTTCTTGCATCTTTCTGGCACCATTCTGTAAGCCGCGATATTTTCTTTAGTTTTAGAACAAGTATCCATAAGTTTGACAGTTTTTTTGTAGAAGCGAAACTCGAAAGATCTCGATCTCGAACAGAATCCTTTTTATAAATCCCGCAGACTCAATTTGGAAACAAGATCCAGAGTCAAGATATTTTTTTTTTTGATTAGGTAACCTATTTATATAACTCTACTACTATCTTAGCCCACTCTGAACAGAGTATTGTGCAGTCGGTTGCAGCCGAATGCAATTTATTGACTATTTTTTTTGCTGTTGTTGTCTGACTTGCATTGTTGTTTGGCTGGCTGTGGGCAGCTTGTTGTGTTTGTTGTTGTTGTTGTTGTTGCTGTCCGCCGCCTTGTTTTGATTGAAATTGTCGCTTAATCTCAATTTGGGCACATTTGTTGAGAGCTACATGAAATTTGCCATGACTAAACAGCGTCAAGTGCATTCAACAATGCGGGCCAGCTGCAAAAGTTTCCAATTCCCAACCAGTTCCCACTGCATATTTTACGCCGTCCACGGCCAATGCCAATGTCAGGCAACAACAACAAAAACCTTGCTCCTGTTTGGCCACTTCCCAAAGGCAAAGTAAACCAGACCCCACGCCTCCCACCTCCCCCCTTCCACTCCCTTCTCGTACATTGAACCACATAGGAAAATATCGTTATCAAGGCAGGCTCTCTGCCCATATTTTAATTGAAATTGCATAATGAGGCTCAACGACGTCTTTTCAGATGCCGGTTAAGTACGAATACTCGTTTTATTGAAAGAAAAAACATCGCGGAAAGCGATTTATTTTTAATTAATTCAATCTCAAATTCAAATTCACTTCGCCAAGGAGTTTCGCATAGGCTGTGCATACGCTGATTGTACTCTGTTCATATATTCAAATCGAGCATATTAATATGTTCGCCTGGCAAAATAGAAATACATGTACTACAAATATTGAAAAAGATTTAAGCGTTGAAAATTAGTTACAGTGCATCTAAGCTTAATAATTAAATAAAAATAGTGATTAGAACGCTCAACATTTCAATATTTTTAGAGCTTGTTTGTCTTAAGAACCTTACAAAAAAAATCCCACCAAAATCCAATTAGTCTTTCCGTTTGGCTGTTCCCAATACATTTGCGACGGCTTTTACACACATCTGCCACAACTGACGCCAAACTCTGCTAATACACCAGGCGAACAGAAAGAAAGCAGCAGTCGAAAGCGGCATTTTCAAAAATTTGAATTGTTTCAAATGCGCCAATCGGATTTACAGTGCTGCCCAGTGGCAATCGGTTTCCAGGTGCTACCCAGCGCTCGTTGCTTTTCAAGTCATGCCCAGCGGTAATTGTATTGCTACATTTTTGTAAAAGCATGCTAACAGCCAAGATTGGGCTAGTCCTTTTACTTGACATATTTAATGAAAAGAAAAAAACAGCTTAAATTAATATCCCGCCAAAGAAATCCAAAGTTACGTATTTCTTGGCTCTATATTTAAAAAACATATCCTAAATTGTTGGCAAAATTTGAATTACTTTTATTTATTAACTGTAAGACGTTACATTAGACGTGGATAGTCAGTCAATTTTATAGTTTTACCAAAATGCAATAGGAAGTAGAACATTTTAAATAATTTAACGTCATCTTTTGTATCGCCACGAATCATCAAAAAGCACCACATGTCGTTTCGAGTCACATCTGATCACAAAAACTGCTAATAGACCAGGCGAACATAAATCAGCAGCAGGTAGCTGCATTAAAAATAAATTTAAATTGTTGCATACTTTTGTGCGCGCAAATTTAATTGTTGTGAGTGCTGCCCAGCTCGGTTTACAGGTTGTCGGCGCTGGGTAGCACCAGGAAACTTATTATTGAGGCGAGGCAGCACTTGGAATTTACGGGGGGGCATCACCTAAAATTGGCGCTAGGCATCACTGGAGAGCCGATTGGTGCTGGGTAGCACTTGGGGTATTAAAATTGCGCGCACGAAAGTATGCCACAGTTTTTTAAGTTTATTTTTAATGCAGCTACCTGCTGCTCATTTATGCTCGCCTGATATTTCAGCAGTTTTTTGGATCAGGCATGGTTGCGATACGATTTGTGGCTTTGATGATTCCGTCACAACAGGCCATCGCCTGCGAGTGAGTGATTTGTTTGGAGAGGACACGCCGGAGGCAGGGCAAGAGCAATTTTTGCGATAATTATATATTTACAGACTTAGTTTTCGAACTTGAAATGACTATATATCGGTTCAATTAAGTCGTATATTGGAATGATATAGCTTTTTGGATTCGTACGGATACCAACCACCGATTGGCCCTCAAGTCGACATCATGATTTTGGTCAAAAGGGGCGTAAAGTATCTTGAGCGGTTCTTTTGCGCAAAACGTTTTTAATTTTAAAAATAGTTCTCGGTTAAAAGAGTAACAAGAAACTAAAGGCTGGCTATTTAAAATAAATTAAAAGTCTCATCGTACATGTGATTCTTTGGAATGGCATTCGATGCCAACAAGGAAATTAAGTTATAAAAATATACAATGCGTTCGCAATAATTGTTTGTTACTCGATAATCATAATTTAAGCGACCACTTTAACATAAAGATTTACTATTATGCATAATAATAATCGCAACGGGGAAAAGAAATGCAGTTGTCTTAGGGCGGCCCTCGACGAGCTGAATAAAAATGCAGGCAGACGCGTCTCTCTCGGTGGATGTCGTTCCGGCTATTCCCGCTGTGGTCGTTGCCGAATCGCGTCTTCATAAACAGGTCATCTATTGGTAGCGGGACAGCTTGGGCAGTGGGGCGAAGGCAGATGTTGCAATTATTGGCGCCTGCAGCACTTGCGAGCTAAAAGGAAGACGAGAGATGCGTAAGCGAAGATTTTCTATATAATATAGAAAGGGATAGTTTAGTTACCGCCAGAACAGGGAGCTGCCGCGCTTAAGTTCTCTGCGCGACTGCAAATCGTTCCAACAGTCTACCCAATTGGTGTATCCTGGCATTATTGGCGGCTGGCCGGCCATCAGGCGCGAGCCGCTAATTGCGGAGCATGTGGAAACTACTTGCAGTGGGTATAGGAGACTAGAGAACATAAACTGGGTAAATCCTGCATTATATTGCCTGGCCACTTTGTCCTTGATGAAGTATTTGTTGAGTATGAAAACCGTGGAGCTCGATAGCACAAGGCAGGCCACGTCGCACAGCAGCTTGGGGATCAGGCCGGAAAAGAAACCCCGTATGCCTTCGGTCTTCCAAATCTCGGCAATGGAGCCCAAAATGGAGTTATACAACGTCTCGCGACCCACAAACTGTGCCATCATCCGCAACGAAATCACATGGAACGGATGCGAGACAACAATTCCGCTAACCGTCAACACAATGTCGCGCTTCAGATTGTACTTGAACTGCACATAGCTGGCGGGCAGAAAACATGAATTAGTTCAGCAATTGGGCTGCCAACTAGAGTACAACTCACTTCTCCTCCTCGGTCAGCTCCGACTCGTCCTTGTCCTCCTTATGAGCCAGGTCCAGCTTTTCGGCGACGCGCTCACTCACAAGCATGCTCAGAACGGCACCAGCCAATTTGGGTGCCAGGCCACGATAACAGCCATAGAAGCCGTCGACTCTTTTGATATGACCAGCTAGGTGCAAGAGATCGAAGTGCGATTTTAATGCCGGTCGGCGGCGGAAATGTGTGTGTGTGTTATGCTGTGTATTTACCGTACTGGAAAATGTTTGGCAGGACCATAATTGGTCTGCCTAGCATTGACTTGCCGGGTCTCGCGGCTATTGGCTCGTATCCAATTTGTATTAGCGCCTTTGAGTATTCAAATGGATGCAGTGCAGCGCTAACGCCGAGGCGCAAGCCGAACCGAATCCAGCTATTGACCTCGGTCTCCTCATTTCTGGTGTAATCAGCGAAATTGGCCATGTTTCGTTATGCAACCGTTCACCTGATCCTGGTGGAAAAATGTAACAATTGTGCTGTGCGAGTATAAAAATATTAACCGGTAGCCCGAATTGTTTGCACGTCTGCCCCTTTTTTTTTCGCTTTAATTCAGGTTACAAAACTTTGACAAGGCATGTATCGATATTTACAGATTGTTCAAATACGATGATGAATGTCTAGTGAGGAATCGACTAGTCGATTTGTTTTTTTCTTACATCATTTTGAGTAACTGCTGCCTATCGAACTATCCCTACGCACACTACTGTTATAAAACATATGGTCTGTGCCGGTGGTGTGCACAAAACGATTAATCGATAACAAAACATATGTTTTGCGCCTTTTTGATTGGTGCGCCGTGTTTGTGTAGGTGCATAATGCGTAGGTATTTGCTCAACATTTCCTACATTGGCACGAATTTTCGGTAAGCGAATCAAAATAAGAAAAAAACAATTTATACAATTAAAATGTACTTTTAGTGGCATACAGAAGACCGTAAACAAGTTGGACGAAGCGCGTCTAGATACAAATTCAGTTCAGGGCTGCTTGGAGTTGGCATTGCGTGTTTTTCACCCCAAAAACGAAATCCAAACGGTGCTGTCCAGTCGGTAGGTACTTTAACAATATGTTTAATAGCAGCCATAATTGTGTTAATTTTCCAGCACAGATTCCGGCGTGCACGCCCTGCACTCGACAGTACACGTCGATTTGAAACGCAGCGATGATAAATCCTACGATACGACCACATTGACAGGTGTGCTCAATCGAACCCTGGACAAGCAGAACCTGCCAATACGTGTGCTGAGTACCCAGCACGTGCCAGACACCTTTCATTGCCGCTATCACGCCATCGGACGCACCTATTTATATCGTGTGGCAGTGGCCAAGAACGTGACACAGCCAAATACCAGCAGCAACCTAAAGAACAGAGGCTACGAGACTTTTGTGCCCGTTGAGGAGATAGACAGGTGTTACTTTCTGCAGTAGGAAACTCTTTATTAGACAACTGCGTGTTTTTACTCATCTTTCGACATTTGCAGGAACAATAATTTTGATATAGAACGACTGAAGTATGCGGCGCGCATGTTCCTTGGCGTCCACGACTTTCGCACCTTCATGAGCGTCAGTCGACAGAAGAGTCCCAGTCGCGACCATCCCATGTTCACGGTGCGCAAAATCGATGAGATTAATATACGTCGTGGGCAAAGCCTTGCACTGGGCCCAAACGCAACGTTGGCATCCGAAATTTACGACTATTGGGACATAGAGATCAGGGCCAAGTCATTTCTGTACAAGCAGGTACGACGCATTGTGGGCACGCTTCTGGCGCTGGCAAATGCCCGCATCGACGAACGCTGCATCTATGAAATGCTAACGATTCCTTCCAAGCACACCTGGGAACCTCGTATACTGGTTGCGCCCGCCTGTGGTCTCTACCTGTGTCGTGTACACTACAACGATACGGCCTTCGAGCCTTCAGACGAGACTAGTCCCTAAGCCAAGTAGAAATCATGATATTGCTGTATGAGCTGCAGAAGCGTCTGGCCAATCTAAGGCCCACCACTACGATTGTGACCACACCCACCGGCGCTCGTTACATTGAACGGCGCAGATCCTCAACCGGAGAGGATAGCAGTCCGGAACAACTGGAAGCACGCCAATACGGTTTCGTTGTGGATACCAAACCCGACGCCGTGCCAGCATGCATTTTGAGCGAATTTCTGTATTTAGGCTCCCAGGACGCCGTTACTCGGGACAACGTCTTAAAGTATAAACTAACCCACATATTAAGCGTTGGCATTGAAACACCCAACGTCGAGCTACCGCCAACGGTTAAGTGCAAGCATTTGCCATGCCTGGATCTGCCCGAAACGAATATACTGCAATATGTCCTGCCCGTTGCTATAAACTTCATCGAGGAGGCGCACGCCGTAAAGGGATGTGTGCTGGTCCATTGCAATGCGGGCGTATCGCGCTCCGCTGCTGTTGTCATCGGTTATCTAATGCAGCGACGTGACATGTCCTTCGAGGAGGCCTACAATCTGGTCAAATCGTGGCGGCCATGCATACAGCCAAACGCCGGATTCATGCAGCAGTTAAAGAAATTTCATAACACATAGTTAAATAGTTGGTAATACTGTCAGTTAAAGCAATATTTGTTTAATTAATAACTTATTTGTGTTGTAAGATTGGATTTACTTATAGATAACAAGTTCTTAAAACTTAATTCAAATGGGGTAACGACAGAATTTCTCACGACCTATCTCCACCGTTCCACAAACGAAGATTTTGACTTTTGAACCGACCTTGCTTTTAGATTTTATAATCTTTTAATCATCAAAAAAGGTTGACTTATAAACGAACCGTTTTTTGGTCAACAACATTTTTTGAACCCATCGATTCTTATTTTGTTTGAATGCCAATTCATAGTAGGAATTGTGCGTCTGATAATTGAGAGGAAAATTATCCTCTTTGTTTAATCCAATTCTTAAGAAAGCAGCTATTAAATAAGCTAAATAAAATATGCATAATACCCTTTCAGAATCAGGTCAGCAGCTCCCAATAAAAACATGTTCATATTGAATACTGAGGTCAAGCTAACAGAGTGTTAAATTGTGAGTGGACCGGCGCACAGAAAATAAGCAAGCGATCAAAATTCGAGTGAGAACGATGCGCCACATTACTTAGCATGCACACCCACCCAAACACGTCTATGCGCAGAGATGAGCCAAAGCCAGAGATAAGCAGTCGCCAGTTTGTGTGTGTGTTCGCTGTCATTTTTCAACTTACGCTCACGCGCTCACGATTCTTTTTGGTGCTGATCGCTGATTGGTCCAATCAATAACTGCTGGCACTGATGTTCTCTCTGTGGTCGTTCGAGCGCTCTCTTCTTTCTGAGCGCTGTTTTTATGGGTCTGTGTCAGTGTGGCCCCATTAGTCAATAGGGCATGTTGTTGTGCTGTGAGCGCTGGTCTTTTAAGCTTGTTATTATCTTCTTTTACCGTTTTGTGGATGCGATGCATAAGTAGATAAGGCATTCGCACGCAAACACACATACATACATACGTATGTGCATATTTTGCGAATCCCTCTGCATACATATATATGTTTGGGTGAGTGTTTTTTGCGATTGATATTAACTTATATTTGTTTCTTTTTGGACTTGAACGGGTCGGAGGCATTAATACCCATAAAAAAAAAATCGTATTATAAAGCTTGACAAAAATGGAATCAAAATTTGAAGAAGTGTTTATTTTACTTCACTTCGCAAATAATTCGTAAGAGCGCGATGAATAAGAAGATAAGAAGATAATGCAAATATACACATACATATGCATGCATGTATGTACATATTTGCTCTAAATATTCTCTCCGCATATGTTTGGGTGTGTGTTTTCGCAATTCATATCTTCTTATGCTTCTGTATAATTGCTTATGCGTTATCTACCTTTGAACGGCGTTCACTCCATTTGCTGTGCGCCGACTTTTGTCCACTTTGCGGGAGCGGAACATGATATTGTTTTAGTTAAAGGGCAGCAGTCGAGCGGTTAGTTAAAGCTGTTTTAAAATATTATAAGTAAAGTTCTCATCGGTCGGAAGTATTAATAAAAGCATCGTAAGATCACAATTTGAAGAATTCCATCGTTTTGATAGACTTTTATGAATCTCAAAGTGTTTTTTTATTCTAATTTTCTTCTCAGTATCTCCGTATTGAGAATATCAATTGATCGGTTCTTAAATCAAAATTTCTTGTTGCTCTGTCGATGTTGAAGACGTTCACGAACCCCAAAAGTTATATCCTTCCGAAGTCGGACTTAATTTAACCGATATTAAAAGCTTACAAAATACTTATTAATTTATTTTCTTTTTTAATTTTGCAGCCAAATCTGCCATGGACAAAAAATGACCTTGACGTTGAATGATTGACCTTAAACAAATGATATATATGTATATATACCTCAAACAAAATCGTATTTAAATTTTGAGCAAAGTGGCAATGGTTACATGAACGTTGTTGCCAATTTACGTCGGTTCTTAAAACAACATTTTGTAGAATTCTGTAAATTTTAAGGACTCAGGAATCCTTAACGGTATGTCCTTTCAAAGTCGGACTTAATGAAAACGATGTATTTTAGTTAACAAAAACTAATATATTTTTCATTTTTTATTTTTCAGCCCAATCTGCCAACGTTCATGGTCAACATTAAGTCAGCAAATGATCGCTATTCATGGTACCTAGTTGACCTATATATCCTTGGTTATTCCATATCATGGATATAGTCCTAGAGAACCTAAAGGACCCAGTTCTTGCAAAATGCGTAGGAACAGGGTCCAAAAATATGTATGCCTTTCTTTTACAGCCGCCCCCGGTTTTAAGTTGACTAGCATATCCTTGGTTATACCATACCATCGATATAGTCCTTGAGAACCTAGAGGATCAGATCCTTGCAATATTTGCATTGAAATGGTCCAAAAACATGTATGCTTTTTCTTTCAGGAGCCCTTTTGCATTAGCTGTAGCTAAAGCTGTTGTTTAACAGGCGGCTTACAGCGCTCATTTTACATAAACTGCTAATTAACAGTACTCATTTTAATTGAGTTACATTTTTGCCCCTTAATGCTATGCAATGAAAATTTTGATTCAAACCACTCGTCGACCTTCTGGGCATTTCTGTTCGCCTGGTATTTGAGTGAAATTTTAGTCCAATTTTGGACCGGCGACGAGGGTGCCCCTTTCTGTGACGTCATTTTTCGGACGCAAAATTATTGTACGTCGACCTTCTGGTCATTTCTGTTCGCCTGGTATTTTTGGGAAATTTAAGCTAAAATTTGGGACCCAGCCGGCGACCAGGGCGCCCCTTTTGGGTATGCAATGAAAATTTTTCGTCAGCTAAAAATATTTTTTGTCGACCTTCTGGGCATTTCTGTTCGCCTGGTATTTTTGCAGATTTTAAGAAAAATCTCGGCAGCCAGCGGTGGCCAACAGACGCCCCTTACGGGTATGCAATAGGTTTCTAATGACCGTTGATTTTTGAATTTTTGAATAAAAAAACAGGAATTTCTCCTTTCTATTTGAAATAATTGATTTATTTATGTTTAAATTTACAAAATTGTTGTTTTTTATGCTAATTTTCTTAAGAGAAATCTTAAAATTATACAAAACGAGCTTAAATTCCAATTTAGGTTTTTAAAACTTAAAAAAACTATATCTGGCTTAATTAAAGTCCGATCCTGGGAGAATTCGCTTAGCCAGTCGTGGAGGTCCTTAAATGTCCTTGTTGTCCTTCATTTGGCAGTCTGCAAAGATAAAAACACATTTAAATTAAATATATATATATATATATATAGGTCATAGCTCGGGCATGTCCTTGCAGTTTTTCAAAGGACATGCTGCGTTAGGATCGTATAGACCCCCTGCATCGATCTGCAGCATAAAAATATGGGGTCATCTAAGAATCACAGGACTTGTATTTCGGCTTGTAAAATTTATGCCCCGAGCGCACGGAAATGGCCCGAAAACACAAATCCTTAAATAACTTTAAAACTACAAGGACGATCTGAATGAAATTCGACCAGGTGTTAGTCCTGGTCAACACAATTATTTTGACTTATGACTCGACAGGATCCGCAAGGATATGCTCGAGTTATGGCTTATTTTCTTCAAACAAAATCGTCCTTAAAACTTTTTTGTCTGAAGGACTTTCGTCCTTTGGATTGTAAATTCTTCAATGGGAAGGTGAGGAATATCTACTAGCCAAAGGACATCCCAAAAGTCCTTCAAATGGCAAAGTTAGTCCGGAATTTTCGCGATTTTGGCCAAAATCCTTAAATGCCAATCGATAGTCCTGCTCACAACGAGTTTAAAAAGGCATATCCTTTCAATATCCTTAAGGATTTGGCTGAGTTATGGCTAATAAAAAAATTTCCTTTTTAGAAAATTGGACGTATCAAGAAAACGGCAAGGACGATTTTGTTTTCATTTGGACAGTTTATGAACCTTGTTCATACGATTAGTTTGACACAGGACTTGCCAGGATCCGCAAGGATACGAGTCCAAAATAGTAAAAATTCTTAAATCGGACATTATTTGGCCGAGATATTCCGAAAAATCATCAAAACAGGTTGACTTTACAAACGAATCGTTTTTTGGTCAACAACTTTTTTTAACCCATCGATTTTTAATTTAATTTTGAATTCATTAAAAGTATACAAATCTGACTAGAATTCGCGGGAGACTTGTTATCGAGCTGTTATCGAATGAATAATCGGTATACTGCAGCCCTGGCACTCAGCTGCGCAACTGCGGCTACGACAATTGCAAAACAAAATGAATCAATTGAATGCCGCAATTCTTTTGTTGGCGTTTCTTTGCCACAATGCCAACGGCGACTGCGGCTGCAACAAACTGGAAAGAGATGCTTCCGATGGTATTCAAACTGAATCCGAGGAGCAGCCGGCGCAACAGGTGTGCCAGCAACAGGGGCGCAATAAAAATAAACATTATCGCGACTACTATCCGGAGGCTGAGCCGGAAATTGCGGGCATGTCACTTATACCCGGCGGCAGTGTGAATATTGGCACGGATGAGCCGCATTTTGAGGCAGATCGAGAGGCTCCAGAGCGTCTGGTACAGATCAAAGACTTCTACTTGGACAAATTCGAAGTATCCAATGCAAATTTTGCAAAATTCGTTGAAGCCACAAACTATACGACTGAAGCGGAAAGCTTTGGCGATAGTTTTCTGTTCAAGACAATGTTGTCGCCAGCACAGCAGGCGGAGCTGGAGGATTACCGCGTGGTCAATGCGCTCTGGTGGTACAAAGTGAGCGGCGTCAGCTGGCGTAGACCAAACGGCATCGCTAGCAATTTGCAAGGTAAGTTTTCCACTAAATGACAGCATGATGTGACTGCATCCTCATTGCCTTCCAGGTCTGGAGCAGCATCCGGTTGTGCATGTCTCCTGGCGCGATGCTGTTGCCTATTGTGCGTGGGCGGGCAAACGCTTGCCAAGCGAGGCGGAATGGGAGGTGGCCTGCCGGGGTGGCAAGCAGCGCAAACTATTTCCCTGGGGCAACAAGCTGATGCCCCAGGATAAGCACTGGCTGAACATATGGCAGGGCGAGTTTCCCGATGGCAACACCGCGCAGGATGGCTATCTATTCACATGTCCAGTAGATGAGTTTCGGCAGAACGTCTACGATCTGTACAACATGGTGGGCAACGTCTGGGAATGGACGTCGGATCTGTGGCAGACCGGCGACACCAGCGAGAGCCCGAATCGCGTCAAAAAGGGCGGATCCTATTTGTGCCACAAATCCTATTGCTATCGCTATCGTTGCGCAGCGCGTTCCCAAAATACCGAAGACAGCTCGGCCAGCAATTTAGGGTTTCGATGTGCCAAGGATGCGTAATGTCAGTTCAACTGTTTTCTAGCTAAATTAAGCTACTTTCAGAGATCGGTTGAGATAGTTGGTTGGAATGGCATTCGGATATATTTGTTATGCTTCTTATGAAATCCTGACATACCAGTCGTCTTACTGGGAAATATGAATCCTTTGGATACACATGTAATGCACTTTTGGTCAATAAAGCACTATCGATGATATCGTAATACTTATAGATACATAGCTTAAGTTAAACATAATGCTGCGACTTGAAACGAACCTCAGATCTGACGAAGCGAGGAGCAGTCGACAATTTGCATGGAGTCCGTGCCGCCTGCATTGTGTATAACCGTATCTAAGGCAATTGTCTGTCTACGCTTCCTACGGCTAATTATCATACGAGATCGTCGATTTCTCTCCAAAGTGATCTCGTTCTTGCGCGGCGGCGGCTTTGGTTGATACGGCAGAGGTACATTATTCATGCGGCTGCAATGGAACCAAATAGATTAAAAAGCTATAGAGCATAACATTTAGAGATCTGCACCTTAGACGGCACATATCACATGTTCCATTATCGGGATGAGTGTGCTTGTCCCAGTAAATATCTCGCACCAGCATGCCGCACCAGGCCTTTGTGTGCAGGTGTATGAACAATTTGTTTGATCTGTATTTCGGATCTTGGGCGCACGACTGCACATGACGCAGCCAGCCCTTCTTTTGGATTCGCACCAGGCCACAGCGAGAGCAATTTGTCCACTTCTGTATATCGGATATGTTCACCCACTGGCATTTCACCGATAGCTTTGGCTTGATATCCACGTCGGACATTGCATCCGCTTCCGGCTGCCCCTCTTGATCGTCGTCGGCCAGATCTATAATAGACACCGGACTGTTGATGTTGTGTTCAGCAACTGAATATGGTTGGCGCTCGTTGTCGTTGAGGCTCTCTTTTGACTGTGCTGGTGAGTCGGGTGCTCTATATATTTGCTCCGTATCGCCGTCCGTGCTGGGCATAGCGCGCAGCGGCGATAATGGCGTATTATCGGGGAACGGCGGCCATGGCTCCGAGTAGACAAATACATGCAACGAGCCGCCAACGCAGGGGCCGTGCGCCTCCATTGGCGACAACTCACGCCACATATTGCAGTAAATGCATTTCATCCGCGGTGGCTGCGCACAACAAAAACAATGATCCTGATGTGTTCCCGCGAAAGCGAGGCACAAAGTCGAATTGGCGTTGCAATCGAGCGCTCCACATTTGCAGCAAACGCATTGCAACATGTTTCCTTTCGTCTGACTGTCAGAACAGTGCTTCTGTTGCTTCCTTATCTTTGAGCAAAACTGCAATCAACAGTTTATAGAGCCCTTCGCGCAACTAAATATGTTAATGGCAAAAACAGAAGAGGAAGAAGTTCTTGGTTGCCGCCAAATATTAAACAGCCCATTCAAATGTTTTGCCCAAAACGGTAATTTAAATTTGGCGAGTTCGCCAATTAAGCGTAATGTATTTTATATTTAATCTATTTAATATTATGTTTTGGCGCACGAGCTTTTAATTGCGCAGTGTGCACGTCGAAATTTGCATGCCTAAATGACACGATGAATTTGAAAATTATCGATAGTTGCAATGCAACGCTGGCCTGCTTGCTGTCGAAAGCTATCGATACTTATAGAGCCGCTATATTTAAAAGAATTGAATTCAAAAGCGTAGAATTACTTATTAGTTGGTAGGAATTGTCTTTGAATACTTCTCACGAATTTCGTCATATTTTTAAAATACATTAACATTCTATGAAATATCAATATTTCTGAGTTTCGCTCAACTGACCACAATAGAAGAAGAAGAATTTATTGCTTGTCGCTACAAAAGATCTTGTATAGATAAACAAACAATGTGAGTATGTTTGGTTATAGATTTTGAATAGCAAAAAACGACTGGATTGCATATTTTAATTAGAGTTTCCGTCAGACACCGCCAAATTGATTTGATCAAAGGTCATGATCGATGTGTCAAGTTCACATTGTGTTATCGATATCAATATATATTATCGAACGATAGCGATACTTATCGTACAGGGGACTTCCGCTATAATAAAGTTTAAATTTAAATTAAACTAACAAGAACCACTTGCAAAATTCTTAATCAGTTTGCAACAAGAAAAATTACAATTTTTTGAATATATATATTATTTTATTACTATTCATTTATAGTCTGCGCTTACGTTGAATCGCGTAATAATATTTATTTGTTACAAACAGTATGGTATGGCTTATTATAATATTTCTTGTATATTGCTGACTATTGCCTTGCGCAAACGAAAATGTTTTTTGCAAATCTTACAGATTTTGACTATGTATGTATGTGTATATGTATATGTTGTTCCGCTACATGCTAGGTTGGGCGTATTATAATTAGTTATGGGTATACGAAGCGTTAAAGCTATTTCTACGATATACTACATACATAATATTATCTGCTGAAATGCTTTACTGATACAACATAATTTTGCGTGTGCCGCATTTTGAAATACAAATGTACAAAAGGAAACCTAGATTTAAGGATTAAGGAGTGCTATTTACAGAGACTTAACCTCAAAAACAATAAATATAAGCTTAATGTAATCGTTATCGTAATCGTAATCGTAATCGTAATCGTAATCGTAATTATTATGCATATTTATCGCAATATATATATGTACATATGCGTGATCCTTGTGCACATATATGTATGATATCGGGGGATGTGCATTTTCAGATGTTTGCTCCAAAATATCACAATGCAAATGATATATGTATTCATATATATATATATGTATATATATGTATATCGAGGATCGATGCGTGCGGGGATGTTGTTGGGTTTATTGCATAGTCAAAGCGTGGTTACCAGAGTAAGGAACATTGCCAGCTGCCTGCCTGGAAGACCTTGGAAGCCTACGAAATACTGTCTGCTTAGGATCGTCGCCTTGAAGCACAGCTATCAATTCAGGCGCCATCTCCGGCGGACAATTTAACGGCCTGCAGCATCACCGTTTTGAGATCACGCGCCAGATTATTGATGTGCACCACGGAGTCGACCATTTCTTGGACGGCACTGCCGCTGGGGAAATGGGCCGCCGCCTTCTTGGACTTGAGCACACAGGTCTTGAGGGCATCGGAGAGGGCATTGGTGCAATGCAGAATCTTCTCGCGCAGCGCCTCCTTCGATATATTGCGATGCACATCGTCACCAATGCTGACCAGATTATGGGCACTGACCACAACAAACTTGCCGTAGGCAATGAAAAACTTTGGCGGCTGATTCTTCTCCACCGTCTCCAGGAACGAATCGATCGCCTGCAGGAGGTTGCCCATATGCGTGGTGATCTGCTGGGCATAGTAGCGCACCACCTTCTTGTCCTTGTCCGTCATCTCCGGCGACTTGTTGGGCGCGGCTGTGGGCGTGGTGGGCACCGCCGCGGGCACCGACGTGGTGCCCATGGCCGTGCACTCGGCAATCTTGAGCGCACAATCGAACTGGGTCTTGAGGCCGGCGGGTATGGCATCTCGCAGCGCCTGATTCTTTTTGGCAGCCGCATCCTTGGACTCGAAGGCCACATAGTCGTAGTCCTCCAGCCACTCGGCGCTGCCGCGACTGCCGCCATTCTGTGAGCCGGACTGCTCCGCGGGCAGCTGGCGCTTGAACAGCAGCGAGGCATTGCCCTGGATGAAGCTGGTCGTGGAGCGCACATCCTCGGTGAGTGTCTGGGCGCAGGCCATCAGCTGATCCAGGCTATCGGGTGGCCGGCAGCCGTGCTTCTCATCGCTGCGCGCCAGCTGCTCCACGGACCAGCCGCCACCCTGTGCATCCAACGCCTCGGATGAGTCCTGGATGAGCTTGTTGGCGTCGCGCAGTGCACGCACCAACGGCCGCAGCTTAAGGGCCAAGTTCCTGTCCTCGGAACGCTGCGCATTGCCCAGCGCACCCTCGCCAAACTCGGCCAGATCGTGGAGCGCGGTGCGCAGACGCAGTGCAGCCAGACGCAGTTCCATAATGTGCGGCTCCAGCTGTGCTCGGGTACGCCAATGCGGCACCACAAAGCTCAGCAAACGCGTTATGGCCTGCGTTGTCTGCGACTGCAGCTTGGCGAGCGTCTCCAGCGCCGAGTTCAGCTCCAGCGGCAGCTCCTTGCTGCCGCACAGCGCCTGGCTGCCATTGGTGGGCTGGTGGGTCGACATCCGCTGCTGCTGCTGCTGTTGCTGCTGATCCTGCTCCTGGAGCGGCGGTAGCAGCGGAAAGTCGTAGCTGGCGGCATGCGGCCGCTGATGTGGCCGCACGGGCAGCGGGTTACGGCGTGGTATATCATAGTCCGGCATGTTGGCCAGCGAGCTGCGATTGGAGCTGGAGAAGCTCAGCGACAGGCTGTCGCTGGTCAGCAGCGAGGATGCCGAACTGCTGGGCGTTAGCGTATGCTGCGGCTGCTGCTGTTGCTGTTGCAACAGTGGGCGTGGCACATCGTAGGACTCCTCCTCAATGGACATGGAAGCCCCAACGCTCTTGAGCGAATCGAATCGGGCGCCCAGCGCCGAGCCCGTTGTGGGCGTTCGCACGCCCTGCCTGCCCGGACAATCATAATTGAGAGGAACGGGCGTCGCCGGCTTGGGTATGTCGTAGGTCTCGAACTCGCTGCCGGCATTGCCATTGCCATTGCCATTCGGTGTGCCCATCATCATGCCGAGGTTCTGATAGATGCTTTGGTTGCCGTAAATCTGCTGAGGATGCGGTGAACGCGGCGCTCCACACGATGTACCCGGCGAGCTGTTGTAGATGTACACATCCCCGTGCCGCTGCGGCGTAATGACCTGCAATTGGAGAAGGGAGAAGCGAATTAGAGAAGTAATTCGAATGGGAAGCCTTTCGGGTGGGGCGCTTGGCTTGACACAAAAATAATCAATTGGAGAAGGGAGAAGAGAATTAAAAAAGTTCATGGAATGGAAAGCCTTTGGGGTTATTATTAAAAAAATATATATATAGATAAACATTTCCTAGTTCTATTAGTTGAAAATTTCAATTGTAATAACATCCGAAACTTTAGTGGTAATTCCCATTTAATATATTTGTGTCTATAGCTGTCGTTGCCGTGGCTAGGTAAGCCCGTGAAACTCCGCCCTTTACTCTACGCGTGACTTGTATCGATTTTCACAATTGTTGTTATAGGACCTTTTCCACATTTTATGAATGAAAAGCAAAATAGACGAGCACGAGTATGGCGCACACCTGTCTCTCTGGCTGTTGTTTATCCCAAGCAACTATCACATTTTGTTATCAATTAATGCCAATTAATAAAGAAAGAAAAATTAGGCAGACGAAATGAAAAGTTGCGCTGAAGAAAACTTCACTGTTCAATGGGAAAAACTTGACTGTGAAATGGACTCGAAACGAGATTGCAAATAATGCAGCTTGTCAGCAAAATACTGGGAACTGTTTAGGGCATGCGCACAAAAATATTGGGATATTTAGCGGCTGCAGCTCAATGCCGTTCAGTGTCAAGGTAAAATGAACATGAACCTGAGCTAAACAATGAACCAAATAGGGGGAAATCGCATAAAAAAGCAATGGGAAGTGGAGCGAAACTTGGGAAGAGCATAATTCTGCTGTCAAAGGGAGGAGGGTATTAAAAATGTCGATTACAGAAATTATCAAGCAATATGTTTAATGGCACGTAATGCATAGAGATCAGAGTCTAAACATTCTTTATTTATTCGTTATATGCCGCGGCATGACTGGGCCATCTGCTCGATTGATGAAATATTATTACAGCATATGCCAAATTCATCAATAGCCGCAGCTACCCTGTTTATAATGAGCACGCACCAAGCTGCCACGCCTACCGTCGAAAAAAAAACAAATAGGCAGCATATTGAATCGATTCGCAATTAGGTAAACCGTTAAACCCAACCCCAGGGTTAGGGGTAGGGGCAACCCTTGGCCGGCTACCTGAAGTGCGTCCACTTTGGCGGCAGTTGCCCTACGTTCCCTCGTCCGTTCGAGTCCTTTTGAAGTGTCAGTTGACGCGTAACACGAGTCACAATTCGCCAACAGAAAATATTCCGCTTGAAAAGGATACTCACATACATATATAAAAGTCGATCCTTAAAAAACAGCTGCAACAGAAAAACGGCACTCAAAGAGGCTCTTATCAACTGAGATAAATCAGGGCAGCTGGACTCCATTTAGAAGAAAGACAAGAAAGGAAGAAGGTTAACTTCGGCATGTCGAATATCAAATACTCTTCTAGACATGTATCTAAGGGCTTGGCAAATAGATGAGGCGAAGAGAGAGGAGCTTAGTAGCTAAGTTTGTTCACGATATATGGAAATACAGAAAAGTTTTTCCTACCAAAAGTCAATTTCCACCGATTCTATCTAAAGATGTATATGATATAGTCCGATGTTGATAGGATTTGGAATCTAAGTTTGCTTAACATATCTCGAGAAGTAAACAAATATTTTATACAAAAACTTACTTTTGTCTGTTCTTTTCTATGAAAGTTATTGGATATAGTGGTCCGATCCGTCAGATAATGATAGTATTAAAACTGAGAGACAAGTTTGAAAACAGACAAGCGGACATGGATGTATGGACTCAGATATTGACACCATTTAAAAATATATGTACCTTATGGGCGCGTAGGCATCATCTCCTCCTGTGCGTTACATAATTCATGCCAAAATTATAATACACTCTACAAGGGTATACAAAAGGAGCCATTGGGTTACTTAAGACCTGGGCACAGCGTTTCTTTTGGGCTCGGCCTGAATCTAGTTTTTATGATATGGGTCAGCACAGCGGGATTTGCGATGCGGCCTGGCTTCAAGGAGGTCACTTTTCTTTGACTTTTCATGCTGATTTTTCCAAGCAATTTTGCGTGACTTTTCCAATTGTTTTTTCTTTTTTTTATGCTCTTATTGTTTGTCTGGCCTCGATTTGTGTTATGGAAAGCGACTGTTCCCATAGATCAGAAATGTATGTTTATGACACATTTGGGGCAACTTTTTAATGGGTCGCACCACCTGCCACACCCCTCCCGCCCGACGAAACGCCCATGTTGCGAAATGGGCCATTAAAATGGCCGCCAGGGGGCGCAGCATTATAAAATTGGCAACAGCTCTCGGTTTGTTAGTTTAATTCTTTCTTTTTTTTTTATCTTGCGGCCATTTTTGATTGGATTTTGATAGTTGAAAGTTGAAATTCACAGCACGATCGCAAACGTTTCTTTTTTGTTTTTTACATTTTATGGCAGGATTGTTGCTGCTGTGCGAGAATCTTTGAAATCTTTTCGGCTGTCACAACATTCTATGCTTGTTTTTTATGGCCCTGTTTAAATTCCATGGAGCACAGAGCACGGTAGCCGCACAAGATTTGTATCTTTGCAGCTCATTTGATGCATTTCAATGCTGCTCTCACACCTACCACACCTGCGTACACACGCACACACACATATCAGAGAAGGGGCATGGACAGTTCTTTGACAAAATTTCAACATTTTCTCACGTACCAAATACAAGAACAACAAAAAACATTTGTACAAATATGCAAATTGTTGTTTAAGTAAATTTAAGCTGGAGGCTATCGAAGAGAGGGTGAGGAACTGCGTTGGAGTGAGTAGCTAAAATGCCCGCAGGCTGTATCTCTTACTGATACCCTGTACGAGTTGGGAATAGGGTGTGCATGAGGCTATCAAGGTGTCACGCAGGCAGTAGATTATAAAGTGTATATTTATTCTGACCCTTTCTCTGACTTTCTCTTCTCACTCTCAATGAAGCTCAAGACAAAGCATCACAATCACAGAGTATCTCATAGTCGCACACTCCCCACTAAAGCACTCTTACTTGCTTATTTCCGTAATATTTTTTTCTGTGGCGTCATGCTGAGATCTTGCCTCAATCAGTGCCGCAAATTTCAAGTGCTTGCCTTTGGGAAACTTAATTAATGGCTATTTATTGAGGTCCAGAGCTGATCATTAGGTTGAATTGGATACGTTAATCCCTAGGATTGGCACTGGCGACCTTGCCATATATGTATATGCACAAAGATATTTATATATATTTGGAGCGCAAGCGATTTCACAACATTCAACGGCAAAGAAATCCGCATTCGCATTGGCCTCATCCTCCTCCTCCTCCTCGCGGACCGGGGCCAGGTCTTGCCTTAAGGGGCAGAGCTCTCTTCTTCTTCTTCTTCTTCTTCTTTATAAGTTCGTCTAACTTTGGTCATGCACAAATCTCGGCAACAACAACAACAATGAAGAGTTATTGTTGTCGCATTTGCTTCTGGCTGGCATTTTGTGTCCATTTTTGGTCATTGAAATAAAAATGACATGTTTTCCTCACACACAAACTCGAAAACTCTTTTTGGATATACTCCAGCAGCAAAAGCAGCAGCAAGCGGAGTCTCAGAGTCTCCAGCCAGAGAGCTGACCACATTGCCATAAATCTTGATGCAGTTGGCTGCAACCTGACTTGGACTTGGACTCGCGGACTCGGAGGCAAACGCGAACGCGGACGCGGACGCAGCTTTATGGGCAGTGCGTGACCACGCTTGGCGGAGTCTTGGTTTTTCAGACTCTTATGTGGGCTCAAGGAACTCGAAATTGTCACAATCTTGGCCTAACGCTGCCTAACGGTCGAGCCGTCCGCTTGGATGCCTCGGTCTCTTGGTTTCTCAGTCTCTCGGTTGCCGTCTCGGATTTGGCCACTGTCCCCGCTGGGATTTATTTTTGGTCAGGCCGACAATGAGACTTAAATATTTATGTGGTTTTACTTATTTTGTTGACGACACCAGAAACAGGCCTCTGCACAATATTATAAAGTTTGTTTGAATTGTTTATAATAATGTGTGAGGGTTTAAGCCATAGCCATAAATTATAGTCGCTTGTCCATGGAACTTAACAAAGTAAGTTGCTAAATTGATCACCAATTTTTAAATTCCACTTTTTCTCTAATTTTAAGCTACAATTTCTTTATAAATGGGCACATTGTCGTGCTCGCCCCCCTTAAGAATTGTAAGGCTCAAAATCATAAGTTAAGAATTCTCGTTCTAAGTTCAATAAATATTTTGTGGATTATAAAAACTTGTGCTCTTGAGCAGAGCAAAACTTATTGGGAGCCTTTCGTGAGTTCGAAGCTAGCAGCTATTTTTATAGCCTTGTCTAAGGGTATTCAAGATTCGACTTTAGAAGCAACCACACACACACACACACACTCAGCTTATCTGGCTGGCTGCGAATAGATTTGTTGTGGAACGTGGGCTGGCCTCGCGGCAGACACTTGCAGCATTTGGGCTGCCCAACAATGTTGCGCAACAATTCAGTTCAAGACATTTCCGTTCTCAATTAAGTTTTCGGGAATGCAGCTGATACGCACAAGATATGTGGCACTGTGGCACACAAAGCTTCAGACGGCTTGGACGGCACTTGAGAAATTGTTCAACTCGTTTACACCTGTTGGCGGCACTCAGGTGTTAGTGGCTAGCCAACTCGGCTGGGTTCCAGTCAAGTGCGAGAGTTGAGAGTGAAGCAGCTCCTCCTCCTTCTCCTCCTCCTCGTCTCCCTGCCCAGGCCAGTGTGCGTTAAGTTTTTGACGCTTTCGAGTGGAGCTTTTCAATTTGACGTGTGATTTTCCTTGTGTTTCTTGTGGCCGAATCAATAAAACTTAACAGCATAGACAAGTCAAATTGAACAAAAGCGGCATTTAATTTTTTACAGCTACCACTTCAGACTCCTCCTCCTCCTCCTCCTTCTCCTCCCCTCGTAGCCCCTCGCAGCCAGCGGTGCATTTGGCTGTGGAAAATGTCGAGGTCTTGTCTCCGCCATGGAAAGGTTTCACCAGGCATCAACGCAATCTTCCACTGCGCCAGTGGCAACAAAATCCGTTGCAATTTGCAGTTGCAGCTTTTTTGTTGATTGGACTCAAAACCGATGGACAGACAACAAATCAAATGGTTGATGGGAGCTGGAGGGGGAGGAAGAGGGGCACGGGGGGTGTGGTCGCTTCTCCTTCTGGCGCAGCGTTTATTTGAAATTTGAATTTATGGTTTCACTTGCCCGCAAAAAGATTGATAGCTGCCGATAATGCGAGGAAATGTTTACGAGACTCTATAATTTGTAGTTTATTTTATTTGATTTGCTGCGCCAAGTGCGAAGAAAAGCGAAAGTCTGCGAGACCAACAGGCCCATAGATTATACAAAACATAAAAATAAAAATAATAAAAAGAAAAAACCATCCACACAGATGGCAAAGTTCAAAGCTGGAACGCCTCCATTGCATGTGGTGCTAATGATAATGGACAATTATGAATGCGCTTATGCAAGCTCCAAAGTGCTGGGGGAGGAGCTGTTGGAGGAGGAGGAGGAGGAGCTGGTGGAGGAGGAGGGGGAGCTGGTGTGGGAGGTGGAGTGCACTGACACGGATTGCCAAATGAAATTGAAAGGCCTGAACGAAACAATTGCCATGGGTAATTGTCCATTGAGTGGGTCAAACAACACGATGATGTGTTGGAGCTGAAGATGGCTGCGAACCCGACAAAGATGTTAAGTGGAACCAATGACGCCTCAGGGTTGCGGTTCGTGAACCCACTTTTCACATTTGAGTTAGAGCTTTGCTTAATTTAATGTATTTACTAAACTTTGCCAATATGAAAACAATATTCGGTTCAGGAAAAGTTACTTTCTTTCACTTTCCAAACGCTTTTCACATCTATGAAGCCAAACTTGAGTTGGAGATAGTTGGGGAATAGGGTTCGGTTCAGGCTTAGGTTCAGCTGTTCTCCAACTGCTGCGTCTTTAGGTTCGTTTCAGGATCAATAATGAAGTGCAATTCTGGACTCAAGCCCCTTTAAAGCCTTGCTTAGAGTATCACAAATTCGACTTAACAAAGCTAACTTGAAACGTGAACTATTTGCTTCAGTTATTTGCATATAAAGTTTGATGTTTTTGCAACAAATGCCAGCTGTCTGGCCAAGTGCAAATTATTCGTTTCCTTTAATTACGGACATCGATTTGGCAAATCAAAGAGGGAGAGTGCGAGACTAGTCCATGGAGCAGAAGATCAACTGCAAATGCAAATAAAACGCATGTCCAGCTGACAAATTGGCTTATTACGAGCCATATGCAAAGACAGGCCAAAATAAAAAACTAGGAAAAACGGAAACCCGTTGGACATGCGCACACGCAGCCTGCAGCTGGCGGCGATGCAGTGCATCAGCCTCGGCCTCAGCATCCACTGGAATCTCCTCTGGACTCTCCACTTGGCTCTTATTAATTGCACAATTACGACACGCAATTGACGTGCAGAGTGAACGATGGCCGGGCCATAATGATGGAAAACCGGCGGACTCGAGAAATTACTTTCTTTCACTTTCCAGACGGATATCATAATTCAGCAAAAAAAATAAACAAAATTAAAAAAAAGTGCAGTAGCCACGACCCAAAGACGAACAAGCCAAAAATAAATAAGCCAGACGATGCCAGAAATGCCAAAAAACCAAAAAACCAAAAAAAAAGACACAGCAAAAAACAGGAGAGAAAGGTTAACTTTGGTACACCGAAGAGTAAATACCCTTTGCAGCTATGTATATGATTTATGGTCTTGCAGTTATGTGAGGAGAAAAGTAAAGTTTGTTATTGCTGAGTTTGGGGCAAGATATCTCGAGAAAAAGACAATTTATCGATAACAAAACTCAGTTTTCAACCGATTCTATCTATAGATCTATATGATATAGTACTCCAATGTTGACATGATAAAGTTTACATAGAAGAGGAGCATAAATATAAATAAATTTGTTAGGATATTTAAAAAACAAATAGTTCTTTACAGAAGAACTTAATTTTTAACCGATCTTTCCTGTTGCAGCTATATGATATACAAATCCGATCCGATCGATTGCGATATCGGAGACAACTCCTTCTCTGCTTTGCACATTTTATGACTTAACTAAAGTACCCTATCAAAGGGCATCAGAAAAATCAAATTAAATGAAAACTAAATGAAATGATATCAATTAGGAGCAGCCCCAAGGGCGTCTCGAGGGACTTGGTTTGCCGTCAAGCAAACGCAGACGAAGCGTTAAATTAAAAAATAACAAAATTAAAGAAAGAAACCTCCTTTAACCTACCTTGTTCGGCGAGACATGCCACGATCTGCGTGCACCGCGGCCCTGGCCGTTGGATGAGGCTGAGCCCGTGGATTGGCTGTCCGCATTGCTGCCAGATGCGCCCGATGCGCTGATGATGGAACCGTTCTCATAGATCTCCGCCGAGCAGATGGAACTGTTCAAGGTGGCCGTACTGGCCGCCAACGAGGGTATTGGCGAACTGGCCGGCGATGGTGAGAAACAGCCCGAATCGTACGAGTTCAAAATGCGTAACCGGTTGCCGGGGCAAAGACCCTGTAAATAGACCAAAAACAAGCTTTGAGAACTATGCAAAAAAGGAAAGCAGCCAAATTTTAACAATTATTGCAAACTCAGGGAAAATATGGATTATATATTCGAGTCAGTAAAATTAAAGTTTACTTAATTTCTGAATATTCTTCAGTTAGGTCTACATAAACCTTGACAAGAAATAGGAAGTTGAACCAAAGACAATATAAACACTTTTCAAAAAATCAAGCTGCATAGTAGCATTTTGTTGTATGGCATTACTCATCTTAGTGTTTTTATTGTCTTTGGTTGAACTAAGTAGAAAATATTTACTACAAGAAAAATTTCATATATTAAGTTTAGGATTTCGGGCTTTAAATGAGAACTTGTTAAACTTAAACTAAGTAGAAAATATATACTTTAAGACAAATTTCTTAGATTAAGTTTAAGATTTTGGGCTTTAAATAAGAACTTTGTAAATTTCGACCTTAGCTGCATTTTGTATGCGAATTGAGTACAACATGCTTGAATATTTCTCGAGTGAACTGGGCTATCAGTCGAAATTCATGGCTGTCGCTCATTGAGTCCAATTGATTTCGATTGCTTTTTTATTAACTGAATGCTGAGTGCATTCTTAATTAATAAACAATATATAAAACATATAAAAAGGCATAAAATAAATTGCAATTTTTTTAATTGCCTGTCAAGCTGACTTAAAATCGAGTGCAGTTTTTTTTCTCCCGCCGATCTTTTGTCAATTTTCCCGACATCTGTGTGAGAGACTTTTTGATGTGATATACGAACTGAGTTTCCATTGCCAGCTTCAAAGGAGGTAAGAAAAAATCTTGTCAACATGTGTTGCAGCTTATTTCAATTTTATTTTAGCCGTAAACAACGAAAATTGCGCCCCGTTTCTTTATTTTTTTAGCAAGTGCTGAATAATTTATGCTACATGTTTTTTTTGTTGAAAACATTTGTAATTTTTTTTTTAAATTTATGTATGAAAAACATTGTTGTTGTCGCTGTCGCCACTCAATTGGCTGTTTTTGGGTTAATTGTTTCCATTAAAAAGTGCGGCTACTTTTTAATTAACGACAATTGGCCGACACCGAGTATCTGTATCTGTGTATCTATGTATCTGTGTATCTGTGTATCTGTGTATCTGTGTAGCTGCAGCTAGGCATGTGTCTATGGCCATCTAAAGCGATTTTGATTTCCATTTTGATATGTGTTTTGACACCAACAGACAGACACCGCCAGCCTATCGCCGCATGAGTGTATTCATGAGTGCTCGTGAGTGTTGAGTGCTGAGTGCTGAGCCCGGGCCAATTGAGTTGTTAATTAAAAATATGTTCGAAGCTGCAATTTTTGCCAGCGACGTGCAAAAATGTTTTCAAGCTTTGCCCATTTTTTTTTAGTTTTTAATTTAGACAACGAGGGGTTTGGGGGTTTTTTGTGGGGTGTACTTTCGGGTTGGCATTCAGAAGATTGTAGTTGGGTTGGGTCTAATCGGGGCAGAGCTTCTAGGTTGCGTTTTTTGAGCATGTGAACATTAAGAGATCACAGATTATTTGCCAAACAATAGAGGAAATATAGCTATTAAGTTGAAGCAGGGTAATCTATGAAATTAGTGTTGACAAATGCCAGAAATTAAATTTATACAAAGTTCAGTTATCTGAACAATTAATAATTAAACACAGATTGCGGTTGTACTCGCTCTCGCATTGTATTTTTACCAGCATTTATAATATGTATTTTCATAAATAAATTAAATTTATGTCCAGCCACAACCCAAACAACATTTAATATTATGCAAAAACACGCGTTCTATCAGTTAAGGACATATAGAGTTAACATATAAATACATACCAAATGAAAGAATATCTTTATCGAAGATTTTATAACCTTGCGGATTTGAAAATATGTGAGAAAAGTGAAACTCGTAAATGCTGAGTTTGATTCAAATATCATGGAAATCAGCACACTTTGCCAAACAAAACATCGACTACATAACAAAGAAGTGAGTTATTGTAGGTATATATAGTTTAATTGATAAATGTCAAATTTGATCAGGATATCAAGAAGCGACTTCTTCAGCGATCGTTCCTTTGGCAGCTTTATGCTATATTTTAGGATATACTTTATAGGGTCGGAGATGCCCCTTCTCTTCGTTACATATTAGTTCAGGACTTTTTATTATTTATTAAATATTTCTACGAGAACTTTTTAAAACAAAACTGTTCCCAAATTCTTGGCATAGTTTGTATGTATTCAAAATATTTTTATAATGCCAGCACAAATAATAAAGAGTTAATCAACATGCAGAGCATGCTTCGAAGCGTTTGTTTGCCCACTTTTCCGACTATTTTCATGCTTTTCGCCCAATTAATTGATATTTTTTTGTTGTTGAACAAGCTTAACAAACTGTGAAACATTTCATTCCACTTTGTTGTACGCAATCAAACTAACAACATCGACCTCTTTTCACATTTCACACCCCCCGATCTGCAGCTCGCCCCCCGTTTCGAGGCTTTTTGGACCAGCATGGGCCAGCTTCGACCATGTCCAAATAATGTTGTATGCACTGTGGTAATCGCTCATAATGCTCGCCGAGGCATTATGGCATTATTATTATTACAGCTGCGGACACAATTAAAGTGCCAAATGTGAAATTTATATGCAACCCGCGAGTCCCGCATGCGGCGGCGGGAGGCGGCCACGTGCCCCGAGATGATGTTGATGAATCATGAACATAACGAGAAGCCTGGGATCTGTCCAGACTCTTTACTCAACGTCGGAGTATTACAAAATTAAATTATAAATTCAAATTAGGTTTTTTTTTTTTATTACCAAATGGAATGCGAAAGGGCGGTAGAACTTATGCAAATGCCTCAATTGTTTAATTACAGATGCACAGCTGAAATGGGGCGTGGCTGTGCAGCCATTTGGCAATTAGGAGCGGAGCACAGAAACCCGAAGAAGGAGCAAACAAAACAAATACGCGGCCAAAACAGCTCGCAAAAGGCGTTGCCCTTTAGTGCTTTAATGGACCTGCACTCGAAGAAAATACGAAGAATCTTGTACTTCAATCAAGAATAAAAGTTGTTATATTTTGCTGAAGATAGAAATTAAAGAACCTGAGCGGGGGAGTTCGAATTGCAAGAAAACGGGTAAAAAGGGGTTTGTGCAATAGAGAGATGTAATAAGGAGATGGAAGCATCTTCGACCACATAAAGTATATATAAACCTGGTCAGCATCAATAGCCAAGTCGATGTAGCTATGTCCGTCTGCCTGTGCGTCCGTCCGTCTGTCCGTATTGTTACCGCGCCGCACGAGCTTGTCATCGATAACTCACCACGAGTCTAAGCAATCGATATAAATCGATATCGAAATCCTGTTTATTAAGTAAACCCCTTTGGTATTCATAGCTAGATTCAGCAAATCTGTCATGTAGCTTCTGAAGTAGTATAAATAGATTAAGTATCTTTCATTTTAAAGCTATACCCTGTATCATACTCCTTTCTCTCAGTGTACAGGGAGATACCCTCTGCTGGGCAGCTCCCAGTTGGAGCTCAGTTCTTATCTCAGTTCAACTCACCTGTCGGTTGCGCAGCGAGCAGAGCCACCAGCCCTCGATGCCTTCGGTGTTCTGTTCGATGACTGTGAGGATGTCGCCCTTCTTGAAGGGCAGCTCGTCCGGATCGTCGGCATGATTATCATAAATGGCTCTAGCGTAAAGTTTCTGCAAATAAATCAGGCAAAATGGAGAATGCAACAAACAATTAAAATCATGTCTTATCAGAATTAAGCAATTTTTATGCCGTGTGCTAAGAATTCGGATGTATAATGACCATAATGAACTGCATGCAAGGCTTGCGGCCAAAACTTCTAAGAAGCCGCAACAAAAACAAAAACAAAAAAAAAACTCAAAACATCGAGAACCGGCCCCGAATTTCAATGGAATTTCAAAGACGTGAAGCTTGACCAGAGACTGACCGACCTCGACATTGACTTTAACTTTAGCTTTAACTCCAACTTTAACATTAAATCCAACTAGATCTTGGACTAAAGCAAAACATCATTCATAAGAACTCGTCTGCGATTTCTACAGGTAGCATTTTTTCTTTTTCTTTAGTTTTGGTTTTTTATGGCATAAATAAATCGCTTTTTGCAGAGCAAAAAAATTGCACAAAGTGCAAAACGAATTTTGGGCAAACTGAAAAACAAAGCAGCTTAAAACAAAGCGAGTTCTTGTTTTCTTTTTTTTTTTGTCTTTTAGCTCATGCCATGCGCTTCATTAGTTTACCTGGAATTTCAGGTCAACTGCGGTTGTCGGAACACAGCCCACAGTTCGGGTAGACCATGCAGAAACGGAGTTTATTTAATAATTTGAAAAGCTTGCGGATATACGAGTTATCGAGTTTCAAGCACTAAACAGCTGGCATATGATAATTATATGATTGAAGGCATTAACAATAATTTGTAGAGGTGCACAGTAGTTGCACTGCTACACTTAGAGAAAAACGACATTCTAAACTCTAGTATAACCGGCTTGGAATTCAAATCATTTTAAGCCAAGATCTTAAGATCTAGCATACATATGATCATGGCATGATGTTGGGCATTAACAGTAAAGTACATACACTTAGAGAAACACAGAGTTTTAGTACACCCGTTTTGGAATTCATATCGTTTTGATCTTGAAATTGTAAATATCACATTCTGTGATATGTATTATCACAAAACTCCTTAATAAAAGCCTCGGGACTTTGTTCTCAGTTTGATTTGACTGCGGCTTCAAAACTTTTATACTTAAATCGAGCCCAAGATAGTTAAACTTTACTCTAAGTGCAGCACTTTAAATACCGATTACTGCCGCCCTACTGATGCTATACATGCCCCATTAATAGTAAGGGCTTTTCCGTTATTGCCTCAACAGTTCCATAATCATCTGCCACATTCCTTAGATACGCATTTAAGCGATGCAACTTTCCTTTATTAAACCGTTTCTAAAGCAATGCGCACGACTGTGCACTGTATGGGTCGTGGGCAAAGGTTTCTTCAATGAATGAGCCGATATATCCATGTGTTTATCTATGGGTGTGTGTGTGTGTGAGTATCTGTGTGCCGGTCTCGGGTTAAGCGTGTTGCTTTTAATTTCGCCACCGCATCGAACAAAAATCCAAAACGTTCGTTTTGAACTCCAACCAAAGCCGACACCGTTGCCGTTGCCGCTGCCGTTGCCGTGACTTCCACTCTTGGCAGTTGGGGAGCACTAGTACAAGTTGTACCTGGTTCCCCCCTCCCCTAAAACCCTGTACCCCCCTCCTTTCGCTTCATTTAACCCTCTGCTCCTGGGCTCATTTAAAATGAGCTGCGCACAACCACACACACACACACTCTCGCACACAAAACTCCAGCGATTACAATATCGCGCGATGAATCGCCGTTGAACTTTCAACTCGGTTTTGTGTGAGTGCGGAACCCGTTTCGACAACAACTACAAGCACGAGTGCTCTAGTCGGCAGTGCCCGACTAGGAGATTCGCCGGACCCATACACCTTATTCCCTCATGTATCCAAAATGTTTAATTCTGGATCCATGTATACTATTGGATTATATAATATCTGCTTTTATCTCTCCAGCTCTTATCAGCTTCAAGCTATGCTTAAATAACGGTAACTGCAAATCGATAATTATCGATTTCGATTGCCCAAAACCGTGATACCCCTTCCTACCCAATTTTCAATTGGGCACAGGGTATAACAGCTATGAGAAGGGGTACGCGCGTTTTGTATATTCTACTTTTCAATTTCGAAAGCTGAAACCGTTCAAATGTCAAAAGAAAATGAGCGCACTTGAAGTTCATGTGCACGGGCAATTGATGTGTGGCGTGGAGAGGGCCAGGGCTGCCAACTGACACTTGAGCGTTGCGTTGTTCAAACAACAATCGACAAGCCGCAAGCCGCAAACAACAACTGCAACAACAACAACAACAACAACAACAACAATAGGCACAAAAATGCGAGCTAGAGAAATATTTGTTAATTTGCCTACGACAAATGCAATCGATGCATGGAGAAGTGAGAGTGCGAGCGAGAGGAAACATTCGGAGATCGCTCTCTAGCTGCCAGGGTTGTCATCCACTTGCAGTTTGCTTAGCTTTCTTCTTCACACAGATTTTTAACACAGCGCTAATTGTATGGGCAAATATTTATAGTTGGGCGTTTGGTATTCAAGTTCCGCTCGCTGCTTGTGGTTTTAGTTTCTGTTGTTGTTGTTGTTGTTGTTTTTGTTACAAGCAAACAAAAATCAAATATCGATAGATTTCTGTTTGCTTGACGCGACTTTAATTGGTTTGCTTAGCGCATTTCTTGACGCGATTCACAGTGGAACTTTTTAGTTCCAATTTTGGTTGGGAACTAGAAAATTCTATTTGTTCAATGGAACTGCAAGAGTGAGAAATTGAACTGAAAAGCTCGAAAAGTAGATTTGAAAAACTTCTATATGTTTTGCAATATCTAGCTTTAGATTTTTGTCATTTCGACGCATCTAACAATTGGAACTAGTAAATTCTATTTGCTCAATGGAACTGCAACAACAAGAAATGGAACTGAAAAGCTCGAAAAGCTCGACTTTTTG
Organism: Drosophila ezoana; assembly: GCA_035045725.1. Taxonomy (NCBI): domain Eukaryota; kingdom Metazoa; phylum Arthropoda; class Insecta; order Diptera; family Drosophilidae; genus Drosophila; species Drosophila ezoana. Next base: position 22,601,159 of record JAWNOU010000177.1, on the reverse strand, counting down.
AAGGAGATTTGAAGGAGTTTTGCAGGAGTTTTGCATATTTTGAAATATATATCCATAGATTTTTGTTGGCTTGAAACTGGAACAAGAAAATTCGATTTTCTCAATGAAAGTGCAAGCTTTAACTGATCAATTGATCAATAATAAATATGTATAATCTTTTGCCTTAATATATGCAGCAGCTTTTTAAATTGCATTTACAAATTATGCATGTAAAATGCTGTCATAAATCTGCCAAACAGCAAAAAAATTTAATAAACTTAATTTCTGCCTTTGGGCCATTTTTTGTGTGTGTGTTTCCTTTCGTTTGGCGCGCTTCAAGCTTAAAGTGAAAGAGCTCCATCGATTTATTGTTAAAAAAAAAACATACGTATGTATGGCTACAATAAGCATAGCTTTAAGCCCGAGTTCCAGTTCCACATAAATCGCATGTACGCAGATTCCGCCGAGAGACAACAATGCCAACATTAAACAACAAAAATCTTTATATTTCTTGTTTATTTCTTGAGCGCAATTTCTGTTTTATTTTTTTTGGTCATTTCAGCTTGGCTGCCTACGTTGAAAGGTTATTCACCATAAAGTCGAGACATGGCCAAAGTTTGGGGAGGGGGGGGTTTGTAGAAAGCGTCGTCCATAAGGCACATATATTGTACATTATACGATCTGTTGTTTCTGCTCAACTCCATGGCGCGAGTGCATGACCTTAGCCAGTTGAATTGCTACGTTTTGCAATTTCTTGAGCACATTCAAAGTCCATAAATAACCGAATTCACATAGACAAACTCAAAACTCCCCCAAAAATAAAAACAAAAAACCAACAACAGAAGCCGCCGGCGACGACGTCTTAATGAGCACTTAAAACTCGAAAAAAAACGCTGTGTACAAATAAAAATTTGGCAAAAAAGCTGCAAAATAAAACCAAAAAAAAAAACCGCAACGACTTTGTCAAAAATTGTATTTAAGCTGTGATGAGCTTTAAGTCGCCCCTCGACATGACAATTTGACTTTGAGGAGCCCATTAACCGCATTAAGTCAAACAAAACTAAAAAGTTGAAATGCCAAAAAATGAGTAAAACAAAATCTCCACAAAATCGTATATAGAATATGCTTTTGTCAATAACACTTAGTGATAACCCAAGATGATAACTTGTGTGTTTTGGTATATATATTTATTTTTGAGGGTTTTTGCTCATCGCGTGACTGATAAACTTTTGTGTTTGTTTTTTCTTTTTATTATATTTAGCTGCTTTTAATTAATCCAATTGGCTCAATATCGATCTGTCAGCTTTGACTTATATATATATATGCATATATATTATTTACTCTCCTTAAGCTTTTGGCTTCATTAGCAGAAATCATTTTTATGACTAGGCGCTATTTATTTTTGTATAGCAAACACGTCATTTTTCGTTGTTTTTGTGGTCAACCTTTGGACTAAAGTGTTTGTGACTGATTAAATAACAACCAGGAATTTAATCTGTTCAAGTAATGTGACAAAAACTTCAAAAGATATAATGGCTATCTTTGGCACGCCGAGCATGAAATACCCTCGTAGATATACATATGGCTTATAGATAGACATATGGCTTAAATATGCAAAAAGCTTTAATTCCGATTAGTTGTTCCTATAGGAGCCTTATGATATAGTATATAGATTTGATACGGCTTTTTAGATATATTAGGGTAATACTTGAGGTAGTTAGTGCTAAGTTTCGTTAAGATATCTTTAAAGACGGCAAACTTTTCCATTTAAAAACTTAATTCTTGAGCTATATGATATGATTTTGTTCATGCCTCAAGATATCTTCAAAAACATGAACTGAATTTCAACCTTGTGATATAGTGAACCGATCTTACCGATTCCTATAAGGTCCTATGCAAAGTATCAAGAAGATTAAACTGAAAGTCTCGACTCGCCTTTTGATGCCGATCAAGAATATATATACTTTATGCTGAGACAAAGACGTCTGCTTCTGCACAACTGTAATACCCTCTGCAAGGGTATTTAAAGGGTGACATACGAATTGCCGTATGGCAAATATTTGAGCTATATCAAGTCAGATATATTTATATGTTGATTTTTAAGTCCACTTGTCTGCACAAAATAAAACGCCATATGTTGCGTTGAACTGGTTTTATTGTTGCTGTTGTTGTTGTTGTTGTTGTTGCAGTTGTTGAGTGCAAAAATAAACAAAATGTTTACGTCTTGACAGCCTCGGCCTTTTCGGCACATTTCGTCAAGACGTGTGCAAAAAAATGCGACAATAAAACTTTAAAGCAGGCCAAAAAGATTGCACAGCGCAAAAAAACACGTTCCGCGAAGCTGCTCAGTCGAGCGGCAGCGGCAGCAGCAGCTAACCGACTGTTAAACTTGACGTTAAAATGCGTTGACACTTGTCAAATTCATCGACTCCCCCACACTGGAGCAAGATGTATGTTGCACGCTCCACTGGGCCGCAAGGCGAGTTAGCGAAAGTGCAACAGATACTCTGTTTCCGATGTGCCACGCCCCACCACACACACACACACAGTGGGACACATGTCAACGACTGCCCTGCAAATAACTGCAAGTGTCTGTTGATCCATTTAGCTTTAAATCAACTTTAATGAATACGACTCGAGCGTAATCAGTTGGGGCAGTGGCACGCACTGGCCATGCCTCAGGCATGTTGCCCCTTGTTGAGGGCTGCTGCAGTTGAACCTCAGGTTTTGTGCTCAATTGAACTAATCTGCGAAGAATCTTTGATTTGCTTAAAGGTTGTTGTAGTTGTGGCTTAGTTGATCTATGGATTAAGTGAGTGGAAAGCAGATCAACTAATAACCTTAGGGGACGCAAGCAAAAAGTAGACGGCAACCAAATTTAGATAAATTTATACTCAATTTGACTACAAATTGCGTAACAAGTAATTCAACAATGGTGTTTTTTTTCGAAAATAACACATTTTATCAATAAATATCGATTGTGCGATCGATATTGATGCGTATGGATAAATATCGATTAAGAGACAAGTCTTCTTAGGCGTAACTCGAAAATTATAAGGGACATGAAAATTATACGAGCTAGACATCAATAAATGTCGATATTGAAACATTGCATCTGAGACACAACTTGAAAATTATACCAGCTAGAAATCGATAAATATTGATTTTGAAACATAACTTCATAGGCATAAGTTGATCATTTTACGGGATATGAGTAGATATCGATAAAATATCGGTTTAGACAGACATACCTCAAAAATTATGCGAGCTAGATACACCCAACATGGTATGTAGGTATGTACATAGGTATGTAGGTTTGTCATATATTAAAGAGTACAAATAGTTCACATTTGAATATCTCCCCCTAATGCGATTACTTACACATACTTATATAGGTTTGTGTTTTTTTCCCCAACTAGATGTTGCCCTCGCCTTTAGCTAACGTTAATCCTCGATCACTTTTGATTGCCTTTTGGTCTGTTTAATGGATTTGGCTTAGCTTGATGGATCGACACTGTCACTTACATATGTAAGTGCATTTATTGCATTTAGCTAACGCTTATGAATAATAATTTTTATTTTTAAAGCGCGCGTGCGATGGAAATAAATTTACTATGAAATTGGCCAGATGCGGCTGATTATATATTCTAAGGGCCTGTTTTTTGTTTACTTTTTTTTTTGTGCACACGTTAAATGAGTCACAATACTTTAGATGGAAATTTTTGAGTATTATTTATATTTTGGATAAACCCCTTGCAAATTAACTGTTGGCTGTTATATTTAAGAACAAATAAACGGTTTCACAAATTGTATTGTCGACCTTCGCGAAAAAAACAAAAAAAAATAAATAAATAAAAACAATTTCAAGTGAAATACGCAACTCAAAAGCGTTGCAAAATGACTTCCCCAAACCAACAAGAAAACAAGAAGAAAAAAAACAAACCTCACAACTTTTTTAGCTCATGAATCAACTGCAGAAAATCAATTTAAAAGCGTGTCTGTAAAGTTTTTATTTTTATGTAGCTAAAGTTTTGCTATTTCATATCTAAAACATTATGAATTTTTGTGTCGATTTTTATCGTCTGTTGCATTCTTTTTTTGTGGCACAGACAAAGACAGAAATTCCCCCATTTAGCAGATTTCGCCAGCAACAGAACCGCCATAAAAGTTTTTTTGAAAGCCAATAAACAAAAGATCAATCATTTGATAAACGAACATACAAACAAGCATTAAATAATAAATGATTTTCAGCGACGAGGGAATATAAATGTCGCAGCAAAAACCCAAAAAATGTTGCAAAGTGCCCCAAAGGCAATGCAAGGGACTTGGGCAACCATAAAAACTAGAAAAAATGCCCATAAAATCTATGCATAGCACAAGCAAACAAATTAAAAAGCCATTTTAAAGATTTATTTGAATAAATTAAGAGTCGGTCTCTGGTGCTTAACAGTTATTTTCGATTTTCCTGGTTATTTGAAAATGTTGTTCAAATTCTTTGAAGCCCAACCAATAACAAGTATAAATGTTGCAGTCGGCTGTAGCCGACTGGGCAATACTCTTTTACCGCCCAATAAGAGCGTAAAACAGGCTAAACGACAAATTTATAAAGGGACTAAAATAAATTCTTTGTCTATGTCGCTTCAGATATATACAAAGCCTCTCAAAATACTACCAATTATTTGTGCTTCAATTTCTGCTGGATTTGAGCCAGCGACCTCTCGCTTGTTAGTCCGACGCTCAGACATAAAAGCCACGTAGGCTCATTATGCCGCTTCTGTATGGCTCTTACGATTTGGGCTGTACGTAGATCACGTAGATTTATAATATCAATTTTTTCAGTGTTGAATAACCCTCAGACAATCTTCTCTATAGCCTTTATTGCTTATTTGGAACTTTTAAGCTGTGGAAGATATAGACAACACTTTATCTTAATTATAACTACCAAGTCTTTAATGTCAGACAGGTCAAGACGGACATTCAAAGAAGCCAATAGACTTTTTCCACTTTGTAAACGAGTCTAAAAACTATTTCGTCGACTAGCTACGTCATGAGTTTTGTTGTGGAAGCGACTTGGCTGCCGTGGAATACCCCGGATGTGTGCATGACTCATGCTAAGTTGCCTGCGTCATGTGGCATCAATTTATTGCGCTGCCAACCAGTTTCTCAAAGATTTGAAGATCGTTAGCTCGCTCCTCCAATTGGCACCCACGTAAAACGAACCTTGAACCTGGTGTCTGTCCAAAAAATGGCCCAAGCGACAGTTTTTACAGTTCATTAGGAGTTTTGTGATGGATTACAAATGGTTTATACTAGAGCTTATGTCTTTAGACCCACGCGAATGTCAGTTTGAAGAGGGGCCTTGGCATGAAAGTGAATAAAGTAAAAGACAACAACAGACATAATATGTAGATACAAGACAAGCCCTCGAGGTCTGCCAGCTGTGTACATTTTTTAGACTCTTCATTTAGAGAAAAGAAAGGTGGAGTTGCGACTGAGGGCGACCAGAAACCTTGTCCTGAACTATGAACAATATTTGTGTATAAAAAACTTTGCTTTAAGCCAAGTCTCGAATTCCCAAATTAAGATATGTATATATTTTACACAATTAATTAATTAATTCTAGTCTTTTTTTAGAATTTTTGGCAAATAAAGCGAAATATATTTTTAAAATGAAGTTTGATTTATATTTAATTTGGGAACATTCAAGAACAAAATGTGTTTGAAATTCTCCCTTGAAATATAAGTTCCTCACCCAATCATACTAGAAGAAAGAACATGGTTTTTTGCCCAGTGTAGGTAATGTGCAGTAAACTACAGCAGCAGCATTTTAACTGTCCAGTAACTGACTGATGATAATGATGGACGCAACACAGGCTGAAAAATGTTGAAGAGCTCCACAGACTCAGAGCCTTAGTTGTGCTTTGTAGTGCAGTGTAGTAGCCGCAGCCTAATGAATATGGGGCCCATTAACATGGCCCGAAGGCGTGCAAATTGACTGCACATCGTCTGGCCAACCCCACTTGTATACAAGTTTTTATTACTCATTTTGTGGTTCGAACCGATGTGTAGTCTTATCTGCAGCAGAGAGAAGCGTGCAAGCTGTAGTAAGACACATTTCCGGTGCTGCGGCCATAAAATGTCCGCTGTCCCAATAAGAAATGTGGTGCACCTTATCGTTGTCGACCTGTTGCCAACAATTTGCAATTGTTAAGCTTCGCAATGCCGTTTCGTAATGTGTTCGCCTTTGTATCTCTGTGCCCTTTTGCTGTTATTGTAATTACAACTCAATGTCGCGTCTGGGTCTATGACTTATGGCAGTCCAGCTTGTTGAAGGTGTTGCCTAATTAGTATTGCAGGCACCTTGTGTGCTTTACATTCAAGCAACAAGAGCAGCAACAACAACCAAAATTATGGCGATGAGTCAGCTGCTGGGGCTGCTTTCATGTTGTCCTGAACGTGAGCTGATGTATTTCAAATATGTTTTTCATAAATGCCGCATAGCCGGCACGTACTAAATATGCAACAACAACAACAACAACAACCACAACAACAACATTGACAGACCCAAACATGCACATTTTGTATCTGACAGATACAAAAGGGAAAAACCGCAGGCGCATTTAACCCGCTGATAAGACAAAGCGTTAGAAAATCAAACAACTACAACTACAGCAAGCAAGTGTCTGGAGTGCCAGAGTCGCAGATACCCTGCACCCAGCGTCGAGCTGCCTTTACGAAATTTCGAAGTATCTTCTATACATATACGTGTATCTACAAAAACACATATACACTCTCACACACACGCCACAACTGAGCTTCTTCTTCTCTTAGCACACTATGGAAAGTCTTCCATAACTCGGGTATTTACAGTCCGATCTTTATGTTTTCAGGGGTTCTATATAGCTTACAAAAGTGCTATATAGTCTCTTCTTCTATCTGTAACACTTGCACCATAACCATTATGCCCTTTTTTAGTGGGTACAGGGTATAGCAACTTGGCAAGTAGTAAAGTTCGCGTGCATGTAATTTGTTGCCGTGTGTAGTTGTTGTTGCCGTTGCCATGTTAACATGCAGCAAATGTGTAAAATGCCAAAAGGGGCCAGTCCCATGGTGAGCTGCGCCCCCCTTTTGCCAGTCACAGCCTGCCCCAACCTGCCTCCAGTCTGTCCTCTAGCCGTTTATCACAGTCGTCTTATCAGCTGGGACATTTGTCTTGGCTGGGCACGTTTGGCCTGACGGCCTGCCAGTCGAGTGCGAAAAGGTGCAAAAGACTCCAAAGGCCAGCAATGGCAACAGGTGGCTTTACGCAGGTATTCGCCTCATTATCGCTAGTCAAGTGCATAATTTCTCACAGAGCTGCCCGCTTTGGCATGCGCAATCCATTTTATTGACATGTTTACGCAGCTCTCAATGCAAAAATAAAATGAAAACCAAATTGATAACTTAATTATGGTAGCAAAAGGTCTTAAATGTGAAATGCGCTAATGACCATGGGCGGGGCCAAGAGGGTACCAGCTACTGCGCACTAGATTGCCCCAAAGCGGGCCAGTGTTAGATAACAACACGGGGTGCAACTGTACGCAGCGTGTAGAGCTGCCACCTAATTGCAATTAGATAAAAGCAAAATAACTGAAGGTAAGCGAAAGTTTTTGTTTTCCTTCAGCATTAAAATGACTTGCACAAGGCATTTAAATTCATTGCTATGTCGAAAAGGTTGGCTGAGCAGAATCCTAACCCTTAACATTAGAGAGTTATATTTAAATGTGGAAACACTTGGCCAGAGTTCAGTATGTTAAAGATCTGTGAAGCCATAGATCAGCTCACTTTAAACAGGTCTTGGCTTGTTTTATTTCTTGTTTATAACGATCATATTTTTCCATTACCTGCAAGCCAATCCATTGCAGCACTTGAACAATTTTTTGTTATTATAGAAGTTCACTTCGAGTTAATTTACACGAACTTTAACTACACCAATTACTTGAGAATGGATTTTTTTTGTATTTCTGCTCTATAATTGTGGAGCTAATAGAATGGGGTGCTGAAAGAATGATTTAATAGCTGGTCTTACAAAATATTGATATGGTGTCATATATATTCATCAATAGATCAATATATTTGTGCCTATGTCACATTTTCTTTCAGCGCCGCGCGTTCAATCAATTTCAATTTCGTGAGTTTGACAAAGCTACAATTTTTTTTTGCTTGTGGTTTTTCTTAATTTTCCAAATTGAAAATGCTGACGCCGCACGCGCACATTAATTCTAATCAATTTCCAGGCGCTTGGCACTAAAAAATAAGTGCCCAATAAGTGAGGAGAAGAGAGAAGCAGGCAGGCAGATCCCTTGCCAGGCAGCGAGTCAAATTGTGCCCTGAAACCATGGGACGCCACTTAATCAAACTGGGGGAAGCTGAACGAAAAGGAAGAAGAAGAAGATTGAGAGAGTCCCACAGGAGGAATAAAGTCTGTCTGCATATCTGTCTAACGAGCGGCGCGATAAACTCTTGACAGGACTTTCACTCACCGTGCCGGGAAAGACCTCCTCAGACAGGCTCGTAATTAATATTAAGCAGACATATTTTCTGTACACTTATGGAGGGTATTCGACCTTTGTCACATTATATGTCACAAATAATTTAACTTGTTTATTTAAGAAGTATGAACAAAATCTAAGCAACCTCTGACTTCTATGTTTCAAAACTATCTGCAAAAGCGCATCAAAACGGGCTACTTATATGAAAAGGAGCTCTTAAGAAAATATTGTCATAAAAGGGTATTTAGTTTTTGGCATGCCGAAGACAGAAGTCGTTGCTTAGTTTCATTTTGGGGTTCTGCTACTTGGCAGCGAGTTTTCGATTACAATTTATGTGCCGGCATATAAGGCTCGATTAGATTTGCTCAGACCAAAAAATATGCCGGCGATAAGTTAGCTGCTAGGCCTTGGGCCTTATCTGCGTACGGGTCACGCCTAAACGCTGCCATTCAATTTGGGCCGATAAGACGCTCGTCTGATAAAGGGCCGCAGTCAGGGTCGAATGGACTACGTGAGTGGTCCTCGTGTGCACGTGGATTGTGGCAGGATTTGTGGCCTTGCCGCTTATTTATAGCTTCTCACTTGCCGCCAGCAATTGACTTTCAATCAGTTGAAATTAGCTGGAAATCAACATGCGCACAGAGAGAGAGAGAGAGAACTATTAATAACTGATTTTATTCGCTGGCCAGTGCCATTAATTGCGTGCACCCAGATGGACAGCTGTGGCACGTCTGGCAGACCTCGAACTGGATGCAACAATTAATTTGCCAGCAGTCAGCGCGCCATGCTAATAGACCCTATGCCCTATCCGTCTCTCGTCCTGGACACGTCTCTGGCATCTCTGTGTCGAATTGCGAAACGGAAAGAGCCATCTTCAATGTTTTCCGCTGTTTGCATTTTGAAATCTAAGCTGGTTGCCCCTGCCCCATCCTCTGCCCGCAGCAGAGTCTGGTCTATCTATCTGGCCAGAGCCTTGGCCAACCGGCTTGGGCTTGGGCTTGGGAGCGTCAATTACTTTTCGCTTTTTGCGCATTTGGAGCACATTTATTTTAATCTCACCTGGCCGCAGCGTTGCGTCTGCTGGATGCAGCTGCAGTCTATCAATCCCCCCGCCTCCTCTTCGCCCCTCGCAATGCCTCTGGCCAACTTTAATTATGGTGTACTTAGTGTCAGCGGCTGTTAGGCCAAAACAAGTATTGCCATAGTGGGCCAGCCCATTGGGCCAGCCCCCTCGCCTGGTCAGCTCTCAGAGGCGAAGCTTGTAATTAGTTGTTGTTTTTATTTAATTTGGAACTGAATACCCACGAGCTGTGAGTGTGAGTGTGTGAGTGTGTGTGAGTGCATTCATTTGCATTTGGCTCTCGCAAGAACTCAACTCGTGCTCATGTGTAAACTAATTTACTTTTTTCAGTGTTCAATTTGTGCAAACAAATTCAAATTTGTTTAGCAGCTCCATTTGTTTGTTGAGAATGATAATAATAATACATATTTATAGTGTGTGTATCTGTGTTTGCAGCAAAAACAATATTCAAGGTTAATTTTGGCAAAATTACGAGGTTTGCTTGAGTTTAAGAAATTTTCCATATAGAAACATTCAAGTACACATTTACTTTTTAGTGTGCTAATTGGTCTGAATTCAAATAATAATATAAACCACATTCCCAACAAAATAATTCTTCTTATTTGTGAATTATTTGCAGGGTTCTTTGTGTAGAGTTCTTAGAAGGTATTGCATTGCCTTCTAGAACTCTCCTCTTCTCCTCCTTTTCTTTGGGCAAATTTTTCGCACTTAAAACGCCCGAGAGACCCTATCTAATCACTTCTCAGACTCGTGATAACAGGGTATCAGCAAAGGCAATATCAACACATACATGACAGCACATACATGCACTGATGAACTCATTGTTTTCAAAGTGTTAACTGTCGAAATGTTATTGATTTGAAGACTAAAGACGGCCTGGCATCTGTTTAGAGAGTTATCACACGACTCTCAGATATCGCACCTGGGCAATAAATATAACTGGCACATCAAAAACGTTCGGACGGAGGTGATAACCAATGCAAAATTGCGGAAACTGCCAAGTTGCAAGCGGCAAGTGGCAAGCGGCAAGTGGCAGCTGCCTGGCTCCAGACGCGTCCAATTCGAGTGCTTTTCAGATAGCCAAGAGAGATCCGTTACAATTTCCTGAGCAAACGCAGACACGAACCGCCGTTTAACACGGCTGTCACAACAAAATGAAGCCAGGAGGCGGCCAGAAAGATGCGACCACGATACGAATGGTCAGAGGAATGGCCAGGGGAATGGATAGGGGAATGGCCGATCCTAGACAGTTTAGCTGGTAATGAGTTGTCAATGACTTTATCGGCGCCAATGCATCGCGCAGATATTGGCGCGGGCATATAAAGTCGGATAGTTTATGAGCTATGATGATGGCTACGAACCGATTTAATGTGAATGCGCCGCGACACGGGCACATCGTAGTCCAGGTCCGCATTGGTCGCCGTGGAGCTGCAGCAGGAGCCGGACACTGAAATGGCGCTTTGTTTCTCCAGCATTTCGAATTGGTTGAGCTGAGGATTAACTGAAGTAGTTCGTAGCTGCTTGGCTTAGCACATGATATATCTATTTTCTTTAATTTTTTTTACGGAGCAATCGAGATACCCGAAATATATTTAATCCAGGACAATATAGATAAAGTATCTCGACTTTGGCTTCACTTCACATGTCACTTCACTTGTATCTCTGTATCTCTCAACACAATGCTCGCATCAGCATATGTTTTAAGCTGTATTTTATTTTTATGCTTTTTGCATTGGTTTTTGTTTTGACTTTGGTTTTTTGCGGAATCAGCTTAAAAATTCAAGTTTTGCGCGCGGGCCACAAAATTCGCCAGACACCCGAAAAAAACCCCAATTCGTGTGGCTTTTTAACAAAAGATGCCCCAAACTACAAACGCGCCTGCAACAACAACAAAACCCGCAACAACGTTTTATATGGCCAATATTTTTGCCAAATTCAAGCGATTTTTATCGCACCACCTTCGCAAAGCCGCGACTTGATAGCGTTTCTAATCGCGCGAAAGAAAACAACTCAACAAATTGAATGCGACAATGATTTTCCTTTTGTCGGCTGTGCGTTCAGCGCCCAACACGTTCCGCACCGCAGCAAACAACAGAAGACACTGAACAGCGGGTCGCAGTCCGTTCAGCCGGTTGCCGTTTACCACCAACATTGTTGTTCAGATACCCTTACGTGGGGTGCTATAATATTTTTAAGTCGGTTTGTTGCTCAGTCTGTAGAAATAGCTTATTTTGTTTATAAATTATTTATAATTAATACTATATGGTTTGATGTATTTATAATTTATATAATAATTTATAATAATTCGTTTTATTTAACATTTTTATTTATTTTTAATTTTATGATGAAATATATAATACATTCTTATCGTTTATAAATTAATGATCATCAAATATATTTCATATGTCAATTTATGGCTATTAAACTAACAAAATATTTTTCCTAGATTAAACGAACCTCCCTACGCTGCCTTCAGTCCTCAGTTATTTAAATAACTTAACCATAAACAACGAGCAGAAATCCTCAGTGTTCGACTCCCCAGGCTTGTATATGCATCTAGTGATGCCTAAGGTTAAGAAGCTATAACAATCGTACACCAACTATACCAGCTTAACAACACACAACATTAACAAGCAAGGGTATACAAGCGTCGCATATGTATCTCTCTTTTCTGCTGGGCACACTTGCTCTCTTGTGCTCTCTCAAAACAGTGTGACTTCGACAAGCATTCGGCTTCTTTTCTATGTATGTGTGTGCGTTTGCGTGAAAAGACGAACGTAAACGAAGTCAACTCGGCTCTGCTCGTAAATTTAATACTATTTACACAAGCAAAGCGTGTGAAAAAGAGTAGTAGCTGCTTTTGCTACCTTTTTTGAAGTGCGCATTTCGCATAGTTTAATACCCTTTGCCCAATCGAAATGGAGCAATTAAGTAGAATTTTGGTAATAGTAGAATAGAATTCTGTCACTTAATATACAATCTATTTAGGGGTACCCTCATACGTTCTATCAGTGGATGTCGTTTGAGGTTCAGTGCCCCGTCACATTCAATACTATTTATGCTGGATATCTCGAATACTTTCGGTTATATGAGAAATAAACCCATTAAATTTCACTCAGCTATCTTTTGTAAGTGAATACTCTTCATATTTTCGTTCTTTTTTGAGGCATATCGAATGCAGACAGTTTATGAGCTGTAGCCAAACATTTGACGGGGCAGAGATGATACAAGAAAGCTCATATTACCCAAAAAGTGAGGCATGGTCAGGGGGCGGCTTGGCTACAGTAGCTGCAACTGCAGCTGTCCAAACAAATCGACTGAAACAATTCTCCTCGAACTCGTGCCAGAAGGGGCGTGCTGAGTATTGTCGCCTGCACAGGGCCCTTCCCTAGGGGCATGTATTCAAGCTGTATGACTTTCTTTGGGCTTGTCTGCATGCGATTACGAAAGGGTATGCACGACAACTCTCTGCCGAAGGTCAACCCGTTCCGCAACAGAAAGAAGCTGTGCCGGCCCAAGCCTTCATTCAGAAGCACAAAAACAGAACCAGAATCCAAACCAGACGAGAGAGAGAAGTGCGGAGCTGAGCTGCGGTCGCAGCTGCAACTGTGCAGTTGAAAGTGACATTTGACATGATTTGCATGCCAAGTGCCACGCCCACGTCAGTCAAACTGACAGCGAGACATACTACAAAGAGAGAACCAAAGAGTTGGCTTAGGATCGGGCGAGCGAGCATTAAATGAACCCGGGACCTGCCGTGGTGCTTGACACTCGTTGAGTTTTATTGTCGCTTTCAGTTTGGATTTGATTGAATCACATTTGATGTGATTTGAAGCGCAAGAAGAAGACTCGGCCTGGAAGCGTTTAACCCGGGCTGGCTTTCTATCAATTAGTTTTATTAGCCAGCTCTGGCGAGTTCTTATCGCAATCGTTAAAGCTAACACAATTTAACCAAGTCATTTCCGTTGCGTGGGTCGCAGACGGCATTTGGCTTTGGAGCCCATGGAAAACGGGTGAAAGGGGCTTAAAGGTTAGCTGCGACTGTAGGGAACATACATATCCGATATCAAATTGTATATATAAATTCTTGATCAAGTTTGTCTGTCTGTTTCTATACAAATTAGACTCTCAGTTTAGAGATAGATAGACATAAATAGATATATCGTCTTTCTACTATAGGCTCTACATATGTTGGAAACGACCGGATCGGACAACTATATCACATAGCTCCTTATGGGATGATTGGTTAAAAGTTCTTGTATGAATTTTATATGAGTTTCATAATGTTCCTTAAATATAAGCTTCACCATGTTCTAACATCGGAGTACTATATCATATAGCTCCATGGGAAAAATCGCTGGAAAAATAAGTTGGCAAAATGTTTCTGTTTCTAGATATCTTCAACGAAACTTTAAATAATATGCCTTCTATAGGAACAATCGTCTCAGAGAGTGACAATCTCTCGCAAATAAAGCTTTAATTTTTTGCAGCCTTTCTTTCTGATGCCTCAGTCTAATTGGACACAAATCAACTTTGCAGTTGGCTGCCTCTGTTGACTGTGGTATGTGCATTATCCTGCCTTAAGGCCATTATCATTATGCCATTGTCCGTTTTGGCAACAATAACAGCATGTCCTGGATGCCGTCTGCCTTTGTCGCTGTCACGCTCGGGCATTTATCTAGTATGTGTGCATAGCCTGGGGTTGGGTTCATGTTCAGTTTTTCATGCCATTTGTTTTCATGCCGTGCCGCATTTCCATTTTCCATTTTCAAACGAACAATTAAATGCCTGCCTAGGTTTTCATTTGTGGCAATACATACGCCCGCATTCCATGGAATTAGTCGTCAAATTTTTGTTAGAGAACTTGTTTAATAGGCAAGGGTCAGCCGTGGGGTGGAAAACTGCCAGCTGACCACGAACTGAAACTCTAATTGCCTATTCCGAGTTGAGTTCTGGAAGCTGAGCATCTGTTTGCCGCAGAAATTGTCTTAAAGCTGTCGCTCTTCCATCTACTCCATATATGACTTTATTATTTGCCACAATTTGGGCATTTTCAAATATGCAAATGAAACAGCCTCGTCTCCCCGTGTCGCATGCCCCTCTCATGACACCTCATAACATGCTGGAATGCTGTTGTTTGCAATTTGGAAGCTGAATAAATAATATATGTTAATGCGACCACGCATCACGCATCATAAATATATCTGCCTCTCTCTCTCCAAAAAATTTAAACATCTTCTGGCCCAATGCTTGCACAATACACAATTCGTAGGCGTCGTATCTTTTATCTAAAACATTTTGTTGTTTATTCTCGTGCTCTCCATTTCTCTGGGGAATTATGGCACCTGCTTGTCGCAGGTATAAAATAGATTGCCAAACAAATTTCAGCATCCTCCACCCCACCAAAATAATG
Organism: Drosophila ezoana; assembly: GCA_035045725.1. Classification (NCBI taxonomy): domain Eukaryota; kingdom Metazoa; phylum Arthropoda; class Insecta; order Diptera; family Drosophilidae; genus Drosophila; species Drosophila ezoana. The sequence continues at coordinate 22,586,155 of JAWNOU010000177.1, read as the reverse complement.
CCTATTTCTCAATATCGCAATCAGTGTTGGGCGGCGTCTGTAGCAAATATTTGTCGCCTCCTAATTGAGCAATTTGTTGTATGACCATCCGTCGAAGAATGACTTTTTATTGCACATTTGTGTCGCCAAACAACCCTCAGTTTTAATGGCACCCCACACATGCCCAAGTGGAACAGCCAGAGTTGTCCAACTCTCCCTTGGGTGCCGTCTAACGATGTCTCTATTCATCTCGAACTTTATTATGCTACGCGCAAGTATCTCCCGGCTTTTGTCAGGCAAAGTATATGGCATTTAATTTCGAAGCATTTTTCCTCCCTTAGACTACTTCAAATCGCTTTCCAGCTTTTTTGGCTTGGACTGTGCGTTGATCATCAATCAGTCAGTCAATCAGTCAGGACAAACACTTTTACGTATTTAGATTGAAAGCACTTCGCAAGTTTTTTTCAGTTTTGTAATTATTAATTGAAAGCCAGCCCTGTTTTTGATGAAGTTACTGAACTATCTTTCAGGCAGAAACTCAATCAACACAAACATCTGTAAATATAAAACTGTTTGCCGTGATTGACTAACTGGCTGACCGACAGAATGACTGACAGGCTGACTGGCTGACTTATTCACTGACTGACTGACCGACCGACTAACTGACTGACTGACTGATTGGTGATCAACGCACAGCCCATACCGTAAGAGCTAGAAAGCTAGAAATTTGCACTGTTTTTTACCTTATGTGATGAAGGTGCACGTTACGAAGGGGTTTCGGCAAATTCCGCCCGCATGTGTGGAAAAATCGCGAAAAACGTTTGTATGAAACTTGTTTGTTTACCATCCGATCGGTCCAGTCAGTCAGTCAATCAGTCAATCACAAAATTGAAAGCTAGTTGTTGCAGTTGACAACTTGCATATCTATGGGGTTGCAGGTCAATAAAACGTGTATTTCCTGTTCACTTGATAATCTCTGGCGTTGCCTGAAACCCGACTAGTTCAATGTAACTCCCTCGGGTAAGGAGTGTCGCCCCGCTTGCAGCGCTCCACTCCTTATCAGCCGTGGCCTGTCCCAGGCAACAGGCCATCAGTCGAGGTTGACTTTCATTAAGATGCACATCTTAATTGCGCCCACAGCTGCGCACAATGCTGAAGACGATCCTTTCCAACTTTCCAACCCGAAATTGGGCACGTCGTCGGCCTAAGTCTATTGTTTTACAGCTACAAGTGGCAAAAGGGTGTGGCCAAGGGCTGGAGGCAGTCGCCAGATAATTGATGAATTTATGGCACAACATGAAGTACTCATGCTTTTTGGACTATTTCCACATCACTTTTACTGATTGCAACTGCGCTTATCACGCGCCGCTGAGCTGATGAAGTGCAGCCAGCCGTTCGCCGGTTTCTCTAATTGAACTGGCACGGGTCTCCCCCTCCCCCTCTCTCTCTCACTGTTTCTCCCTCTCTCTCACTCATTCTCCCTATCTCAAACAAAACGCCACTTGCCGCTGGGCCTAATAGATTCTTGGAACTACAAAATGCATTTTCGGGCTGCTCGCCTCATTTCCAATCTGTGTTCAGTGGGCTTTGTTGCCGACATTCGAGTCTTGATGTTTGGTTAGCTACTTGGTTTGGAGATTGGATGCTTTCATTGGCTCATGTTGAGGCAAATACCATTTTCGATGATGTTGTTATTGTTGTGCTTGTGTTGTGCTTTGATTTTGCATTGTTTTCGTATGCGGCACGTTCTGCACATTTATGGAGCACGCATTGCCCGTAACCCAAGCCCCAAAAGAATTGACCAGCCGAGTGCCAAAAGATATGGAAACGGAATTCACTGAAACAGCAGCAGAAGCATTTTCTGAGATTGGGCTGATTTAGCCCACATACTTGTACATATATATGCCTAGCAGCTGCACTTTAAGCCGCAAAACGGAAGAAAAAGCTCCGAAAGAGACGATTAAGACGATCGCCATGGAAGATTCTGCAACAGTGTTTATTTTTATCACGAGTATGGAATATACCTAGGCCAAACTTCTTGAACAGCAAAAGAAGCCATGACCTTTGGCTAAGACAAGACTACATCTAGACAATAGCAAGGAATTCGAACCGGACAGCTCAAAAATTAATACAATTTCCAAGAAGAATATCAATTCTGCCTTATAAATGAAGAATTGTTTCTTCATATTTCTATTTTTATACTATTGAGTTATGAAGATGTAGGAGAATCTTAAGGAAGAATATTCTCTAAGGATTCAGCGATAGATAAAGGCAAGATAAGAACTGAGATGCATTCCAGAGTTTATAAGCTATTATGATTCAAATGTTTAAATGTACTAGTTAATTAGCAAGGGTATTGCCTAAAAGTCTGACGGACTACACCAGAGTGTATAAGTACTATTAATAGTAAACTATTAAGATAATTAGAAACATATTTTAAATTTAAATTTATAGGTACAAATTTATAGGTACCATAGGTACATTTTAATCTTTGCAGGAATTTCCTTGCCCAATGAGAAAATTCCACATGCAAGTTCCCAAGATTAAATGATTTTGGCTTCCTCTTACTCTCCCTTTTCTTTATCATAAGACACATCTTTTTAAATATTCAACTACTATCCCACTATCTGCTGTCTGCTCACTTAAGATCTCCCGCCCGTGAATCCTTAGAGGTCCCCCCAACTCAATGGGTTAATTGCCCCGCCCAGACGATTTGGAAATAATATTAATGGTTGTTCGTTCCAGAGAAACGTCAAAGAGCAAACGACTTAATCATCATCATTGAAAACTGGGAGACTTCAAAAAGTCAGGGCAAGGCAAATCTCAGTGTCTGTCGGCAATTTCACACATTGTGCAAGGCCTAAAAATAAGAATGAAAATAAATAAATAAATATACATATATATGTGAAACAGAAAGCAGAACTCCCAAGTAATATATGGCATATGGGAGAGTAAATATTTCGAGCAGCGGAGCCTAAGCAAATGGTTGGCAGCTGCGGCGCCTTTGACAATTTGCCGCCTCGCGTTCTAATCTGAAGCGGACTCCTAATCCGGAGCTCCGGAGGCAGCTTTCCTGACGCACGATCTGTGGCCAGTGCCACCCAACGATAATAACAAACAATTTGTTTGTTGCCAGATAGAGAGAGAAATGTCAGACCGGGCACGGCTGCATTTTGCTCGTGTTTGCATAATTCATGACGATCGGCTGCAGTTGCAGTTGCAGTTGCACCCACATGGCTCGAGAGGCAGCCGGCGACTTCTACTTCAACAGATCGCATGGCACAGCCATTCATTACAAGCACATTGCAAATTGAGATACAAAACTGCCTCGAAAACAAAAAAACAAAAATAAACCAAACAAAAAAAGTCTGCGAGTGTTGGGCTCTGCCATATCGATATGGCCAGCATAAATAATGGCTGCTCTGCCGGCTGTGCGGGGGTGTTTGCCTTGATAATGCTGGCCAACGAAGCATCCCAACTCGACAAATGCACAAATAAGAATTGAATTTCAATTTGCTGACTTGGCATTTTGTAGTGCTTGAAGATGAATGCTGAAAAGGGTTAAATTCCTACTCGTATAACAGTAGAGGAAATATGCCAGAGAACAGAGTCTATTGACTGAATGTTCATAAAGTTTGTTTGCACTTCCTTTTTGAGCACAGAATTGAGGAAGAGGAGAACTGTTGGCTCAGCAAACAAAAAGATCAGCTGTGAGCAGCAGGCCTAGTTCAAGCTTTAACTGGTTGAGAATCATAAGCGAAAGAGACTTTATAACAGTAGAAAGTTAAGGCAGTGAAGAGAGTCTATTGAATGATGTTCATAACGTTTGTTTAACTTTCTACGTCAGAATAAATTTGAGGAGGAAGAGAACTGATTGCAAACAGCAAAATCTGCTGAGCGCATCAGACCTAGCTCAAGCTCAAACTGGTTGAGAATTAAAAGCGAAGAACATTTAAAAACGTCACGAAGTGCATGACCTGCGCTTGTTAATTTTGAAAGACTTACAGTAAGTATTAAAGATCTTTGATTTAGCTATTCGAAAGGAACAGATCCTTCTCTGTTATTGTCATAGAGCAAGGTTTTTTCAGGTTTTCTAAACAGCCGATTCTCTGCTAATCGAGGGCTAAGCTTTCAGCTTTTGTTGCCAATTAGTTCATTGCTTATCTAAAGATCAGTTAAGTTTGACATTTATAGCTTTGCTGACTCATGGCCTGAAAGAAATATGCGTTAAAACCATAACCAAAACAGTCCGCTTGACCACTTTAAAGTGGTAAAACATCATTCAAATGATGCCTATGATGACATGAAACTTTTTAATTGTTTTACGAATGCAATCAACACTCAGCGCACAGAAAACTCAACTCAATTTCACATAAATGTAGCTAGAAAGTGGCAATGGATGGCCAAGAACTGATCTGCAGCTAAGAGTATCTGTTATTTCTGTTGGCAAGCAAAATGAAAGAAAAGAATCACAAACTATGAAAATTCCCAGAAACACTCGACTTGTTGTATCCCTAAACGAATACAGGAATGCGCTGTGAACACTCAACTGAACGACCCGGTCATAAAAGTTGTTTGTTTTGCGAGCTGTTTAGGAAGAGACGCGACGAGTCGAGTCGAGTTTGGAATTGGGTTAACAAATTCTTAACAGCACTCTCAGCGGAAAGTACAAAGTGAAAAAATCAGCATACGGTTGCAATATGTTCAACTGGACAATTCATTCATACTCTCCCGACTCGGCTTCATTCATGAGCGCGATTGTGGTCAGTCTGGGACTGGGCTGGGCTGGTCTGGTTCTGTCCGTCTGTCCATCTGTCCGGTTGTCTGTCTGTCGAGTTTCATCAATGGAACTTTATGACTAAGGTCGCTGCCATGCGGCGCTCTGATGCCAGAATCAAGTCGCAGTCACAGTCACAGTCGCAGTCCAGACAAAAGATTCGGTTACAAATCGACTTGACTTGCGGTAATTGCAGGCAAAGCGAAGAGCACTCTCTGCGGGAGGTTGGATACAACGGATACTTTGCCCAAGAATAAACATTCTTGAGCTACTGTTACGCGGCTGCCAAAGACGACAACGACACCGACAACGACGACGACAACTTCATCAGACGTGCATAATGTGTGTATATAAAGTAAGTTGGGGGTATCGAGTATCGAGTGACGAGTGTGGCCCAAAATGCTCGCTATCGAAAGTTGTTTTTCGTGTCGCGGCTGCATCTGCAAGATACAAGATACAAGATACAATATTCAAGATACAATTGGCTCGCTGCTTGCGTCACAATTGGAATTCTTGAGAAAGTGTTGCAACTGTTGCGACCTCAAGCACTTCAAGTGACAACCACAAACAATGCAGCAGCTATCCAGCAGATACAGATACATTTTACAGATACAGATACGGATACAGCCAAAGCTGCAGATACAGCTTACAATTGCCGTGCACTGACAACCCAGTAACAAAAACAACTCACTTCCCTTATAATACCCTTGCACTGGGCATCATAATTTTATCATCAATTGGAAGACACCTCCGACTTTATAAAGTATATATATTCTTGATCAGCATCAATAGATGAGTCGATATAGTCCCTGTCTCTGTCTCTCTTCAAGCTAGTCTCTTAGTTTTTTCTGCTGCAGGCAGTATTTAAGTCAGAATTTATCAGCTGAAACTGGAAGAAACAGTCAAAATTAAAGCTCAAATTCTTCGAACCTACCTGCTTAACATATCTACAGATTGTTTTCATTGTTATTGTGGCGTTCAAATATAAAAATAGCATCCAGAAAATGAAATTAAATGGAACAAGAAAGTTTAATTAGCTTAAAATCGAACTCCTATAGGAATAATCGGTCATATGAAGCTCATCTAAAAAGGGCATTTAATCTTCGGGCATCAACGATATTCCTTGCTTCTTGTTTCACTTCATTTTCTCTTCGATCTCTTTTTTTTTTATGTACCAATTGTGCGTTGCCGACACTTTTGCCGCGTAATTGCGATCAACGCGCTTTGTTTTTGCCTGCGTATATCTCATGGATACACAAGTTGACAGCCGACAGCCGACAACAACAACAACAACAACAACAATTGCGTACTGTAAGTTCGCATGCAAAGCGTCGCCTCGGATGCTGCACGCATGCGCATGACTCAGACTCGAACTTCCAAGTGGAGCTGGGGCTGGAGCTGGAGGAGCCAGCGTAGGCGCATGCAGGATGTTCTAAATGCCTGGGAACCAAGCAAATTGAAAACGAGTCTGTGCACAGATTGTTTTCGCTTTACAAATGGAACAGCTAAAGTTCAGTTAGCCGAAGAGCAAATGCCCTTATCAAGTGTAAGATACATATCGCTATCATATCTAGCCTCACATATGTGAAAGGTAAGTCGATTTTGATCAGATTTTTATCAAGTTTTCGTGACTAAATTATCAAGCAAGTGTGCAAAAAGAATTGAAGAATTCGCACCTGTTTAGCATAAGAATCAATTTGTTTTTTTTTTTCGGCACAACGACCTATGACAATCATTTAAATTGGAAATTTCGACAGCTGGAATAAATAACCTTACAAAAATCAATTACAAATGCGGCAATTGGCGAAAAAAGAAGTAAACAATGTTTCCCATTGACGTCAAACCGATTTTGGGCGGAAATTCAGATGACGCGCTGCGAGCTGACTAATGAGGACAGGTATTACATGATTTCATACATTACATCTTATCAACTTATCAGCCATGTTGATAACATTTATTGCAGACACAACGGTGCCAGGCAGCAGGAAATGCTGAAATCAAACACAAGGCTGTCGATGGAAACACGTCAGTCGCAGCTCGATCGGTCGAAGGGGGAGGGAAGGTGGAGGAGCTGCCTAATGGAAGAGCAACATCATCAGGTAAATAAATCAATCAGCTGTTCCCATCAACAGCCACAGCTTGTATCTGTACTTGTTGTATCTGCATTTATGATTGATTTGTTTAGATATTTATAAATAGAATTTTGGAGCTAAACTAGTAAACAACACAAGTAATATCTGGCCATCTGATAAATACATTTATTTATATATGCACGTAGGGCCTATTTAGGGCTATTTTTACCGATTGCACGCCATGGCCATGCAAAATTCCACGAACAGTTAAATTTATTATACTCATTCATAAGGCAAAAAGGGGTATATAGGTGCTGTGGCCATTTCAATTATAATCTTAATGTATACACTCGCTGTATTTCCGTGTCAGACAAACTGAACCACGCCCACAAAGACGCGGGAAAACCGCACTAATCCAGCCTTAAGGCTAGCGTCAGCAAATCTCGCAGATAGACCAGAGAAAGTCATCTCTAAAGATCGAAGCGAGATTAAACATCAAAAAGTTAGCTTTAACTCAAGATATTCGGCGAATATTGCCTAGTCTTAAGCTTGAGTCAGCAAATCTCACAGAGGATTAACTTCTTCAAAAATCGAATCTAATAAAAATAGAAAAGTCAGCTTTAGGCTGTTGAACTGTGAACGAGTATTACGTAGTCAGTTTGATCCAACATTCCGGCATGCTTCTTCTTTTTTTTTTTTTTTGTTTGCCAATTATTATCATGCGAGGTGCCATATTCGTATCTTATCACGTGGCTCACAGCTGACAAATACAACCCCCTTTTAGTGAAGTATGCACTATATCTTGCTGTATGTTGTTGTCTCAGTGTTGGCCGCAATTTACAAAACAAACTCGCAGAAATGCGAAATAAATAAACAAAAAATATGCTTAATACGTAAGCGCCGATAAGATAAGATATTTGACTATAGTAGGCAAGCCAATTGAACAACCCTTAAATAGAGCGTGCCCCACTCTCAACTTTGGATCAATTGTCACGGAGAACTCTACATAAATAACTCAGTTTGTACGTTGTCGGAACTTAAGCAAATATCAAGATCGAGAAAAGTTAAGCTTTTTGTCTAGGCATAAAAATACAAGCGAACAATATTTCCCTGGAATTTTTCGTAGATAAGCTCGCAAAATAAAACGCTTTTAAATGGGATTGCAGATATTTTCTAAGGAATTCAAGATAAAGTGTTGACAATGAGACAAAATTATACATTCACAATGATAACTTTATTTGCTCCGATTAAAGAGTCTAGTCAGCATCTAAAAATATGATGGATTATACATGCAAATGAATGCGTTTTTAGGGGTCATAAATATGGGATTATTTGGGTTGAGCCCATGTTCGAAAAGGCATTAATATGACACTTTTCTCCCAACTGAAAAGTTTCGTTTGATCCGACTGAATGCCATATAAACGATATAAACCACATGAAAGCAGCAACAACAACAATAAACAGTTTTTGGATAATTGGCCAATAAAATAGTTTTATGCAGCCAACACGATTATCGATAGCATGCTAACAAATCTCTCAGAAAGAAAATTGAGGAAAAACCATGTCAATTTTATTCTTGGCCGCCATTTCCAATTTGTCCAAAACACAAATTAGTTGATGGCTGTTGAAATCGGGCAGATAAATCAACGAAATGCGGCGCTCGCCCGCGCCCATTGCGTAAATCAAAAATTTATGTTTAGATTTTTGGAAAACCAACAAGATGAAAAAAAAAAACGAACTTTATGGATTTTTGGACGCCATCGAAAACTTTTGATTGTGCCCCTCCCTATCAGTCTGATTTATAAGGTCAGCACGAGCACCAAAATAAATGCAACAAAATATTCGAGAAGACACCAAAAACGGGGCCCGGGGCCAAAACGTGGGCGCCCCCAAAAAAAAAACTGAAGTCGCGAGCAGCGATCATTAGCGCGCCCGGCTGACAACTTTCCGGATTAATGGGTCAGAGAATTTTGGCTAAAAGCGGCGACAACTTGGTCGGCATTACAATGCCTAATGATACGCCTTAAATGCGTGTTTTGGTGGCAACCCTGGCGGCGAGGTGTCATCTGCTGTGCTCCAAAACTCTCCCATAAATCTGTACGATATATTTTGTTTTTGTCGCAGCTTCTTTAATTTAAGAGCAATTTATTAAATGCCCTCGGCGACTTTAATCTGCGCTGGAAAATCTCGGCGCAACTGCATAAATTAATTACAAGAAAATAGCGTCGAAAGAATGCGTGAGATATTTTTGTGCCCCAACAATTTGCCAAGCGCCCAAGTATCTGCAGATACATATGCAGATACATATGTATCTGCATCTGTGGCTGCCATCGCATCTGTATCTGCAACTGCAACGCTTGACAGCGCTGATTAGCGCATCCAAGATTCCCAGTTTCCCGGTTTCCCAGCCAAAATTTATGGCAGCTGTCTGAAATGGACGCTGACGACGATCCAGGCGCAGCTTGCTGCAGTGGGAAAATAGACACACAAATTTTCCGAATGCATATTAAAAGCCGGTCAAAGCAAAGGAAATTATGTAATCAAATGTTGTCGCCAAACATGAACAAATTCTTGAATGTGCCACACGTAATCAACAAGAAATTTTCCTTCTTTATTTTCGGGCATAGATGTCGAGTACGGTGGAAAAGAAGTTTCACATGACGTGAGGAAAATTTTTGCTTGGCTTTGGAAAAGCCGCCAGGTAACAACATCTTTTTTTTTACTAAAATTAAGGAATTTCCAGCACGTACACATAAATTCTTCACTGCACGCTTTCCACTTTCTTTCACCTTTTGCATTCTGTAAGATACATTTTTCCCGTCTATTTGTTCGTATATATTTTTTTTCTTTTCGTTGACTTTATGCAAATTTTCGCTCATAATTTGAGTGCGACAGCAAAATATGTTGGCGCCAGGCAGCTGAGCGCGTCGCGGGCTTCCATTAGCGCCGCGGCCTGAAGAGAGAGAGAGGGGGGCATGGCGGGGGGGCTTGGACGCAGCCGCAGCCACAGCGTGTGCGGATGCGCCCCGACTGCAAATCTGCTTTACATGCATTTCAATTTACGACCCCGAAATGTTTTGCCATGCACAATAATTCAGTCTGAAGTGGATTTGGATTATTTGCCATTTGCCATGGGTTTCCACTTGAAGCTCAATGACCGTTCCGAGCTAGCAGTAAAATGCATTTGACGCAGTTTCACTTGATTTTCCACACACACATACATTTACATATACATATTTTTTTGACATTGGGCCACTTATAAATCAAAATCTGTATAAATATGACAATTGCACTGGCAGTCCAAAATTGAAGATCATTTTCGTAGTTGAATTAATTTGAATGCGCAAATTTCTGCATTCAACTAACTTATTTAAAAGCAGAAATAATATGTACCTAATATGTACCTTGTTAACTGAACACCATTGTAAGTGTAGATCAGTAGGCCAAACTGTTAGAATTCTACTCTCTTCATTCATATAACATGTAAAAGGTTAGCAGAGCCTGTGACGTCACTAATGTAAGTTACATACATATATAGCTATAAAGTTTGAATACATACACATCAAGAGCACAATTACCTGTTATATAAGAGCTGCACTCTTTCTGTATTGTTCCCTCTCTCTCTCTCTCTCTCTCTCTTTGCATGTGGCATGTGCATGTGTTCGCGCCAATTTTGCTCTTGTAAAAGAAGCTCAGCAACAGAATGTAAGCTACAAATAATTTGCCAATTGTTAAATAAACCAGTAGAAGTTAATGGAATTTTCAAACACACACACAACACGAACTGAATGCGTTTAACACTACACATTAATTTTAAATCTGTTCAATACAAGATTAGATTTATTAAACACGCGCGAGGACGCGACCGATCACCAGGAGAGAAGAGCACAAACTAAATTGCCTCATTAGGCTCGCGCCTACGCTAAGCCGGCATTCACACTAATACTACCATAACAATTGAGAGCAAGCATATTCGGCTGCATAAGAACTAAGGTAACGGGATCATAAGAATTACAGCCAATAGCGTGCGTGCAGTGCATATATGAATTACCTCACCACTCCCCCCCCCCCCCCTCCGCCACACGATGCTGCGAAGGGATCAAAAGCATTAAAAGCAATATTGGGAGCAAACAATTTCCCACTATGTCACAATATTCGCAATGTCCACTCCCCGGATAAATGCTCTCTGATCAAGCACATACATAAGAAGAGACGTGACCTTTTATGCGGTACATATGATAAGGTCAGTTTTGATAAAAATATAAGTTGATAAATAATTTGCTTAATTACTTTTAATGCCCATAAATACTATTGCCATTGAAATATACCCTAGTATCTTATAACTATTTATATATGAAAAAACTCGTATTATTTTGCAGTCTATTTCAAAATATTCTGATTTATATCCCAGCTGCCCTTGAGATGCATTGACACACGACTGTAAAAAGCTACACGTGCTGTGTAAGAAGTCAGGCCATAAATCCACTTACAAACTAACTTTATGGATTCTCTAAAGACAAGTACAGCTCATAAATTCAATTGCTTTGTGCATTATCCTTGGGACGAGCTGAAATTGCGAGCAACTCAACATATTCTCGAGTCTCGGTTACAACTCGGGCGACAGCTGAAGAAGGTTGATTAACCCCTCGAGACGGTGCTAAAGCAAAACAAACACGAGCCCAAGATGAAAGGAGACCAGAGCACAGAGAGAGAGGGAGAAAAGGATAACAAACCCTGGCCAGAGGGCAAAGTCAGAGACTGGAGACTCTCCAGCTTGCGATTTGGGCTCTCAGATAAATTCAGCAAAAGGAATGCCAGGCGCTGAATGGGAGCGCAGGACAACGATGAAGTTCTCTCTGTTGCCGGAACCGTGGGCGAAACAACCCCAAGTGAAGTTCAATTGCGGGCAAGTGCAAGGCTGTCCTCGGCTGGCAGGACACGCAAACGGGCAAGGCCAAGCACAGCCAAGCACAGCCCAACACCCACCCAATTCCCCACACGTCTTTGGCATTGAGTTTTTTGCGAAACTACTCGGAAAATCGTAATCGAAAGCCCAAACAAAAGGATGCAAACGATGTCAGGGATAAAATTGAAAGCAAACATAAACAAGTCGCAGAAACCACCACCAAAGCCCTCGAGTTGCTGCCGGGAAAAACTTTAAGGGATAGCAGATCGAAAGAAAAACAACAAGAAACGAAGCTGGGAGCTTAGCCGAAATTGCAATACCCTTGAAGACATGTAACTTAGGTCTTTGCAGATCTGCGGGAAGAATTGCTGAGCTTAAAAACAAAAACTGAAATTTTCAACAATTATATGATATGGGAATCCTATGTTAATAAGAAATTGACTATAAGTAGAAAGCATGGTGAAGCTAATAAATTACGGATTTGGTCAAAATATCTCAATAAGTCTCGTACTCCTACTATAATAATCTATATTCATGTATAGGACCCATAGATACCTAAAGGGGATAGATAGCTTAGATAATAACTGATCCATACTCCAGTCTGGAACTCGAACTCGGAGTATGACTGGGTCGCTTAGACCAACGAGGACTGCCATACTCTTTGGAAGTGCTTCAAAATGTTATTTTCTTTTGCTTTTTATGGCACGCAAAAAAAAACAACGTTCAAGAAGTTAAGTTGGGAGAAAAGTTTGCATAACTTGGCGCAAAGAAATTATGCGGGCTACTCCAAAACGAAAAGTGGGCAAATGCAAATGTGGATGCTGCGACTTAAAGGCAACAATGCTTTGATTTGTTGCCTGCTCAGACCACCCAATCGGCCAGGCAGCCACACACAGATACGCACAACTAAATACACACACACACGCACAACTAGATACACACACTCACACACAAACACACGCATACGCATACGCACAAGCACAGCAGCCACCCTGAAAATGCGCTTTGAATGGCGTCAACAAATTCATTTCGCATCAGATGAATGACATGACTTTGACAGCATCAACAGCAGTAGAAATAGCAGCAGCAGCAGTAGAAAAAGCAGCAGCAGCAGTGGAGGCAGCAGCAGTAGCAGTAATAACAGCAGCAGCAGCAGCAGCAGCAGTAAAACCGCCAAATCGTCTCCATCGGGCATCAGGCAGCCAGCAGTCTGCGATGGCAACTGCGTCGTTGTTGCCCGTCGCTTCGGATTTCTGCTTTCCACTCCCCTTCACATGCCACTCCCCTGCCCATCTCACTACCCATCCCGCAAGTCCTCCCAGTCAATGTTTACATAACATGGCCATGATGACGCTTTGCCAGCCTCTCGTCTCTCGCATCTCGCCGCTCGCCTCTCGCCACATCCAGCGCAGGCTCACACGCATGCGGCAAGCTCCATTGAGCTCCGTGTCATCCGGGCCGGGACAGACCTGAGGACGGGAGCCGGTGCCGGCAAAAAAAAGAAAAGAAATAATGCTAGCAAAAAGAAGAAGAAAAATAGACTTGCAAATTTACGTTACGCACCCTGCACTGTGGCAAGGTATCTATACAAGAACCGGGCACTCGCATATATCTGTATCTGCATTTGTATCTGTATCTGCATCTGTATCTGTATCTGTACATCGTACATCGTAAGCTGTATCTGAGCATTGCGTGTGCCTTTGCTTTGGTATTCACTCTCACAATGTCCCCGTTGCAATGGACTTAGACGGAGGGCGGTTCAACTAGTTCACATGCAAATCTATATATATATATATCTATATCTTTTTGTCCATCTATCTATCTATCTATCTATTTGTCTATCTGTCTATATATCTATATATCTATATATCGGAATATCCATATATCTATCTATATATCCATATTTCCATATATCCATATATCTATATATCTATATCTCTTTATCTTTATATCTCTATATGTCTATATGTCTACATCTCTATCTCTATCTATACCTATATCTATCTCTCAGTCTTCCTCTTCTTTACCTATTCCTATCGCTATACCCCACGTACATTTGTTGACTCCTCTTGAGCACACCGCGTTTATAGAGTATGCTAAAGCTAATATAGCGATATCTTAATGGGCATTGGAAGTGCATCCCCGTGTGCTGGTTAACTTTCAATTAACGTCACGTTTTACGTACCTGCGCACTTTTCACTCGATGCAGATGGAGCGTGCCGCCGGTGATGACCCCCGCGGTGGTCGCCTTGGCATGCATTGCCGTTGAATTTATGACGTACTGCGTCTGCGGCTGCTGCTGCTGCTGCTTGGCCAGAGCTGGAGCTGAAGCTGAAGCTGGCTGCGGTTTGGCCGACGATGTTGTCTGTGTTTTTGCAACATTCCTAATTGAGTTTTCTGGTACTCGGTTTTCACTTTGGCAGTCTATTGAAGGCAATGCCGTCTCGAGTTGGTGTTGTGCAATGGACATGCTCGTAATTAGCTGCTTGGCTATTGAGATTTGGATTGCGAGAGCAATATATCTTGTGTCTAACACCACATCGATTAGACGAAATGTATCTCAAAGATACACGCATGCAAATTCACTTTTTATGGCCGCCGCGAATGAAACAAACTTTTTCGAATTTTTCCGGTTTCCGGATTCCGGATTTGTTCCTACGTTTTGCACGGCACGCGAGCTCAACTGTAACTGAAATCGCCGACTGCCAAATGCCGAGTGCCAACTGGCGAATGGAGCTGCGTCCTTCGGATGGTGGTTGTTGGCCGGGCAGCCGGGAGTTAACTTTATCTGGCATTTATCTAACGTCAGGCGCTGGGGAAATTCACAAGGAGTCGACACGTGAGCTGCCGCCGATAAGCAGCAGCCAGAACAAACGCACTAAGTAGCTGGATATTGGGTTTGCTTAAATGAACTCCAAGAGATTTAATTTAAAATTGACAAGTATTCATAGAGCTAATTAAAGGAAAATTTATAAGAAAAGGCATTAAGATGGATCAATAGATATGCTTTGAAATATTAAACAAGCAAAAAAAACTATAATATTTATACCCTGGAATTAGGTAAATAGGGTATTGAATAAAGGGCCCGTATGTATGCAACAGGCAGAAAGAGCTAAAGCTAAGGCAAACTGCATTTGGCGTTGATAGAAGAAGGTTCAGGATACCCTCTAGTCGGGCACAACCTACTAGAGCAGCCTCTTATGGTTTTTATGAGTTTTTCTGCGTTCCTATAGAGTATATATGTATGCTTGTATCACACATAGAGTTCGCCTGATCTTGATGATTTTTTCAACTCCCAGCATTCTATAGCATTGAAGAATACTTCGACTAGATATTATAGACTTTACATTGAAACTTCAACTAAAACTAAATAATCAAAGATGGATCTCTTGTCGAATATGAAAAAAGAGTCCGAGGGCGAGCGTAAATCGTTTAAGAAATCTGTGATTGTCGCTCCGGACCTGTTCGAAGAACCAGTTGCGGCTAAAAAGAAACAACGGGAACTGCACACCTATGCCATGGAAATCAATACAGATATTGAGTACCGCGCGCAATTTCGGGTGGGCCATAAACTCCAAAATCCAGCTGCAGCTGTTAATTGATTCCATTTGCCAGGTGCTGGAAACAATCGGTGGCGAAGAGGTAGACCTGACCCCCAACTATATACACGAATCGCCGTACATAGATCAGTTCCTTAAATTCAATATGCATCTCAAGCACGAAATGGTCAGCATGCAACAGGTGCACTCCAGGGGCAGTGCAGTCCGATCCCGGACACGTTCCAGCATGCGCGGCGGAGTTGGTGGCAACAAGCAGTCCATCGATGAGCTCATAAATGGTGTAAGCGACAGACCCTTATTTAACACTATTTATCAGGGGTGTTTTAGACGGGCGTGTTCGACTCTAGGAGATACCCTAAGCCTGCTTCATCTTTTACCCCACACTTTTTTTAAGAAATTCAGCCTATTGTAACTTCGGTGCCTAACATCCGATTTTTACAAAATTTTCAAGGCTAAAATATAAACCAAAGCGCAAGGCGCTAGCCCTAAGAATTCTTTTGTTCCTACATGTGGGATAGAATGGAGTAAGGTTACCAAAAAATGACATTTTCTCCATCTGTATACACTTTACGAAAACTTACATACCAAGTTGGCTTATGTAGCTCTTATAGTTCTCGAGATATATTCAAAAACCCAAGTTCTAACATCGATATTGATCGATATTACGAAAATGGGGGATGGACAGCAAAAAGAATGTATATTACACATTTTGAGTGTTTTTCTCCGAGATCGAAGGTTCAAACTCAGTTTGCCGCCTTGATGTACCCTCTCTCATTTATGGACTACTTCCCGATCTACCTCAGATTATGTATGAAACGATCCTGTTTGATCCGGGCAGCAGTATTGAGAAACCGCAAGATACGCACGAGGCCGTGCCCTTCAAAAAGTCGTTCGTCAAGGTGACACTACGCAAGTCGGACTACATCGAATTGCACTCACAGATCAGCAGCACCGTGGCCAAGGGCACAACCCAGGGCGATGCCGTCGAGGCGGACAATCGTCTCTATGATTATCTGACCATGGGCAAGGGCAAGGTGCGTCGTCGCTCTGACAACGATGCCCAAACGGATCTGGTGCTGACCAACTCGCGGGCGGTGAACACCATATTCGTGGACTACAAGACGGTGGGCTCCTATGTGTCCAACTTCGAGATGTACGACACGATGGAGGGCGTGAGCCAGAAGCAAAGCCGTATGCACAGCACCATGCACAGCCTGAGCCAGGACGCCGATACGAGTACGCAGACAAATCTGAAGCTTGACGATGCTATGGAGACCGACTACTTTGGCGAGGAGGAGGCCAAGGAGCGGCACAAGGCGCATTCGTATGCACAGGAGCTGTTCAAGAGTCCCGCATTCAAGAATGCGATACTCTTCATTGGACGCACACTCTCCAGCAATCTGTACAGCTCGGGCATGCAGCGCTTTCGCAACTTCAAGCAGGCGGATCGCTGCTCGACGGATGTCGAGTACAAGTATTCGATAAAGGTGCTCTTTCGCCTGATCCCAATACTCAGCCTGGACGAGCGGAAGGCGGTTAGCGACATTAGCTTCTGTCACAGCAACAGCGACATTGTGGCCATTGGCTATGGCCTGTTCTCGTTCTCCTCGCAGCGTGTCCCAACCACGGGGGATGTCTATGTGTGGAGCATCAAGAATCCGGGTGAACCGGAACGCGCCTATTACTACGACAAGCCGGTGACCGCCATTTGCTTCTCACCCTATCTGCCCAGCCTGATTGCCATTGGCATGTACGATGGCAGCGTCGAGGTGCGGGATGTGGCGGATGTCACGGATGTGCCCATTGCCGTATCGCAGCGCGGCAGCTCGACGAGCTGCTCGCCCGTGGTGGCCATACGCTGGCTCAAGCAGTTCGGCGAAGATGATTCCAGTGAAATCGATCCGTTTCTCAGCCTCTCGCAGGACGGGTCGGTAACACGCTATCGCCTGGGCAAGAGTCCCTTCCTCCTGGGCTTCACACAGATGACCCTGGAGCGCATCGAGGGCCATCCCGAGGGCATACACGTACCCATTGCACCGACCATAACCGTTGCCGCCAACCGGCATCCCCAAGGCCTCTACATAACCACCCATCCGGTCCACAAGGACATTTACTACATACTCACCGATGAGGGCTGTATCCACAAGTGCTCCATCAACTATCAGCATCAGTATCTGGAGGTGCTCAAGTGTCACGATGGGGGCGTCAATGTCATGGAGTTTTCGCCCTGGTCCCCCAAGCTGTTTCTCACCTGCGGCAACGATTGGTAGACCTCTTCCCTCTCTCTCTTCCTCCCACTTGTTGAGCTCACCTTCAATTTCTAATTTGGCAGGTATGTTCGGGTCTGGGTGGATGGCATTACGCGACCCCTGATCGAGCTGCTGGATGACTTTCAGCCCATACACTGGGCCAAATGGAGTCCCACCCACTCCACAATTATTGTGGCCGTCAATCGGGATACTTGCAGCATCTGGGATCTTCGACGCAACATTCTAAAGCCCATGGGCAAGCACGAAACGGACTCCTCCTTCAACACAATTGCCCAGTATGTTAAGATATATATATATGTTATACCTTCTGACTCAATCTCTGCTTTCCCCACACAGATTCTCCAACAGCGGCACAGTTCTGGTTGTGGGCAATGAACGTGGCAATACCATGTTCGAGGCCCTCAATGACATGCCCTTTGCACCACATTTTCAGTACGATGAATTGGAGAAGTCCATTTACAGGGCGATTGGCAACGATCAGGAATTGTTTATTGAGCTCAAGAGCATTGGATTCTTCGGCTATCCCAACAAGAAATGCATTAGAACTTAAATGTCTCCACATAAACACTGTAAGAGTTACAAGTTGATTAAATCTCAAATGAGGCTAAATTATGATTGATTTAAATGGGGAGGCAGAAGGTGGAGGCAGATAAAGAGACTTGCTCGGATATACCTCTGATTGAAGTGTATAACATCCAAGTTTAACTTGACCTATATAAACTTAGGGAGCTAAGCACTGGGCCTAGGGACACACTTAGTCCACCTATATGGGATCAAAGAACCTCCCACTGCCTGTTTCCTCATTAGATTCTTTAACTTTACATCTTTTTACTGCATATTTAAAGTTGAACAAGTGCAACCCAGGTCATGAGAACTTCCTTCAAAGTAAACTTGAACCACAGCTCCGGGTTCACGCAAAGCCCAGAACTGTTGAGACCTTCGTAAATTTGCCGCTACTTATTTACACGGTTGAACATTGTTATATAACGGTCGGGAATTGGATCAGTTGCCGGTCGATCAGTTCCGCGGCAACAGATCAAATTTCATCAGACCAACAGGTAACTCAAGACACAGCCGATCATTACCTGTGCGGCAAATATGATGACCCTCTTCGCTCAAGAGTTCTTGGTCTGTGTGTGAGGTTTAAATGTCAACCGACTGCCGACGATGGTGGTCAATGTGTGGTTTCTCCGGGTGTTAAATAACAAATAAACACACTTGTGCACACATTAGCATACAAAGATGAAAAGCGCAGGCAGGGGAATTTATTAAACAGCCATCAAAATGAATAGAGAAAAGGAAAACGAGAATGAGCCCCGATCAAACGCCAAACCGCCAAGATAAACACCGTGTTACAGTTTTTCCGATACCCTGTAATCATTGAAAGTGGATCAAATATAGAGGATAGCTTGATTCGAAGTTAATTTATGTAACAGAAAAAGGAGATGATCTGTGATCCCATTTGGTTTCTCTTTAGTTTATCAAATTTCCAGATAATCGATAAATATCGATTTTGCAGTCAGTTTTTTAACAATCTCGAGAATTATAAGAGCTAGAGACTCGAAATTTGGTATATGGTTTGAAATATCGCACATACAGATAAGGAATTGTTCACTTTTCGAAAACCCTACTACGGTCATCCTTTAAAAGGCTGGTAGATGGGGCTAAAAGTAACGAAGTTATTTGAGAGTGTTTTTACCATAATGTGGGTGTTTTCCGATGTTTTTTTATTTAAAAGAAGGGTATCGCCTAGTCTGGCATACCCTATCGAGCGCACTCTTGCGTAGTTGTTTCTAACATTTTTGGGCCACACTAGAAAAATAGAAATAAATGTCAAAATTTGTGGCCCATAAATAAACAAGCTGCAGGCTTAACGGGCTCCGAGGAGTGGACCACACCGTCGAATATGGCCGTAAATTACACAGCACATTCCAAACGGCGACTCGCGACGGGACGGGCTTGGGACCAAAAACCTAAAACGCCGCTGGATGTCATCATCAGCAGCAGACGCAATCCTTGTCCAGCTAAATGCTGCCTCTGCCTCTATCGCAGCTGCATTAATTGTTGTGAAACAATCTGAGCCTTGTCGTGGTTGTCGCATTTAATGAACATTTAATTGTAGCCCACATGTGCGCCAAGCTATGCCCACCAGGCCGCAGGGGTAGGCCAGAGGCCGGAGGCCGGCGCACAAATTGAAAACAAAGTGTTATAGCCCAGTGGACGACGACAAAAGACGGCCATCATCATCGTGGACAATGTCGTCGTCGTCGTCGTCGTCGTCGTGGTTGGAGCTGACAAGGAGACAAACGAGCTTACAGTAGCTGTTATGGCCATGACAGAGTCAACCAGAACGAGCCGCTGATGAGGCCAGACGCAATGTCATTTTGCCAATAAAAGCTGCGATTCATCAGAATTGTTGAGATTCTCATGGCCAAGTAAGGCCAGCAGCAGCAGCAGCAGCAACAGCAGGGCAGCTCAGCTGGGAGAAAGATGTTGCCGTTGCAAGAAAAGAAATGGAACTCGAGCTGTTGGCTCTAGAGATGGGCACGTGATGAGCTCAAACGACATCACGACTTTTTTTAAATATGTTTTGGAATATTCCAAGTTCCAATACAACATAACCATAGGCTAGCCTGTGATTCGATACAGGCTCCTGCCTCCTCCTCCAACTTGTTAAGGAATGCCTAAATATACTATTTTTAAATTAAGATAATATATATATAAAATTGAATATCGAGACGTACGATTTGCTTACTTCTTCAAGAGCCACATTTCTTATTAAATATTTTGTAAAATTATTTGAATAAATATTTTACCTTCAAATACCACGACCTACTTTTGCCTTGGGCTAAGACAATACAACATATATTATAAATATTATATTACACTATCTCACTAAAAGACGTTTGAGACTGTAAGACAGCCCATGAAACGAGGACTGCTACTCATACTAATACTCATACACAGTTATGGCCTTTCTATGCAATTCTCAGGAGTTAAAGTAAGCTTAATTAACGTGTTAGAATATAATTATGATTTTTTAAAACTGTTATTTGATATAAGTTGTTCTCTCATTAAAGTCTTTTAATTTCACACCAACTTTAAGTCTGTATTCCACGAACCCCGAGTCGGGTCGAGCTCGAGACATGCTAAAGAACAGAACACTTAATCAATCCTTAAAGAACGCACATCGTATCCATCGTATGCTGTAAATATTATTATTAGCCTCCTAGGTATATAGTTTTTTCGCAAAAACATTCCAATTTTCATATAGTACCAAGCCTAAGCAGACTTTTGTCGATTATTGCTTGTGGCGCAATATATGTGATCTGGACGAAAGGATACGCTTCCCGGATCATCAGATGAATCCCTGCAATCGTTTTATACATATTTAAATCAATAACTCATCAGCTAGCTTATCCTTTGCAAGACCTACTCAATATCTGTAATATCGCTTGTATCGCCATATTTGGCTCGTTGGCTGCACAAAATGCAATGGCTATTCGATTCCAAGAAGCACGACGTACAGTAGACACCCCTGCAGCCGGCCGTATTACAGTTTACATAATCCGATCTGAAAATGAACTTTTAAGATTAACTGAAATATATACTAAGGGATGTTGAGACTATTTCATACCTTGTCAGCCTTGCAATGCATATAATGCAGTATTTGCCCTTGTAGGTGCCCGAATAGCCACAGGATACCCTGGCGGGAAGTCCTTATCAGTCATAATTGATCAATAAAATAAAATAATAATATTAACCTACTTATATAATTTAGCACGATAAATTTCAAGGAATTTGGATGCAGAGTTTTCGCTATAATAATAATTCAGCGAACGCGCTTTTCGTCTGGCGACCTTTATAAAGTTATCTGAAATAAGAAGGGAAGGTTAGACTTTTCTCCGAGTGTACTCTCTATATATATCTAGTCTCTATATAAGTATCTACCTCTATTTAGCAGCAGGCAACGATGCAAGTAGACGGCACGCACATTGGCATTATGTGGATACATGCTGGCCATGATCTTGTGGCGCAGTCGCGTGCCGTATGGCTCCCAGAAGAGCAGACACCAGGCCAGGATGCACAGCATCATGATCTCCCAGTAGCGCAGAAACTTGGGCGGCCTGGGCAGCGGCAGGCAATGTTGGATGTCCACAATCAGATTCTTGGACAAGGGCTCAAAGGCCTGCACCAGACCACGCAAAATGTCACCGATCAGTCCGCCGCCCCTAATCATAATCTTCGTATAAGCCGGTGCTGAAAAATAGATAAGTTAAGCATAGGAGAGCTTCTCTCCACAGAGAGAGAGAGAGAGAGAGACAGTTCACTCACGCTGCAGCTCGGCCGTTTTGTGCGAATGAAAGGACATGATGGCCAGCATCCAAAATATGCTATAGTCCACAAAGCAAATGATGAACAGCTGCAGGCTGATGATGATCAGAAAGACCAGGGAACGCTTCACATACAACAGCTCATGGGGCACGAGGCGGAACGAACTGAGCTGTGGGCAGGTAAAAATTGAATTAAATAAATCCATAACTCGGAGCCTGGAACTGCAAATTAAATTTGAAATAATCACCAAACCTATAAGAAAACTAAAGAGAGGTTCTAAACGAACCCCGAACGGAATCATTTTTCGACTCATAAATGATCTGGTTCAAAATTAAAAGTATTTTCGGAGTTCTAGCTCAAAATTTATGGCTTGCAATATTCTGAGTAGAAGGGTTTGTAAAATTATCTGGTTCAAATTTTATGGCTTACAATATTTGTAGGTTAATAAGAAAATGAAATATAAAAATTTAACCAAAATCAGATTTGTGCAAGGAAAGAAAAAATTATAAGTTCAAATTTTCTGGCTTCTGCGTAGAAACAGGAAGCTGGTTCGAACCACAAAACGAACTAGCGGGAGTCTTTAAGGACTCTCCGACGCAAATAGAAACTCTTAAAAGTTTTTTACCCGTCCGATTGCCTTTACCTTACCTTGACGTATGTGTTACGCTCTGCGGAACGCAGGGGCAGAGCATTGTTGGCATGATTGATCAGCTGTATTTTGTTGTAGGCATAGAACTCCTTGGTCAAGTAGAAATTGCGAAAATTATCGCTGCCCAGGTAGTTCATGCGAAAGTATATCGCGCGCACGAATATGAATATGAGCAGGATAACGATCACCAGGTCCAGCCAGATAAATGTGAGCAGCAAATGTTTCGTTTGTCGCTCGAGCTCCAAGGCGATCCTCTGATCAAGATCGTTGACCGATGTGGTACGTTCCTTGCTGGGTGCGGCGCTGTGATCGAACGTAATGCTCACCTCGAAGTGGGCCCTGATCCTGGCAAAGATCTCGAGCGGTCCTGTGAGTTTTAGATTGCATTGGAGCTGAATTTATTGATCGTGCGACTTACGTCCGAACACCTGATCGACAATCTGCTGCTGCTCCTTTAAATGGGTATCAAAGAAGCTGGGCAAGTCCTTGAGATTTTCACAGAACCATGCAAAGCGCTCTTCCAAAGCACAAATCGATTGGTTTTCCTTAAACTTCAGCATGCAATCCTGTACGCCAATTGTGCTTGCGCCCAAGCACCGATCGTGGGGCGAGCCCATTTGGTTGTCGAAGAAAGTCTGCTCAAGTATTAGCCACTGATCGCAGCCCTTATAGCCGGCATCTATATAAGAAAGATTATTATAGTCTTGCAGTGAAAATCGGATGAGATTTAACCGAGTTATGGGGATGGGAAATTTTGACCTATGTCTATATAGGATATTTCAGGATACCACTGCCTGCATAAATCGTAGCCATATGTCTAGACCTTTCTTTCTGGTCACCCCACCCTAGTCACACTCACGCAGTTGGACAATGGCGACCTCCAGGCGATGGAAGACCGCATCCAAGCGCTCCATTAGCTTGCGCACCTGGCTGAGGCATGTGTAGACCGCCTGCTCGACAACGTAGACGGGTTCGCCCATGATCTCGTGCATGGGCGTCAGCGCATTCCTGAGCAGCATCTGGCCACAGGATAGGCTTTGTGCCACGATCTCAATGTTGCGCATAATGTTCGTCACGGGACCCAAGCTGGCCAGGATGAAGGCGAAGACGACGAGCAGCGCCCGTCCCTTATAGCTGCACATGAGGGCCAGGGCCAAGATGCCAACGCATCTAAGTTCGTTAGAGATCAGGCGATCAGGTGATCAGGTTCTCAAGTTGGATCTGTGAGCTCACCTGGTCGAGCGGCTGTAGAAGATGATCAGCAGCAGCAGCCCCAGCAGAACGATCGAGAACCATCGGAAGTTCAGCTCCGAGCTCTCCCGTCGATGGTGCAACAGATACCAGAAGAGCACCAGGAATATGCCGGTTATATAGCCGAGTATTATGTAGATCATCAGGTTGTCGTGGATTATGCGCTCCTTGGGATCAGCTTTGCTGGCGGCGACACGAGCTGGCGGACGATCCTCCGGATAGATGGGCGCATCGTTCGAATCGCTTCGATCCTCGGTCGCATCCGCATCTGCGTATTTGCGTCGAAATTTTCGTTCACGATACAGCTTCTGCCTGCCGTAATAATACTCTGCCGCAGGCCCATCCTTTTTTTCCTCAATGACAATCCTGACATGGCTTGCACTGCTGTCCTTTGATTGCTTCTCTTTGGCTTCGGCAGCTTCTCTTTCTTCCTGGACAGCATCTATGCGGACGTAGTCGCCCTCGGATGACGGTGATGCGAATGATTGACTATATGTTGACATTATATATACAAATTACTCTGTGACTCGACTTTAAACTCAACTTATTTCCATTTAAAATACATTTGAATTTTCACTTAGTTTGTTTTCATTTTATTACACGGTTCGAACCACTTCCTCGATTAATTCCTTTAACAGGGTTCTGGTTCCGTTCCGGGCTTAAACTGAACTGTCTTAAATCGGATTTGCAGCTCTGCTTGAAATTGATCGAAATTCAAAAAGTTATCGATAACAATGCAGGCACGTATTACCGTTAATTATCGTGAGTGAGCCAAGCCTTGGTGTACTAAATACGAAGCTGTGGATTCGAGCCCCCGTTAGACTTGCAACCCTATACAAAACTACAAAGAAAGCTGTTACATATGAACTAGCCTTTAAAGAATTATAATCATCTTATTAGAAATATTTACAAATTAATTAATTCGAATAAACAAAAACTCCGTTATTAAGGCTCCTTTTTGCTGTGCTGCCTGCGATAGTTGCTACAGAGAAGTCGTGCCTTTACTTGACCAAATGATTCCGCCTCCGGATCGTCGGAGGAGTCCCTGCAAGGATAGATAGTTCATTTATTTTAAGCAAAAGATGTGATCAGGGCTGCAAACACAAATGAGAATTGGATAATGATTCAGTTCACGACTCGAACCAGTTGTCTGTCATAAGGGAACGGTTCGTGAATCGGGTTTTCCGCAGTTTTGGACCTAGGACTTTCTCAAACGAGTTTTTGGTTCGTCCTATTCAGGGTAAACCGGTTTGGTTCAGGCTTCGATTCATGGTAAAAGGAAATTAAATTGATATTCCCTTTACGAACCGGTTTGCAGCCCTGGCTCTGGATGTGCTTACTGAACTTCGGAGAGGTCGCTGTAATCGCCATAATCAACGGGCCGCTGGCAGAGGCAGCATTTGCCATTGGACTCACGGAAGCAGGCCTGGCAGTAGACACCCTTGCAGCCGGGCGTATCGCAACGAACGCGTGTCGAGCTGAAAAGGGCAGGGTCCTGGTTCAAAACAGACTCAACTGAGGCACGAGTTAATCTACACTAACGAGCTCAACAGCTGGGCGCACAGAATGCACACATCCTCGCCACGAACGGGCCAGAAAGAGAGGCAACAGCAGCACCTAAGGGAGGAGGTCAATAGGCCATTAGGTCATCAAATACCAGGCAATAGAGGGAACTACGAACCGGAGGAGCTTGCCCAGGCGACCGCTGTGTCCGCCCGCCTGCTGGTGCCTAAAAAGGGCGCGTGCCTTGCGACGGGCCATCTTGAAGAAGCAGCCTAAGGAGGAAGAAGAGAAAGAGAGCTTACAGTGTAAATAAGCTTGGGTTTGAACCAGCGCCCACCTCGCTTTTCAATAATCTTCCGCTGCAAATACTGCGCACGCACATGGGCGCGATCCGGATAGAATCTCTGCATGATTAGATGGCGCAGGCGCAGCGCATACGGTTCCGTCAGCAGAATGAGCCAGGCGAGCAGACAGAGCAGCAAGATGCCCGCATAGTATCTGTAGTCCGGCTCGACGGGCAGCGGCAGGCAGGACTTGGAGTCCAGCTTGGTCTTCTGGGTGATGGGACGAAAGGCATTCGCAATGCCTCTCATAATGTCGCCCACAAAGCCGCCGCCCTCAATCTCCAGATCCACGAAGGCGGGTATTTCCAGATCATCCTGCTCCTCGCCATAATACGCAATGCTGTCCAACAGCCAGAACAGGCCGTAGTCCATGAGGCAAATGCTGCCCAGCTGGACGCACGTGTTGAGCATAAAGAACGCATTCTCCGCCAGCCTCAGGCACTCGCCGCCCGACAGCCGCAGGCTGGATAGCTGCAGGTTGGATTAGGGCTAGATTGATTGCCTGGCCAATTGATGGACTTTGTAGTACTTACCTTCAAGTATTTGCCGCGCTCCAGACTCTTCAGCGGCAGAGCCGTGGGCTGGCCCTTTGCCTCGCAATCCCTGTCGATGGCATAAAGCGCGCTGGTCAAATAAATATTCTGATACTCCCGACCAAGCATGTAGCGCAGATAGAAATAGATGGCCCTGGTGGTTGATATTCATATACTGGTTAAATAAGCGGGTTAAGCATTTTTACTAAATTTAAGCTAACAGTTTTTCACCCATATTCCATAGCCCTCCCGCTCAGTGGTCTACATTTCCCCACATAAAAGGAAAACGAATTAGATTTCCACCCATTTTCCATTACCTAATTTTTAATGTCAAGGTTTAACAATAAAAATTAAGCTTTCAGTAAGGTTTTAAGTGGAGCTCTTTGAATAATTTGGATCGAACGAAACTTTGAAAAAGTGTAAATAACGGCCCAAAAGAGTTTTCACGTACATCTGTGAAAATAAGCTTAAAGTGAAAACTTCACCCACCAAAACTTTGTCACCCGTTTTCTATACGGCAAGGCCGGATTTTTCGAAAAGAAGAAAAAACCACAAAAATTAATCCAATCAGATGAAAAGAAATATAGCATACTAATGTTTTCCGCCTATTTTTCACGTTTGTGAGTGGAATTGTCCAAAGCAGAGTTTCCAGCTTAACTGCTTTAAAAACCCAGATGCGTAGCACTTAGGAGTTAAGCCTGCATTTGCGATCAATCAGTCAATCAATCAGTCAATCAATCAGTCAGTCAATCAGTCGGTCAATCAGTCAGTCAATCAATCAGTCAGTCAATCAAGCTGTTTTATATACTTTCTATAGATATGCATGCCTGAAGCCTTAGTTAAGTGCTTGCCTACTTGATGAATATGGCCAGCAGCATGACCCAGCAGAGCAGATCGAGCCAGCTCTGGAATATGATGAATGGACGCAAACGTTGTTGAATATCCTGCATGACCTCGTCGCCGACATCGGAGAGATTCTTGGACGCGTTCGTATGGAAGTAGAAGTCGTGGTCAAAACTAATGCTCACATCGAACATTTGCTCCAGCTGGGCCACAAACTCGTAATAGCCTGGAAGAGGATTAAAGAGCAAAGATGGGGGAGGATAACTCAATGGAGACTTACGCTTCATGATGGTGTCGAGGATCTGCCAGCTGCCATCCCAGACGCCGGCGCAAAAGACGTCCACCAGCCTGGCGGGATAGCAGAGCGCCAGGAAGAGCTTTGCGGCGTGGCAGAGGGACTTGAGCATGCCCAGCCTGGCACGGCACTTGGCCTGGGCGCGCTCAGCTGCCTGCTGGCAGCGTGTCCAGGGCGTGCCCAGCTCCGAGTTGCACAGCTCCAGCACGGACTCCAGCCAGGCGGCGCACACCTTGAAGGCATCAACTGCAAGCGAGATGAGCAGCATCAGCAGGAGTGGGAGAAAGAGGGGAGGACTCACTGATGACCAGCAGGTAGCTCTGGATGCGCAGCAGGAGCTGCAGCACCTGTTGCAGCACACGACGCAGCTCCTCGAGCAGCTGATCGATGGCCATGTGAACGGCACGCACTGGCTCCATAACCACGTCCAGCATCTGGCCAATGGCCAGACGCAGCAGCTCCTGGCCGCAGGCCAAGCTGCGCAGCAGCGCCATCAGATTGGCCAGGATATTGGCGGTGGGACCGCGGGCGGCCACAAAGAAGGCCAGGGCAATGAGCAGGGCGCGTCCCCGTGAGCTGCACAGCGAGGGCAGCGCCAGGGTCAGGATACACCTGCAAAGGCAAAGATTAGGCCCGACGGGAGCTTCAGTCTAAACAAGATTCACACTTGACTCACCGCACGGTTCGGCTGAAGAGCACCGTCATGCAGAGCAGACCCAGGAGGACCAAGAGCAGCCACAGCTGCGTCAGATCCCGCTCCCTTTGGGCCGGCTGCCATTCGTACCAGAGCAGGATGAGTCCAATGCCCGTCAAATAGCCGCAGCTAACTAACGGTATTATCCATTTGAGTGGCCAAATCTCGCTGGACTCTTCCACGTGCCTCAAATATTTCATTGTGCTTCAGGCAAATGACACTTAAAACAAAGCTAATTAGATAACTCAGCTGGTAATTGGATTCTAATTGGACGAATGTGCGTATGTTTACTACAGTTAAAACTCATTTTATACATCAAACAGTAAACACTCTACTGACGAACATTTTTCATAAACAATATGTAACCTTACAATTCAAATTCAAAACGCGCGCCCTACTGCTGGGCAATCAAAAGCTGACTGCTGCAGCACTGCAGCGCAACATATATTTGTCTCGCTCTAAGCAAGTAAAAAGCCCAAGCTGAAAATTTCCCTGCTGCTGCCCGAGCAGCAGCACGCAGCTGACATAAAGCTAGCTGCTATACGAATTTCTTTAATGCCCGTTAAAATTGAAACACTTGGTACTTTTTCTCTTTCTTTTCTTCTCTGTTGCGTCACGTTTTGTTTTTTATTTTCAATCAAAACCTCTTACACTCAACTCTCTTTTGGTTTTTTTGCATTTAACTGTTCTTTTACAACTCTCAAACCTTAATTTTCATTAACAAACTGTACGTTTTTTTTTTGTTTTCTTTTGGAGACATATTTCATAGTTATTTATGCAAGGTTCCACTTTTTTTTGTGTTTTTGTTTTTTTGGGAAATTTTTTAAACAGCGCGAATGCGTCCTGAATTTAACGAACTTTTTGTGTGTTTTTGCTCTGCGTTGAACTTAGTTTAGTTTAGTTTTGTTTTTTGTTTTACGTGCTGAAAAATACAACATTGCAGTCGAATGCGAAAAACGTTTCGAACTCGACTTTTGTTTTCTATAACTTCCGGATCTTAGTTATGTACTTGAGGGGTACTCATATGGGGTAGATGCGTGTGTGTGTGTGTGTGTGTGTGTTCGTGTGTGTGTTCGTGTATTTAGGTATTTAGGTATTATAATAATTTATACGTTTCTGCTTAAAATCTATATATGTAAATATATAGTCGTATATATATATATATATTGATTTTTGTGTGTGTGTGTGTGTGTGTGTGTGTGTTTGTTAGGTTAGGTTCATTAAATACCGTTATGGTTTAAGGATAGGGGCTTGGTAGGGTTAACTATATAGGTTATGTATTGTATATTATATTCCGATCTTATGTATATATGTATGTATAGGTATACAAATATGTATGTATGTATGTACACATAGCTTGCAAATTAGTCTGGTGTATTTGATACTTTATTTAATTTTAGATACAATAATTTTATTTACTTTTTGCAAAGGTAGTAATTGAATTACGTTTACGTTTACGTTTACGTTAAGAGTTTACGTTTAGGCTTATTTAACTCAGTCTAGCACCCCTAGAGATTGAACTTGGATAAAACGGATCGATTCGATTCGCTCTCGAATTTATCAATATACAATGTGGAATGTTCAAATATATATCTTTATATATATATATATATGTATATATATGTGTATGTTAGTTATGTATAAACTCATATAATATTGGCTATATATATATAAATATGTGTGTGTCTGTATATAGTATATATAGGTATATGAATTAACTATATAATCGGTCAAGGTTTGCACTAAAAATTTGACATAACTAAATACAGACTCACGCACACTCACGCACACTCTCGAACACACTCACATTCACACACACACACACATTCATAAATTGAACACGAAACAAATTCCTTGGTTTGAGACCAATTTTTCTTCTAGGTTTTAGACTAATTTATCAAAGAACTCAGGTTCTTTATGGAGCCAAACATAAGTGTAGAGTTCCTAACGCACAAATCGTATACATACATTGCCCAGGCCTTATATATATGGTATTTAATATAAGAGGGAGATATTGGCAAAGTTTTTGATCTAAACTTTTACTACTGGTTGTTCTCTAGGCACTTTCTTCTATTTGATAGAGACTCTCCTTTATTTTCTTTTGTTTTTCTGCATGAATCTCTCCACAAATGATTTTCGAAGGGTATCTGAAGTCTTGTATAATGCATGAGTCGGAAATGCGCTATATATATATATAGAGATATATATATATATAGTTTTGTATGTCTGTGTATATACGTAGTAGGGTTTACGAATTGGCGATGTCCGCACTTTCAAGTCTCCAGTAACGGGACTTCTTTAGGTACTGCAGCACATAAGGTCGAATTCAAAGAGAAAAGTTTACGAGTTTTTAATACCCTTGCATTCGGATATATATATATATATATACAATATATATATCTATACTATATATAGCTTACATATATCTATCTATACGCCTTATCAGCATCGATAGAGTACGTCTGTCTCGATCTATGCTCAGTTTTAGAGTATTCTATGATCTTCTTCTTGACATAGTTCCGTCTCTTAACGGCAGGCAGATCGGCCAAATATATGTTTTAATACCCAAAACAGTTTTCTTTAACCAGACAATAACTCTTAAGAATCGAGTGACTATATCTTATAGCTCCAATTACTCCTATATCATTAAACTCTCAGATGAGGACACTTTTCAGCTTTCACATCGGACAAGTATATCATATAGCTCCCATAGGCAAAAAGTGCTGGAAATTGAGCTTTTATATAGATCAAAAAAGCTTTCTTAGCGACCATCATCATATCATAAATATATCTGCAAGGGTATTTAAGCTTCGGTAAGCCGAAGTTGAGCTCTTCTTCAATTTCTTACTGTATTTTACTTTCTTTCTTCTACTTCTTTTGGAGGGATGAGGGGGGAGGGGAGGGTTTGTATTTTACAGTTAAGTGTCGAAACCTATGCGTAAAGTTCTATTCGAATGCATTGTGTATTAAACCGTTAACAGGCATTTGTGTAGAGCGGGAAGCGGGAGAGGGGGTTAAGTGGTAGGTGGGGGGAGTGGGAGCATAGTTGACCTTGGAACCGATGCCAGAAACTGTTTTGTTTGCCAAAATGTGGTTAACGGAAATATGTTGCCAATTGTTGTGTGGAAACCAAAGTGAAATAAAAACAAATTTTTTGCAAAATTTTCTCATTTTTTTTTTTGTAGTTTTTGAAAATGTTTTCATTTTTAATTTTTAATGATACGTTTTCTTAATGTTTTGTTGTTGTTGTTGTTGTTGTTGTTTTCTTTACCAATTATGTGTATATATAGGCATATATACCAGGTGTGTGTGAGTGTGTGTGTGTGTGTGTGTGTATAATATAATAATTTACATTTTCTCTCACTATTTAGTTGCTTACATCTCTCTTTGCAATATTTTGTTTTTTGTTTTTTGTTTTTTTTTTTTTTAATAAATTATACAATTTAATTTAGTTTAATTTAATTTAGTTTAATTTAATTGAATTAATTGTATACTTTGCGTAACTTAATGATCTATAGTTAAATTGCTGCTACGGCCACGCCCACCAAAATGCGGGACGCGATATGTATGTACAAATGTATTTTTTGCTTTCTTTCATTTTCTCTCTCTCGCTCTCTCTCTCTCTTTCTCTCTCTTTCTTCTTCTTCGTTTGCTTTTCCACTCGATTTCTTTGCTAACTCTCTCACATGCTTTTTAATGCTTACGACTAAGGAGGGTGAGTGTGTGTGTGTGTGTGTGTGTGTGTTTGTATGTGTGTGTGTCTGTGTGTGTGTGTGTGTGTGTTAGGGGCGTGGTCTAGGCATAACTTAGGCTTTACAATTGAACTAATACGCGCGAGTTTTATAAACATTTTTCATTATATGAACGAACCAAAATGCCGAACATAAAATTATGTGACAATAAACTTTTCCATTTATTGGTTATTTTAGCTTTCATTTTTTTTTTTTAGTTGTATTGTTTTTTTTTTCATTTTTAAATTTAGTTAAAATTCAATTTTATACCTGTTTTGTATCTAACTTTTCAAGCTAACTGTAACTCTCCACTCTCTCTCTTTCCTCTCTCCACTCTCCACTCTCTCTCCCTCTCTCTCTCTCGTTCTCTTGCTTGCAAAATGCAAAAGGAAAAAAAAAACAAAAACAAAAAACTCCAATTGGAACATTAAAAAAAAAACGTATACAAAATACACGCACACAAATACATTTTTGTTGTTTTTTTTTTTCCAAATGTAATTTCAACTAAATTTCAACTTTTTTTTTTACTCTTTTTCAGCTTCTTTTTTGTTAAAGTTTTTTCATTTGTTTTTGTTGTATATAATATATATATATATATGTGTGTATTTCTTTGAATGTGTTTTTGTTTTCTTGTTTTTGTTTTTGTTTTTCATTTCTGCTTTTAAATAGTTTCTCAAAGTCTTATACGTTTCTTTATAGGGCAAAAAAGCATTATATAAATTAAATGTAGAAATCAAAAAATTAGCATACAAAAAAATTCTTACTAGAAATTGTTGAGCGAGCTGAGAGACGGGCGCAAGTGGCGCCATCTAGCGGCAGCGGCAATACACTATTTGGGCCCGTCTCTCACTTCGGCCTAATCTTCGGCTAAGCTAACTGTTAATATTTGTTTTCTTCTCTCTTCTCTCATTCGCTTTAGAAGTGCGCATATAGCTAATGTACAGTATGTGTTTATATGTATATGTTTATATATATATATATATATATATGTGTGTGTGTGTGTATATGTAATAGATTTACATAGTTACAATTTACAGTTAGGCGACAAACACACTCCCTTTTACTATAGTTATACGCGTGTATATATCTATATATGTATATATGTATATATGTATATATGCTCTATATGCTATATATATAAATATATATATAATTTACAGTTTGACAATTTTACATACATCATTTAGCTAGTTACGCTTTTTAACTATTGAATACACAATTTGAATTTAGTTTTAGGCTTAAGTTTAATGTTGCGCCCCACTGTGGCACAGACTGTGGCCGCCAGATGGCGCCGCAGCTTTAGCTTCTGCTATTTAATTGTAATTCATTTAAATTGTGACTAACTACGCGCTAAAAAAAATTGGTTAAACTATGTATACAAGTTGCTGGCGCCATCTATGGGCGCAGACGCCAGTCGTCTGTCCAATTGCCGCACAGTGGGGCACAAATGTTCATAAATATATATACGTTTATATGTGTTTGTTTTGTTTTTTGTTGTAATAATTTAGTTTAGTTTAATTTAATTTAAATTAGATTAGTTTAAATTTAGTTTATATATATATATATATATGTTTTATATGTGTTTTCTGCTTACAACTGTGTTATTTTAGTTTTCGCTGCTGCTGCTTCTTCTTCTCTCTCTTTATATATGTATATATATATGTATATGCACAAAAGTTTAACGGTAAACGAGAGACACACAACAAACAGAAACTGTTATTTGATATATGTATGTATATATATATATACGATATATATAAACAAATTTCGAATTAGCACTAGACACATTCTTGCATTTCTATTTGTGTGTGTGAGTGTGTGTGTGTATGTTTTTGCTAGTAGTTGTTTTTGTTATTTTTGATGTTTGCACTAAATTTCAACTAAATTAGAATTTAATTTGCATTTAAATCTAAATAACAACAACAGTCAAGAAATGGGCGAGACACGTGTTCAGCTGTTCAATTGGACACTGTCTTCTTGCTCCGCGTTGTTGTTGCTGTTGTTGTTGTTGTTGTTGACGGTGATGAGCGCAACGTTGTTGTTGCTGTTGTTGTTGTCGTAACTGTTGTTGTTGCTGCTGCTGCTACTGCTGCTGTTTCCAGTTGCTGTTGCTGTTGCTGTCGCTGCTGCGCTGCCGGCGAACTGCGCCGCGCTGTCGGCGAACTGTTATTGGAGGCGGGCGAATTCGAGCTGGCGAGGGGCGTGCTGTAGACAGCCAAACTGTTGCTGCTGCCGCCCGTCGAACAGGCAAAGGACGAGATGCTGTTTGTTGTGGACACAGCTGCCGGAGCAGCTGCATCAGCGCCCGTTGCGGCAGCTGCATCGCCGTAGCTCAGTTTCGACATGTTCTCAATGGCCTCGACCCACTGTATGGCATAGCCTTCGGGATCGTCCAGATAGTAGGTGCGATTCGGCTGCAAGAGCGAGAGAGAGAGAGAGAGTTACAGTTAGAAACTGGCTGACAAGTGTGTGCAAAAAAAAAAACGGTGTGACCAAAGGCCGTTAAAAACTATTGTTTATTATCGACGTTTTTGTCGATTTTGCTTTTATTTTTTGGTTTTTATCTACGTTGCGTGTGCACTTTTCAATGTCGCATATAATTGAGTTGTTTGTTGTTGTTGTTGTTGTTGTTGGGTCGTAAACACGTGCCGTCGCTATAAACTGGGCCCAAATGGGGGGCAACTTTATGGCACATGATGACGTCATCAACACTTGCCTGGTTCAACAAACTGTCAACAGCTGCTGCAGCAACAACAACAACAACAGCAAAGCGAACAATATTAAAAGCAAATTAAATAATTTAATGCCCAAATATGTGTCCGAGCATAAAAGAAAATATGCCTCAAAATAAAATGGACAACAATCTTATAAGGTAACTCCTGGGAAATAAAATCCCCTAAAAAATACCACATTAAATACTAAAAAGCCTCAATTCAACAACTGCGACTTACCGTATGCACAAAGAAGATTTTAAAGTTCTTAATCTCGGCGCGCAGCTCGGGACTCCAGGGTATTTCGCCCTTCTTGATCATCTGCACGGGATCAATATAGATGAGGCGCGGCCCCGTCGTCAGCAGAAGCATCCGTTTGCGGGCAAAGAGCCCCTTGCGCTTGTTAACAAATCCGCGCTTGAGGATCACCTCGCCGTCGGCGAACACGTGCCACTTGTCAGTCTTTTGTGCCTCCAGGCGCTGCTGCTTCTGTGCGTCGCTCAAATCGAACGAATCTAGAGAGGATCAAAGGCGCGAGATTAGTCATGTTTTAAGGCAGGGTTGCAGGAGGAGGCACTTACTCTTTGCGACGGAGGGCTTGTGGGCGGGCGCCGCGGCGCTGCTGCCGACGCCCAGCTCGGCGCTGAGCAGACGCGTTATCTGGCGCTCGTCCAGACCCGGCTCCAGATCCACGCTAATGGGCAGACAGTAGCTGGTGCCGTTCGCACTGCACAGCGCATCGTCCTGGCTGACGCCCGGCAGGTAGGGGTAGATGGGGGGCGGCGTCTGCTGGCGCAGCGTTTGCCAATCAATGCCGGCGAAGAAGGGATGCGCCCGGATGCTCTCGTAGTAGCCGAACTCGTCCTGGGCGCCGAGGCGCTCGCGCGGATCGACCTTGAGCAGCTGCCTGACCAGATCCTCGGCATCCTTGTCAAAGCCCTGCGGAAAGTCAACGGCACAGCCCAGAATCTCCTTGAAGATGAAGTAATCGTTGCTGCCCCTAAACGGCGGCAGGCCCGAGATCATCTGATAAACGATGCAGCCCAACGCCCACAGATCGGCGGCTGGCGTGATGGGCGCATTCCGCAGAACCTCGGGCGACACGTACTGGGCGGTGCCCACGAAGCTGCCGCGTCGCGCGCGCATACGGGGATTCCGGAAGTGGCGATGGCGCGGCGAACGGGCGGCATCTACGTCGTCGGACGCTGGCGGCGCCTCATCCTCGTTGGCGGCGTCGTCCTCGTCGTCGACGGCATAGTAGAAGCGTCTGTCCTCCTGCTCCTGCTCCTCCTCGTCCAGGTCATCGTACAGCTCTTCGCTGTCCTCGTCATCGTCATCGGAGCTGCGCGCCGAGCGTCGGCGTCGCTGCGCCGCGGCGTCCAGGCTGCCGGTGCTGGCCAGTTGGGCGGCCGCCTGGGTGCGCTCGTGCGGGGTCATGACCTTGGCGGAGCCAAAGTCCGCGATCAGCGTGTGCATATCCTCGTCTAGCAGTATGTTCTCGGGCTTGAGGTCGCGATGCACCACGTTGCGGCGATGCATGTGCTCGCAGGCGAGCAGCAGCTCGGCGGCGTAGTGGCGGGTGCAGGCGGCGTCGAAGCTGCCGACGCGGTTGATGTAGGGCAGGAGATCGCCCTTGCGGGCGTAGGTCATGACAAAGTAGAGGGAGCGCTGGTCCTGGAACGTGCACGACAGATTCACGAAGCCCGGCACGCTGGTCATCATATGCATCACTTCGCGCTCTCGCTTGATGTAATCCTGTTTGTGCTCTCGCAAGATTAGACGCTTCTCGCACACTTTGACTGCAAGCGAAAAGAGAGAGAGAGAGACGGAAAGCGATAACGGATTAGTCAAATGTTGGCGAATCAAAAAACAGCTGAGCGAGCAATGTATGAAACAACTGTTAAATTCCAATAGAGATTTTGCTGAATGATAGCAAAAGGAATGCACACACACACACACACGCATACACATACAGCATTAAATGAAGAGCTAACCGGCACAGGCGACATGATTGTCCACAACAAAGTGCTGCACTGTAGCGCACAATTTGTCAGCGACCCTTTGGTGACCATTACAAAATATACACAAACACACATGCATACATACATATGTACATAAGTATGTATGCATTACAGCCCAGCTCAACTGCACAGGCGACAGCGTTGTCATAGGCTCTGTTCCCCGGCTCGAGCGCACAACTTGCTAGCATCACTTGTGTCGCCTGTGCCTCCTTTGGCTCGTCGCTTTTTGTGCTTTGATTTTAGTTCGTTTTATATGTATGTGCACACACACACAGTGATTTTTTGTCGTTTTCTTGTTTCAATTTGGCATACATATTCCTCGTGTGATTTATTGAAATGAATGCAAGAGCGAGAGAGAAGCAGAGTGCGCGAACAACGGACAAAAAGGGAAGCGCGGCAAAGACAGTAAAAAAAAAAAAACTGAAAAAAAAGGAATTTGCTCAAATTGCTAAATTAACAGGCGACAACGGCGACGGCAGCGACGTCGGCGACGGCGACGTTGCCAGCGGCAGCAGTAACGAAAGCGAGCGCGCTTTGGGAACTTGTTTGCCGTTCCCCCCGCGGGCGCGCTTCCATACTTTGTTTGCTTAGCTGCTGCTCCCTAAGAAATTCTAAACTGGTTGTTGAACTGCAAAACCGCGCGCACACACACACACACACACACACACACGAACAAAAGTAAGCTTGGCTGCGGAATCTGTTGGCATTGAAACATTTACTGAGCAAAATGTGAGACGCTTTTAAGCTTTGACCCCCGCTCCACCCCGTCACGCTAGCAGGAGAGAGGTTAACGGCTCTATTCCCACTATGAATTATGACCGCCTATCGACAGTTGCCCTGTGCGCTTTACAGTTTTGTCCACATCAAGTGTCGATGCGCTTTACATACTCTACATAAAATATACATACATACATACATACATATGTATGTGTGTACATAAAGCACGGAACGTGGGAAACTTGAAAATATTCGTGCAGAAAAACTCTCGAGACGCAAACACAACAAACAAAACGCAAAGAAAATAAAATGAAAATAAAAAAAAAGTGAGAAAACAGTTTTCGACACAAACAAAACTTAAAACGCAAATTTGTTGATTTGCGAAAAAGCGAATAAACAACGTTGATATAATAAATTACGCTCACTATGTGTGTGTGTGTGTGTGTGTGTAGGTGTGTGCGTGTGTGTGTGTGTGTATAGGCAATAGAAAATACAAATATTAATTTGCTTTTGTTTTTATTTTTCTTTCTATTTTGCCGTTTTATCAAGATCGCAACTGAATTTTTTTTCCTTTTTTTTTTTGTAGTCTAGAAAACAAATCAGGGGCCAGATAAGCTGTCGAGTGGCAGCTAAATACACACACACACACACACACACACACACACACACACACACATAGACGCACTGAAACGGCGAAAGAGGAAAAACAAAACAGCCGCAATTAAAAGATTAACACAAATAAAACAACAAAGTGCGCGATTTTTTATGCGTTTTAAATTTCCCAAGCCAAAAAAAGAACAACAAAAAGTGCGTAAAAATAAAATTGACCTTGAAATCCGTTACCGTTGCCTCTTTTTTTTCAATTTTTTTTTTCTGTGACTTTGATTGGAACGCATATGAATTGAATTGTGGAAACGGAGCGCGCGTTTTTTTTTTTCTTTCTTTTTTCATTCTATTTTCTTTTATTGTTGGTTTTAATTGTTTATTTAAATTTTTTGCGCGCCGTTTGTTGAGCTGCGGTTTTAAAAAAGTGTATTTTTTTTTTTTTATGGGTTTAATGCCCTGATAAGGCGACGAAAGCGCAGCCTTGAACTAGGCGCAAGTGCGAACAAAAAAAAAAAAAAAAGACAACAGTGAAACATAAAAAATAAGTTAAAGAAACACACACATAAGTAAATAGCAATAATAATGTGTGTAGCAGCTGGCAAAAGTACAGAATAGCAAAAAAAAAACAAACAAACAAAAAGGTAAGACACAGCATTAAATTAATATTGCCCAAGTTTTGTCCCACTGATCAGCAAAGAGCGAGAGAGAGAGAGAGAGGGAGAGGGAGTTAAATTTCAAAAATGCAGCGCACACACACACACACACACACACATGCGAGCGCGTGCATTGCAACTTGTTGCGTCTCGATTGGAATGCA
Source organism: Drosophila ezoana (assembly GCA_035045725.1). Lineage (NCBI taxonomy): Eukaryota > Metazoa > Arthropoda > Insecta > Diptera > Drosophilidae > Drosophila > Drosophila ezoana. Next base: position 22,547,541 of record JAWNOU010000177.1, on the reverse strand, counting down.
GTACAACGAGTTTGACAGAGAGAGAAAGAGAGAGAGAGAGGCAGAAGCAGTAACTGCAGTGGGAGACATAAATTGCAATTGTAACCAGTTGTTGTTGTTGTTGGAAGACAACTGAGTCAAACGATTCTATAAATAAGACCGAAGACGCAACTGCAACTTATTGCTGGAGGACAATGACCAAAAAAGAGCAAAATAGAAAACTGTACACAACGCAGCAGCAGCAGCGACGACTGCAGCAACAAATGCTGCTGGATGGCATTCCAGACGCAGCAGCAGATGCACACAGCGAGAGAGAGAGAGGGAGAGCGAGCGCCAAAGCCAAAAGTCATAGTTAGTTAATTGGGTGCAAGGCCGTTTGGGTATGTTTTGGAATTGGAACACGCTAAACAGGAAGTCAATAAAGGTGTTTGAACCGCAAGTCTAAGACAGATCGAGCGAAGGAGGGAGGCTCAAAAGGAAGATTCCTACTCATGTGCGTAAAATATTTTTTGGCAATGTTTGTTGTAGTGGAAATTTTTGTTTCGCGTAGGCGATTGGAAATGTGTGTTTTTTTTTTGAAGAGGGGGCGCGGGTTTGCAATAAAACTGATTACTTGCGTCTGATAAACGCGGCTGTCGAAAAAGAGAAAAGTTACTCCAAAAAACGACCCACGCGACTTTTAATGCTCTTTTCGGTTAATTTATTGTCACGGCGGCGGCGGCCTTTTTGGCACGACACAGCGAATTGACATAAAACTGACAAAATTGCGATAAAAGTCGATTGTGAATTCGCCGCGGCGAGGAGCAAGCAGCACAAATTGCAAGCTGTCTGTGTGTGTGCGAGTGTGTGTGTGAGTGTGTGTCTGTACCATTTCGCATTGTTTCGCATTTCAATTTCATTAATTAGCGACTGCCGCCCAAAATTGGCAAAGAACATTGGCGGCGGCGGCGGCGTCTCCCCCACCCCTGCCCCCTTTGCATCATGCTTGCTCATCATGACGTAACTTGACGTTTCGCTTGAAACTCATTTAAATATGTCGCGCATAACCCAAACAGCTTATGACAGGGCAGAAGCAGCAACAGAAGAAGAAGAAGAGTGGCTCCCAGGTAACGCAGCACAGAAGCATTTAGTGGAAGTCGCGCAAGTGGAGAATGGGAATATGGAAAAATGGAACGGCAAGGAGCGCGCCTCACATTATTATTGTTGTTGTTGTTGTTGTTGTTGTTGTTCTTGTTGCCAGCTGAGTCATATAACAATTTTGAGTGCGCCTCCTTTTTGGTTTTTTTTTTTTTTTACTGTTATTGTTGCTGACTGCCTGCCGCGTGGTTTGAGCAAAAGTTTATTGCCCTTTGAGGAGGGGGGCGGGGGGTTCGAAGCGAGCGACAAGTTGACGGCACGCAAAGGACCTCTTTTTTTTTTTTTTTTTGAATATGGTTGTTAAACAAACGACAATTTGCACAACAAGTGAGCAGCAGTAGAAGATAACAACGGCACTCTCTTCCCCTCTCACTCTCTTTTATATATACATATGTATGTATGTATGTGTGTATGTCTGTGTGTGTGGCATAATAATAAAAACAAGGCCAAGGCAGGCTGTAGCCGACTTCCTGGCGCGACTTAATTCGCTCGTAAAAGCTGAGCGGGAGGCGGCAGGGGGCTGTGGGTGGCGGGGGGTTCTCAACGGGCCGTGCCACGTGCCACACCCCCCTGGCCTACCTGATATATGGCAGCTGCAGCGCGCATAAAAAAAAATTGCACAAGCGCAGGTGCAAACAGAAGAAGAAAAAGCAGCCGCAGCAAAAGCAAACATTGTTATGAATCAGTCAAAAGGGATATGCGAAAAGGATCCGCCGTCGAGTTGAATGACCCAAATATTTGTCAATATTATGTTACAAGCGAAAGAGAGCGTGCGTGCGAGAGAGTGAGCGAGAGAGAGAGAGAGAGAGCAAGAGCAAGCAGAGGTTAAATACCCTTAGACAGCTGCGACTGCGCGCAGCAATGGCGACGGCGACGGCGGCGCAGCAGCTGCTGCTGTAATTAAAAATAACACACGAAGCAGCATTCGAACCGAAGAAAAAGGAGCAACAACAACAAAAAACGGTAAACGAAAAGAGCAGAGAAGAAGCGAAGGAAGGCGAGACGCAGAGAGAGCAAAATGTCTGCTAACGTTTTTAATCATTTTGCAAGTTCAGTGGCCAAAAATTGGCAGTGTGGGAAAAAAAAACCTCGTAGCATGTAGAGTTCCAGCGTGGAATATGGGAACAGTTGAGAGAACAGTTCAACGGCCGATCGCAGAGCAGATCGTGGTGTGTACCAATGCCAGTGCGTTCCAGCAACAAGTTGCATTTCGATGCGTGGGTGCAGCAGCAGCAGCAGCAGCAGCAAAGTGAAGTACTTAAGGCGTGTGAAAGAAATACAAATAAAAGAAACAGCTGCAGCTGCGCAGGATCAGCAGAGCACGTGTTGCCGCGCTGCTCAGGTAGGAAAACTGCTACACAGCTGCGCTCAAATACAACAATCAAACTAAGATACAAACACACACACACGCACATGCACACATAGAAGCTCTTTGCGCGGAATGATGAAATAGCCCAACAGACAATGTGAAAATGCGTAAAAAGAATTTGCGTAGCGCGTCAAACAGACGCCGCACAGCAACAACAACAATTCGCACACGCACACACTTACACACATACATAAATATATATGTGTGTATATGTATATGAAGCAGGGCTCTCTCCACCGCTCACCTCAGGCATGTGACACAAAATGAAAACGAAAACGAAATTTGCTACGTTCATCGTGAATGGACTTGTGGGAGTTGTGGGCAGCGGCAGCTGCTGAGTGCGCATGAGAGCCCGAGAGAGGAGTGGGCGTTACAGTTGGCAACATGTTGGCAGACAAGTCCATAAAAATGTTGCCGTCTCTCTGCTCGGCGCTCTGTTTATAAGCAAATTAAAAGCAACAACATAAATGATACGAGTTGAATTCGGTTTGCGCTCGTTTCTAGCGGGCGGGCGGGCGGTCCCATTGGAAAATGTATGCCAATAAAACACAACAGCAACAATAAAGACTGGCGGCTGCTCTCAGCAAAAAAAACATCTGTTGACCTTCAAAAAGTGAGTGCAATAAACAAATGTCAATGTTTTCCTTCTTTTTTTTTTCCCATTTTTTTTTTACATTTGTAAAACAGCAACAAAATGCAAAGTCGAAAGTGCAGTCATATTAGCTGTGCTATTGTTGCTGTAATTAAATGTTAAATTACAGAGTGTGTGTGAGAAGGAGAGAGAGAGTGGAAGCTGTTGCTGCTGTTGTTTATGTTCTTGCGCGTCTATTTTTAAACACAACTTAAGCTTCAGACGACAGACAGCAGCAAAACAACGGTTACAACACAGTTGCACTCACACACACACATACATGCACTCTCGCTCCTCTCTCCCGCTCATACAAAGTTAAAGAGCAAAACAACAGTTGCTCGCATCCCCTCCCAACCCCTCTGACCTAACAATACTTAAGCTGTCTGTTAACAGCGCGCACTGTTGTTGTTTACATGCACCTGATGCTGCCCTCTGCTGTTGCTGCTGCCGCTGTTGTTGTTGCTGTTGTTCTTGCACCCGTTATATTTGTGCTTTTGCGAGTTGTGCTTTATCAGAAGAAAAAAGTCAAAAGCTTATTGCAGACACGCGCCGTTTGCCTTGCGTTGCGCTTTTCGCGCTTATTGTTTTTGTTGTTTAGCATTAAAAGCAAAGAAGCAGATAAATAAAATGCACACAATGCAATTTGCAGCTGCGTTTGCGTTCGCTGCAGGCAGCGCGACACGTGCCAAAGCCGCGACTTTGCAAGTTTATTGATTTATCATTGTTGCTGTTGCAGGCGAAAATCTCAAAGCAAATTGGCTTAGCACAAATAAACAACAACTGACAGTGAGCTGCACACACACACACACACATATACACGTATGCATACAGTTAAACAGTTATTTGTTATTTGCATTGCATGGAAACGTGGAAAGTGAAACGGAGGGAGGGGTTCTTACCCTCACACCCCCACACTCTCTTTCTATCTCGCTCACACTGCTGACGCTTATCGCCTTTTGTCGTGCGCTGCTCAGCAGCTGATCTTGAACGACGTCAGCTTTTCGCCCGCTGCGGCCTTTTTGTTTCAATCGATAAACAAACAAACTACAACAACAACAACAACAATAACAATGCGAAAAATAAACTGTCGTCAATTGCGTGAGGGCGTCAGCGTCGGCGTCGCGTTATCACAGCAGAGGAGACGGCGACGTCGACGTCGCTGTTGTTGATGTGTTGATTATCAAAAGACGTCAAAGCCAGCACAAAGTATGCGAGTGTGTGTGTGTGTGTTGCCCCTATTCATAGCCTTTGCGAGATAAAAATGCCATTAGCTTAAGTTTTCGACTAGCTGATGAAATTTTCAATATACATACATATGTATGCATGAATATTTATAGTGTGGCTGTACATCAAAACAAAAAGCGTGCTTAAAAGCAAAAAGAGAGAGAGAGAGGGACGGAGATAGTCACGTGATTGGCGAGTGACCAGCAACAAATGAGAAGAATATCGGGAACATATGTTGCTGCAGCAACACGTCACATCTTACGCTCTCTCCATCTCTCTCCCCCCTCTATCGCTCTACAGCTGTTATCTATTGCTTTTGTCTTTGGCTTAGACAACTTTGTCGCCTGTCACACGGTGTTTGCATGTGGCGGCCAGCCGACAAACATGAACAAAACGTTTTCAAATCAGCAACAGCTGGTTTCAGTTTCATCCGCGTGCGTGTGTGTGTGTGAGAGTGAGTGTATGTGTGTGTTTTGATTTGTTGGCAGCCGCCACAACAGCAGGTGACTGGCAGGCGCGTTGGCGTTGGCGCCGCCGTCGCCGCTGTCTGCAATTGCGACCGCATTTCGCGCTAGTTGCCCGGCGCCAAGCAGCCCCACAAATGCTGCCGCCGAGGGGGTGGGTGTTAAGTGTTAGTATATGTATCCACAGACTAGCAGGTATTATCCGGTTTTTCTCGGGTCAACATTTTAAATCCATACTAATTTCCCATCAATCAATAAGTCAGTTAATTGTGCCGGTTACTCAATTAGTAAGTCATTCAATCAATCAATCACTGAGTCATTCGGTAATTTAGTTGTTCAATCGATCAATCAGTCAGTTAATTATGATATGAGCAGAATTAGTCAATCAATCAATAAAATCGGTCAATCAAGTGTATTTCAAGCAATATGACAATCTGTTCAATCAATCATTCAACTGAGATGTATACACCTTGGTACGGTACTCACTTGCATACTCGCGCCGCGAGTGTATGTCCACCGCGAGGTATACCATGCTAAAGCTACCCTCGCCAATATAACGGCCAAAGATGAAATCGTTTGGCGATCGGCGGGGGGGCTGCGCTGCTTGTATTTGTTGTGCGGCTGGAGGGGGCGGTGGCGGCGCTTGTTGTTGTTCTTGTTGTTGTTGCTGCTGCTGCTGTTGTTGTTGCTGCTGCTGTTGTTGTTGTAGCTGGCGTTGATACGACAGCGACTCACGACAACACATTTTGATGCGCTGCGGCGTGGAGACGACTGATGAACTGTTGCTGGCCACCGCTGCTGCCAGAGGCGATGTGTAGCCTACGAGAGAGAGAGAGAGGGAGAGAGAGTGTGTGCGTGAGCTTGGCAACTTGTTGCTAAACGGTTTTTTGTTGTGTTGCTTACCGTTTGTCAGAAACATGTTGCTGCGACTGTAGCGACTGCTGCTGTTGTTGTTGTTATTGTTGTTGTTCTCTGTGTTTGTTGCCGACGTGGGTGTCGCTGTTGCTGCCGACGCAGCGCCACAGCCGCACGTGTGTTGCTGTTGTTGTTGCTGCTGCTGCTGTTGCAGTCGCGTCGCTGTCGTGGCCATTGCGCCAACAACAACCGCCAGCTCCTTGAGCTTTAGAGCCGAGAAATTTGATTCGCTTAGGGAAACGGCAGTTGTGGCTTTTTCTTTTGGCATCGCCGGCATTGTTGCCGTTGTGTTCAGTTGCTGTTGTTGTTGCTGTTGTTGCTGCTGTTCGATGCTGCTGTTGGCAACGCTGCTGCTGCTGCAGCTGCTGCTGCTCGAGGCAGAGACGACAACGGCGGCGGCGGCTGCGATGCTGGCGGCGCTGCTTGGCGATTGAAGCTGCTGTGTGCCGTTAATCTGCGGAAGAGAGGAAGAAAGAGAGAGAGAGAGAACGTTTAATAAAAATCGTGAGAGCGTAAAAATCAATCAATGCGTGGCTGAGTGTCTATGTGTGTGTGCGTGTTAATTTCAAAACGCAATAAATTAAAGCGCGCAGTCGCGACCAGCCTAAAACAGACACAAAAACAAAACAACAAAAAAGGCAGCGACAAAGCGGAACTTGCGGAGAGCCACAAGAACAGGTCCCACACACAAGGCGCAGCGGTCGGGGCGGTCGGAGCAGCTGCCAGAGCGAGACAGGTAGCTTATTATTTATTTATTTTGTTAGGCCTACGCTTTATGCTGTTTGTACTTGGCGTGCGGCTGACGTCAAGTTCAAGCAAGTGCTGTCTTGCTCGCACGCACGCACTAGTCTGCCGCTGCTGTCTGGCCATTGTTGTTGTTGTTGGTGTTCCGGGTTCAAGGACTTAGCATAAAAATATAGTTAAGTTCATTGCCACCTGTTTACACATTTCTATTAAAACTTATGAGAATTGTGAAATTGTTGTTGCTGGTCAAGAAATCGTTTTGTGGCGTGATCTGTTTTTTTTTTTTTGGCAGGGGGGAGGGGGTGGGGGCTGCTGCTTTAGTTAGTTGGCCCAGACGACGCGTTGTCTGTGACGGGTTTTTTTTTTCCACAAATCGCGACGTTTGTCGTAAAAACGCAAAATTATCAAATTATGCAAAACGCATGCAAAACAAAGGCAAAAAAAAAAAGCAAATTTAAATAAAAACAAGGTGAGCAAATGCGTCAATGAAAGTCAAAGACGGCAGCTAATTTAAGTCAAAAAGCACAATGGAAAAATGGAACCAGGCTTCAAGCACACACACACACACACAACAAATACAATCAAACAAAAGAGTTTCTGATGTTATTTATAGGGTATTGTAATTGCGTTAAGAAGAAATCAACTGAAAACGTCATGGAAAATATATCTTAATAAGCTAATGCAAAGTGAAAGCGCCTTTTTCTAGATATGATGGAAACTATATAAAATAAACTCAAGGAACTCGGAGATTGTTAAAGCTAGAAAGCTTAAATACATTCAGCATCATTTTTCACTTAGGACTGATGATAAACAATTCGAAAAAACCGAAAAAATTGCATTCTCAAAACAAATTACAGGGTATCTACTTAACAATATTGAAAAAAACTCAAGGAACTCGGAGATTGTTAAAGCTAGAAAGCTTAAATACTTTCAGCATCACCTTTCACTTAGGATTGGATAAACAATTCGAAAAAACCAAAAAAATAGCATACTCAATGCAAATTACAGGGTATAAACTCAAGGATCTCAGAGATAATTAAAGCTAGAAAGCTCCCAGTATCATTTTTTTTAGGATTGATGATAAACAATTCGACAAACATCTCAAAAACTTCAATTCCAATTTACAGGGCATTTTCAACCCGAGCACAAGGCCGTATTCTATTGCTTTGCAGACATGACGTCATATAGGCAAGCATTTAACAGCTGCCACGCCCACGCACTACCTATGCGAATGGCACTAAAAACATAAACAAAACATATTAAAAAAAATAACATACAATTTTTTTTTGTATTTTCAAACTGGCCGCAACCTACTTTTATTTGATTTGGTTTTAATATCATCTTGTATTTGACTTTTGGTTTGGATCTTTCCTTTTATTTGCGGCTAATTAGCCACAGTTTTTGGGCCTCTCGTCTGCGTCACAGATCGAAAACTGGTCAAAAAAGCCATAAAAACACACAACCTACAAAATAATTAAAATAAACTTGGTAGGTAACGGGACAGCAACAACAACAACTATAACAATAACAATAATAAGTAACAGGAAACACGAGGCTACAAAATGCCAAAACTTTGGAGCACCTTCTGATTATATATGCATATATATATATATGTGAACTTAGATTTGTAGAGCACATATTATATATATAATTCTGATTGAAACATGTCACTTGTGCATGGCATCATACACTGAGAGAAAAGAAGCGACAAGTTTGTGTGAAATGGGTGAAAGATAGGTGAAAAGGGAATTGACTTGTGCGGATTTTTACTTAATTTTCAAATATAATTTTCCATTATTTATCTTTTATTTTTTTTAATTGTTGCCCCACTTTTTCTGCGAGTGTATGAAATCACAAATATGTGGAAAATTTTCAAAGCAAAAAAAATCTGGAACGCGCCCCCTCATTTGTGTGCGTGGGCGTGTTTTGCTTAGCACACAAAACATATGACCGAACGGGGGGCATGCTATATGCATACATACCCTACATATATACCTATACATATATATATATATGTATATGTATATGCTAGATGTACGTATATTTAGATCTATTCTATGGCGATCTGATCTGACGACGTTGGCGGCGTCTAGACAAAAATGACATTTAAATGAATCTATTTTATTGTCGCTTCGTCGCCATTTCAACATAGAACCCACCTCCAATCGTAGCACCCCTCCCCCTCTCCCACACTCCCTATCTCCCGCCCTGTCCCCTCTACCCCTGCCAACATCCTCTTAGTCTTCAATTGAGTTTTATAAATAAAAATTTCTGTCTAGCGCGCGAATTGCAACCAATTGAAAGAAAAAACAGAGAAAAGAATAAACTGCAAGCGTCGGCAAATGGGTAGTTGGGAAGGGGGCCCAGGGGGAGGTGGGAGGTCCGGGGGTATTACAAGGTGTCTGTTGGGTGTCGCCTCGCAGCCCGAAAAAGAAATGCGCTAAATATATGTACATAGAAACAGGCAAACATTCGCACAAACTTGCAGCTAGATAAACAAAAGTGTTTATTTAAACATAAACAAGAAAAAGATTTGAAAAATATCTTTCAATATTTTTCTTACTGCAGTAGGTAGCAGCAGCAGTAGACTACAGTAACACTTGCTACTGCAAGTACAGCCTAACTGGAGAGTAATATAAAGCAGCAGTAACTTTACTGTACTGCACAGTAAGTTGTCAGCAGTAAAATTTCTGACTGCAGCAGTAAATTCACTGCACAATACCTGCAAGACACAGCTGTTGCTTTTCTAGACTGAGCAGTAAGTCCTTTTCGCGCAGCAGTATTTTTACTGCGCTGCACAGTAAGTTTCCAGCAGTAACTTTACTGCGCTGCACAGTAACGAATTTAGACGTAGCAGTAATTTTACTAGAGCTTACAGTATGCTTAGACTGGGCAGTAACTCTTCTAGCTGCAGCAGTTATTTTTACTGGACAAATAGACAGCGCAGTAACTCATCTGACTGCAGCAGTAACTTTTCGTCAGACCGCGCAGTAACTTTACAGCACACAAACGAGACTTGAGCCGAACAGCAGTAGGTTACTGCACTGAGCAGTAACTCAGCTAAGTTAATCAGTTACCCCCAACTGCAGCAGTAAAAGGAATCGAATATTATGAGATCCGAATAAACACGCCTACCCCAACAGACCCCTCAGCAAAAGCCCCCTCGCCATGTCTTAGCATCGCTTTTTTGTGGGCGTGAAATATTCAAAAAGAAAACCCAAATACATGGAAAACATAGCACGGAAAAATTCGCAAAAATTCGTCTATTTATAGCGAAGCGTTTAATAAAAGAGGCATCGAGCGGGCAATAATAATACGAGTATTTCGGAATTATATTATTTTATTATTATCTTTTTGTTGTTGTGGTTTTTTTTTTTTTTTTTTTTTTCTAGCGACATGTTTTGCATAATTTTGGGCTATTTTGCTGAGATCAAGTGGGGTAGGTTTCTCTATATAGAGAGCGTGCGTGTTGGGTTTTTGGATTGGGTAAAACCCGATCAGTTTTTTATTTGAATTTTTTTTTAGATTTCGATTTTGATTAGAATTAACGATTCAACATTTACGATACCTGCATTGGGAATTGAAATGAATTTTTGCAAGCGGCTTCTTTTCGACGGTTCGCAGGAAACAGCGTGTAAGAGCTGAACAGAAGAAACACATTAACAAAACAGAAAAGAAGAGAAAAGAGAAAGAAAAATAAAAGGAACTAAATTCGATGAGTTGAACGTTAGGATTTGGATTTATGAAACGGACAATCTGAACGGTAAACGCAAAGCCTGCTGCGGCGGCACGAGGGCACAAAGGCAAAAGGCAAACAACACAAAGCTAACTGTTTTCTTTCCTTCTTCTTCTTCTTCTGCTTCTTCCATTTGAGCGGAAGTTGTAAAAATGCGCTTATGAATGAAAATGCACGCAGTGCAAAAACAAACACAAACACAAATAACAACAGAAAAACATGCAAATGCAAACTGCAAATTCCAATTGGAACAAGCTCGCCCGCCCGCTCGCTCGCTCGCACACACACAAAACATTCCGCTACATAATACACACATACGCACACACACACACAGAGAGACGCACGCTCTCCCACTCTCTCGCTCTATCTCTGTTTGGCTTACGTCGTTTACATTGGAGCTCGCTCTGTTTGTGTATTTTATGTTGTAATTGCGTTTTACGGTACAAATTCCAATGGGCCACGCACTGAGAGTCTGCCACACAAGAAGAAGCAGATGCGCGCGCGTTTATTTTTTATCTGTGTGTGTGTGTGTGTGTGTGTGTGTATTTAATATTTATTTGGCTTGTGAAATTTGCTTACACAAAATTTTTGCACTTATAAATTTTCATAGAATGCGCGGATTATCAGGAATTCACATTTATTTATTTGAATTTTTTTGTATTTTTGCAAAAATTTCCATGAAAAAAAAAAACAACAAATGGAAACAGGAACACGAACCAAAAAAATGATGACGACGTTTGTTGTTGCTGCTGTTGTTGTTGCTGCTGTTGTTGTTGTAGTGCGTGTGTATTTAGGAACTTCTTTTTGTAAGCTTGTTCTTTTTGCTATTTAACGGAATTTAGAACGGAACGAAGACGCAACGAAAACGAAACCACAAACACAACAATTTATGCAATGAGAACGAGAAGTTCTGCTGTTGCTGCTTCCTCTTATTTATTTATTTATTTTTTTTTAAATTTATTTGTAATGTAATTTGTTTGGCCTTTTGCGGTGTATTATTTAATCGCACTAAGGAGAGCGCGCACACACACACATACACGAATATATATATATATATGTGTAGGTAGACAGGCTTGGGGCGTTTCGCAAGTGTGTGTGTGTGTGTGTTTGAGCGAAACGCGTGCACAATCGAAACGACGACACGTCCGGTTTCAAAGCGCCACAAAAACTAATCAGAAGCGAAAAACAGAAAATGATGTGAGCCCCAACAAGCAGGCAGCCGCAGTCGCAGCAGCAGCAGGCAGCCGCAGTCGCAGCAGCAGCGCACGAGAGAGCCGACCGAACGGCAATGAGAGCGAGCCGATGTTATGTTCATAATGGGGCCAAAGCAGCGCAGCCGCCGCTCAATGAGATTTGTTGTTGTTCGGCGCTGGCGCCTTCAATTTTGTTTTTTTTTTTTTTTTTTTCTTTTACAAGGCGAACAACTTGTGCGCCAGGTCGTGAGAGCGCACAGATTGAGAGCGGGGCAGACAGAGAGATAGAGAGAGAGAGAGAGAGAGACAGATAGAGAGAGTGAGCGCCTGGTAATTGTACGTTTAATGCTTTATGATTGTTGTTGTATGTACATAATATTGTCTAGGTTTTCCATACACACAAATGGCATCCACACAACATACCCGCCGCCACCCTTCCGCCCCCCCTCTCTCTCATTCTATCAATCCAAATGCTGTCCACAAGGGAGAGCGCGTGTGTGCGTTTTGTTTTCGTTGCTCTTTTCTTCATTTTGTTTTTGTTTCAAGAGGCACCCGCATTCCTAACTGTAAACAAGCAAGAAGAAGAATGCATGCTCTGCCGCTGCCTGGAAAAACTCGTTTTTCCCGCTGGAAAAATGTGCGGCACACAACATACAAAAAAACAAACAGAAAAAGAATTTCAAGAATTTGTAGCCCACAAGAGAGCGCGTAAAGCGACGACGAGATGTAAAAATAAACAACAAAAGTCGGGTGGAAAAACACGAAGCACAGACAACACACACACACACACATACACGCGCGCATACACAATACGTGTAGGAGAGACAAGGACAAGGAAGCGGCGAACAAAACAAAATGTATGCGTGTGTGTGAAACGAAAACGAAGGCAAAAGACAAGACACAAACAAGAGACAATAATAACACCAACACTAACAACAACAACAACAACAACGGGGCCTGAGAAAAAGCCTGTAGTAAACAAAATAAATGGCGGGCGCGGCTGCGACAGCAACAGCGACGCCGACGGCGACGTCAACGTCAATGTAAATAAATATGTATTATAAAATATGCAATTGTGTGTGTGTGTGTGTGTGTCTGTGTGTGTGTATCTCGCTCTGTGCGAGACATGCACAAGTGAAAGGCGCAAAAGGAAACAAAGTCTGTGTGTGTGTGTGTGTGTGTGTTGTGTGTGTGTGGAAGAGAGAGGGAAGCTGCGAGCGGGGCTGAGGCCGATTACAGTGAAAATGAAATAAATAAATAAATTGATTTATTATTTAGTTGTTGTTGTTGTTGTTTTTTTTTTTGCTTCCCATTGTTGCTTTTTCTTTTTAGCTTATTTTAATTGTCAATAAAAAGCGAAGAAAAAAAAAAAACAGCTGCCAGAAAAACAATTTAATTGCAATTTGTTGTTTTGTTAAACAATTGCTAAAAAAAAAAAAAAAAAAAACTTGATAAATATTTGTTTTTTCCTTTATATATAAAGCAAAATAATTTAACTATTTCAACTGCGTGCCTTCAATTGTTGTTTTCTTTATAATTAGTTTTAATTATTGTTGAGCAATTTTTTTGCGTTAAATTCTTCGTAAAATTTATATTTAGCAAATATAAAGGAAAGTTAGGAACTTATTTGTTTTAAAAATTTTATTTTCGCATTTTCTTTAAATATCAAATTTTGAGCACATTTTAAAGTTTAAAGTTCAAAATTATCAAAGCTTTTTTTTTTCTCAAAATATATTTTTTTAAATGCATATTTTTGTATAATATAATTTTATTTATTGCAATAATTAATATTTACATAATTTTACTATAATATTTCTATGAAATACAAACATAAAAAATTTGGAGTTTGCAAGTCTTATAATTTTTAAAACAAAAGTAAAAATAGTAATTTTTCTCTTCTCATATTTTTAACTTTAATTTTTTTTTCAAAATTCTAAAAACACATTTAAACAAAGTCTTAACTTAAATAATACACAAAAATTTCGACTTGCAATTTTTTTTGTTTCAATTTTTCTCATATAGTTTTTGTTTAAGAATAATATTTACCTTTATGGACTTTAATCTTCGCACAACAAAATTGTTGATTTTATTGGACCAACTTTTGCATTTCATGAGTAGGCCGTAGGGGGGGCGCGGGGGGTGCTGTTGGGTAGGAGCTTCGATCCTGAACCAAGCACACACACACACACACACGCACGCACACAGATGCGTTTATTGAAATTAGAACGAAATTCGAACGCGTTACAAAGTAATGTGTTTTGTAACGTGTTAGAGCTGAACTGGTCACACTTTTTTTTAGCGCTTGAGTTTATATTGCTTTTGTTTTAAATAGTTCCGTTATGCTTTGGGGCTTTAACAGTTATATTTACTGTTTGCCATTTCTTGTGTTTTGTATTATGCTTCACTTAACCATATTTCAGTTAACAGTTAACAGTTAATGCTGGACACACGGGCAAGAGCACACAAAGTGGACACTACAAAAATTGTTTTTGGTGTTTTTGTTGTTTATTTTGATAATTTTCCTTTCTGCTAGGCTTCCTTTTACAGTTTGGCGCGCGCGTTGATTTATACCAAAAGGAGAGTAAATCACAAAACAAAACGAGAAAAACAGAAACACGACGGCCGACAGGCGATTTATTTTGAGAATTGTGCTGTTCGCGATGCGCGTTTCCAACCAAACGGTAAAAAGTTTCAAATGGAACTGAAAGTGCTGGAACAAGAGGCTAGCGAGTAAGCCACAAAAACACACAGCGCAACTGTAAACAACATGGCATGTGAAACACAGCACAGCTAAAGAGAGTGCTGCAACAACAATGAGCGTGTTTCAATTCCAATTGTGCTTGCCAAACGGGATGTCTGCCTGTGTGTGTGTGGACTGTGGGCCACTGCTCAATTGCAATGCATTGAGTCCAGTTCCTTGCAGTTGCACACACACACACACACACGCATACACAGGCGCATGCATACCAATTTATGTTCCAACAGCGACGCCGGCGCCAAAGCAGCGCATGCACCGTTAGAAGCATTGATCGCAAAAAAGAATAAGAGGGCGCCAGCAGAAAGCCCCTCTCCTTTACAAACCAACCCCTCCCACCAACATGCTCTTATTTGCGTACAAAGAATCAATCAGCGTACCGTTATTTTGCTTTGCATTTCGTTTAACAGTTGTTGCATTATTTATGACAAAATGACGCACTTGTTTTTGTGTCTGCACGGAAAAGCCATGACTCAGATGAAATGTCTCTCGAGCTTTCGATGCTGCGCTCATTTTGTTGTTGTTGTTGTTGCTTTTTCGTGCATATTTGTATGTTGTTCGCTTCCCCCAATTAAAGACACGATTGGAATTTGAACTATTTGCCGCTGATCGGGTTGATCGCTCTTTGCGGTTCATTTTGCTGCAACGCATTCCACACACATACGCTCCACAGTTCACTCGCTCGCTGTGAGGAGAGCGCTTGCTGTTTCGTTGCCAGTTCGTTCCCTGTTTTGGTTTCCATTTCAATGTGTGTGTGTGTGTGTGTGTGCAAAGCGCGCGCATTTTTCGTGCCTGTGTGTAGAAATTCACTTGTCTAGCTGCTGCTGTCGCTGCTGCTGCTGCTGCTGTAGCTGTCGCTGCGCTGCTCTCGTTTACGTTTTTACTATAAAACGAACGGAAGTCGAACACGCTGCCGAGCGAGAGCGCATGCATGCGAGTGCGAGCGAGAGGCAGCGAAAACAAAACATTAAATTTAAGGGGAAGCTACGTTTGAGGCCAGCAGCCGCTGCAGGCTGCACTGCCAGCTGCCAGCTGCGCTGTTCGCTGCCCGCTGCTCGCGTCGCAGTCGGCGTCGTTTCGTCACAACACAGCACTTTTCTTGTGCGCATTGTTGTTGTTGTTGTTGTTCTTCTTCTTCGTATTCTTGTCGCATAATTTGAATGCAAATTTCTTGCAACATTTTTATTTAACAATCTAGAATTTTCCCACAAACAAACATATAGGCCCCGATAATGCGAAACGATTAGATAAAGTGCCAAAAAAAAAAAGTACTCAAAATTGGAGTACAAAATAAGTGAGTGCTACTAAATTTAGTCAATTGCTCCGATATGATAGGCTCTCAAGATTACGACCCATGGATGTGACAGCTGTTGAACAGAAACTATTCGGAAATTGGGCTCGAAAATGGGCTCGATAATGAGAATTTTCCAGAAACTATTGGATCAAATGGGGAATGTTTTTTCTTTTATAATATAAATATCCTTTATTTTTAGAATTTTTTAGAATGAGTTGAACAATTGGAACCAAGTCCATTTCATATCAATACTCTGTCTATTAGCTCTACCTAGACCAAATTTTCGGTACGTCGAAATTTGAGAACTTGAGTTATGAACAGGCCATATAAATTGTCATATCATATCTTGACTTCAACTAACAAAATAACTGTAGAATTTGAAGCATGTGAAGAATTACGACCTGACAAATGCTTACAGACAACTTTATTTAATCTGCCCATATATCATATACTTGATAACTACTACTGACAAATGCTATGGCATTATATAGTTGATTTTAAAGGCATAATTCAAGTACAACAATCGACAACAGTTTAGCAACAGTTTGTCGTTAATCGCATGTCTTGAAGTCGAGTTATGAATAGGCTATTCGAACTGTCTCGTCATATCTCGACTCTTACTTGAGGCATTAGCGTAGAATTTGAGGAATTTGATGACTTATGACCATATTAACAGTTCCCGACAAGCTTATCTGGCACGCGCGTCAGGAAGTCGGGTTATGAATGAGCTTTAAGAATTTTCATAATATATTTTGGGACATATTGAAGAAAGTGAAGTAGCTATAAAAAGACTGCTGACTATGCGAACAGTTTGGATTGAATTTATAACGAATATACCCTATAAATATAAATGGACCTTGGGGTATTTTAAAGACATATCAAATAGCTATAGTCCAGCTTTAATTTGATGATAATCGCAAGTCTTGAAGTCGAGTTATGAATAGGCTATTCGTCTATCACGACTTTTACTTGGAGTATTACTGTGCATTTTGAAGAATGTAATGACTCATAGTCCTGTAAATAGTTCTAGACTAATTTGATGACAATCGCATGTCAAGAACTCGAGTTATAACGTCATATCTTAACTTATAGAATCTGAAGAATGTGATGACTTACAATCCTAAAAACACTTCCAGACCAAATATCTATAATCTAACACAAATTGAATGATAATCGCATGTCGGGAACTCGAGTTATGAATAGGCTATACAACTTTTCAAGTCATGTCTGGACTCATGCTTAAGCAATTTCCGTTGTACTCAAGAGAATTTGACAAATGACCCCGAGTCAAGTTCGGGACAACTTTCGCTTGTTAAAAAGAAGTTAAAATAACGCTAATAATCTTGAAAGGGATCTATAATTTTTGTTGCTTGGGCTTAATGGGGAATTGCGGTTCGTGGACTTAATAAAATCAATTTACAGCTTTATTTCATTTAGTTTTATTCGATTTTTATAGTTTATAGTTATTTCTTTCTTCTAAATTAATTTAGTTTTTATTTATTTATGCTTGGATTAAAATTTTCTCAAAAAACGTTCATGTTTATTTTAGTTGGGGATTTTGTTTTTATGGTTTTTCGATTTTAGCTGTTAGCATTTTTTGGCTAATTCATTTGTTAATGAGCAAACAAAAAGTTGTAGTTTTTTTCTTTCTTTCTGTTTTAGTTGCGGCTTATTCTACGCTTCTTCTTTTTCTTCTTCTTCTTGAAATTGTTTGCGAAAATATTTTGTAAATTAGCATTTTTAATGGGCAACAAGACGAGACACAATGTCGCCTGGTCCAAAGCTGAAAATTTAATAGAAATAAAACACGGCTGCTGGGATTTGCATAAAAATCGGGCGAAACCAAAGTCAAGACCGAGTCTTATATCTATTGTTGTTGTTGTTGTTGTTGTTGTTGTTGTTGTAATTGCTTAGCATAAAACAACAATTTCTCAAAACGCAGACTTCGCTCACGCATTCCCCGAATCATTAGCGCGAATTTCAAACTTGATAAATGAACGGCGCATATTTGAACAGAGTTCGGTTTTGTATTTTGTTTTGTTTTTTTAAGGCTTTTGGCTTTGGTCCGCAGAGATCACAGCTCGTATCGCTGATCACTTTGTTCACCTGTTCCGTTTAATTGGCGGCCCCCTCCGAGAACCGGTTCCGAGTTAGTTTTGTTATTTTATACCCTGTATCCACTGCTAGGGTATCATGTCTAGGTGCACATCAATGTAACAGGCTGGGGGAGGAATCATTCGATCTTGCTTTAGACATGCCCATCTGTCTGTCCGTTTGTGGAAACGCGTCTTTCTCGAAAACTAAACCTAAAATTGCAAGTATATACATATTCTTCTATAGCATAACCATATTCTTCTCGATTTCCCGCTTTACTTTTATTAAAATACGATTATTATCGAAACTAGAAAAGGAAGAGCTCTGAAATTTGGGATGTACACATAGTTGAGTCCCATATTTAAGCCCTGAAAATTTCATAAAGATCGGACTGTGAACACCAGAGTTACACAAGACGGTTTTTCCTATACCTAGTGTAGAGCAAAGGCAAGAAGAAGCACTTCCTATAAATATTGTGGAGCAAAGAGAAGAAGAAGCACAGCTGTTGTTTTAAGGGTGTGTTTTCTTCTTCGTTGCTTTCAGTTTCTAGTTTAGCTAGGGCATCTGCTAGTCGTGCACTCCCTACGTGTTTTTTTTTAGTTTTTGTGACTCAATTGAACACAACACTCATTTAGTTGTCACTAAGTTAGCCCATTAATTATGAGTAGCCCAGAGCGCTACATTTTGACCCTGGGCTGGTCTTTGCCTCCTTTCGGAGGGGGGCTTTGGCCAATTATGTTTGGAGTTTTACAATTTTGTCAGTGAAAGCGACAAAAATGGTCGTTTTTTCTCGCCCTAATGATCAGTTGAGTGCGGCGTGAATATTCATACTCATATTCATTCAAGCTGCGGGCACTCAACTCTTAATATAAGCTACTAAATCGCCACGTAATCAATTTCAAAATAATCAATTTTTTATTTCATTTTAACATATTGCGTCGCAAAAGGTTGAAGGTCGTTTTGAGTTAACAGTAACTATGCATAACTTGACTTCTGCTCAACTTTTCAGAATATTTAGAAAACCTTGATATAATTAAGTACGAAAAGTTGTAACTTTTTAATATACTTAATAAAATATCCATAAATATAGTAAATTAAAAAAAGAAAGCGGAGGAAATAAACTTAGGGAACGAAGTTTTATAGCAAAATTTGAAGATCTATTATAAAGCCCTGATCCTGATTCTTAGCCTATGCATAACTTGATAGACATATATATGTACATGTATACGTACGTACATACGCACGCACATACATACATACATACAAACATATATACATACATACATACATACATCCACATACATACATCCACATACATACATCTACATACATACGTCCACATACATACACCTACATCCATACATCCACATACATACAAACATATGAACATCGACATACATGCATTCACATACATACATTGACATACATACATCTACATACATACATTCACATACATACATCTACATACATATCTACTTACCCCCTCTACCTCCTCCTGCGCCTCCTGCTCCACCGCCTCAAGTTGCTCCTCCACAGGCCAATTTCAGAAAGGCCTATTTGAATTCTTGAGAATCGAGGAGTAGAGCACTTGCCAGAAATTCGTTAACAAGCTTAGTCTGCGTTTGGTGCATGCATTACATGCAAAAATAGTTGTATTATAATATATCTTTGAATATGCCCTGATTGGGCAGCTTAACCTGTGCATAACTCGACTTCTGCGGAAGCGATCTTAAGGAAATTTTAAAAATATCTATATAATAATGAAAAGAAAAAGCATTCCAAAAGTTTCAACACCTTAAACATAAGTCAGCGTCTTTTATGTGGAAAATAAATATGAATGAAAATCATAAAAAAATATATTTATAAATGCGCTGCGAAAATGTAATCAAGGCTGAAAACATTATCGAATTAACACCCACACACGACTTCTCACACATAGATCACACACACACTCACACACACACACACACACACACACACACACACACACACACACTCTCTCTCTATGTTTATGTAGAGAAAAGTGCCATAAAAACTGAAGCCAGCTTTCAATTTTGAAAAGTGTTTGGCGCCAGGCGAAGGCGGCGTGAAAATGAAATTGGCGCCAAACGAATTCGCAACGGTCAATTAAAAATATAAAGTACAACTGTGTATTAATAAATTCTAAACGCAACGTAACTTTAGTTCGAATGGACGAGGGGCGTGGCCCGCGCGAGATATTACACAGCGCGTACAATAAATAATTGACGGAGGCGCCAATCGAATGCACATATTGCAAGGGGGCGGTGGGGGGTGGGGGGCGTGATGCCAATTGGCGGGAAAGTTTTACTCACAAAGTTTTCCATGCAATTACAGCGAATGCATTCTAGAGAAAACATTTCTTTTGGGCGGGGCTCCGAGTGCAGTTTAGCTCCAATCAAGGAATTTTGTGGGGAAATTTTGTTTTACGGGGAAATTCGAGCAATAAAATGGATCAAAAGCATGGAATATATAGGGAAATGCTAATACTAAGGCGCAATTGAAATTGAAATGGAATGTTGTGGGGAAATTTTATTTTATAGGGAAATTTGAGCAATAAAATAGATCAAAAGCATGTTATATATAGGGAATATATATGCATTAAGGCGCGAACGAAATAAAATGTAGGAAAATTTTATTTTATAGGGAAATTCGATCAATTCAATTAATCTTCTCGTCTCTTAACTAGGCAAAAGCTTACTTTAAGGCGAAATGAAATTGAAATGGAATGTTTTGGGGTTCTCTTATTCAATAGGGAAATTTTGTCAAAAAATAAATTGAAGGCATGATATAATCCTACATATAGGAAAATATTGATGCTAAGGCGCAATTGTTTTTTATAATATAATATGAATTTGTTTGTTTTGCATAGTTTGATTTTGTTTTTTTGTTAATTGAGCTAATTAATCTTATTACATTATTTGTTTATTTTGTATACCCTGTAAAATGTAGAATAGTACATGCAGCAAGAAAAATTAGCCCAATTACAGAAAATCTACAGCAGTTAACGCCCTACTATGCGATTCTCATAGATTCAAGTAACTTGCGGTTTTCATTTTTTTGAGCAAAAGTAACATATAAATAGGTTGTCTGAGCATTCCAATGTAAAGCTTAGATCTTTCTCTCTCAACTTAGTTCTCTTTCTGTCTCCTGGTCGTACTCTAACCCGCTTTCTACTTCTTCTTTTTTTTCAGTGTTATGCTTATCTCCTCCTTGTGCGAATATTTCGGGTAAGTGCAAATTTGCATATATATATTTTTTTATCACATATTCAGACTATTCGGATCTGGTCGCGGGATATATTCTATATTTTGTTTGAGCTAAATACCCTGTAAATTTATTTAATTTTATATTCATGCCAAATACCCTGTAAATACATTTTGCTTGTATAATGAATTAAAATATATACCACGCACGGATCTGTATTGACTGTATATACACATTTAGATTTACAGGGTATCACCGTGTGTGTTTCGTCTTTTCGGCTTTGTTTTCCCTTTCTAGTGCTTTCACCCATTTACGAGCATTTTCTTGAAGCGCAATTGATGATTGCATGAATATGTTTTCCAATTGCGTCGTAGCGAAAATGTTTGACCGGCTTTGCCGAAGGGGATGGGGTGTCTGCTGGCTGTGGGGTGGGGGGCAGGGGGTAGGGGGCGTGGGCGACACTTTGTTGGGTTTTTTCTCTAGTTCTTTCTCTGCCGCAGCTGCTGCTGCTGCTGCTTTGTGTTTCGTCTGTTTTTCCTTTTTTCTTTTTCGTTTTTTAGCATGCAGCTGCGCAGCGCTGACAACTGCGACGACATTGCGCCACGTGACCTTTCTATGCGCTGGGAGGGGTGAGTGGGCCAGGGTGGGGGGTTTGGTTTTGGCTGCTGAAGGTGAGTGGGCTGAGCGTGTATATGTGCTTGTGTCTGTGTGTGTGGCATTGTTTTGGCTGTGGCTGTGGCTGTGGCTTTGGCAATTCGTGTGTCGCGTTGCACCTTTGACCTTTGCGCGCTCTGACATTTCGAACCCCGCCCCCGTCCCCGCCCACGACAAATGTGTGCCTCACCTGCCAGCCCCAAATGAATTATGCTCTAGTATATCACCTTTTTCATATCCTGCACAACTCCAGCCCACACAGACTCAATTTCCAAATGGCGCGCAAATTTTCAACACAGCAAGAAAATTCCAAACTAGATAAATTTTCAAATACGCAACTCACGACGTTGTTGTTGTTTTTTCCGTTTCTATCAATTTATTTGTCTTCGTTTGTTGTTGGGTTCGCTTTTCGGGTTTTTCGTCAGGTTCAAGAGCGCGTATGGAAATGCAAACTGCCGCTGACCGACTGAGCTGCAGTCGCGCAGCAGGCGTCGCTTAAATATGTATTGCTATACAACAACAACAACAACTGCAGCAGCAGCAGCAGCAGCAATGAGCTTAAAAGAAAAGCAGCGACGTCAACTGAGGCGGCGACGACGTCGAAGGCAGCTGAGCGACGGCGTCAAATGTTAATAATGCCAGCTAGACCAGCTCGCCAGACGCAGTGCAACAGTTCTCGACAAAGGGGGGCAGCTTAGGGGGTAGGGGCACGCGTCTACAGGGTGTCCGGTGAGGTGTCATCCGAGGCCAGCGTAGGCTGCTGACTAATGGACTTTGGCTCCAAAGGGCGCAACACATAACCAACCACCCACGTGTCGCCCAAGAACCCTCCAAGTGGGCGGTTGGCAACCTTCAGTTGCAACAGCATGACGCTCATCTCAGTTGGGGCATAGTGCGTGCGTAGTGAGTGCCTAATGAATGCAACAATATTGAGAGATGAATACTGTCATAAGTTCGCAGGCGAATTTGCATTGACTCTCATCGATATCTATATACATATATATACATATATTCCCCATATATTCCAAGCAAGAAAGCTGCATCAAGCGAACTACTTTTCTCTCAAGAATTCACCCGCATGCGTGGAATTTGAGTGAAAGTTTGATTCTTTTGATTTCCATATTGTAATTTGTGTTTAAAACGGTTTTCTTAAACTTGTACATCAACATCAGTGAAAATTCAACCGCATGGGTGAATGAAAAATGGGTTTCAATAAAAAATTGTGTAAAACATGCACATTGACATTAGTAAAAAACACCCACAAGCGTGGAATATAAGGGAAAATTGTTTCATAAGACTTTCACATTGTAGAAAATTGCATATGCATATCAAATCCACGTCTATTGTCGGAACACACGTGAAAAACGGAGCAAATGGAAATGAAATGAATACATCCTAAATTGTCTGTGATTCATTGTCTACAAATGTTTTATAAACAATATTTTTTTAAAAAATATTTTCAAAATAAAACATATGTTCTGAATTCTGTTGAAAAATATTTAAGGCATGCAGTTTAGGTGATTAATAACGAAATCTGAGTGGGAAATGAATCATTCGAATGTAATACAATACCCCGACAACTGTTTTCCAGCTGAACCAGAAGCTGGCAGTTAGTTCGAAGTGAACTGTTTTCTTAGTTGAACTGGTTTAAAAGCAAGTTTGAGAACTAAAGTTGAACTAGTTAATGTTCAGAAGATATATGGAAAACTATTGCAGTTAGTCTGTATATTTATAAGGACGATAAGAAGAAATAAAAAGATTTAAAAATTTATAACAAGCCTTTTTTTAATATTTATAAAATATTAAATTCAGTTAGTTTAAAATGTAGTAAGAAAATATTTCGGGTAAAATATTAACATATGTTAACATTTTTGTAAAAGGAAGTTTTTCTGGGAATAAAAAATAAGGAGAAAGTATTTCTAAGAAATATAAGTTATAAAATATAGAATATTCTAGGAATAAAATATTGCAAGGAAGTATTTCTAGGAAATAATAAAATACAAATTAATTGAAAAGCCAAAGCTTTGTTATTTTCCTCGAATATTTACATCATTAAAAAAAATACTAAGGAAAACTGTATGCCAAGGTTAATATTAATATTAAATTCAGCCAGAAGAAAATATATAAATCATAATATATACTAAGTATTTTTATAAAGTATGCTGTATGAAATATAAAGTTCAATTAACTTAAAATAAAGTAGGAAAGAAGTTCCAGGAACATTTTTTCAATATTTGAGAACTTGTAAACTTGTATGGTGTTAAAAATTGATTTAATCGAAAAAGGAAAGCTCCTTTTCATGTTGTTTATATATTTAAATAGTTAAAAAATATACTCAAAACTTCCTTAGGGTTAGGCGCATAAGATATATAGAATTTAGTTGGAATTAAGGTTTTACTAGAATATTTCTTTTTAATTTTTGATGAATTAATTTTTATGATTTTCTTTGCTTATTTTGCTTCAATTAAAAAAAGTTATTAAATACACAAAGATATATAAAATATGTAAAATTTAGTTGGTTTTAAAGAAAAAATAAAGTAGGAACATATATCCATTTTAATTGCAAAAAAAAAGCTCTGCTAATTTTCCTTTAATATTTATAAAATATACTCAAAATTACTCAATGGTAAGGTATATAAAATATCTTAAAATTTAGTTTGCATTAAATCAAGAAAAAGAGTATGCATAGGTAGAGTAGGATAATTTGTTCCGATCTTTAATAAGCTTGGTAGATAGTGAAAAGCATGTTTGTAGTCCTTAGTCAAGTCTCTTTCTTTAAAAAGAATACTTCTTTGGACTATTTTATCACCATATACTCTCTATATAGCTACCTTTGTACTTTCTCTCGTTCTTCCCTCTCTCACTTTCTCTCTCTCTCTCTCTCTCGGCAGCTATATGCCTTGTTTTTATGCTGTTATCTTATAGAGCTACCTTCTTTTTATATCCTTGTTTTTATAACCTTGCATTTTTGCAACGAATAATCAAATGTCGTAACTGTACTGCCGCACACAAAGACAGACACACGACCTACACACACACACACACACACACATTGTATCTGTGTATATTCAGCTGGACTCGTGAGTGTCCTATTAACCCGATTCCCATTCGATGCAGTTGATCATTGGAATTGTTGAAGTAGACAAATTTCTTTATGGCCACATTTGATCTTTGGCAACGTGAAATGAGCAATTGTTGTTGTTGTTGTTTTTGTGGTCGCAATGACGACAGATTTCGGACGTCAGAGTTGAAATTGTGTGAAATGTGGTGACAGTGAAATGTGTAATGGCCAGCAGGCCGTGACCGGGCCGTGACTGGGCGGTGGCACGTGTTTTGGCCAAATTGGTTACAGTTTACAGCCGCGTCCAATTTGTCGATGACGCCCAAGCGTCGCCTAGACCTAGACACGCTCATTACGGCCGCTTAAACGATGCTTGTAAATGGCAAACTGAAACGCACACACACACATTTACACATACTGACACACACACCTGCAGAGTACTCACAAGCTGGCGTACTACGTCGCGTATACGTAATATATATATATATATATATGTATATGTATGGCAGATGCAGGCGCGTGTCGCTGCCAATCGGTCATTGTGACGTCATTGTTTATAGCCGCAGCGACAACACGAAGCGCCGCTCGGCATATGGAAAAATCCATGGCACGATGTCTGCAACAGGCCAACCAAGGGGGGGTGACAACTTGTACATAGTCGTGGGTGTTGACTCGTGCGGCTCGTATATAGGTTACTACGCGCACGAAGTGAGCCGCACGAAGATTTACGCTACGTGAGTGTACATGAAATGGGACGAGGGGAGGGGGGCGGGGTAGGGTGTGTAGAGGGGGTGGGGCTGGAGACGGAGCTTGGGCAGGAGTGGGGCAAACTGGAACCCCGAATCCGAGGATAAACATTCGTCACTCACTCGTCGTCGTCGTCGTCGTCGTCGTGTTACGTCACTGGCCGCTCGTAAATGGAAGATGACATTAAATGGCAGCACAGATGCACATACAGATACACACACACACAAACACACACACGCTTACGAACACAACTGCATCTTTTACATAGAGCGTGTATATAGGACGCGTAGCGTAACGTAAAACTGAAGCAGGACAACGTAAATTAATTTTGCATTGAATGATGCTGATGTTGAGCGTGAAATGTAATGGGCTATTGGAAGGGGAAAAGAGGCAGAGAAAGAGAGAGAGAGAGAGAGAGAGAGAGAGAGAGATAGAGAGAGAGAGCGAGAGACAGAGACAGAGAGAGAGAGAGTCAAAGGCAAATCTGCGCTAAAAATTGTGTAAATAAAAAACAGTTAACAAAATTAACTAGCGCAAAAGTGAATAGAAAAATGAATATGAGCGCAAAGGATTCATTCAAATTCATTTAAGTCCCGAGATTGACTTGTAAAAAATTGCATTTAAATAAATTGCCTTCAGCCATGATTCTCATGATTCGCCGCATAAAATTTAATTCAACTGGATAATTTTGTGCTGCAAAACGGGCTTCTTTAAATTTTTTCTATTTGATTTGAATTTGAAGTTTAAATAGACAAAGCTACTGCCTGCGACAGAAAGACGGATCTATTCAAGGATTTAAGACGGCAACTTTTAAACTCAGAGACTAATTCGCAAGGAACAGACACACGGACATTTCAAAATGCAGATATATATATTAGACAGGTTTGGCGGAAGATTTTTTGAGCTCGTAATAGCTGATTTTGGCGAAGATTGCTTGAAAAACACAAGAGTTAGTCATACAATAACCTAATTTTCTACAGATCAAGTCCAGGGCAGTTATGTGATAAAGTGAACCGATGTTGAAAGGATCTGGGTCTATCTGTAAGGAGCATAGTAAAAGCTATAAGTGATGAATTTGGACGGGATATATTGAATTAGCATATTGACGACACATTGTTAATGCAGCAGATCCCATGTTAAAGACAATGTTAAGCATTACTGTTAAGCAGAGAAAGTCTGTGAAGTTCATGTTAAGCATTTGTGTTAAGAAGGGTCAGTCAAGTGTTCAAAATATAAAGAGTCTGGACTATCTCTCTCTCTCTCTCTCTCTCTCTCAAAATATTGAAAGAAAGAAAATAGATAGAGCTTATCTTCTAGATCATCATCAACAGCCAAATCGGGTTTACAAACAGTCTCTTAGTCTTAAACTTACCCTCTTAAAACTTTGCTAACTCTAAAAGTTCTAATTAGTGAGCGACTACTGTAGCTGTACTGAAAATACCTAAGACAAAGGTTAAAGTTGGTTTTTTTTAAAAAGTAAAACTCAGTCACGCAGAGAGAATTGTTTTCCAGAGATTTCGCTAATGAATTTTAAACAAATTTATAGGAAAGAGCTGAACCAAAGATAGTCAGCGGAGTGTTGCACGGTTGCCGAGTAACTAGCAACAGGATAAGCCCTCAAACTAGGTGGGGAGGGGGAGGGGAGGGAGGGGGTCTGTGTGTAGCAAGAACGTGCGGCATTTCCATAACAGAAGAAGCAGCAGGAACTTCTGTTGCCGCAGATGCCGTGGCCAAAGAGCTTGGTATGGAACAAAAGCAAATGTATCTTGTAAATATTTTATTGCAACAATGTAGCTACGAGATGTTTATGCCATGGCAGCTCAGCTCGTTTGATATGGCCAAAACTTATAGGTTAACTGCCAGGCAGGCGGGCAGGAGGGCAGGAGGGCTAAAACATGCCCGTGCCAGGATAGTGGGCGGGGCGGGAGTGCAGTGCGGGGGCAGCTGCTCGTATCTACTCGTTAAATGGAATGTGGCGCCACAAAATGCAACTGGAAATGGAAGCGACTGTACGCCGGGAACTCGTGCACTTGTATAAAGTATATACATATATACATATATATATATATACACGGCAACTATATACACTATATAGAGCAGGCCGTTGGCATATATACAAAACTGTAGTATATAGTAAATATATAGTATATATATACTATATGTATTCGATGCACTGCAGCTTGGCTTCTTCAATGGAAACGTAACGTGGCAATTGCGTATGGCGTATGGCGGCCAACCCGTTTCATCCCCATTAGTGCGAAATGGCATTGCGTTTGCCCCCGGGCACATGCTGCACGCCCATCAAGCCCACCACGCCCCCATTCGCCCATATAATGTTACGGCTTCAATTTCCAAGCGTGGGCAAAACAACTAATGAAAATTTATGTGAATTGTCCTGGGCGCTCGGAGCTCGCCAGCAAATTGCAGCCTGATCAATGTGTGCTGCTTGATTGGGCTATCACAATTCCCGGAACTTGAATGGGGCTCTATCCATAGCAGCTGTTCGATCCTATAATAGCCTAAAATAGATTCTCTATTACTTAAATGACACAAAATTGTAGTTAACAATTGAAAATGTGCTCAGTTTTACGAGTTATCTACTTATGATAATAGGGTATTACAGAAGGGTTCTTCAGGTTATCATAATGCTTGTTGGCATTTGGTTTTAGGGTTGGATATTTTATTAACAGTTGCATCTCAACTTTATTTTGCTGCTCAAAATTATTATAAAATACTATTCCAGCAAAGATTTTGATGCGGTTTTTAGTCTATCTAAAATTATGACAATTTTTACACTCTCCTGACTTCAAGCACCCATTACTTATATTTCTTTCATTCATTTATGCTAATCAAACTTTTGTCAAATTCTTTTGAGTTATTTTGAAGAAATTTTAAAACCAAGATCAATATCTTAATCTTTTTTCGGCACTTTCACGTTTGCATCTTATTGAGATTTGGGTATTTCTCATAATTCGAAACACGTGCGTCAAAAAAAAAGAAGAAAAAAAAATAAATCAATATAAATAAATAAAATTGAAATAAAAGCAATCGAGTGCGCGGTAACATCGGGTTAGTGGACTCGGAACCAGCTCGTAAATTAACACTCCAGCCACATAGATCAAGCCCCACTACAAAATATTTCAAATTGCGAATCCCAAAACGCTCCAAAAGTTCGTTCAACTGGGGCAAAAAACATATATATATGTTTGAGGAACGTGGCGTCCATTACCAGATGTTTCATTTGACATTAGGTTTTTTAGTTGACAAGCAATTAAATTTGTTAATAAATGAGTGAACAGTCTAATAAAGCAAGAGCTGAGAGTGCTCGAGTAGGAGAACATGCCGTCCAGCTGACGTTAGAAATACTCTATCTACCTTCTATACATACCTTTTTTACAAACATAGCTTCTATACATACATATAAACATAGATATTGACATACTTACTTACGTACTACAAACAAACAAACACAAAGCTGCAAGCTGGTCACACTATGAAGAGGATCTGCTTCTTCTACCCTTCGCTCCACACTATTTATGGAAATTGTGTTCTTGTTTAACTTCGTTGTTGGAACTCTGATCCTTATGAAATTTTCAGGACCTAATAAAATCATTTTAAAGTGTGTTTATACTTAAGCGCAAAGCTTTAACTTTATAAATATGATTTATAGCCAATCTTGCCTTGTAATAAGGGAGATATGGAAAAGGTATCTTTCTTTTTATCTAGCTATCTATCTTTCTATCTATCTATCTAGCTATCTATTTGGCTCCTAGCTATCTTTCTTTATGCCTAAACTTCAGAAAATCGATTATTATCGATATTTTATGAAATGGAAGTAATATTTCAATGTAAAACATCAAGTCTCTGGCAATTGTAGACGAACAAATGGTTATGGCTGAATAAATTCAGCTCAAAAAAGAATATAAACTCTTTGTTTAGTCGGATGTACCTCCTTTCGCCTATTACAAACACTTTGCACAAAAACAGTTTACGCTTTTTGCCTATTTTCAAAGGGGTTCCACGTATAATTAATTGTTTTTTAATGGCACGCTGGGTTTTCATCTTAACTGTCCTGCCATCTACTCAGATATGACCTGAATATGGCTAGCTATGCAGTGCATTATCTTTTCGATTGCAAACAATTAAAATGATTTATCGATTGCTACTCGGAACTCAGCTGGAGCTGTATCCTTGCAGCTGTGATATGTTCTGGCAACTACGTGACTCGGCCCACTTTTGAAGCCCAATCCGAAAACCCCTTCCTCCCCGTCATACTTGGAACGCTGAACGATAATAAACCGCAACAGTTTGTCACCAGATACATCAATGTCAAGTCAGGCAATAATGTGAAACAAGTCGCTGGGGGTATGGATGGTTTCATGGATGCTGTTCGTGGATTTGGGTGGGATTTGGTGGTGCAGCAGCCAACGGCATTTAAATGGCAACTTATTTGCATAGTCCGGGCGCGTGCTGAGTATGGCCACAGCTGCTTGAATGGATTTTTGAAAAACTCTCAATCATTCTGCGTGTCGAACTAGCCTCGATAATAATAAGCACCAGCAGCAGCAGCAGCGGTGGGCTGGCTGTTATCACTGCCACGCCCACAGACACAGACGCTCTTGCTGATTACACAGCAGGTTTCTATTTCAGTCAACCCACGCGAGCCAACGCGTCGGATGCGTAATGCGAAAAAGGGCAACCTACGTCATCAGCGTCAACAGCGGCCACAGGAGCTGCCGTGGGCTTGTCCTGCGTGGGTGATTGCGCTTCAGTTCTCTAGAGTTCTAGAGCCTGCGTCAGCGTCATCGTCAGCCTGCGTGGGTCGTGGCAGCAAATGCCATTTGCCAAGCGTCAACTTTAATACGCTTGATTCAATTCGCCAAACTGGAAAATTTTGATTTACAAAGCAACAGCTGGCAGCTGAGAAAGTACGAAGCTTGAACATCCTGTGCTGAAAATGATAGCCATATGTGGTTATAGAGCCCGATATTCTTAACACAAATTGACCTTCTAGACCATTCGCAAAAAGTCGCTGGTTCAAATCAAGTAGAATTGTATCTTTTGCTATGGCTTCGGACTGCTTTTATGCACAAGGCGTCGAACCACCAGGCAGAAAGTCGTCGGTTCAAATCAAGTTGAATTCCTTCCTTTTGCTATGGCATGGGATTGATTTTATGCAAAAGTATCGAACCATTAGGCAGAAAATAGCTGGTTCAAATCAAGTGTGATTCTTTCTTGTTGCCTTACAGTCTTGTTTATTAAAGTCTCTTTCTGCCTGTTACATGCATTGACACAACTGTAATATACCCCTCATACGCTGCACTGCTTAAGGATGTCTTCAAGATATAAAGAACAAGTATTTGTGTATTGTGGTTCTTCGATTTGCCACTTATTGAACACTAATTAGATTTATAGACAAAATTTTAATTAAACTCGCTCAATGAAGCCGCAGGCCTTTAGGGACTTTGTGGTCCCTTGTCTGTCGCTGCAAAATATAGTTTTAATTAATGATATTTTCTCTTTATTGTCGACTCGTCGCATGCGACACGGCATTATCGAAGCTGCTAATTGCCGCAAGGCAATGGGAAAATAGTTTAATTGCATTGCCAAAAGTTGATTCCGTGTGAAATGAAACCAAAATACAAAATTAATTGCTGCGTTTCACATTTGCCAAATAAATGAGCTAACATAAATATTAACTGGATACGTGCGCAGCTGTTGAAAGCGTTTTATTTGCTATCATTTTTAAATAGTATTTGTTTAAAGCTTTTATCTAATTTTTAATTAGCTGAAATTTTAAGTAAATGTAATGCATGTAACAGGCAGAAGGCAGCATCTTCGGCACCATAGAGTATGGAATAGTATAGTATAGAATAGCCGAGTCGATCTAGCCATGTCCGTCCATCCTTCCGTCCATCCTTCCGTCCATCTTTCCGTCTGTCTGTATAAACGCGATCTCAAACCAGCTCTCCCCATAAGAGCTAGAGACTTTAAATTTTGAACGTAGCTCCTCCTAGTGCCCGCGCAGTAAGAGTTTGTATGTGATAATCGATAACATGCTCCGTTTCCAAGCAATCAATCGAAATCGATATCGATATCCTATTTTTTTGAACAAATCTGTTAGGTTTTGAGAGCTAGAGTAACCAAATTTGAGATGTAGCTACTATAATAGATGCTATATGTTATATATTTGAATGCCATGTTAATGACCTCAAAATTGTATAAAGATCGGACAATAAGCAGCGAAGTCTAACGTTTCCCACAATGTGCATCCATTGACGAAGAAGAATTATATGATATAGTATTCTTAACAAACCTGAATCTTAAACACAGCTTTATGATTTGTATTATAATTAAGCCATATATCTCGTCAACCTTAAACTAAGGCTAAGCCTGCAAGATAAGCCCCGTCTCAGTAGTTCGTTGATCTATAATAAGTTAATAAACAAAATAAATTATATGTCACAGACAAGCTAACACTCTTTCAACTAAGAGTCACATAAATTTGCAATGGATTTTATGACTTGAAAGGCTTGTTTTTACTTTAATGAAATTTTGCTTGTGCCTGCCATTAAGATGTGTATCTGGTTCACGATGCCAATGACTGGCCGGGCCAAATGAAAAAAAAAACTTTTACTTCTGCTGATATTTAAGGACCTGCTTCATTTCTCCCCCAACACACACACACACACATACTCGCATATATATTTTGTTATAATTCACAACATGCGACAAGCGGCAAAAGTCATTCGAAATTCGGGGGACCAGCTTCAAAACATGTACATAAATCAAGTCTGCAGCCACATAGATCACCTGCGTGTGTGTTCCTGTGTGTGTGTGTGTGTGTGTGTGTGTGTGTAACCCCCACTCCACCCCTTAAACAAAAAAACAAAAAGAAGAATAATTTGCAAACCACAAATGCCGAAATCGGTGAGGCAGGTCGTTCAACTCGAGCTTGTACGGAGGCGTGTGTTCTTCATTTTCAAAAGGTTTACTTTGGCATATTTTTGTATACCCTGAACTCATTGAAAAAGGGTAAAGAAGGGTATGATGATTTTGTGCGAATGTATGTAACAGGCGGAAGACATCAACGGCGACCCATAATATGTATATTCTCTTGATCAGATTCTCAGTTTACACGATCTCGAAAGAGACAGACTATTTGAAAATTATATTATTTATATATATAGTACAGCTCGGAAGTATTAAGAGCTAGTTACTCCAAATTGTTCCCGTTTATTATATAAAGATTAAGAATATCTCATTTTTACCATGCCTCAAATCAAACTCTCCTCCTGGCAAAAGTTCCAAAGTGATCGGACTATAAGATCCGATTTTGATCAATAAACATTTGCCCCACAAAGGAAGGAAGAAATGCGTTATTGTGTTTGTTTATTAGGAGGCTAAATTGTGTTTCGACGTCCAGCTTGGGGCTGGTCACAGGCTATCTTCTAGTCGGGCACTCCCCACTAGAGCACTCTTTTTATTTGTTGTTGTTCTATTTTGAGAAGCCTTGTGCTAAATATCAATTAAGTTCGTTTGGCAAAATGACTTCTAACTGGGTACAGTGGGCATTGCTGAAACTCTGCCGGCGGTCAATAAATATTTTGTTAAAGCCAGAGTTTGCCACGTCCGGGCCCCGTCGGCGATGCCCATGTAAATAATACGCCGTTTTTGCGCATGGTACACAAACACAAAGGCGGCAATTAATTTAATTGAATGAGAGATTTAGATGTGATTATAATACCAGAGTGCAGCAAGAGTGCGAACTTGGGCGCGAGGGGTGGCAGGGGGGGGGGTAAGGCTAGACCTTCCATGTAAACATGGAAGCAACCACAATCATAATAACAACAACAACAACAATAACAATATTGAGTAAAGTACTGAAACAAATATGAACATCAAGAATAAATATACTACGCCTCTAATGGAAAATCTACATGTTGTGAACTACACACACACACACAGACACATGCAAGCGCGTATCTGTGTGTGTTCATGTGAATCAATGAATGAATCTAGTGAATGAAAGCCCCAAAACAAAGCGACAAGCGCCATTAAGTCGTCGTCTTTTTGTTGTTGTAGTAGCTTTTTTTTTTTTTTCAATATTGTTAATACTACGCCTAATGGAACAAAAAACTGTATAATTGAAGAAGAAAAAAAAAAGCTAGTTTTAAAAACTCACACCGCAGCACAAATACACTGCAATGTTTGACATAAGATGATTTTCAAATTATCTTGTTGATATTTCTAGAAATGAATAATTTCTCAATTTGACCTATGACAATCTGATATTTTAATTTTCATAAAATATGCGTTTTATTTATAAATATTATAATAAATAATCAAAAGTTCTTAAAAGTTTCTCGCATTAAATCATAAAAAATCCATTATTATTGATAGACTGTGGCTAAAACATTTATGTTTATTATGCCACACAGAGCTGCCTTAAATGCACGCTGCAAGCTTCATTGAGTATTCATGTTGCCTCTTCGCGTTTGAGCTGAACATATGTTTGTGATAGCGAGTATATACTGTAGGCATATGGAGAACTCATAAACAAATCGCATGACTATGCTGACAGCAGCAGCCACCCGGGCCTGTGGCTGGGGCCGGCTTATCAAATTGACTGTCGGGCTGTCTGTCGGTACGGGGTCAAAGCGTCAGATCTTTTTCACTCTTTACTCTGTGTGTGTAATCAGCGAGTTGAATTCTGAATGCTTTAATACTCGACCTTTGTGGCGCACGTTTCCCTTTTTGGCTGCGGCAACGTGTCGTATGATTTATGTGTACACAATTTGCCTGCAGTTAGTTTTGATGATGTTCGCTCTGAGCGAGTGTACCAAAAAAATATGTGTCTATAGATATATGAGAAGAAATTGTATTATTATTTATTTACTTAAGTCTGACTGTCTGTTTGTCCGTCTGTCTGTCCGTCTGTCTGTCTGTGAATCTGCGCTGTGCCCCTCTAGACGATAAGTGATCCGGGCAAATAGAAATCAAAATAACTACACACAGAGTCGCACACACACACACACACTCGTACACACACTCGTACACACACAGAGCCTGATAAGCAGCAACAAAATGTGTAGTAATAAAATTTTCCTCGTGACCTTTGAACTTATTTTTGCTCACTTCTAAGGCCCCCGTCGAAAGGTCAACGCGTATTCGTTTCGCTCTCTGTGTGTGTGTGTGTGTGTGTGTGTGGGTGTGTGGGTGGGCCTTGCAGTGCCGTCTTGCAAAGGAGAATCTAATTAGTTGGCATATAATACTCTCGGCTGCTCAAATGGATTGGTAAACATTCCATTGACTGTCTGATTAGCTGGCGTGCATATGGCTAACGGTATATCTAAACTCTCTCTAGGGACTTTTCAATGCGCACATACATATATATATCCATATATACACATATATATATATTCAATTTAATTAGCTTGGCTCTTTGGCTAATTAACTGGGCCAGTTCTGGCATATGTAAATGCAAAGAGAGCTGTCGAATCAATTGACCAATCGAGCAACTTATTTGTTTTGTATTTTAATTATGGATAATGCTTAACCAGAAATAGAAATAAATACTGGCTGGCTAGGGAAAAACCCTTTAGCCCACGTCTACTAGTAGATAATTGCATAGAAGGTGTTATAATTTTCTCACTAAATGTGCTTACATATATATATATATATACATTGCACATACATATTTATATTGATATAATCTTGCTTAGCTTGGTTTTAAAGATATATTGATTAAAATTGTTATACAAGACTGTGCTGGATTTTAATTCGCATCATAATATTATATTTATTGCTGGCAGATCGGATTACTTGTCTTAGGCAAGATCGGTTATATTAATATATCTCAAATAATATGCGCCATTGTTTATTTTGAAGCCCATTTGCCAAGTGTTATCAAAATTTATGGAATATTTGAGCTGTATTCTAGATGGCCATTAAAAAACTAAGTAGAATATTACTGAATGAAAATGCAGTCTGTAGGTGATAGAGAGAGAGAGAGAGAGAGAGAGAGAGAGAGAGAGAGAGAGAGAAGGGTTAGAGAAAGTGAGGAAGAGTGAGAGATAGAGAAAGATAGAAAGACAGCGAGAGAGAGAGTGAGACAGAAAGGCACAGTGAGCGCAAAGAAACTTTATTTGAAGATTCAAATGGCGCCAGCATCGCATCTGTCGGCATCTGATTACAGTGTTTGTCAAAAATATTTGGCCAGCAAATAAAAAAAAACATGAAAAAAAAAATGCAGTGCGCAGTAGACGGTGACGAAAAGATGACGATGCGATCCAATGCGATGCGATGCGATGCGCTGCGACTCGCGGCGCAATTACCGATGATGGATGGGCGCAACAAAAAGTGGCGAAGATCGGTTCGAGCCAGACACATGGTGAGGTACGGGACGAGGGGGGCAGGGGGGGGGGTAAGGTAGGCAGCAATCTAGCTAGCTGTTAACTGGGTCGAATTCAATTGAGTTTCACAACAATCGTGCAATGGGGTTTTTCATTTTTTAGCACCAGAAATGGCGCAGCATTCTTGTAATATTTATTTTTATTTTTAACTTTTTTATCTAAGTACTTAAGTACGCAGCAAGCATTAGTCAGAATGATGTTGATAATTGTGGGGAATGCGTATCTGTTTTTGATACCTGACGGTGGATAAAAAGGGTAACATGGGCAAAAGGGAGCTTTTACGGCTTGATAAGGTACAAATATTCTTGATCCGAGTCGGCCGAGTCCCAGAGACTAAAAGAGCTTGATTTGATGTATAGGCTCTCTAAGATGTACAGATAACTGTCCCTCTTCTCTCAGATAGCTCTCCCTTTCCTTTCAGATAGCTCTCCAGCTCTCCTAAAAACCTATATAACCCTTATATTTGGTGGCATAGACTTCGACCTTAGTATATACATACTTTTGTAAGTCATATTTAAGCTCCGAAGATTTCATAAAGATCGGACTATAAGTACCGAGGTTAGTCAAGAACGCATTTCCCATAGTCATGGGCTATGGAAAGTAGAAACAGAGCACAGCATTAAATGACAAGGGTATCTACTAGTCGAGCGGCAAAGGGCAATCTTACATGCTTGATATGATTATATTATTATTACAGTGTAGAAGAAGGCAAGCAAAACAAAGAGTCGAAGAGAACGCAAAACGCAAAACGCAGAACCCAAACAAAACCCAAACAGAGAAACGACGCCGCCAAGACAGAGCCAGAGATACATAGATGGGAGCGTGGAGTGTGGAGCGAGGAGGGCGGCGCGGTGGGGGCCAAAGACCTTATAAATCACACGAGCGTGGCATGACTGGGCGTTTCGAGTGGGCCACGGCATATGAGGCAAATGCTCGCTGGCTGTGCCTGTGTCTGTATCTGTAGCTGTATCTGTATCTGTATCTCATAGATGCGCAGCTTACTAAAAATAGTCTCTGGCTGGCGATCAGCGATCATGGAGTGCGGGCAAAGGCAGGGAGGGGCCACGGGCGGCAATAATACCTTGGCGCGGCTGTTGCATGTTGCCAGTTGATGATGCAACAACAACAACAACAGCAGCAAAGGCAACGGCAACCAAAACAAAAACAAAAGCCAAACGACGTAGTTGCTGCAGATGCGAAAGCAAATAGCAAAACAAAAAAAAAAGCCAAAGGAGAAACTGAAACAAAGCTGGCGAAAGGTGAAGAGAGAGAAGGGAGAGAGGCATAGAGGCGGATGAGTGTGGGGCGCTGCTTACGGCCTGGTTTTCTGCTTGTCTGGTTTTTGTTTAGATGGGCGAACAGAAAATTCGCGACGTCGAATTTCACAAGATTGCGACACAGCAGAAAAAAAAAACGAAAAACAACAACAACAACAACAAACTCGTACTTTTGTCGCGCAATTGCAGAGATACAAATGCAAAAAGAAAAAAAACAATTAATTGCGCTTTAGTCGGGAGTGCACGACTATAAGATACTCCGAACCCAGTAACATTCTAGGTTCCTTCAATATTGCAGTATTTACCCAAATGCAGTCTTGGATAACTTCGGTGCTTAAAGTCCGATCATTGAGAAATTTTCTGTGCGCACAAATGGCACTCAACTCCGTGTGTATACCCAGGCGCAGGTCTGTAGCTTTACCAATGAGATTTCTTTAATTCTATGGATATTAAGGAGGAGGGAAGGTATATGAGAAGTGAAATATTCTTAATATTTGTATACTATAGAAGGGACTACACACTAAGTTTAAGTTAACTTTTCCTAAAGTCTTCGAGCTATTCGTTAAAAACATTTCTCAAGATCGATATTTATCAAAATTTTGAAAATAGAAGCAGATTTCTTATAACATATATTTCAGGGTATTTTAAAGATGAATTAGATAAATCTACTTATATTGCAGTATCTGTATCTGTATCTGTATCTGTATCTGTATCTGTATCTGTATCTGTA
The DNA here is from genome assembly GCA_035045725.1 of Drosophila ezoana. Classification (NCBI taxonomy): domain Eukaryota; kingdom Metazoa; phylum Arthropoda; class Insecta; order Diptera; family Drosophilidae; genus Drosophila; species Drosophila ezoana. The sequence continues at coordinate 22,509,897 of JAWNOU010000177.1, read as the reverse complement.
TCTGTATCTGTATCTGTATCTGTATCTGTATCTGTATCTGTATCTGTATCTGTATCTGTATCTGTATCTGTATCTGTATCTGTATCTGTATCTGTATCTGTATCTGTATCTGTATCTGTATCTGTATCTGTATCTGTATCTGTATCTGTATCTGTATCTGTATCTGTATCTGTATCTGTATCTGTATCTGTATCTGTATCTGTATCTGTATCTGTATCTGTATCTGTATCTGTATCTGTATCTGTATCTGTATCTGTATCTGTATCTGTATCTGTATCTGTATCTGTATCTGTATCTGTATCTGTATCTGTATCTGTATCTGTATCTGTATCTGTATCTGTATCTGTATCTGTATCTGTATCTGTATCTGTATCTGTATCTGTATCTGTATCTGTATCTGTATCTGTATCTGTATCTGTATCTGTATCTGTATCTGTATCTGTATCTGTATCTGTATCTGTATCTGTATCTGTATCTGTATCCGTTGCTGTATCTGTATCTGTATATGTATCCGTATCTGTATCTCGTGCTGCGCAACGTTACCTTAACTCTCGTTTCTCGTCTTTGTTTGGTGGGCAACGCCAAAGGGCGGAAATTCAAGATGCTGCGCAATATGCAGCATGCCAAAGTGGGTTTTGACTGTGGTGGGCGGGCTAAAGGGACGGCGACGAGGCCGTTCAGTGGGGCGGGTTGTGGAGGGGTACACTGCTGCATTTTCACATGCGAGTAAACAAAGTTATTGGAAATTTGTATTTGCGCATTGTGTAATAGCCGCAATTGAATTTTAATTGTAGATTCGCCTCACTTTTTATTGTAATTCAAAACCCAATTGCTGTGACTGCTGTTGTTGTTTGCATTACCTACATATATGCATATATATAGATATATATACCCCTACCTTATGCCACTAACTATATTATGAAATGCCATTGCTGGGAATCGCAGCGGGTGCAGTGAATTGAACCTGCCAATTGATACGGAAGGCAGCTGGCTGTAATGCATATTCGTGATGCCATATGATAATCAGCATCAACTGCTGCTGCTGTTGCTGCTGCTTCTACTCACAATTTGATTTGCCATTAGAGGCGTTCAATTATAGCCTTCGAATTGGCCAAGCGCAGCATTTTAGAGCAATGCTAATGAGTATTTAATGAGTGATCATTGCAACTGCAACGCAACAAGTCAACAGCAGCAACGCTCACTAATTTGGCGAAGGGGAGTTTGGCTTTGGTAACTAGAGCAATTGTTTTGTCTGTTGCTAACAAACAAAAAAATAATTGTACATAAAAAAAAACCTGATTGGCTTGGCTAATTATTCAACAATTTATAACCGTTCTTTCAGGTCTCATTTGCGTTCGAAATGTGGCAAGAAAAACAGGCACTAATATTTATAAAATGAGCATTTAATTGTAAGACGTCGACTTAAATGCTTTTATGCCTTTTTTTTCACTAGATAATTTCTTTTAAATAGGTGCCATTTGCATGTGCACCATACCAACTAGTTTAGCGTAAGACAGTACAGTGATCTCTCGCGAATTGTAACGAGAAAACGCTTTCTTCCAACTTATTTGCTCACTTATTGGTTGAACTGTTAAGAAAATTATGGAAAAGCTAGAGAGGAAAATTAGGAAACTATGAAAATATCTTGGAGAACAGAACACTTTGCTATAATAAAACGTATTTTTCGACCGATTCTTTCTATAAAGCTTAATGTAAATATTTAATTACAAGATTATAATACACTAAATGTAGAACATTTTTCTCTAATATTTGATTTACTTTTCATTTTATGGTGATTGTTGAACATTTGTGCTATAAACTTTTATTGAGTGTAAACATTAAATCATTAAAAATTTATTAAATAGCTTGCAAACTTGTAAGTCTTTAATTAATTTTCATTTATTCACAGTAAAATTTGCATGAATACATTTCAATTTTACAAGCTGTTTAATATGAAGAAACTAATAAATAAATATAGATAAATTAATAAAATGGCTTTAAAGGTCGCTGCTGCCTTTTGAATTGCTGTCTAAGAAATTTGTTTGCTTTTATGTCTTAATTGTGGTTGTGGATGTTTTCATCATAGATCTCAGTTCACCTTTTGTACTTCCCTTACTTTCTTCAATCATAGACTAAAACTTCCGGTTTTGCCACATTCAATTGTTGCCTCGTTAAGCTGCATATTTGTTGTTGTTGTTGTTGTTGTTGCTGCTGTTGCACGTTGTCGAGTACAACAAAAGCGATAACTCATAGCGATTGCTTTTGCTTCGATGGAATTTCCATTTTGTAACAGTTTGTAGCATAGTTTGCCCCATGCCTTTGTCTATCTCACTCTCACCTATTAACCATCTATCTCTCTCGCTCTCTCTTTCTCTGCCTCACTGGCAGTTTTTTGGT